>CM020222.1:34807326-36007326 GCA_009819775.1 Phoenicopterus ruber ruber | reverse complement strand
CTCAACAGGACAGGGGGAGGAAACAGGATGAAAAAAGCCTGTGGTTGAGATAAAGACAGGGAGATCGCTTGCCAGTTACCGCCATGGGCAAGAGACTCAACTGGGGGAAAATTAACTTATTATGAATTAAAATAGATTTGGGTACTGAGAAACAAAACCTCAAAAATTGAAACAACACTGTCATCCCCCACCTCCTTCCCCTCCTTTCCCCAGGCTCACGTTCACTCCTTTATTCTCAGCTTTTCTACCTCCTTCCCCCCGAGCAGTGCAGGGGGATGGGGAGTTACGGTCAGTGCGGAACAGTTCCTCTCTGCCACTCCTCCCCCCCCCCCCAGGGCTGCAAGGATCGCATCCTCCAAGCATCCTCTAAGCATCCTCCAAGCATCCTCCAAGCATCCTCCAAGCACACTCAGGAAAATAAGTAGATGTATCAGAGGACCAGCTTGGCTAAGCAGGGAACTCACGACAGAGCTTCAAAGCAAACAGGCACCACACAGGAGGTGGAAACAGGGACAGGCTACCAAGGGGAACCTTAGAAACTTTCTTGAACGTGCAGCGATGGTGTTAGGAAAACTAAAGCTTAACTGGAGCTGAGACTCGGAAGGGAGAACAAGGGCAACGAAAAGAGCTCACACAGTTAGGTAAGCAACAAAATGCTGAAGAAGGAAAATTTGGGCCCGTTGCTGAATGGGACAGGTGATTTAGAGACAGAGGCACAGTAAGGCAGAGGTATCCAATGCTTTCTTTGCCTCTGTGCCCCTAAACTGAGTAAAGAGGTTCAAGAGGGAGAAGAGCTACCAGCAGAGAATGAGGGTTGAGTCAGGGATCACATGAGAGAATTTGACCCATGCAAGCCCATGGGACCTAACAGGCATCCAGGGGTGCTGAGAGGGCTGGATGATGTCCTTGTAAGGCCCCTTTCTGCTGTCTTTCAAAGATCATGGAGATTGGGGAAGATCCATGATGACTGGAGAAGCAAATGTTGCACCCATCTTCAAAAAAGGTCAAAAGAATGATCTGAGAAACTGATCAGCTGTGCTATGGTCCATGGGAACATCATGGAGTGAGATCTCTAGGAGCACATTTCTGGGGACATGAGGGAGAAGAAAGTGGCTGGAAACAGCATGGATTGACCAAGGATGAATTATGTTTGATCCACCTTGTAGGGAGGTGGCTGGATTAGTGAATGAGGGGAGAGCATTGGACGTCATTTACCTCAGCTTTAGTAAGGCTTTTGCCATAGTCTCTCACAATATGCTTGAATACAACTTTTGATATTACAGTCTAGATGGGAGGACAATCAAATGGATAACAAACACAGGTTGGATGATTGGTCTCAGAGTGTCATGGTTAATGGCTCTGACTCCACCTGGAGCCCATTAACAAGCAGAATGTAATAGGGGTCTACCATGGGACCTGCCCTGTTTAACATCTATCAATGACGTGGAGGACGAGACCCGAGAGTGGTCTTGTCAGATTTGCAAATGACACCAAACTGGGAGGAAGTGGAACCATTTGACAGCTTGAAGGCAGGGCTGTCATCCAGAGGGACCTGGGGAGGCTGGAGGAGCAGGTGTAGAGGAACCCAGTGAAGTTCAACAGGAACAAATGAGTGCTAAGAGTGCAAGAGACAACAGACGTAAATTGAAACGAGTGGTGCAGATTGGATGTAAGGAGAAACTTTTTCTCCACGAGGACAGTTAAGAATTGAAGAGGTTACCCAGAGAGATTGTGCAGTCTCCATCCTTGTCTGACTTCAGGGTTGACCCTGCTTTGAGGGACTGGAGACCACCCGAGGTCCTTTGCAGCCCTTGAGCCTATGATTCTGTGACCCTTATAACGTTGGAGAGCTATTGGGAGTGTACTGATGACCATTAGAAGTGTTCAGAGAACATTTTTGTGTCAAATGTCGACTTTTCAGTAAGAATGAAAACAAAAGCAACAAGAGGACAAAACGGTGCTTTGGGATGGCAATAGGCCTGGTGTCTGTCCCCTCCTTCCTCCTCTTTGAATCGAGATTGCTTATCAGCTCTGCTGCCCATAAAATGTTGCAGAGAGAGGTTTGATGATCAGGTCAGTCCAGTGCTATGACTGCAGCTGCATCAGGGAGAGGTGACGTATTCATCGCCAGAGGAAACTGTGTGAGGTGAGTGGACTGAATCCTTCACGAAGTTCCATGATACTGTTTTCAAGTAAGTTTTGGCTGAATATGGAGGAACTTCTCCTCCTTCCCCTCCCCAAACCCAACGAACATCACTCCTCACTTTTTGAAGACACAGCTTTTCAGGAAAAAACAAAAAATGAAACTCTGTGAGGAACACACATGCTCTGTCTGTATTTCTGACTAATCAAAGGCATTTTCCCATTGAAAAGTGTTTAAATGCAGAAAAACCCTTGTCCAGCTTCGTTGTTCATTTCTTGCAGAGAAAGGATATTCTGTGGTATTTTCCTTATGTATAGCTCAAAGACATCTGCTTTACGAGCTGAAAAAAAATAGGCAGTGGTATGTGCAGGTATTCTGGGAGATTTAGCCCTGTGGGTTTAAAAGAGTAGACTCTGGTCTTTCCTCATTAAGTTCTAGAAAAGTGCTGATTTCTCCATCTCGTTAAGGGACTCAGAACAGACTGCTGCCTGAGAAAATATGGATGACTCATCTCGGATGCTTTTGTTTGAAATAGGTTAAGAGTCTAGGGCTTCGGGTGCTTTCTGCAACTGAGAAAACTTATGCCCAAATCCCTTTTTGCTTATAGATTCACTGTGTGACCATGCGTAAATCCTTTAGTCTGCTTTTCCAATAGACAAAACCGCTTTCCCGCCTCCCAGGGATCTGTCAGAACGAATACGTGTGAACGTGTCCAGGTACTACGGCCGGGGGGGCACGGCGATGGACTGCATACGCTTCTGCCGAATCTGAGCTGGCTTGGCCTGTCCCATTTAGACCACAATGTGTCTTTCTGAGCTGAGCTTCCTGGGCAATGATATGCAATTGTAACCAAAAGAATTCTTATTATTAATCATCTGTATAATGATAACGTCCATAATATTTTCTCAAATGTTGAGCACATGCTCATTAAGCTAACAAGGGGCACACCTTCTTATTTGATCTTTATATAGGTGTAAGAGGATTGTTTTCTGTATGTTTTTATGTGTATCTCCTCAGCTGAATCCTCTAGAAATGAAAAACATAGTAGGAAGCAGTAGTAGTGATCATAAATTGAGTTTATGACTAACAGGTTTCACTTCTGTTAGCACAGAGGGAGGAATTTGACTTTTTCAATCATAACAACATGTTGCATGGCTTAGTTATTGGTATCATGGCACTGTTCCGATTCTCAGTGTACTGTAGGTATGTTATAATGTGTGCTGTAGGTTTGACTTCTACTTCAAGGTGGTGTTCGCTCTTTGTAGAAGGAAAAACAAAGTGATGGATGGAAGATTTCAAGACAAATTTTCCAATCCTCTCACCCATGAAGAAGTAGGAACTGGCTTCTATGTGACGGCTTTGTGAAGGAGTGATGGTGAGGCGTGAGCTGTAGATGACTTGTGGTTCAAATACAGCTCCCCACAGATCCTTTGACAAATTTCTTGCAGCTGAAGATGATAAAGTACAGGGTCACAGGGAAAATCCAAATATCGGAAAAGTCTGATCAGAGTTTTCCCTGGACTAACAGGGGGAAGAAGGAAAGTTCATCCCAGAAGTTGAAAGCTGAAAGGAGCAAAGGATTATTGTGGGTTATCCAATAAGCATCACTTTCCAATGCAACCTGGGCACCTAATGCATTTAAGAATTCGTAGGCATTTATAGGACTTTGTCGCTGTCCTCCATAGCTGTTAGCACTGCAAGTACGAATTGGATCCAGAGTGCTTAATTCATGATTGGATGTACTTAGGAGAGAGACTGCTGTTCCGCCACAGTTCCGGGGGAATATCAGTCACTTATGCAGGAAGGGAGAATCTTTCTCTCTAATGGACAAATTACGAGGCAGAATTCACTGCCCTACACTGTAGTAGGTCAGATCAGATGAACTCAACAGTCTCTTCTGGCCTTAAAGCACGGGAATATATGAATCTCCGAAACAAAGATGCATCTTGCCCATAGCTCATCACTGTGACACCAGAAATGAGGGGACAGGCCACAGGTGAGAGTAGCTGCTGTACCTTCCGTACCTTTTCATACAGTACATTGCACTTACAGTCCCTCCAGTACTTACACTGCGTCATTAGAGGTACTTGAGCACCAGATAGGGGTTATCTGAAGCCCACTTTTTTCCTCTGAATCATTGGAGATAGTTTGAGACAACTGGGAGCTGCCCTCCTGTGTTTTTATTTTGGTGTGTTAAAATACAAGAATCAGCAAATATGTATGAAGCACTATAGCCAAGACAAATTTTAACAATTCACGTCCAGCGCTTTCACTGTGTTCACCTTTTGAATATCTGTTCGTTATACCCAGCCAAGGCGATGACAACAATAGCGAAGTCATTCCAGGATTCAGATGCCTTCCTTTGCAAATGCTGGAGTTGCAAGCTGAATTTGTAGCGTGTTCAGAGGTTAAAAAGTGTTCTTGTATACCACAGAAGAACAAGTGCAAAAGGAAAGTTGATTTCATTCATTATTCACTGGGCAGAGGTGCAACAGGCCCAGCTTTGGGCTATTACCAAAGTTTGTCTCATTGATTTACCTGGACAACAAGGATCAAGATTTTGCAGCACAGGGACTTAACAACTTTGGAGAAAGGCAGTGAAAGGGCAAAAATCCTTTGTTTACCCATTTCCTTGCATTTACAAGTACCAAATTACTCGCAAAACAGATTTGAGAAAAGGTGTTGCTTTTTTGAGACAAGAGTTGCAAGCATGAAGAGTTACTACGCCTCTGACTTAGAATGTGCATGAGATGTAAGAGAGCAAGGTTGTGCCTTAGGAAGGTGGAAAGGTCTGGCAAGTGAGTTTTGTAATTGCCATCATAATTTGGCTATTTCTTCAGGAAACCTAGTAGATGTGCAGAAATGGAGCTGGGTAAGAAAATATTCCCCCATGTTACAAGTAGGTTTCAAACACTGGACCGAACAGTTTAAATATAAAAAATGTTTGTAAACCAACAGTCCAAGGAGGAATTATTCAGTTCAGCTGAAGATCTTTATTACATTTTCAAAATGTTGAATTTTCACTTTTTCACCTCATTACACACCCCATTTTCCAGATGGCTTAGGAAGATGCTGAACAAGAGAGATCCATGTGGGACACAATGGTAATCTTCTCCCTTGTGCACAACCCATCATTTTTTGCCCTATTTTTGTTTCCTGGATTTTAGCAAGTTGTTAATCCACTAGAGGATCTCCTCTCTTGTCCCATTGCACCATGGCTGCTTTATGAGGTTTTGGCTAGGAAACTTCTCTAGTGCCTTTGGAAAGCTGAGTGCTCTGAGATTAAAGTGAAGCTGTTTCTGTTTGGACAGGGGAGAGAACACTCTCCCCGGTAATCCCCTCCAGAAGAGCTGTAATGGGACCGCGCAGAGCCAGTGTCATTACTACTGCAACAGCATCAAAGCCTGCCCATTTTTCTTTCCATACTGCAGCGGTACCCTGGGACAAATCCTGCCACAGGCAGAGCAAATATTTGTGCCTCAGCAGAGACGTTCCACCTTGTACCCACGCAATACACCCTGCTGCTGGCGAGCAGACCCTGTTCCTATTTTCCCGGCACCTTTCCTCACGGCTCACATCCCAGGCAGTAACAAACCTTTATCAGCCAAACCAGCACAACCGAAATTCCCAGGTTTGGATCCTGAACCAAGCTGAGGAGTCAGTGCTGGGTGAACCCGTGTCTTCACAACCCCCTGTGATCACATCCTTCTCATGGAATTTGGAGCTGTGTAAGATTTAAGTTGCAAATGAAGAGGGAAAACTGAATTTCTAGTTTTGCTCAGTAGGAAAGCTGGATTGCCTGTAGGCTTAGTAGTAGATGTATAGTAAAACAGGTCTCGGTACCTTTCCAGTCTCATTTATGGTGCAAGAGAAATCCACTTGACCCTTGTCATACCACGAGACAGCAGTGGTACCAACAGCGAATAGGGAAAGAAATAAAAAACTTACGTGGAAGGTGCATCTTCCTTCTCCGGGAAATTTCCTGCAAATAGCCTTGTATAATATAAAGAAACTACATTGAACGACTACAAGACGGTATATTTTAAGACACTAGTATATTTTCATGTGCCCTTTGATTCTGGTTAAAAGCTGGTATGTGTGATTTACACGCCATTGTGAAAAAATTGCATTGTGACAGTTTATACAGACTGTTTATAAAGACTGAATTATTCCCATATTCCTGTGCCATAGATTTTGAAACCCTCCTTTAAAAATGAGTCAGCTAAACCTCAATTTTGATGCCAGATTTATCTTTAGGGAATCATGTTTTTCTCCAAGGCAGAGCACGTGCTTGTGTTGTTATCAAATGTCAGTTGGTTACTATTTTGCATGTTGTCATCAGTCAGATTATTATTCGCGTGGTACACAACGATCTCACTGAATATAAACATGTTCCATCTCCCGGATTTACAAACGAAAGCTGTGGTTTTGCACCAGCTGAGACCTCGTGCCCTTTGCTGTCTCCAAGGGGGTACTTGTAGCATCAAGTTGGTCGTGTGTGTAAGATTTCACGGAGTCGGGAAACAGGACAAGGGAAAGGTAAAGAAAATATGACCCAGCAATTTCCTGGGAAGTTAATACTTCATCTGAAAAATGGCAGTGTTCCCCAGATTGAGGAATGGGATGTCTCCACTGGGGAGTGGCCATGTGATAGTCTCTGTTTTCTGCGTTTGCCCAAACTGACGAAACCGTTCCGTACAAGGACGTGTCTGCGTGGCTCCGAGGCATAGGGCGGAACACAAAAATCAGAAGGAAGACAGGAACAGCAGCGGCCGGTTTGCTGAGCGGGGAAAATGCCACGCGTGCTCCCCGTGCCCGTAAAGGTGCGGCTCCGCCAGTCAACCCGCCCTTCGGCCGCTCTTGCTTCGATGGGCACACGCCGCTGAACGCACTGGGCCGCCCCACGTCCCTGCGCAGGCCTGTAGGTCCTTCAGCGAGCCAAGAGGGAGGATATTTAAAAAGCGCAAGTGAGAACATACAACTGAATCTGTGGAATATGCTGTCGCAGGAGAGTAGAAGGAGAAATGTTTTCTCTAGGCCGCAGAAAGGTGTGGCTATTTCTGCGAACAGCAGTGACAGCTGTGGATTTGCCGACACAAAATTGACAAGGCTGCTAGTGTTCCCATTTCAGTTTTTAAACTGGTAACCAACAGGGCAACGAAGAAATTTGTTTCCATGCTAAAGTATTGCACAATTAAGGCTTATCAGTGGAGGGCTGAATGCCTTCAGCTTCCAGGGAAGCTGGATGCCTTGCAGGCTCGCATCCCCTGCCAGGCGCCTTGCCGATGCTAATCCGCCCGTCTGCGCACCCTCCGCTCCGCCACGGCTGGAGGCGAGACACAGGGAACGCTGGAACAAAACCCTGTTAAACCGCGGTCACGTCCGTAAACTTACACTGAAATGCGTGGCGGGAGACGGAGAGGATCCGAGGAGGGAAGGGTAAATAAAGTGGGAGGAGAATTATAAATTCGTCATAGAGGCGGCCTCAGAATCATACGTACCGAAGTTACGAGCCCATCTCTCCAAAGGAAACTTCTGGACAGGGATAGATATTTAAGAGGTTTCTAACACCTGTAATTTATTTCTATTATTTTTTTTCTCCTAATATTAATGCGATAAATGTACTGTCTATTGATTTATTTTACTTGGCTCATTTGGAACTTTTGAAAGTGACAGACTCTGCTTACAAACCCCTCCGTTCATCCCAAAGCCCAGCTCGGGCACGCCTGCGGGCGTCCCTCTGCGCCCTGTCGCCGTGCCTCGGCGGCGCGGACGAGGGGGGCTCTTGGGGCGGCGCGAGAAGGGAGCACAAAGAGGAGAAAGTCATCCTCCGCGCGGAACAGGCCGTCCGTCTCCGTAAGAATCCCAGCCGGGGATAATCCAGGGCTCTTACCAAAAAACTGGAGTCTGGAGAAAACAGAAAGGGTTTTATTCCTTAGTCAACTGACCTTGGTTTTAAAATTGCCGTCTACATGAGGTGGGCTCACCTTACGGTTTTGGCTCTGCCAGAAAGAAAGCCAATAAAGGGACTACTAGCCACCAATTTTCAGGAGAATATTTTGCAGATAAAATATTTTTATTTTGACTCATCAGCAGGTGCCAGCCTTTTAAGAGTATTGAATTCCATTCTGACTGCCGTATGACACAGCCGCAGGTATGTCAAAAGAGCCGCTTGACCTTGGAGGAATTAACATATGGGTAAAGGATGTGAATTCCACTGTTCCACTGGTCACTTTTTAATACTTTCTGCAGAAAGCTTTTATTTTTTTTTCCCATGTGGTAATCTCTCCTTTCACCCTGTCTTTTCCTCTGACGCTTTAGAATTTGACATGTGTCCTCCTCTAGCCCAGTTTAATATTTTATTTGGGTGGTAAGAGGAAAATATACAGATTTTAAATGAGAAGAAAAGCTGTTTATAGGCTTTAGACTGCCTTTGGTTTCCAAGCTGTGCTGCATAAAGCAATGAGGTTTACTGAAAATATGAAACACCATTTGCCTTGGACATCTCACCTCCATTTAAAGCAGTTTTGCACCTGGCAATGAGATCATAACTAAAAGCATATTCAGATTGGTTTTACAGGGTACTGTCACAGCTCAGTAATAGTTCTCCCCAGTCAAGCAAAGAAATTCATACGATGTTTCCCTGTTTTTTCAGTAGAAATTGAGAAATAGTATAATAGGTTACGTTCTTTAATCTCTCTAAGACTTGCAGCTCACCACCACCCTGAATAACTTCATTGTTTTTCCATTATTTTTCCATTCCGCCCATTGCACCATCCATTGAGAGCTACGCAGCCGCCGCGTCCCTCGAAGCGGCTGGGGGTGCTCAGCGGCCCCGTGAGGCTGCTGCTCCGCCGCTCCGTGCGCGGGGCCTGACCCAGGCCTTTCGGAGGATGGGAGGGAAACGCAGGCAGCAGCTTTACAGGTGGGACGTGGTAGAGAAAGGCGAAAAGAGGCCGGGTCTTGGCCGTCTGACAGGACGCTCCGAGCACAGCCCTAGCTAAGCAGCCTCATGCGTTCGGTGTGCTTAAAACACACTTGGGCTAGAGCAGACGTCTCTCATCTCGCAGAACTGACCCCAGCGCGAAGGGAAGAAAAGTGGTCTATCACCTCGTCTCACGAAAAATTGGTCTCCCTGGTGAAAACAAGCACCCCTGTGTTTTTGACAGGCTGGAGAGCCTTTGTGTCATTACCACTATCCTCCCATAAAACCAGAAATAAATGAACTGATGAAAAAGGACATTTGCAGTAGAGGAATTGGAAGAAGCTTTCTATTTCTTATCTTCGTATCAGATGATGCCTGTTCTTTGCCCCAAACTTGTATGTACACAACATTGGGGGTTGGACTAGATGATCTCCACAGGTCCCTTCCAACCCCCACCATTCTGTGATTCTGTGATTCGGTGTGATTTTTTATGTGACCAGCACCTTTTCCTTTGTCTAGCCTCTGCTAAGCATAGTTGTGAGCCTATACAATCCCTCTCCCTTTATCTGTTATGGGGATGCAGCAGTAGTTCACAGCAGCTCCGCACGTTTTCAAGTCAGTAAAAACGGCACTTATTCTAATGTAATAATCTTAGAAACTGCATTTATTTAAGCAGTTAATGACTCTTGCTACAGTAAGTTTTCATTAGCTTGTTTTTTATTTTCACTTTATTTTCAAGTCCCCTCTATTGTGCAAGGAATAATGAAGCTTGGTATCGTGGCAGAAGTTTTTGCTTCATTTGCAAGCAGCAGCAGTTCTCTGAATCTCCGATTCCGTGAATCTTCTGCGCTGTACTGCCTTTTCCATAACGCCGTGGAAACCTCTGAGGTTAGCTAGGCACATCCAACGCCAAGCACCCGGTGGGCTCACGGAAGGTCGCTCGCTTTGCAGTTCTCTGGGAGGTGATGGCAGTCGACAACATCGAAGAACTTTGCCCATTGAAGCATGCCCCTTCCCGTCAGCCCAAAGTTGTTACACTGCAAATAAAATTTGTTATTTTGGCTCTTTGTTACTCAAACTGCTTCAGCTGGAATACTTCCAGATTTCAGGTGCTTTATGCAAAGGCTGTTTCTGTGACCCTCCTGTTTGGTCGTCTTCTTGCACTTGACAGCGGGAGGCTGTACATGAGCCCTGCGACAGTTAGCTGTACCACCTTCGTTACTGGCAATCTCAGACGACCCTAGTGCCGTGGGTTTGAAGGCACGTTTGTCACCCGGAGGTGACAACGGCATGGAAACGAAACGCAGCAAATATTTAACTAGATAGTTGTATAACCACAGTAACGGCTTTTTTTATATGAGATGTACGATTCAGCTGACTGTGGCTCTCCTTCATCTACATCGCTCTCCCCTTCCCTTTTCTGCACGAACTGCTCAAAAGCCTCAACAATTATATAATGTCACTTTACACTTTCTACGCAGGTATAGCTTTAATCGCTGCTTTTCTGTATAAAACCTCATATACTGCTGACAGGTCAAAGCAGGGTGTTCTTCATTAAATATTCTCTGCTTCGGAAGTATCTTCCAAGTCACTTGGGTTTTGTGTCTTTTGGAAATGTTTATACATTTCTCTGTGCCTTTGTGAGGCCAGAAAGGCCAACTGGGGCAGAATGCAGGGCAGAAATATGTAACATTAGACTTTTTAAGACATTTCTTTAGTTTCCAGATGTAATGTGTATGAAATAAGTAATGAACAGTGGACATAGTAAGAAATCAAAGCCTGTTTTCTGCAACTGTAGCCAGGAATGATATATCTACTGTTGGAAAAGATAACGTGAGATGCAGCGCAAGGTCTCAGTTTCACTTTAAGCCACACTGTGTTTTCTCATTAAAACAAGGAGCAAGAAGTAGGTTGTGAATCAGAGACTGAGAGTTTCCTGAACTGACCTCGCCTATGGTGCCAGTCGTAGAGCTGGGTCTTTATTAAGCTGCTGAGTGTCTTGCCTCTGAACCTGCCCAGCTGGGCTGAGTCTTTTTAGGCACTTACTTACACTATTTGCATCGCAGTGGCAGGACATATGAAAAAAGTCCTGGGGCCACGCAGCTGCCCTTTCTTTAAACTACTGCCGCTCAAGCACGCTTGCGAAGTTAAACGAAGTGTGTTTTAGTACCTTGCCTCTGCGTTCAGACCGAAGAATGCAGGCCGACGCATCGGACTGGAGCCCCAAGGGCCCCGTGTACCGGCTGAGGTGGAAGCGTCGGAAGCGGAGGAGGGGAAGGACGCATCCGCCCGCCTGGGCGAAAGGCAGTCGCTGCTGCGGCTCCTGGGGGAGCGCACGGCCCCGGCGAGGGGAGAGTTACTGGCTTGCTTGGCGAGGGAATGTGGTTCTCTAGTGCTCTGAGGAGAACGGGTATCTGAGACGCCAGGAATTTATAACAAAGCAGTACAATTCGGCGCCTCACTCAGTGTGGGCTGGTGAATGAAGTTGCCAATAAGCCAAATTACGGCAGCATATTTGATACAAATCAATGGTATTGAACCGTTGCTCTAATAGTTGTGAACCCTTCAGTTGTTTCTTATTATAGACAGAGAGAAAAAGCGTTTATATAGCCGAAAAAAATCCATCTATAGAAAAAAATCACACATGACCGGGAGACATACGACCCATAATCTGTCTGAGTGTCTTGGCCAAAAGGCCAAGAAGCGTTGAAGGAAAGGGACGTGAGCCCCAGAGCCTGGGTCACTTTCCATTCATGAAGTTTATTTTCCGTTCAGCTTTGGATGGAGAAGCTGTTCTTCAGTTCCTTGCCGGTGCCTGCCTGTGCTGCCACGGACTGTTAAACGCCCGTCATATTTCACAGCAGCGGCAGTTCCGCTCCGGTGGCAGATGAAGTGATTCATCTGTGGAGCCCGTGTACACGTTAAAGTTTGTCCAAGAGCTTAATGCTACTTTGGAGTTAAAAAGGCACTACATAAATGAAAATTGTTATTCCATATTAATCAAAGTCAAAATGTTTACCTGCTTTAGCTGCTTTATTCTCAGTGGAGGAAAACACAAAGTCAAACAGTGAAACCTTTTAATAGTGTCCTTTCCGAGCCAAAAAAAATGATGGCTGTGTCAAGGTGTTCTCTGCTTTCCTTTTGTCTCTTTTCTTCGCATTTCAATGTGCCATCCCATAATAGCACCATCACTGCCTGTATCATTAAATTAGCTTGAGTGAAAACCAGGCAATCAGGCAAGGATGGTTTCCCCCCGGTTCCTGGGAACTAGAACATCAGGGGAAAAAAAGAAAAAAAATTGCTGCTTGTGTTAAAAAATAAAAAGGAAACTCATTTTAGTTTATAGTATCAATTAACTGAAATAGTAACACCAAAGAGGGTTATAAGCTTAAATTGTCCCTAGTATAGAAGGGGAAAAAAGAATCTCCTGATATTTCAAATTAACAACGCACAGAAAAATGTGGTTTTCTTTTTTTTTTAAAGCACTAGACTGGAGACTTTTTCTCCTTTTCCTTTTCTTTTTCCTTTTAATGCCGACGCAGGAGAAAATGTAGTATCTTGGGTGTTATTATAGTATTTGCAGTATATCTTGTAGTATGTGTAGAATACCTCGTTACTGGGATTAAAGACGACCATGTAAACCAAGAAGTGAGTGCATGGCAAGCAGTAGTCTGCTCTGAGACGTGAACCGTATCGGGTCGTACCCAACGCGTGGGGCAGAAGATGGAGGACACGAGCTGTCTCTCACTTCATCTCAGTATCTTGGCAGCCATCGAATGAGGGCAGTGGGGCTCCTGGGGACCACCTCGCGCCCATTCGAAGCCCACCGTAGGGATCAGAGCATTCGTTAACAGCAAAGAATAAATCCCTTTTTATTGCTCTTATCCAAACATACGTTATTCCATCAGAAAAGGGATCGGATTTATCATTTAGCCAAGCTAATGAAAGGAAATCAGTCCCGGAGGGAGGAGAGGGAAAGAGAAGGGAGGCAGGCGAGCGCTCTGACTCTTGGTGCCCTGGTAAATGACCTGCTGGGCCGCGAGGGCGAGACACCAGGCTGCCGGGCCAGGAACGTTGGTGAAAGATGCTGCTTAACCTGCCGAAAGAGATGGTTTCGCCCTGCCTGTCTGCTCTGCGGCTGCCTTTCCGCACGATCTGAGCGCTCCTGCAATGTCTCGGTCAGCCTGACCAGGCAGGAGAAGACAACGCGTCCCTTCCTTCCTCGCCGGTCGCAGCCCAGGCGTAACCCACCCGCGCCACTGTGACGCCTCGCGCAGCCTCAGCGCAGATTTCTGGAGATTTCTACAAGGAAAGCCAATAAGCTGTTTACATCTATCAAGTAGGAAAGAGCATCTGTGCGTGCCTGGCCTGGCTCCCGGGGTGATACCGCCAGCCCTGAGGTGCCGCAGATGGGCTCAGCAACGCCGCACCACGGTGCGTGTTCAGCCAGCTGCCGATACCGGGTTGGGTGCCTGGGGCCAGGGGTTTTACAAGAATATTTTGGAACATCTGGGCTTCAGTCACCTACCCGAGGACATTCTCAGGGGGATTTTGTGTGATCCCACAGCATTTCAGACAACTTGGGATTTATCTCAAGGCAAAGGAGTAACTTTGGCTTATTGGCTCTACTTTCAAACAGCTGGTTATTTTCCCTTTTCTGAGAGGAAATTCAATCTGGCACTTCCGAAGTTCTTTAGTAGCACATTTTATGTTGACGTCATGACAGCAATATTTTCAACGCTTGTCAATGCTGGTAGGTTTGCTCCTCCTGGTGTCATCTTTCTACAACAACCACTACCAGCACAGCGCAACTATAGGTCGGAGAAATGTGCATTATTTACTTGAAACAAAACCGCCTTAGAAGACTGAACTTACAAAAACTGTACGATTTTGTTAAGATAAAGGACATTGTTGTGCATTTTTGTTCAGTATTTAAATTCATTCAATCTCAACAAAATAAGAGCTCTGTTGACATGTCAAACTAATATATACCCCCCACACACAATTATAAAAACTTTCCTCTCTTTGTACAATTCAGAGAAAAATTAATTTCAGTGTCAAAGTATTAAACCTAACGTTAGTGACCAGCAGATGTATTTTCCTTCCTGGTTTTGGTTTAGATACATTAAAAAAAGTAGAAAAGACATCTTTTTCCTCCCTCCAGTCCCAGTAGAATCACCGTACGCTGTATGTGACGTTGTATTCTGCTGTAGGACCAGTCAAAGCTGTGACAAAACCACGATTGCAGAGACAGTTCTTTATAAGAATGGGATTTTTTTTTAGATAAAAGGAGGTTAAAGAAAAGGTATAATATGCAGCTATAATATACTATAGAAAATATATTCCTGGTGATATAAAACAAAGAGTAGAAATTAGTGAACAGTGAACCATAGGGATGTAAAATGCAAAAACTGGAATGACTGTTTCACCTTTTTTCATTTGATTACATTATATTTTTGATTTCTTCATTTTCTGTTAGACTTCAGTTATTATTTAATCTCTCTCCCTATAGTAACTAATGGGTGATATTATAGAACTAGAGTATTTAACAAAAAACTTCTTAGGTTTATTATTTAAAACGTACTGATAAGAGAAAACAATTTGTTTTGTGAGGATACAAATTCAAAGGCTTCTGCGTTTGGTGTTTCTGGGCATACAGATATTCTCACTTGGAAAGAGAATTTGCAGTTAGAAAAAACATGCAAAAAACGCGTTATCAGCTAAAGTCAATGTTACTGAAAATAATTATATTTTAATTGTACTCTCATTGTTGAAGTAATTTTTATATTCAGAAAAGAAATTATGTTCTTTGAAAAATAATCATCAATATCCAATATTGGTAATATTGCAAAACAAGTTTTTGACATGTTGTGATAGTCTTTGGGGCTACATCTTTGGATAGAAACATCTTTTCCACAGTTTGTGTGACCTTAATACTAAACTCGTGGAGCTTAAAGAAATTCTGAAATCATAGCGGACACCTTTCTGCGCACCGTGTAGTGCAGCCTGTCATTCGCATGGAAGAGAACTCCTTGTCTGGGTACTGAAGACCTTGGAAAACCAGCTGGATTACACCTGTGGCAGTGAAGAGCCTGTGATGGCGTCTTTGGACTAATTACATCAACATGTCTCTGTTCACGGGCGTTAAGGTATAGCAGGATAGAGTGGAAATGGAAACAGGTTGGGAAATGCATTGGGGCTGCGGGGAGAGAAGGGCTGGAGGTGGTGGCACATCAAGTCCTCTGGTCCCAGACGTCTGAATCCTCCTTTTTGCTAATGAATGGCTGAATCGCGCTTGGTTCTCTGTGGCAGAGGGGTACGACGAGCCACAGCAGCTCTCCATAGCAGCAAACCTCTCCTGTCACACACTGTTATGTAGCGTTACGGCACAACGCGTTAACGTGGTGTTTGATGGGCTCATGGGGCCTGGATTCAGCTGCTAGAACCTGCCCTGTAGAAGCAGCTGGAAGCCTCCGAGCACGAGCATTTTGCTTGAGTGAATTACAGAGGATTTTGCAGGGAATAGAATGCAGTCAGGAATGCTTTCATCAGTAAAACCTTCGGTAACAAATACTCTCTTCTTCTGAAATACTTGGCTTTGGTTAGGGAGAACTAGTTGATTCATTCTGAAGGGTTTTCTTTCCGTCTGCTTTTGGACGGCTGGCTGACCCCTCCGGCACGGCGCTCCGCGAGCGGTGCTGCACTCAGGTTTCTGCCTCTGTCGCTCGTCACCACCGGTTCCGTTTCTGTGCACTCAGGTGGCAACACAAATTTAGTGGGATTCTCAGTAATCCACAAGTCCTTCCTCAATGCATATTAAATTCCCACGAGCCAACCGCAGTACTTGCCATCCCATCTAAACTGACAAGGCTTTATTTCTGTACTTTATGGTTGGACCTGTTAAGCTCCAGCATTTCTTGTTTAATATTTTTATATTTGGAAACAGAGGACTTCTTTATATACTTCCCTGCTTTAACAGTTGATTACAGATTTGTTGTTTGCCTTTAGATTTCCAATGATATGTTAAATACATTTCAGATGTTTTATTGAGAAGATTAATTCTAAAGTTTTTTTTAATTATTTTTGGGATAGATTTCAATGTTTGCTTTTACTAGAGTCTACCATGTTCTATTTTTAAAGTCCAGAGTCCTTAAAGTCCCATCCATGATTTTATATTTTTAATTTCCTCATCTTCTGTTAGACTTCAGTTATTTTTATGGTTTAATCTCTCTCTTTATAGTAACTAATGGGTGATATTATAGAACTAGAGTATTTAACAAAAACTGGTGTCATTTCTAGAAAGAATATAATTAGGTAAGTTTTGTGTTTCTTTTTTAAATTAGGAAACTTTCTTCTATATGCAAATACTGCATTTAATCCTACTGCACCTGTAAGTAGAATGACATTTGGTCTCTTCATAAGAGACCAAACAGAGATAGCCAAGTCCGAGCTCTGCTTAATGGGTCCTGATGATGAGGATGATGAATTTTCTTTTGCTCTATTCCCCACCCCCCACCCCTCCCCTTTTTGTGTTACACTTTTTTAAGTAAAAAGAAAAGACGAGCTGAACCCTTAGGGGTGGGGAAGAAATGGAGAAAGCCAATGAAGGAAGCTTTCAGAGGGAGCAACCGAGTGGGTTACGGTGGGAAACCAGAAGCATGAAGGAGCCAGGCAGAGCGTGGAGGGGACGGAAACTGCTCGAAGGTCCTGGGAAATTCCGGCAGGGACGGGGCTCAGTGCTTCAGTGCGTACCTGTTGAGTTCGTAAAATCGAAGCCAGGAGCAGCCAGCTAGAAAGCGATGCATGAGTTCATCTTTCATTTCTATCTTACCTTTTCCAGTTGCTTTTTTTGCTTATTTTGGAAGTTGGAGGGGTTAATTTTATTTATTCATTTCTTAAATCTTTAGCTGGCCATTCGGAGCAGGACTTTCGGTCTTTTGGGGTAGTTCATATGAAGGAGAGGTGAACGCAGAACGACCTCAGAGCTCCGTTCAGCTTGGGGTCTGACCCCGCTCGGCTGCTGCCCACCTGGGGCGGGCCGGTCTCCGGAGCAGGGCTGGGCTCGGGCTCCTCCCGACAGACGCTGGTATGTCTGAGGGCGAGTTCGAACGCTGCAGGACTCCGGGTTAGCTGCTGGCAAGGGCAGCTAACGACTCTTTCTGAATCTGAGCGATATCGCAGCGTGTGCCTGCGCAGGCTGGACCGACGCGGTGTTCTTCACGTTAAAACAACACGCAGTGCAAAGCGGTGCAAGAGATGAGCACAGTTTAACCGCTCCCAAGGTTTTAACGTAGCACCCGATCTACTTGTGTCGCAATGCAATAAAAAGGGGGATTTTTCAATGCGCTGACGTTAGTCTCATGTTATTTAAATTCATTGTCTTTTTCTGCACATACTTCTCCTGGGCTCCAGAAAACAAACTAGTTTTCACCAGGAGCATTGATGGCAGCAAGCTTTTATTTCAATATTCAACACTAGCTCCTTATCACTTTTTAAGGTCATTTCTGTTTTGATAAATTAATAAACACTAGCCCCCCCGTAGCCAATTTGCATCTGCTTGAGGGAGGGATTGCAGATAACCGCAGCTCGGAAGGCAGGTTCACGGAGTCTCTCCCCTTGTCTGTGCCTGTCATGGCACAGTGGTACTTTCCAGCGCTTATCACAAAGTTTAAATTATTTCTAGCAATGCAAGATCTGTGGACATTTATTGCCGTTAAATAATTTTTAGAGGACTTTCCTATCCTTTTGCTTCCTGCCTGCACGAGCTGTAAATGTCCTTAGCAGAGTCGGAGCTCCTTTGATCCTTTGTTTCCCCGTAGCATTTATTTTTTTGCAGCAGCGGGTCTGCTTTTACAACATACTTTTCATTTTTATAACTTCAGCTCATAGGTATGTAATTTCACAAACACTTCCAGGGGTTTTGCTAACCACTTTTCATTGCAAATCATTCTTCTCTTTCATGGACTCGTTTGGAAAGAATTGCTTACTTTCTGTACATTTTTCACTTATAATTTCAGTTATTAAGGTAATGTCTCTAGCTCTCCTCGAGAGCCAGGTTTGATACTCTGAAACCCAGAGTAGGACCTTGCTTCAGGCATGGCCCACTGAGCTCTTTCGGTTCATCCTGTGACTGGAAATTTGTCTGGAAAAAATGCTTTTCTTCATAGCCTTGCAATAATTCAGGAGGTGAAAGCAGATTAAACTGCTATCGCCCTCCTTGATTTTCAGCCCGCAGCTGGATAAAGCTCTGAGTCGCGTGGTCTGGCCTGAGAGCAGCCCCTGCCTTGGGTTGGGACTGGAGGAGTCCTGAGGTCCCTTCCAGCCTGTGAGCCCGTGATCCTACCGGCACCGTCAGTATCTGCTCATTAAAAAAGGTTGCTTTTTTTTTTTGAAATACACTATCTTATCCAAAAAAACCGAAATCGTAAATGCTTAGCAAGAGTTTGTCACTTTGTTAGTTTTCAGCAGTGAAGTCTCTGAATATTTTCACATTTATTTGCTTTTACTCATTTTTTATATTTTTCGTAGGAATATACTCATTTTTTTCCAGTTTTTGTAGACTGCACATCAGGAGCTTAATGTTTCTCAGGCCTTTTCTTCAGTCTCTCACCCATGGATTAGCCACAGTGCCAGTCACACCTGTACAGAAGGAGGGGAGCCTCTCTGATTCACCTGTCCGTAATGAACTTTGCATTAAGCTTTCATGACAAATATCTTAGCAGGTGCGTGGTTTGTTGCTGACTTTAGGTCTTCATACCCCAAATTGTGCCCAAAAGTCTTGCAAAATCCTCCCATTGGAAAAATTGACTTCACACAGAGAAATGAAAACTGACTTGATTGCAAAAATGCGAAACTGATTGCAAGTATCGCCGTAAAGGCAGTGCTGCCATGTGCGGAGCTTGTATTCATCGGGGATTGGGGGTTTGGTCGCCAGAAGGTGCCTCGAAGCCTCTTGGACAGGGTCGTCTCGGCAGTCTCTGAGCTTGGGTGAGCTGCTCAGGATTTCTTCTTTCATAACTGGTCTACCTACAACCCATCTTTTGGAGATAGAATTCAGAATTAAAGTATAAAACAGCTTTTGCTTTACAAGATTCAGAAGTTTGGGACTGTGGCGATCAATTACTTTTTTTTATTTTTTTTGCATTAATAGAATTGCTTTTTAAGAGTTACTTCTTGTATTTTATGCTTAATATTTTGACACACCCTTTTCCATCTGGGGTTCTGAGCGTCCGGTTTCTCAGGCTCTCTCGATTCCCGTCTCGTGAGTGGGGTTAAGGGTCTGAGCACCGGGCAGCCACGTGCTTCCCTGCTGTTAGAATTGCTTTTGTAGCCCGGTTTGAAATGTGTATCTTTCAGCACCGTTAAGCATACGTGCCATTTAACTGCATGACATTGTAAAGAAATCTACCTTTTGAGAAACACATTCTCATCTCCATTTGCAACCCTGACACTGCCATTTCAGGATTTGCATCACAAGGAGACGTATCTCTGGGAAAAATTGCTTTTTCTCAACTGCCTCTACGCCCGTCGATGCTCAAAGCAGGACCAGTGTGTAACTCAGCGTCGCAAGGCAAGTTCTGCGAGGTGACGATGTGCTTCCCAGTGCCTAGTTTCGTTAGGCTGCTTTGGCTTTGGCTTCGGACATGTCTCCTTTCCACCACTGGCATACGGAGGAAAGCTACGATGTATTTACACCTAGCTGAAAAAGCAGAACTCGGGTTTAAGGTGCAAAAGGCCTGAACTTGGGAAAAGTCACGTACCGAGTTCCACAGTTTGGGATGCGACCCAAACAGCTTTACATTTGTGTTCTCAAGCTTCTGCTGTTCGCCTTTTGTTACGGAAGAAAGACTTCAGCAAACAGACAAGCCCTACAATGCCATCGAGCTTACGTGGGAGAATGTATATTCTGATTATATTTGCAGAGGTGAGATAATATTTAAAGCACTTGTAGCTAAGTGCAAGAGCATAAAAAGTACCAAAGATCACTCGCTAATGGATGAACCTGCGACGATCATGTCCTAAATATCCCAAAAATCCAATATGGTCTAGAGTGTAGTTACACGCATTTGGAACATATCTTGCTGCTTTGCTTCCAAAGGGACAAATACACCCTCCAGCACTTCATTCAAAACCAAGCACCTAGGAAGAACCAGAAAGACTCCAAGTCCTAAGTCATCTCTTAGCATTGTTTAAAAACTCCTGTGCACAGTTTTGAAGTGTTTCCTTAAGGTGTTCATTCCAGTATACATTTCCCATTCGAATGGTTTCAGAGTTCACTAATTACCATATTTTTATTTTTTAAACAAAATTAATAAATAAATTGTTTTTTAAAGTACTTTTAAACCCTAATGGGATTGGTAACCAATGTTATAATAAAAACATAAACATAAAAAATGACTAACATAAAAAAATTTACAATGTAATATCTAGCATAAGTCAAGCTATGAGATAGATTAAATAAAAGACAATAATGGAGGAGTAAAAGACAGATAAATCCAAGACCAGCGGTGCAGCAGGGTCTGGATTACTGCCGTTGGTGCAGGGGTCGGAAGAAGTTCACGCCACCGTGACAGACCAAACGATAGCCAGCCCACTTCCACGAAGCAGCTGCTGGGGCTGGTGGGGGGAACCTCGGTTCTCCCCGAGCCCCACGTGTCAAAGCAGAAGCAATTCCGCCAACTAACAGTCCGTTGGCTTGGCCGTCCCTGCGGCTGCTGTCACTCCCTGCCTGTGACGGCGAGCCTCTCCCCTGCGTTGGCGCAGCAGATTACATATTCAGGATTTTTTTTACCTTCAATTTTATATACTTTCTAGTATTTGAGGATTTAATATAATGAGTTTGAGAATCTGTTATTATAAACACAACAAATTATCCACAGGATAATGGATGGAGAGTGATGAATTACCAGAACATAAATCTATAACATTCACTCATGGTTAAAAATAACAGAAGAATGGCAAGGCTGATTTATTACTTGCTAGTGCATCTATTCCTGTTCATGATTTTTTAAATTACACTACATAGAAAAATTTAATTCAAGTTATTAAAATGAGAAAACTATTTTCTGTTTTCTGTTCTGTAACTACAAAAGTTTTTCATTTTCTCATAAATTTAGGAGTGAGCATAACATTCATCAAAGTGTGAGGAACAATGTTAGACATACAGCTTATTTTAAAGCTTATTTTAAAATCTCATATTTCATCAACAGGAAGGATACTGTGTGTCAGAGAGCGCAAGAAGTCTGAGCTTTAGAAACTCTGCCATGGAAAGAAATAATCTTTCATAAATATCTGAAATCCTCAAACAGGCAAAACAGATTACGTCCATTTAGATGTTAAAATAACACATATAATATTGGTGTAATGGTTTTATTTCCTGTTTGAGCCTCTTCAGGGCATTGGAGAAGTCTCCTTGTGATACATTTTGGAACCTCTGTCTCTACTGTGCTCTAAACTCTCCCAAAAAGCGAGAAAACCAGCAGTGTTGGCTGCTGGTCACAGTCCCGTAAGTAACCCTACCAGAGAGGGAATAAGATATCAGGGAAAAACCAAAAAATCAACTTTTATTCTCATTGTCCCACTGTTGGCAGCTTTTTCTGGTTAGGGAACATACCGTTTGCTGGCCAGGAGCTAGAAACCAGGGACCTGCAGCACAAGAGGGGCAAACGTCGTCAGAAAACGGGTAAGACTTGTGCCAGGGGAGGTTCACATTGGATATTCCTAAAAATTTCTTCCCCGAAAGGGCTGTCAGGCCCTGGCACAGGATGCCCAGGGAGGTGGTGGAGTCCCCGTCCCTGGGGGTATTCAAAAGACGTTTGGATGAGGCCCTAAGGGATACGATTTAGTGGGGGACTTGGTAATGCTGGGTTAATGGTTGGACCCGATGATCTTGGAGGTCTCTTCCAACCAGAACAATTCTATGATTCTACGATTCTATGATTCTATATTCCCTCCTGAGTGGTCAGAAATTACTGGGGGACTGTCGCCTCTTCCTGGGTAGAGCTGGGTCCCGACTCACCCTTCTGTTACCAGCTTTCTCCAGGTACACATACAAGTGCAGTAGCTATGGTACATATCGTATATATCGTATCTATAGTACACTTGCAAACGGAAGCGGAGCAGCCACAGGACGAGGAGCCGTGGTGAGCTGGAGCTGCCAGGTCTTACACCGATGACTGAATACACAACCTGTCGTTGAGATGAAGACAGAGCCAGGCAGAGGCCTGTCAAAACACCGCAAGGAAAAGTTCAAAAGTTGCATCACGAGAAATTTCAGTTGTGCAGAGAAGAAAAAAAACATCACAGTGAGAGTGGTTAAGCAACAGAACATGTTGCCCACAAAGTGACAATATAAATATCTCCCTTCTTGGGGATATTCGAAATTTGACTGAACAAAGTGTTCAGAACTCAGCTGAAGTCCTGAGCAGCCCGAGCTAACGGGAGCGGCTTTCAGGAGGGGCTTGGGCTAACGACCCTGGAGATCCCTCTCCACCTAAATTACTCCGTGAGTCCATGAAATAGTACAGGCACGTGAGACTCTTCCTGCAAAAAACCACACACGGTATTATAAAGATTCTTTCTTTGATGCTCAGGCATGATCTAGATCCGGAGAAGGAAAGACACACACAACTAAATATATCCAAACCTACTACAATCACTTTTCTATCAGACTATCCAAAAAGACTTTAGGAAAAAAAAGTGTTTAGAAATGGGTTTCTCCTTCCTTAATGGCTTTTTATTCACTGACACTTTATTTTATTGATTTCCAGCCTTCCAGTAATTTGAATGATTTTTGCAGTGGACCAATACGAAATCTCACTCCAAACAGCAATTTTATTTTACTCAGGGAAGAGGAATCCAATTGGCAGGTAGATCAGCTTTCAAAGCCTAAAGTAAAAGATGGGCCAGCGAAGGTTTAGGTTCTCAGACAGTGCCCAGCTGTGATTTATTACCCAGACTTAAACTTCAGCCCAGACTTAGGTAACATTTTGCCACTTCAAGAATTTTCAGCTCTACTGAGGTGTTGGAGCTTTTGCTCTTACAGAGGGGATCTTTCTGCTGAGCCAAGGACATAAATCAGACTTTAAATTCAGGGCATTCTCAGGGCTGCCCGTCCTGCTGAAAAGGTTGATCAGCTTTTAGAGCGACCGGGGACTTGGCCCAACTGCGGCGGCAGAGTCACTGGAGGAAATGCAACTCTGGCGGACAGCCTGCGTGGAGAAAGATAATGAAGCATTTGGTACATCCAGGTAGGATAAGTGAGCTTGACAGATGAAGCGAGACCCTAACAAGCGATCAAAAGGGTGGGTTAGCTCATACCTAAAGGGGTGCACTGCCGCAATTTGCTATTTTTCCTGGAAGTGAGTGTTCCCATGGTGTCTGTCCCTTTACAGCGAATGGGAGATCAGAGTGATTTCCTTAAAAATACCATGTTAGCGTAGCAGAAGATGAGAATTGGAACCCAGTAGGTAATTTCCCTTGAATCAATTTCTACTTTGTTTTCTTCTTATTTGCTGTTAGATGTTTCTTATAGTTCAACCTTCTAAAAAGCCTTTTATTCTGCACCAAAAGGTGCTGGTGATAAGGCTATTAAGGCATCTTCTACGTTCAGAGAAGAATTATTTTTCAGAGAGAGGTAAGGAGAAATAGTTCGTATAAGCAGGCGAGGAGAAAAGGGGAAGAAAATCATGTGGGTTGACAGCAGTGGAATAAATGCAGGAACGGGGAAAGCAGCTTGATTGATCCGTAGCATTTCTTGTCTGATAGAGTTAGGTTTGTGACCAGAGTACAGAGGGCACAAGTCTGAGAGCTGCATGAAGAACTTCACATATTTTGAGAGAGAACATTTACCCAGATATATAAAAGTATGGATATTTATTTATCTTTTTATACATATTAAAATCTCTGTATTTCAGTAATTACTGCAGCGTGCTAGGGCGCAGTAAAGGCTGCCCGTGCTTTTATGGAAACACCAGCATCTTCTGTAATGCGCTTACGTGAGAGCTCAGTACAAGGCAGTTCCAGGCCATGCCAAAGGCTTTACAAGCATTTGAGGACACACTGAAGAGTTAACCCCAGAGATGGAAACCTGTGGAACTTGGAGAGCATGCCGAGCCCTGTGACCGCCAGCAAACATAGGAAGATTGCTTTGTTGCAAAGGGTTCTTAAAAGGCAAGTTCCAGACAGATTGTTAAAAGCTCCTTTCCTGAGCTAGAGTCTTCAGCTGAGCTTGAGCCTGGCATTTCCTCAGGTTTCGGTTTTGCATTGCGTGCACTTCGTTGAACCTGATCCTTCATTTCATCATAAATTACCGGTGCTCAGCAGTGAGAATAACAATCACTTGCTCTAAAAAAAGGTCTTGTAGAACGTGCCAGTCGAAGAGGCCAGCCAGCTTGTCACGCTGGTTTTCAGTGCAAGACAACAGGTCACAGATTTTTACCCGTCACACCTATTGCCATTTCTAAATTGTGAAATTCCTCATTTCTCAAGACAAAGCTCCTGCATCTTAGCGAGAAGCAAACTTTGTGTCCTGAAGCAAGACACGAACAATAAAACTAGACGCGGAGCCGTGATTTTGCAGCTGTGCTGCATTACTTGAGCCATATCTGTTCCTGTTGCAGTCTTTGCGTGACATAGCTACCAGCCCTTGCGTCGCTGTAGGACCCGACGTCCCCTCTCCGTGCGTGCCCAGCGCTTCCCGCAGCAGGACGAGTCGGAGAGGGCTTGGTACCCGAACGGGTAACAGCAAAAAGGGGGCTGGAGAAAGGCACATTTATCACCGCCGTTCCTTAGATGGCTGTAATGAAGCACAGAGGTGTTTATCAAAGGTCATATAAAGCTCCGGGGGGACTAAAATCCGGAACCCCTGTAGGCCATATGCTGACTTTAGTGCTTTACCAACACAATGCCTTTTCCTCAATTCCATAAGGAAAACCTTTAAACCAGTGACGTGAAGACGCGCTGGGCGGGGAACCGTGTGAACATCTCCGAGCATGATGTATATTTGTCAGAAACGGTGCGCTGTGGCTTGCGTGCCGTCCCCTGTTTTACATATGTTCGTCTGAAGAGCACGTAAACAGCCTATTTATATTTACAAAATGCTCTACCGTTTCGCAAGCCATAAAAGCAGCTTTATTTGAAGGACAGGTTTGCACCATTTCTTGCTAGGAATAATTCTTACTTGAATACTTGGGCACTCTTTTGTGTCATCAGATGTTTGGGGAAAATGGTTAATGTGTAGCAACAGGATAACAGCAAATGGATGTATATTTGTATACGTAGGAACGCTGACCAAGCTTTAGCTTAAAAAGAACAGCTACATAAAATGCGGATACTACAAGTTCTGCACAAGTGGTTCGCTACCAACACAGAGATGAAGAAAATATTTTTTTACCACAATATGAATTCACAAAATCTGAGCTAAAATAACAACAAAATGAGCAATTCAAGCCTTCAGGTAACTTACAGGACAGTAGCATGACTTCACACAAATCTGCAATTAAAGAGAAAAGAGAGAAATCGTTCTTTTTGGTGTCATTTCTGTTTCATCAGATTTGCCCGTTTCCAAAGACAGCGTGGGGTAGACGTGTGCTCCCGACAGTCCCGGTGACACACCTCAAACGGCAAGAGAAAACAAGTCACAGAGCTTTGTCAGATAGCTGGAGCTAAACCAGGAATCCGCAAGGTCATAAAACAGCCTGGGAAAAATGTTTATAAACAGCCTTTCAGGACACAACTTATCTTTAAAACAAAATCATTGATGCAACTGATTTCCAAAACACTAATGATACCCTCCAAATCGACATGGAAAGGCTGTAATTTTCACAGAAAGCTTCCTAAAATGAATAGATATAATTATTTTCATTTCAGCAGCTCTTTTAGTTTAATATTGGACCATTAAAAAATTGCAAAATAAAACAATTTTTAAAAAGCCTGGGTTTGGTTTAGCTTTATGTTAGAGATTTTGACCAGGACAAAGTCATTCAGGAATAAATCATGAGCTTGCAGAGGGTATGATGCCATGGAAGTTACCTGTGCATAATATATAAATATATATTCATCTGCTCTAAATAAAAATATTTAGATCCAAAATTCTAGGTGGATTTTCTTGTGCTCACATGTTTTGTGATAAATCCTTACAAAATGATACACACCCATAATCTTTTTTTCTGTGTTCCACCCCAGCAATTCCAAATTCTATTATCTGTTTAGACCTAGATTCTGGTATCCTAATTCGTAACAAATAATTATATATTTCATGAGTATCTCTCCCACCTACAAATATCTATGATATTTAAATCAAGACTCTACTGAGACACATAGTATAGCTGTTACGTATTTGAACGCCGGTGGAAAAAAGCCCCAGGAAGCCCCACCATCTTTCTCCATGACAAGACAGAATAAGCAGCAGAATCAGAACACCCAAATCCTCAACATAGAAGCCCTGATGCAAACAGCAAATAAATTTCTACGGCTCCGCATGCGCATACTTAAAGGCAACAGAATGGAGAGAAAAACATTTTCCTTTGTATAACGCTATGCAGAGAAAGCTGAATAACAGGTTTACTGAAATTAAGACTATCCCTTACACCTCTGAAATCTGCCCTCCTGCTCCTTGCTCAAGCCCGTCCTCCGTCTGTCGCATGGGAGAATGGACCTAAAGACCCCCCCCGAGGAGGTACTGAAGTGCCTCGTAATCCGAAGTGCAGCGTGCTTTCATATTAGGAGGAAATATTACTACAAGAGTGTTGTGGGTTAACCCTGGTAGGAAGCTGAGGCCCATCCAGCCGCTCGCTCACTCCCCCCCAAAATGGGATGGGGGAGAGAATCGAAAGGGTAAAAGTGAGAAAACTCATGGGCTGAGATACAGACAGTTTAACAGGGAAAGCAAAAGCCGCGCACACAAGCAAAGCCAAACAAGGGATTCATTCCCCGCTTCCCAGGGCAGGCAGGTGCTCAGCCATCCCCAGGAGAGCAGGGCTCCATCACGTGGAATGGTGACTTGAGAAGACAAACGCCATCACTCCCAGCGTCCCCCCCTTCCTTCTTCTTCCCCAGCTCTATACGCTGAGCATGACGTCATATGGTGTGGGACATCCCTTGGGTCAGTCGGGGTCAGCTGTCCCGGCTGTGTCCCCTCCCAGCTCCCTGTGCCCCCCAGGTCCTCGCTGGTGGGGTGGGGTGAGGAGCAGCAAAGGCCTTGGCTCTGTGTCAGCCCTGCTCAGCAGTGACGAAACATCCCTGGGTTATCAGCGCTGTTCCCAGCACAAATCCAAACCACAGCCCCGTACCAGCTACAGTGAGGAAAGTTAACTCTACCCCAGCCAGAACCGGCACAAAGAGACACATATATTTTACGTTGGTGAAAGAGCTGTGGAAAACTTGCCCCTTCTCTTTGAAATGCATATTCCCCAGTTGGATGCTTTATGAAGACCATGTGATTCAGACGCAGGTTTGAAATACATATAGTCGCATCTGTTTCTGCAGCAAACATAGACATACATTGGGTGGACTCATGAGTGTATAAGAGGAAGTGAGGAGGGTCAATATACGTATTTGTGTGGGAAAACTATCCTGGCTTGGATTAAAAGCAAGCTGACGTTACTGGCATCATATAAAAAGTAAATAGGTTGCAGACTGGGTACCTCCATTTCTTTTCCAAGAGTAAGCTTACTAGAATCTATGCGGATTCCAGACTTGCTCTAATTACATTCAATTGGAATTGTTTTCCTTGTGCGTACGATACATTTGCTTTAGGGTACCTTCCTTGGTATTTTTGGATTGGCTCTTAAAAGCCCTGGTGTCCTGGTAGACCCCTGCCCTCTGATGGGGCTCAGTTTAGCTCCTGGTTACACGGCTTTAGTGTCCTGGGGCCCTGAGGCTGGCCAGCTGTGGTTATCCCCTTGCATCGCTTAAGCTGGTGGGGTCAACTGCCGAAGCAATATTGGCAGATTTGATGGCCGTTTCCATCCCCTGGTCTGGGAAGGAAACAGCGCTGAAATGCTCTCCGGAAATATTTAGAGTCTGCTTGGTTCTCAGAAGTGATTCGCACCGAGGGGTTTGTGCTCTGTTTGCAAATTTTCTTGTGGGAGGAAAGTAGCTGAGAGTGGCCCTTCCATCAGAGGATGCTTGTAAATGGGCTCCCACTAGGTTTGTCCCATTCTCCAACCTTGCTTTCTAGCCCTGCACCTCATTCCAGCACAACTATGCTCCAGCTTAAGACTGAGAGTAGTAACACGTGGTTATGTTATACGTTTTGGTGGCTTTTTGGTACAATCAAGTATGTTCTGTTGCCTCAGGGACTAATGGATATTGCTGATACATCCGAAGCATCTAGTCCTGCTTCGGAAAATCATTGGCAATGAGTTCCTGATGAGTGTCTGACCAAGCTGTAACTGGGACAACGAGCATTTTATGGATAAAATTTGACATATCTTGAAAGCTGCTGAGGATGCCGTAAGGCTGAGTACATCAGTATGTTGGGTACCACCAGCAGTTACACGGTTTGTGCCAGATTGCCCTTTCCAGACTGAAAAATGTCCAAATGATAATGCATTGGAGGCAGCAGATTTCATTCACTCCAAGAAGACAAAACCATAGCTGATGGGATGGACAAGGGTTACTTTCCTGAAATAATAATTTCTTGCCTTCTCTGCTAGAGAGAACTTGTCTGAAAGCTTGGGAAGCAGATAAAGTAAAAGCTAAAGGCTCTCCTCAGTTTTTGATTGTGCATAATTATTGAATGTGTTTTCTGTGGGTTTTGAAACTCTGTTCAGACACAGTTATCTGCTGATATTCCAGTAAAAATTTACAATGCTGCAGTCTCAGAGCTCAATTATTGTAATCGTGTTATGCTCAGTTATTGGTGAGGCTGGTCCACGGAGTTAGAGTCAGTTCCAGAGACACCAATATGATTACACACTTCTGCGTTATTTCAGTTAAATTCAGCCTGATTCTTGTACTTCACGTTTGGCACCTATTCAGTTAAAATTGCTATTTCTGATTGTAAGAACTATGGAATGTTTTGGCTAGACCTTTTTGTGTCTCTGCCTGCTGCTCCCGTATCAACAGCTGAACATCCATGATGTCCATGCTTGGTGAACCCACTGTTTTGGATATAGATGTCCTTGAAATCCAAAAACTTTCATCTTACCATACTCTCAAAGAATATCCAACATGATTTTTCCAACTTACCACCGCATTCATTTGGTTGTTTGACCGTCTGTTTGGTTGTTTCTTATTTCTTTACAATTCTGATGACTTTCTTTACAATTTTGATGACTTTAGAGAGTGATATTTAAATAATTTTGTGTTTGGCTTTTTGTTATTCAGCACCTCAAATACAATTACTCTGTTAAGAGGGAGAAATATTAGTTCAGGCCTGTATATAAGTTTGGCTGTTTTATATTGCTGTTCAGACTCTGAAGGTGAGACTTAACAACAAATCCTTTTGAAAAGAAAAAAAATATCCTGTAAAAGCAACAGTGTTTTCAAGAGTAGCGTATCTTTCTCCATCAAACCGTGTCAACTCTTATCTCAAGTATATTTCTGAGTTTGCCACTTTCCATGCTTGTTCTCGTGTCACTGAATTAACCTTCTATACACAGTATGATCTGAAAATCAAACAGTTGTTAAGACCTTGAAGGTAAAACTCTAAAGATAGCATATGTCTTCAGAGAATTACTTGTCTGAATGAAATTGTCTTCCTTTTTTTCTTCTAAAGAAAGGGAAAAGTACGTTGTACAAATGCCAAGCTCCAGGGTAGTTGGGAGCGCTGTCGTCGTTGCGTTGCAGAACCAAGTGCTCGGCTATCATGGAAAACAGGTTGTTCTTTCATTAGCAGAAGCGTCATGTTTAGGACTGAGTTCGTGTTCACTAATACTTGGAGTTAGCTTAACAGCTATCATCAGTCTTGTTTTCACATCTTTGCCTTGTGACGGGGTATAAAAACGAAGGATTAGTCCCCGAAGTTCCGTTTGTGCCCTCCAGCGTTCCCTCTGCAGCTACTACACAACTGACTTAAGGAATGACTGTCTAAATCTCTTAATAACTTAAAACTAGATGTTCTATTTATGATAGAAATCCAAAACGTGCCCATTTCTGCAGTGTCTCTCAGCCTGTAACGCGGTCGTCCCCGTAGCACCTCGGCGAAGAGGGGACCGTCAGGAAGGCCTTACCAAGGGATAGGCAACGGTTGCCTGGCAGTGCTATACTGGGTATAAATGAAATTGTTCAGTGCTGAAATTAGGTAAAAAACTGAAAGAAAAAGAGCAAAGAACTCCATCTCATAGGGTAACTTAAGGAATATAGAGCACTTGGGTCTCAAGACAGTTTGAGGAGACACAGATCAGTTGCTTTTTTTGGTTTTTATTTCTATTTGAAGCTTGGGTTGCCAGGAGCTCTTTGCCAGAACTGACAACTTTGGACTTGCATCAGTTTGATTTCTGTCACTTTTCCATTCCCATTTCCCTTCCACGCTGTAAGAGGAACTGCGATATGAACGGTCGTGGGGGAGTTTAGCATGGGGTAACCACAAGAACAGAACCTTATCACTCAGTGCCACAAAATCTAAAATTCATCTGCTTAGCAGGATTGGAATAGCGATTTCTGCTCCCCGGCTGCTCTCCTTGGCCACTCACACATCTCACGCTTGTGCCTGCCTAGGCCGCAGATCCTCCAGTCCAGCTCGGACGGTCACCTCGGACCCAGGGGGCCAGGACACTCCGTCCCACCGCCCGCCGTGCCCGGGTCCTGCCTGGTGGTCCGGCCCCAGCTGTAGCGGTGCCACCTTGGGCTTTGACTTCAACACGGCGTCAGCTGTTCCTGTACGGAGCTCCCCACGGGTAGACCATTGTTTTCACTATTTATTGCTTTCTAAATTAGATTGTCAGCATAAGCCCCCGATGCCCTTGCTAATTACATCGTCCTGGGACACGTTCTTTGTTTCCCCCTTATCTCAAAGCCAGATAGTGACCTGTCACTATTAAAACACAAAGGTTTTGTGCAGAAAGAGAGAAGCCTGCAACAACAAATTCAGAAGGACTTATGGTAGCACTAGCTAAGCTTTGTTACATGGAAGCATTCTTTATAGCGCTTACCATGTGTTCTGCCGCCATAGTACGCTGTAAACACAGAAGTTGCTGCCCATGACGGTGTAATTTTTCAGTAACATGGCATATGCGATTACTCTTGTGCTACCAATGCTATTAATAGTATTAAGCTTAATGTCTTGTGCAGTAATGTAGCGCCATGATGCACATCCTCATGAAATCAAGAGGCTATTTCACTGTACAATTATGTGTACCAGTACGTGGAACTTTAGCATTATGTTAGTATTTGGGAGCACTAACTCACATATAACTGGAGCCCTCAGCACAAGGACACGGACCTGCTGGAGCGGGGCCAGAGGAGGCCACGGAGATGATCCGAGGGCTGGAGCCCCTCTGCTATGGAGACAGGCTGAGAGAGTTGGGGTTGTTCAGCCTGGAGAAGAGAAGGCTCCGGGGAGACCTTATTGCGGCCTTCCAGTCCCTAAAGGGGCTTATAGGAAAGATGGGGACAGACTTTTTAGCAGGGCCTGCTGTGACAGGACAAGGGGTGATGGTTTTAAACTAAAAGAGGGGAGATCAGACTAGACCTAAGGAAGAAGTTTTTCACACTGAGGGTGGTGAAGCCCTGGCACAGGTTGCCCAGAGAGGTGGGAGATGCCCCATCCCTGGAAACATTCCAGGTCAGGCTGGATGGGGCTCTGGGCAACCTGATCTAGTTGAGGATGTCCCTGCTCATGGCAGGGGGTTGGACTAGGTGGCCTTGAAAGGTCCCTTCCCACCCAAACTGTTCTGTGATTCTATGATTCTATGGTATGAGCAGGTGCTATTGCTGACACGCCTCTCTGAGATCAGTCCCCACTGGTTTAGCAGCTCCTTGATAGTACTTGCGTCCTTTACTCCCTCATGGATTTTTATTGCTTAGACAGAGATAACATGATTTAATCTGTTAGTACGTTTTCTGGTGCCGCCTGTGTTTGTAACGACACGAGCAGTGCCTTGGAGCCTGCGTACCATTTGTTCTTCCTGAATACAGCTATCGTGGCTTTGGTGTCGTGAATCTAACTTCAAAGCCATGCCCTGAAAAATGGCTGCAGTTGCCCAAAATGGTGGATAACTTTTTCATGAGATTATATAGTTCCAGACTGATATTATATAGTTCCAGACTGAAATAATAATTGTCTGGGAAACAGAAAATGCGCAAATTCTAAGCATTTCTCATCTTGGCATTTCCAGCTGCATGTGATTGTCACTTTGGGTCACTAAATCCAGAAACCTAGGCTGAACAAATGTTATTCTAAAGCTGTATTATGAGTCTGTTTCAAACACGGGGCTATACATTATCATATGCTTACTCAGAGGAGAGGAAAAACAGGAGAGGAACTCTGAGAGGAGAGACCAGATTCACAGCAGGAACCATATGTATGGAAGGCTGTACATAGGCAAATAATTTTAAAATTCTGCCGTTTCTTCTAATATTTGCTTCATAGCTTTTTCTGAAACATCATAAATTTTGAAAGCTGATGCACAGCCAGTGAAATAAAGAAAAATTTAGGTAATACATTTCTATAAATTGCCAGCTAAAAAAAAATTCTGCCTACATAAAAAGAGGACATACAATTAAGGACTTCATTTAAGTACCATCGTTCACGGAAGACATACTCAAGGGCACAAGTTTGAAGGCACAAGTTCAGAATAACCTCTCTTTGAAAGGGCATTTCAATGCACAGCCTTGCTGATGACGCTACGGTATGACTGAATATTAGCAGCGTAGTATTAAAAGAGTATTAAAAGGTCTTAAAAGTGCTAGCGTGCCTCCTGGAGAATACACGCCTCTCGCTTTTGGACCTCTTCCAAACAGACGTCTAGCAAACTCATCACAATATTGACTGCTACAGCTAAGGCAAATGTTCATAGAACTTTGAATGGGAAAGGCAGGATTACGGGGTTTCGTGGCCCATGATAGGCACAGGGGATGACACACACGGCAACAACAGCCTTTTTCCCCCGCATTTTGTCATCCTTGAATTCCTGCAGTGAGTCACCAGCACTTGGCATATCTTTTTTTTGACCTGGACACCTCCATTTGGTCTGTCTCCAAACCCACACAGCTCACCTCCTGCAGCTGAAGGTTACTCTGGTAAAAAAATCAATTTATATATTGGGATCTCGGGTCCATGGTAAAGGCTGGTCACAAGAAAAGGAAGAACCCAGTTTTAATACCCAAGCTGGCTGAGGTATGATCTGCATTCCCGAGAAATTACATCACTGAGTATTGCCTTGCAGTCCAGAGAAAGATCTGTGACGCTGCAATAGGGAGAGGGCTGCACCCATCTTTGTGGGTACCACGGAAATGCCGCAGGGGAGCCCAGGCTGGAGCTGACCCCAGGCGTGGGGCCGGAGCGGGACAGACCGCGGCGCCTTCCACAGCTCCTTTTGCGTGGCCCAGCCTGGGGCTGCAGCAGCTCAGGGCTACACGCCGTGGCTGCTCGCCAGGTCGTGCTCCTTAGGGAGCCACGCGTTGCAGCTGCCCTTCTTCTGCGTCCAGCCGGAATGGTGTAAGGGGATTGAAACAGAATGTAAAAGGAGCTGATGCCAAATATTCTGCTTTATTTTAATATTATGGTTCATTGAAAGAGACAGGAAACTTCTGTTTAGTCTAATCCTCCCTACCACGCATTCCTGCAAACACCCCCCCCCCCCCCAAAATCCAAAATATTTTTTCATTATTTACAAGTTTGATGGGATGCACGTTGTAATTATCCATTTATTTGCTGCAGAGTTGATCTAGTGGAGTCGAAAAGCTGTTTCCACTTACACAGGCAGGAGCAGAACTGGCCTGTAATGCTTGCGGAACAGTCTGGCGTGTAGAAACGTCTCGTATAGATTACTACTGCAAACATTTTGCTACAAGGAACACGCAAATCAAAACTGTGGGCTTCCGAAAGGCGGCAAAGGCCCTTAACTGTTTCGAGGTAGTTGTTGCAAATCTGTGTGGTCACTTTTTGCTACAGGACTAAAAACCGCATTGAAATGAAATATGGTGATGAAGCATTAGTTTCTTAGAATCAAAAAGGAAAAGCGTATCTTTGCTGTCGCTACAAAACGCCGCTTCGCTCTGGCACAATGTGGCATTACTGCGTATGCACTTCCAAAACCGGAACGTCATGAATGCGGACGGAGCTGATGCTTTTGACAGGATAAAAGTGTTTCAGCCCCTTTCAAACCGGTTAGTGTGCGTACGCGTGCAGAGATGCAAAGCCGCGGTTTGGGATACAAGCAGAAAGTGTTTCTCTAAAGGGAGAATTTCTTCAGCTCACAGACTTGTCCAGCTGGCTCAGCGTTCAGTTCCTCGCCCCTGTGCACCGTGTTTTATTCAGGTCACACTAGCACAGAACTTCCACGGCATTCCCTTACCGTCTGAGATAATTTACTTTCAGCTTGGTCCTGAATAACTGGCCAGAGCTGGTTTTGTTCACCTGTGGAACAGAGCGTATTACACCAGTGCTACAAGTGCTTGTGGAATGCAAACGCTGGGAATGCCACCAAGAAGTGTACACGCGTGAGAGTATCCGTGCTTTAAGTTCAAGCTGCGGAGGCAGCCCACGTGAGCTTTTGAGGCTTTTTGAGCAAGGGTAAGTTCTGCTCACTTCCTAGAACGTTCCCCGATGCGCAGAAATCAGACAAGGTTAAACTATGTTGTGGAATATATAAGTCGTCGCTATTTTACAGCGCAGGGGAAATTCGAACGGTAAGCGCTCAGCAGCGGTCCTTTGTGGCCAGGGAGTGACGGGGCTGGGACGACCCGGCCGGAGGCAGGGCTGCACCCGCAGCCTGACTGCCCCAGGGGCCTGGAGCTCCCGCGGGGACGCGACCAGGAGCAGCCTCAGCGCTGCCTGGGAGCAGCCCTGGAGCCTGCACGGGGCCGCGCCGGGCGGCAGAGCCCGGAGGTTCGGGACGGGACGGGATGGGACGGACGCACGGCCCCCGCGCACAGGGTGGGCGCTGGCGCGAGCGTGCGCAAGGGACCGGCTGGTGACGCGTCTTTGCAGCCTCCTGTAGAACCGCGTATGGCAGTAGGACTCTGCCCAGTCTGCTACTCATTATTTTTTTTTTATATTTAAGCACAAACATGAGTTTAATTTACCTCAAGGGGCACCATAAAAATTCCCCAATAACGGTCATGTTAATTTAATGTGGTAAAAGATGAGTGGAAAGGCAGATTTTTATGATGTCAAATTTCTGCTATGGAGCTTTTCTTTTTTACTTCTACTAGTACTGTTCATTTCTGCTTCCACCACCTCCCTTTCTCACTGCCCACATCTAAGCTTACTTTATTTCTCCGTACAAAAATTTGCTACCTCTGCTTCTACTGCCCTTCTTTCTAATTTTTGTCTGCTTTGGGTCTTATCACCAGAGCCTTCATCTCCAGTGACTCTTCACAGATTGTGAGTTTCTCTGGACTTTGCTTTTGCCTTTATTTCTAATAACAGAAGATTTGGGGTTGTATTTATGAAAATGTTCCTGGGGGTATGAGGTGGAAGCTGATGAGGTTTCTGATCTTCATTAGGAAGAGAAACTGCAGTCCCAGTTTTTTAACGCAGAGAGAGGTATGTTTGATACAGTTCTACGTAATCCTTGTTTGAAAAAAGGAAAATGAGTCCTCGTTGATTTTGAAGAGTTATATCTAAACTGAAATTCGAAAGGGAGAAAAGGCTTCCTGTAACTGAAGCAAGAGAGTGTCACATTTAAAACAACTTCCAATGAAATTCCAACATATTACAAAAAAAACCCCTTTTTGTTTCCCCATAACATTAGAATTCTGAACAAGATACTTCATTGCAAAAGTCTTGGAACAAGATTATGCATAAGCAATATTTCTCTGGACATGTTTAAATGGTTTTCAGTTATAAAATATGTAATTCCACTTCAGTCCTGTATGTGAATTCATTCCAGGAATGCAAATACATGTGCATTCAAGCAAGCCATATATGACACTGATGCAGCGTATTAGGAACAAGCATTTCCCTGAGATCCCGTTTCAGAAAAGCAGATCTTCTCACAAACATTGTCCTGTCTCAAGGGCAGCAGGAGATGACAGCTTGGAAGTGAAATCAGAATCTTACAGCGGCTGCATAGGTTTTGAGCGATGAGGTAGTTGCTCTGCTGAATTAGACGTCCAAAGTAAACCCCAGAGGAGGGAACGTGAGAGCCACGGCAGTTTGCCACTGAGGGCTATGTTGCTGTGGGATCCCATGGGAAGCTGTTGGATGGGAGAGGGGCGTGCAAGGGATTGAGAGACATAACCCTGCAGTCAAGTTTCCAGTTAATCCAATTAAGGTTTGTCTTGCAGCTAGTAGTGTTCCCTGTACTATGCTGGTGGATTAAAAGACAGTTTTAGTTCTGCTTTCACAGAATATTCAGCAGACTGGAGTCTCATCCTATGAGTGAAGTTTGCGGACACTGTTCCGACAATGGCAGTACCGGATTTCGTAGCACTATGGTAGTAGCAAACCTTAATCCACACCGAAGTAAGGGAGCGGAGCCTTGCCTTCACCCGTGTCCCTTCGCTGTGCTTTGGGGAAACCAATACTTGCAAGTTCGCAAGGAGAGAACCCGACTTCACTCCTCAGTCACTCAAGAGCTTTCTTTTGACGGTTCAAGAACAAAGCCCTTCCAGTTTTGTACGCTTGCATGCGAATCTCAGCCACAACCTGGCCTTGCTTAGTATGAGAATGGGGAATTTTCACAGTTGATTTTCCTTGAAATCCAAGGGCTTTCCATTGAGTTCACCCCTACAGTTAAATTCTAGAAGATACTGTGCAAAGAAAACGGCCTCAGGAACCATCCCAAATGATTTATAATACGTTCGAATCCAACGTGTGTCTCATTCACATTATGCCTTATGCTTTGATGTAGATTTGTCTAACGAGACTGTGTGCAAGCGAATTCAGACACGCACACTGTGCCAAGGCTTCCTACCTCTCCAGGAGCTTTGAAAAGATGCAGGCTACTTATCCCATTTTTATTCATTGATCCATCCATCCTTGAAGCAAAAGACATATTATATTTCACAGCTTCAGCCACAAGGACCTCGAGCCTCACCGAGGAATTTTCTGAACCACTGACTCTAATTTCCATATTCTGGGGAGAACAGTAGAATGCATTAGATTAATATCTGAACTTGGTAAAGCATTTGCTATCATAGCTCACAAGAATTATTCATGAAAATAATCTGTCTTGGCTTGGCTATGACCCTTTGGAGGAATTTATGCTTAAAAATGCTTAAATGTAAATGTCTATGAGGATGTAGTTGATCTAGGGAGCAATCATGTCAACCCCAGACCTCAGAATGGAAATAAAATTAATGTCACTTATGTACTCCCTTCTCCTACTCGAGGGATGAAGCACATAAGTTTAGAGTCAGTATAGTGTCTGAAAAGGGCTTTGCTATAAGTGACTAGGATATTTTGGCTGACATTCTAGTTTTTAATAGCAACAGTTTTAGGCTTACGTGCGTATAAATACAAGCTCACTTATTTTCCCTAGGAGGCCTCTGGGTGCGTTTCATCAATTAAAAGAATATTTTATAAACCATTAACAGTTGGCAACACTCACTCGATGCCAGAATAAAATTAAAGCTGTCGTGGTGCCACTAGTGACAAGCAAATGCCCCCCCCCCCCCCCCCCCCCCCTTTTTATGGGGCTTTATTCCTTCATTGTCATGTCAGAGAAAGCAAGACCAGCGGATACCGTAGTGATGGGCATCGACGAAGGGCTTAGGTGAAATACAAATGCTGTGGAAGTGTAAGAGGGAGGAGGAGATTTGCTACAGCCAGTTGTGGGCAAGAAGCTCCTGCAGCTCCCGAGGGGGTGGCAGAGGAGCGGCGGGCGGCAGGCGCAGGGGCGCCGGGGCGGCACCGCGCTCGGGCTGCGGCTGGCAACCAGAAACGCTCTCAGAGCCCGCAACTCCCCCATTAAGGGGATTGCTGCCAATGGGGAAATCTTACCACAAATCAGAGAGCTCACCTTAGTCACTAGTGCAGCATGAAAAAAGAATGAACTCGGATACTAGTTGTGTTCCACCTCTCGAGTAAAAAGGTGCAACAATGACCATTCAGAATGGCCGCATTTACTTAATTCGTATCTAGTTGCTTGCTTTTAGTTTACAGGCAACCACAGAGACGGGTAGAAAGGCATTCGTACCCGTTAGACCATTTTCAGGAGCTTCTGATTTCCAAGAATTTCCTATTCCAGGAATCTCTTATTCCCCTGTAACACACCTACTACTAACATAAGCTGGGGAATTCTGAACTTGAGGCGTCTTAAAAAGAAGGCTGAGCAGGAATTTGCCTTTCCTTGGGGCAGGCAAGGCTGCTGCTTTCTAGCCTCCGTGTATGTTTTAGTGATTGAGATAAATTTTGTGCAGCTCATGCCTTGAAAATGACAGGAGCTATCAATTCCGTGGGAAGTTCCACTTGCCGTCGATAAAGTGCTTTCCTCGATTGCTTTGTGTGCCATGATCAAGCACAGCACCACGGTCACTAAACTGTATCTTTATAATTTAATTACATGTCCACGCATGTGATTGACTAACAGATTGATCACTTTGACCTCATGGAAAACAAACGGCTTTAAAAAAATGATACAGATTTTCTGTTAGTTGCCTTATTCCCCCCGCGGCAAAACTGCAGCCCTGGGAGCGAAGGTCCAAGGTTAATGGAGACGCTGACATTTAATGCTAGTAGTAAACATTTCAGCATGTGGAAAGCTAATTATTTACAGCTTAAGCAGTGAGCGGTTACAAAGCTTGTCTTTAGACCTTGTGGCTTCTCGGATGGTATTTCTATAGGTGATGTATACACAAAAGAGTTTCTTTACTGCTGTATTTTCTGTGCTGTGTTCTCTGTCGCCATTATTGTGCTGAACCTTCTGAAGGCTAATATCTCACAGAACCCAATAAAAAGTGGTTATTTAGAAACACTTCCACAGCTATAATACTTTTTTTTTTTTTTTTACCCTCTAATGCACCTTTTTAATAACTTTCAGCTGAAAATACTGCCTTTATTTCCGAAGAGTTCCTCATGTTTCCTAAATCACCTGTAGGTATTGTCCTTTTTACAAACCTCCCCACAAAACCAGCTTGTAAAGTCGTAAGTAAAAGATTATTATTTCAAGTAGCAATTCATGGGAACGGAGCACTCCCTGGCACTTTTCGGAAGGAGTGATGTAGTGTAATGCAAGCTTCATATTCTTTTAAATAGCAAACCTCTTTAGAAGCTTCCATAGGGTTTTTTTCTGTGAATGGTGTGTACTATAATAATATTTTATAAGACCTGCTGTGTTATGTCATTTGACAATTAGGAAATCACACATTAGAAATTACATTGCACTTAAGCAGCACAATCTTTATAAAATTTGAATTTCATTAACTTTTTTTTATACCACAAATCAATTATTGTTATGGATTATTATTAAGTGTTATTATGGATTACTTTAATCCATAATGTCATGGTAAGTACCAAAGATGAGTAAACTAGGAATTTAGAAAATTGAATGCGTTAGGTGTTTTCTTAGAAATTAGGAGAAACTCTTAGCAGAGATTTCTGATGTTAAAATTTTGTTTGCCTTATTGCTAGAACTAAAGGAAGGACGTAATCTCGCACTGCGCTTCCATCTCCCAGGCCTGTGGAGCTGAGGTCATGAATTAGAAAAAAATACACTATGTCCTTCTGGTGCCTCCTTGGCTTGGCTTTGAGAGCCTTTTTCGTTTGGTGCTGCGGCTGGGAGAAGACAAACCTACATGAATTTTTGCATTGCAACGAGTGCTGGAAGAAAAAAAAGGGGAGTTGGAAATAAAATGTTTGTCAAGTCAAAGATGAAAAACCCCGCTTGCCCTATCTTATCCATTCCCTGTTGTAGATTTTGGTAGGAAAAACATTAGTTGCCGTGTTCGTGCGGAACCCTTGCTTTGAAGCTGAGCTTTCTCCACTCCGCATTGCACTGACGGAAACTGCCGACACTCGGAACTTTGTGAGCTTGGCTTTTTTTTTTTTTTGCTTTTTTTCCCCCTCCATCTCTATAACAGTCTGCACAAGGAAAAGGACACACAGGCTAAATGACAACAGAAAGTGCTAATAACAAAATTGGATGAGCGAAGCAGTGGTGGTGTGTGGTTACAACGTCAGAACTGGGCGGCTCAGTGAAGGTCACTGAGATGCAGCGCAAGAGCACATGAACTGGGGGCACTAGAAGCTGCTCTAGATAAGAAAGGGGTGCTTAAAAAAGCAGGAAGGATTAGGAAAGCCAGGAAATTTGTGGTGCTCTTAAACACTCAATGTTAAACTCTCACTAGAAAATTTGGGGTTTTTTTGTGTTGGGGTGGGTTGACCTTAGCCAGCTCCCGGCTGCCCACCCAGCCGCTTTCGCACTCCGCCTGCTCACCAGGACAGGGCTGAGAATAAGATGAAAAAGCTCGTGGGCTGAGATAAAGACAGCGAGACCACTTACCAACTACCATCACGGGCAAAATAAGGGAAAATGATTTAATTTATTGCCAATTAAAATAGAGTAGGAAAGTGAAAAACAAAGACAAAGACTCTGAGACAGGTATCTGAGAATATTTCATTGTTTTGTTCAAAAAACTGTAATTCATCCTTGCGTGTGGTCTGTTCCATCCCCATTTTTTCTCCTCTCTCTCACTACCAAACACCTCTCCCCCAACCCCGCTCTCCCCCAACAAACAGCCCCTTTGCTTCCAGCCCTCAAAAATTCCAGAGCTGACAACAGTACGGGGATACAGCTGGCCTTTCCCTTTGGGGAAACAGGAATGGGGCACAACAGACATCATTCTTCAGCTTCTGGCAAGACAAATCTGGAAGTCCAGAAAGAAGCTGTACTGCCCTTGGGAGCTGCACTTGGGTTCAGCCTTGGCTTCCCGAGAGCAGGTGCCCCAAACGGCCAACTCCAGCCTCGAGTCAGCATTTTGGATGCACAAGACAGACAATTTAGATGAGGAGATAACACAGACCAGACTGAGGCTTGAGCTCACGTAACGATGTTGTGAACACGTTTCGGTCGAGATGTCTGGCTTGGTGATAATCTTGTCGTTTGCATGAGGCTTTCCTGCTCCTCAAAGAGTTATGTGGTTCTTCTTCCTATTTATTTGTATGTGGAGTTATAAATTTCTCATCTTATTTCTTGCTTGTAGGATAAATTTTCTTTCCTGTGCATTTTCATTCCTGCAGGCTCCCATTTGATCCTGCTATCAGATTCTCTCCTCCTTTTCATGTACTCAAAAATGGTAGCTAAAGCAGTTTCCATGGGCGTGCAATTATGCAGCTGCTTAACGCTCCCGCCTTTCTCATTGTGCTTATTCTCCTTCCTAGTGTAATCTCAGTGACAGGAGTTATGACACTGGAGTCTCTTAAATCATCAGTCTTAATGCAAACCACAAAGTCTTCTTCCGTGTCGAAGCCTTCGGCCGCAGTTCGCGCTCCCTGCAGCCGGAGCCGCGTGCGCAGCGTGCCGCCCCGCCGCCGTCCTGCCCGCGCCTGGAGCTCCGCGTCCGGCGGGAAGCAGCCGTGTTTCCTGCTGCATTTTGGGCAGCCGTGTGACCATAGCATTCTCAACTGCCACCTAAAAAACCACCTAACGAATTGAAAAAATTACGGGCACTGCGTCTGAGGTACGCCACGCGCGCCCCCGGAAAGTCAGCTTACAGCGCACTCAGTACGACCTACAGATTGCTTTTAATTTTCTTGCTGTCACAGACGCTTCATTCTGCCATCCTCCATTCGGCTGGCTGAAAAAATGGAAATATGCTTTCAGATAAATAAAGATGCAACATCACACTCCACCCCCTTCCTCCTCCTCTTCGTTTTTTCCTTTTGAGAAGAAGCTGATGCCTGATCTGTCAAGGTCACACACTGGAAAGTAGGTAGTGCAGGTGCTCAAGTTGTCTAGCAGTCTGGAGACATTTATTTGTATCGCAAACGAATTGTTCATTTAGTTCTCAGACGGTTTCTGTCTCTGGCTCCTGGCATTTCCAAACGACAGCAGAAAAAATGAACGCAGCAGGTGAAGTGGAGTTGCGGCTGCTGTTTTATGTACTGCTTGAACAAAGCAGCTGATGAATCCCTTTTCTATGGTATGAGGTTACGAAGTAAAGCCCAGAAAAGGCTCGTGAAGATGGAAAAACACTGAATAACACAAAAATTATAAATCAGTTCCTGAAATATGATTGAAGTGTTTTAGGAAGAGGTTCTATCTTCCGAGCTAAATTTGGCGGTAGAGTACACTGCCTCCGGTGCTAAGAGAAGGCTGAGGCACATCCAAAAGGGACACGATGTTTTAAAGGAGACAAAGAAAAGTCAGAAGCTGAGGAGGACTGGCTTCAGCTCTGCTGTAGAAAAATCTGAAAGAAAACTTCTGACAAAAATCCATGTCCCTTCCACCACAAGAAGTGCTAGCCTCCCATTAGGACAGAAAATAAATCTTCAGTCTTAGGAATTAAAAAATTACCTGGATGAGGAAAGGAAGGAAAGGTCATGGGAGAAAGATTCTCCACCAGCTGTAATACCGATTTTTTTCAAATAAATCTTTTATTACAAAAGATACCTGTCACACATCCAGCTTTACCCCGTGTAACCAGTCCCACGGGCTCCAGAGCACCCACTTCTGTACGTCAGCGGCATAGACACCTGCTGCAAAGAAAAAGTGGTTTCATGGGATTTAAATCAAACCCGAATGGAAACATTTTATTGATCCTAAACAATTAACTGCCAGGATACATTCGGGATCAACATTGGTAGTACAACGGATAAAGCACAGGGCTAGATGCCTACGGGCAGCAAATACACACCTTTAATTTCCAGGAATACTTCTGCAACCGATCCCAAGAGCTCTGATCCGACAGGAGCAAGCACGAACACGCCCCGTCCCCCACGCGCCCTGGCAGCCGCACACCCAAGGAGTGTCCGTGGGTGCCGTCCCTGTAGCGTCACCCCACAAGCTGGGCGCTGGCCGAGGGCCAGCCGAGGTGGTGGGGATGGTTACACAGGCAGTGGGATCCAGGGCACCCTCAGCAAGTTTGCCAACGACACCCAGCTGAGTGGAGCGGTGGGCACGCCTGAGGGTCGGGATGCCACCGCGAGGGACCTGGACAAGCTTGAGAGGTGGGCCCGGGCGAACCTCATGAGGTTCAACAAGGCCAAGTGCAGGATCCTGCACCTGGGTGGGGCAACCCCTGGTATCAATCCAGGCTGGGGGATGTAGGGATGGAGAGCAGCCCTGCCCAGAAGGACTTGGGGGTGCTGGGGGATGAAAAGCTGGACATGACCCGGCACTGTGCGCTCGCAGCCCAGAAAGCCACCCATGCCCTGGGCTGCATCCCCAGCAGCGTGGCCAGCAGGGCGAGGGAGGGGATTCTGCCCCTCTGCTCCGCTCTGGGGAGACCCCCCTGCAGTGCTGCCTCCAGCTCTGGGGCCTCAGCACAAGAAGGACATGGACCTGCTGGAGCGGGGCCAGAGGAGGCCACGGAGATAATCCAAGGGCTGGAGCCCCTCTGCTATGGAGACAGGCTGAGAGAGTTGGGGTTGTTCAGCCTGGAGAAGAGAAGGCTCCGGGGAGACCTTATTGCAGCCTTCCAGTCCCTAAAGGGGCTTATAGGAAAGATGGGGACAGACTTTTTAGCAGGGCCTGCTGTGACAGGACAAGGGGTGATGGTTTTAAACTAAAGGAGGGGAGATTCAGACTAGACCTAAGGAAGAAGTTTCTCACACTGAGGGTGGTGAGGCCCTGGCCCAGGTTGCCCAGAGAGGTGGGAGATGCCCCATCCCTGGAAACATTCCAGGTCAGGCTGGACGGGGCTCTGGGCAACCTGATCTAGTTGAGGATGTCCCTGCTTATGGCAGGGGGTTGGACTGGATGGCCTTGAAAGGTCCCTTCAACCCAAACTATTCCATGATTCCATGATTCTATGATTCTATGGTGCTGGTGGGGCAACGCCTGGTTACTGCTTAACCCATCTGACAGCTGCCTTCCTCTTCAACGTTGTCAGTTTGGGGCAAACAGCTTCTCAGATGGTCCATTTGCTCTCTTTACACACGCATTGCTCTCTCCGCTCTGCCCGGAGCAGTTTTATCCTCACCTCGGATATGGGAACGTTCGTGTCGGTGCAGAGACGGGCAGGGAGAAGACAGGAGCAAAACGTGAACTAGCGTGCACGGAGCAGAGCGAGTGCATGGGAGACAAGTGCGCCCAAAGCAATAAATGGTAACGTTGCCATTGCGGGGTCGGGAGAATAAGAATAAGCCCATGCAATAAAAAAAAACCAGAAGACCAAACCAGAAGACAGGCATATCTTAGTAGGTAATCCTTAATCTTTATAATAGAAAATATATAAAAGTTTGGGAAAAAATGAGCAAACAAGGTGGGGAACGCTGTGTGATTATATGAATGAAGGGTCAGAGAAATAACATTATTTAAATCATCATTTAATACCAGATGTAATTAGGGGTAGGGGTTTGTTTCTCTTTAAAAACAAAGTTAAAATAATGCATTTGTAGTAAAATTTGGTATTGTTGCTACAGTAAACACAGATTAATCAACGCTTACATATTCTGTTTTTAACTACATGGAAGAAAAAAAATGCCCCTACTACTCAAACCACAAAAAAAGCTCAAAATAAAAAGCTCTTTCTATTTATTTCTGTTTGATGCTTGCTTTTAATCTCCCTAGAGTTTTTTTTCAGTTTGTAAAACCTGCAGCACCTTTCACACAGGTGACTGAGTAATTATTTGTAAGCTCCCATAAAGCTTGTAAAAGAACTGAAGAATAATTATTTATGCACCGAGGGAAACAGTAGTAATCAGAGAAAAATGGACCTTATATGCAACCTGCTCAGGTTATAAAGGGGTTTCAGTGTTTTACTTTAAAAAGCAGAGAGAGCTTAAATTATGATCTTTTCTAAATATGATAAAACATATGTTTTAAGTTCAGTTTCTTTGTGAAAAATCACCAGAAAAATATCAGAAGGGACCATTTTCCTAACACTGTTATTAGCGTTCCAAATGATGCACGTGCTTTCTTAAGGAAAATTTCGACCCTTTTCCAATGACCTCTCAGTCCATTGGAGCCCCGGGGGAATCCGGGGGAGCACCACCCGCGGGCGTCCGGGCGCAGGGAGGTCTCGCTGGCTGAGCCCCTGCTCCAGGGCGCAGGCACACGCGCTCACCGCCGGCACAGCTGGGCGCGCAGACCCCGCGCAGAGCTCCCGGACACGGAATTCCCACAGGGACAGCCTTGGATTCAGGAGCTTCCTAGGGCTTGTGGTTTGTCACCTTTCAGCTGCAGCTGCTGAGCCATCGGCTTTCCAAACCTTCCCCGTCATCCCAGCAATCTGTAGATGCCGTTCCTCTGACCTCATGGAAACCTGTGCGTACTTACCTTCTGATCGAGCAGCGGTGCTGAGCCAGGAGTTCGATGCAGTCCCGTGCTGTCACCTCAGTCCAGCACGCAGAGAGCCTCAGCTGGAGGCTTCCCAGAGACCTTCACCTTGGCCTTGGTGCAGACTGCCAGGGATACAGATTAGTGTCTCTTGGTATTAAAATATACCCGACACGCCATAGATACCGAGCACAGGAGGTTTTGGAATGAGCTGGAGCTTAAAACCAGTAACTTCGCAAATGCCTGGTACCTTCAGATGTGAACATCAGAAATATTCAACGACCGCAGCAGCTTTTGCCTTGAGTGTTGCTCAGCAAGCTGATGAACCGGGACGCCGGTCTCCTGGCAGCCTGTTTCCTTAGGCCATCGGATCAACAAGCACGAACTCCTGAGTAACTGAGCTGACAAGACTTTAGCTTGAGCTAAAGCATCAAAGCAACGCTGATCCCTTTGCGGAGTCCTGTACCTTGATGCAGAAGCAGTGAGCTAATTCTCACAAAGGCTGGTTTTGGCAACATTTCAACAAGCGCAAGGTGTTGAACTAGAGGCCGTATAAAAGAGGTCCAGACCTTTGAAAAACTCCAAGCGTGAGTTCTGCTCAGGCGCCCCGTGCCTGGCTGTAAACTCAGAAAAAATGAAATGCCAGATCCCCAACATGAGGAACATGAAGTTAACACGTGAAAGCTGTCCAGATGGTGACCGTCGTCCTACCTGTGCTTGGGCCAATTTGTGTCTTTGTACACAGCTTTGACAGCTATTAAATCCTCTTAGTTTTAACATTGGCTTTGGAATGCATTTAATTTTCATACTAACAGACACAAATTGCTTGTGTAGCAACGTAGGATGGAATCCAAAGCTCACTGAACTCAGCAGGAAAAAAATCACAGCCTGACTATATCTTGGAACTGGTAATTAGGACCCGAAACTACCCTACAGCTGACATCACACCCTAGTGACTGTACGGCAGTGCTGAAAGGAAAGACGTGCCTGGAAGCGCATTGCCACATGCGTGATTTTTCCCCGTTTATTGTCCTGGCTTACTGTGACTAAACGTGAGGTGGAAGGTATTCCGGTAGGATAGCCTGGCTCGGTCAGCTCGTCCTGCCATGCAGTCGGACATCCATATACCGTGTAAATAACCTTTGTAAGCGGAGGACAACCACATTTCTAGACTTTTGGTACTCCAGAGCCTCAGCTGACCTATAGTCAGGCAGCACATCGGCTTACTCAACGTGGAGCAACTCATGCTGTGCAGCTATACTGCTTCTTGTCACCCGGATGGGTTTTTCAAAAGGTGCCCACTGCTGCACAACCTTTGTTTCCCCAGCCCCGGGAGCTGATAAGGGCTGCTAACAGCAATTCACAGCATTTCTGTATTACCATGTTGAAATCTCTTAATTTCTTTTTAATGCTCGTGTACAGCATTTGCCTGTTCAAAGTATTTCCACATCATGTTGCAGGCTAACGGGCAAAGCTCCCGCGCTTTCCTGGCCAAGTGGTGTAAATCAGTTCTCCAAGTCACTGAGTGAGGTGGAACTTGGAGGACTCTGGGCATCTCAGGCCAGTCCAGGCTTGCTTTAGTTTTCTGTCTAAAATCCGTTTCAATCAAAAGCCCAGCTGACAGCGGCACCACTATTCAAGCTGGGAAGAGTCATTCCGTGTTGATAAAATTTGATTTCTTTGTCACAGTCTTTCAGACTCTATCCCCACAATGCGCTGCGATTTTGCACACACAAAAAAAAAAAAAGAAAAGGGTGATTTAATCCACTGTGGTTATTGCAATTACAAATAGTGTTCACAAAACTGAAGAGAATTCCTAATTGGGCAGACACGTTCTCCGAAGCGTCACGCTGTCATTCAGCCACAGCACAGCTGGGAAAGGGAGTGCTGAAGAAGCTGAGCAAAAGAAGTGATTTGGGTGATTACAATGAAAATGGTTTATTATTGCCACACAGCAGAAATTACCCACTTCCTCTGCCTTGGTTTTTGCTGCAAAGTCGTGACACAAAGCATTTGATTCTTCCTAAGAAGGCATCCCAGTCCGAAGCTGAGACCCGGTAAGGAGATGCCTCTGCCGGTGTGCCCTCCGTAGCGTGGGCGTCTAAAAAGGGCAGCAAAGTCTGTGCCGAAGCCTAAAGGAATAGAGACGGAAGACTGACGGATTCGGACCTTTGACTAAATCTTGTAGGTGTTTATGACCTTTCCTGGAGTATGAATCTCATTACTGTAACTAAACGTTCTGGAAGATCACTTCACGTTGCTGTCCTTGCTAGTCAGGTTAATTTTACACGTGTACATGGAGAATCCTCCTTTCCTTCAAGGAAACTGGAATCAAAATATGCTTGGAAGTACAAAGCGAGCGCTCATTTCGGTTTCTCTTACCTAGTTTGTGCTTATGACAGCAAAGCGGGACTGAGCAGGCTTCACCCAGCGAAGGGACCCTGCCGCTCCGGCTGGCCGAGGTCACACGCGGCTCCTGCCGCAGAGCTCAGAGTGCAGTGGGGTGAGTTACCTCGGGGAGTAACTCTGCTCCAGGGGAACGTTTCCCGTCTTCAGTACACGAAGCAGTAAGCGGGGGCGGGGAGGAAACGCACGTAACATCGGAGAAGGACCGATTATATTCTGCTTTCTAGAGCCCGTCGTTGAGACTCCATGAGGATTAGTAAGCAACGTTCGGAAGATTTTGAAGAGGAAAATAGCTGTTTAGTTATTAATTAATATCATTATATTAATAACAATTCTAGGAAAGCATTTACCTCTATATCAGTGGGTATTTTTATGTAAGAAGATTATTTCTGTTTCTCACATAGCCTTGTATGGAAGTGCAAACTGCCAGCACAGAAAAGGGAAAAACCAATTAGAGGGGGAAAAATATGCATTGCAGTCCAAGCACCGAGCTCCTGGCATCGTTTAGTCTTCGTTAACGCAGGTGCCCTTCTCAGTTTGCACCCTCTCCCTCCTCCCTCCCACCAGGTCAGAGTTTAAGCTTTTGCGGAGTAGCCGAAGCTATTCGAGCTCTGATTGATCAACAACAAACATAAAAATAGGTCCCAGCCTAGAACATCTCTGAAACATACACTTCACGTAACAACAATAATGATACTAAAGATGCTGATTTTAAGAATTGTATAAGCTTTCTGTTTCTCTGGAGAGTTACAGAAACTCCAGCTCTTACTCCAAACATTTCAAAATTTTGAACGGTTGTGAAAGTGGACATTCTTCTATAGACTAAAAACTTCTGTGGAAATTATTCTGGGATGATCTTTTCCCTTTCGTGTAGCTGTGGAGTTGTAGTGGCCGGTGGGCAGGAGCCTGCACCGCGCGACTGGCAGCCTGAGGAGCAGGACATCGTGCCTGGGCGGGCACGCTTTGCCGGTCGCCTACCCTTTGTCAGATAGAGCACGGGTATTTAAGCAGTGAAAAAAAATAATGCCAAAAGCAGCTGTTACGGCTCTTTCTGCATTTTCTCATGGCTAGTTTTGCTTCCCTGTTGTTCATTGCAGATGGATCGGGAACTGGGCTAGCTTGCCTTATCCCCTCTTTGAATTAAGCGATTATAGGGCCAGCCAGGGGAAGAGGGGCCTTGCTAGCCAGCTGGGGGATTTTGAACGTGTTTACTACGGATGGCATCTTTAAAATGGGGATAGTGCTTCTGAACCCTTTGTAAACTGCTCTAGGATGAACTGACAAGGAAGAGTCGGGAGGTAGATACGCTTCAGATTCAGATAAACTTCATCTCGGAATATAACTTCTTTAATGTGCTGTTCTGAACACTTTTATTACTTTGGGTATTTTTAAACTAACTGCAGATCTAGTTTGAATTGCTATTGAATTTTACGAGGCTAGAAACCACTTCCTATCTGTCGTGGATACATGTGGGAGTGGGATCTGATGGATTTGGCTGTCTAGTTTGATCAGGGTTTCCACATTGAAGCCATGCTACTTACGTTCAATGTCACAAAAACACCAGTCCAGCTTTTCCCCAGTAGACATTGTGGAAACCTCACAGTTACAAGCAAAACAACCCCACAACGGCTCTTCCAACATGCAGTGCCTATTTGTGTTCTCTGACATCGGAACACATCTTACATATATTCTGTTTTCATTTTCAGTTGTTGCACCAGCATTAGCAGTGGTGGAATTATGAGATGCTCTTCCCAGATATAGTGCTTTTAAGAAGAAGGAAAGAAAGAAGGAGAGAAAAGTTCCTTTCCAGAAAGCATTATTTAGTTGACAAGAATATGGATGAATATATATATAACATACCAAGAATACGCGTATGTACACATACACGTATATATACCAGCAATGAAAATCAAATTAAAGTCTACTGATAATAGCACTTCCACCATCTTAACTTTTATGAGATAAAAGAAAAAGTAAGTCCTAGCTAGGAGGGGGTTACAAACAGGCACGGGAGACCGGGGTCCATTTCTGTGTCTGCCAAATGTCTCCTGAATAGCCTTGGTCACTTCGCTTATTTGTATCTCCCCTGTTGTGAGGGCAATCCTTTCTTGAAATACAAAATCACAGAACGGTGGGGGTTGGCAGGGCCCTCTGGAGACCACCCAGCCCAGCCCCTGCCAGAGCAGGGTCACCCAGCGCAGGCTGCACAGGGCCGCGTCCAGGCGGGTTGGAATCTCTCCAGAGAAGGAGACTCCACACCCTCCCTGGGCAGCCTGTGCCAGGGCTCGGGCACCTCACAGCGAAGACGTTTTTCCTCCTGTTCAGGCGGAACTTCCCGTGTTCCAGTTTGTGCCCGTTGCCCCTTGTCCTGGCGCTGGGCACCACTGGGAAGAGTCTGGCCCCGTCCTCTTGACACCCGCCCTGGAGATATCGGTAAGCGTTGGTGAGGTCCCCTCTCAGTCTCCTCTTCCTCAGGCTGAACAGCCCCAGCTCCCTCAGCCTTTCCCCACAGGAGAGATGCTCCAGGCCCCTCAGCATCTCTGTACCCTCCGCTGGGCTCTCTCCAGTAGCTCCTCATCTCTCTTGAACTGGGGAGCCCAGAACTGGACGCAAGACTCCAGATGGGGCCTCACCAGGGCAGAGTAGAGGGGGAGGAGAACCTCCCTCGACCTGCTGGCCACAGTCTTCCTCACGCACCCCAGGATACCGTTGGCCTTCCTGGCCCAAGGGCACGTTGCTGGCTCATGGGGAACCTGTTGTCCCCCAGGACTCCCAGGTCCTTCTCCGCAGAGCTGCTTTCCAGCAGGTCAACCTCTAACCTGTCCCGGTGCAGGGGGTTGTTCCTCCCCAGGTGCAGGGCCCTGCACTTGCCCTTGTTGAACCCCATGAGGTTCCTCTCGGCCCAACGCTCCAGCCTGTCCAGGTCTCGCTGAATGGCAGCACAGCCTCTGGGGTATCAGCCACTCCTCCCAGTTTCGTGTCATCAGCAAACTCGCTGAGGGTGCGCTCTGTCCCTTCATCCAGGTCACTGATGAATAAATTGAACAAGACTGGCCCCAGTACTGACCCCTGGGGACACCACTCGCCACAGGCCTCCAACTAGACCCTGCGCCGCTGATCACCACCCTCTGAGCTCTGCCATTCAGCCAGTTGTCAACCCACCTCACCGTCCACTCGTCTGACCCACACCTCCTGAGCTTACCTATGAGAATGTTGTGGGAGACAGTGTCAAACGCCTTGCTGAAGTCCAGGTAGACATCATCCACTGCTCTCCCCTCACCCACCCAGCCAGTCATGCCATCGTAGAAGGCTATCAGATCGGTCAAGCGTGATTTCCCCTTGGTGAATCCATGCTGACTACTCCTGATCACCTTTCTGTGATATGTTTCAGTCTACTCCTGAAAAGCACGAGGTATTGCTGTTATAAATACTAAACTGATTCACCAATTAAAAAAAAAAAAAAAGAATTTGAGGCTGTGAAGGAAGGTCAGGATTGAAACTCCCCGCTATGCTGAAGAACAGTGTGGGTGTCTAATTTAATACTCACTGATTCGCTGAGTAAATGAACTTGGAAACACACTTTCTTTTATCGAGTATAACATTTCCAAAAAACATAAGCTAAAACCATCAGCATCTCATCACTGCAAAAGTGCCATAATTATAAGAAGAACATAATTTGTATGAAAGAATATATCCCACCTGAAAATCTTGAGTTTTTCAGTTCTGGCTTACTTTTCTGGTTATTAAATCCTGCATAATTTCAACGGCACTAGCTTTTCTGCTGCACTATGTCAGCATTTCCATTGAAAACCTCATTTTAATGGGAACGCTGTTCATCTGCAAAAAGTGTGTTCTAAGCAGAAAACTGGAACATCCAGGATCAAATTCAAGCACACCACCAGTTAAAGGCGTATTCGTAATTTTAAAAAGAACCACTTGCCTCTTTTTGAAAAGACACGTGTCAAGAATTTCAGTTTAATTTTTGAAGATTTGTTAAGACTTGGCTGCACATCCAAATGGTCCATAAACCACTTTTTAAAGAAATATCTGCTGCCAGGGGAGGGAGAGGCCTGGGGAAAGGATCTATTAGACCTGTTCGATGTTGTTAACACCAGTCAGGGAATAAGTGGCAGTCTGACAAGCAGGATACCGGGGTGGCGGGGGGGGGATCTAGTAAAAAGAATGAATGCGATTGGCTCTGATCCTACGATGCCACTGGGAATTTCCAAATGGGCCGCAGGGGATGTATGGAAGGATCTTCAAGGGAAGTGCACACAGGACTGGTACAAATTACATAAAGTCTGAGAAGGCAAGTTACAAGGTCTGATAAGGCAATTATATGGCAAAAATACCATCCTTAAATCCAAAGCAATGCAAAAAAGGCAGTAGTAGAAAGCATTGGCAGTGTGTTTTGGCCCGTGTCCATCTACTCCTGAGCAGGATGGGAGAAGGAGAGGGGGCCTGGCTCTGATCTGGCATACGGGACTGTCACAGGCATTACAGCTTAATTCATTGCACTGTCATCTAGTGATTTCCAGAGCTGCGACCACCCTAGAAAGAGTGACTATTACAGTTTTACATGATCAGCTTAACTCTGAACTTCCACAGAGTTGAGCGTTGGAGATGTCATGAGGGTATGGAAGGCCAAAGGAGTTCAATGCTGAGGCAGCATCTTCAGCTGCACCTTGGTGTCACTGGATCTGCGTGATGCCTACCTGTGTGGGCTCCGTCTCTGATCATGAAGCCAAGAAGCGCCTCGTGCGCAGAATGTAAACGCTTCAAATCACATCATAGCTTGTTTCTCAACACAAGCTTGCTCATACATTAGTTGCAACACTTCCAAAATATTTTTTCCCCTAGCTCCAGCCGTGAGAGCACAGCCACCCAAAGAACAAGTGCTATGATTGCAAATTTAGTGGTTTCTTCAGCATGAACTTTTCTCTCAAATGTACCCGTTAAGCGTCTTTCCTGTGCTTTGCAGCAGCTGTTGTGTCACCATGCCAACTGATTGGGGAAACGGGGAAGGGCACCCGCAAAGTCATTTCTGAGCTGTGCAATATCTTATGAAGAAAAGCCGGTGATTATAATGAGAGAAGTAATTCCTCCCCATGAAAGCTGACTGAGAGCAAATGGGGAAAAGTAAGACTTTCGGCTAAAGAAAACCTGGGTAAGATTATCACCCTGCATGAAAAAGGTTGAATTGCTTTGGAGACGAGAGCGTCCTCCTGCCCCCTGAGAGCAGCTCCTGGGAAGGGCTGAGAATTGGCGATTGTGAGTACTCTGTGTGCCCGCGCTTGTGGGCGGATAAGGGGTACAAGGATTTAAAGTTCATTTCCTTGCTTGATAAACCCAAGCCTTCTACCTGTGGAGAACAGTTAATTTTGTCAGAGGTGTGTGTGTAATTGCCTCAATGCAGATGGCAAGTGGGGACTGAAGAAATAATGCACGAGTCCTGATGGCGAGAGAGCGCAAGGATCTCTTCGATGCCTTCATCAACGTACAAATATTTCAGAAATGCAGTAATTAAAAGAGAAGTTCTTTGCCAAACTGGAACTATGGTGACAAGATACGCGAAGAGAGCAAGGCAAAGCCGGGGGAGGACAAGCTAACATCGAAGCAATGACACAGTCGCTGCATCTGCAGCAATCTCAGCACTTTCCCAGTTGCGTTGTCGTCGTTATCCCAGACAATACGCTCAAGTGTTTGCTGCAATGCTATTTAGCGGATGATAATGAAATGGCAGGAAACTATACATGAAAGAAGACGGAAATACCTTGCGCCTCCTCACGGGGAAGCTATCAAGCATGGAAACAGGGAAATGACAGAGCACTTGGAGGAAGGTGACTGCTATCAGCTACTTCTCCACTGCAAATTGGGCACTGGGGAAAAAAGCCAGAAGCTCCACTGAAGTGTAACAGGGGGTAATATTTGCCACCTTGTGTCAACTGTGCACCCAGGGAATGCCGAGGAATGAACTGCGAGAGGCACTAGTTTTAGAAATTCATCTGTAATCGCTTTCTAATGCAGAGGAAAATCTTGTAAATAGAAAATAGTGCTGAAGGTAAAAGATGATGCTCCTCACACTTCAGCTTCCAACAACCCTAGTTACGTGTCCGTTTTGCTTCTTCACTCTTCTCTGTAGTCTCTGTGCTGGGTCTGAAATATTGTGTTAATTTAAAATGTTTTTTATGGATAATTCTACTGACATACCACATCTCGCTTACAGTCCTGACCTGGGTATCACTTCAGCATCAGCATTTAGATTACGGTGTAATCTCCCATGGTACATGCAGTGTATGGTTTGAATTTCTAACGTAAAGAACAGACACGAAGGTAATTGGTCATATCAGATTGTAATGCCTGTTGAAAGAACTGCCTTCAGAAATGGATTTTTGCTACATTAAGCTCATCCCAAATTTTGTATTCACTTTCTAAGTTGAATTTACAGAATAATAAAATAGACGTATGCCCAGAACATGCAGGTAATATAAATGTGGTATGAGGTTGACACGACTGAGTGGACTTCACCATTGCCTAGAAGTTACATCAACTTTGTGATTTAAGCCTAACGTATGTAGCTGTGACTAATGCATTTAGTCACTCTATACTTTTAATGACAATTTGAAGGATTTTCTTTCCCCCCCTTTTTAATGTCAAAATAAAACCGGCAGCATTTTGTCCATTTACATCAAGCTTTGAATGGCCTCTCCTTTACCATTCAGAAGTTGTTGGCCAACTTTAACTCAGAAATTACAAGTCAACAACTTTGTGAGTCCTTCCCTCAAAACAAAACGGTTGCGAATGCTCTGTGTTAGAGTATATGAAAATCCATTGTTCCATGCAAAACGAAATTAGGCAAAGACTACGGGTTCTTACTTTCCGTTCCTAGCAGGCTTGTCTACTGCCAGGGAGTGTCCAGAGGACGTTCTGACAAAGCTCTTCGCACTTTTATCTGCTTACGACACCGCTCGCGAAGAGGTGTGGGCAGGATTGAGAAATGCTTCTCACAAACCACAGCTCGGATGGCAGTGGAGGAACACACAGATTAACCGACAACGACCTTTCTGAGTCAACATACCTGAACTTCGAGCATTTTTAGTTCTGCCTTTTTCGCCTTTGTTCCTGACCTAGTACAGCCGGAAATAAAGGCAGATCTGTAGTTAAACCCCACGACCACTGTACTTCAAATGCATCTTTCAACTTGCTTGCTAGAGGCCTTAAAAACTCCATCGTGCACTGGGAATCACGGGGCGATATTAACAGTCGCACCTCCTCACGTTAATTTAGGCTATGGACATTTCCATTTGGGAATGTATTTTATTTAACAGCAGTAAACCTTTTTTTTTTTTTTTTTTTGAGACAATTTCCTATCGTTCACATATATCGTAGATGCATGCTGTATCGTCACACAGTAGTGGAACATTATTTGTGAAATAAGACAGCAAAATATTTTACTTACTAGTCTATTAATAGAAGACTGCATGAATTTTAGCTGTAACTTGCTGTGGCATGTAATTTATATAACAAATCTTGTTGATAATGTAGCTTAGGGTACTGGGATACTGCTAAAATAGAAATAGCAAAGGAGAATTAATCATATCTGAAACCTTCAAGGCTGATATACTCAGACTGGAATTAAAAGGTCATTAGTTATTCTGTTAAAGTCACCTGAGATCTTCATTGATAAAGTAAAAATTCAGTATTTCTATTCTGAAACTTGATTAGCAAGCAGATATACTATTTTCATCACAGAAAATCAAACTATTGGCTAAAATCAAATTTCTTATATACTTTAGATAAAAAAATCTTCTACTATAATATACTTTAACTAGAAAAAATGGAGTCACGTCTGTAATGAATGGGGTACGACTTTGGCCGTTGTCCAGTTCTCCATAAATTCACATAGATCAACAGGAATAGATAAGGGAGCCAAAACCAATGAAGCTGATTTTAGTTGGCTGAAATCAACACCATCTGGATTTCTGGCCTTGGTAACTTTATATTGATCCAATTCTTTTAGAACAATTTGATACCAAATACGCAAGCCAGATTTTCAGATTCGTAATTTGTAATGGGATGGTCTGTTCAGATACCTTCTCCTTTGAGGGCTTCAGATGCTGGAACTCACTTTTTTTGATTAGAGTGAATAATCCTGGTTTTGTGCGTATACCAGGTAAACATTGGTGTCCATTTCTTCGTACCATTTTGGAAAATAAATATTTCGATTTAAGTTGTTCTCTCCCCAAAGACACAGAGACAACTTGAAGTGGACGGATCAGCATGTTCTCCGTGCTTCGGCTGAGCTGTACATCTGCGTGCTGATCAGTTATGTTAATCCAATCAAAGACGATTCATGTAGCGATCAGAGTTAACTGGCACTGTGGGTACGGTGTTAACTAGATACGCTGACTTATCCCTGGTCCAAAATACAAGGAAAATATTCTCAGTACATTCAAATATTGAATATGCTACGGAAAATAATCTGTTAATGGACATGCTGTGAACCAGAAGAATTCAAATTGATCAGACATTGATTGTGAATAATTTACTCAAATATAGTTTTAAATCAGTTTTGAGACCAGAAGAATAGAAATACCATTTAAAAATCTTTGTGGCTTGTGGATTTATTTTCTGACTGTCTCTTCATTTACTTCACTGGGCTTTGTCTTGAGGTCTCATAGAGTAGACCCATAGTAGACATCATTAAACTCAGGGTCCCTTTCACCATTTGCTTCTATAATTTTAGGACTTGGTATGAAAAATACTTTACATCTACTAACTTCTTCCCTCTGTGAAGATCTCTAATTAAGTAAAACAGATACTCTAACCTCATGGGATTGTCAGCTTTTCTGACAGATTTTGGTTTTAAATTTACTTATAAAGACAGTGGGATTATCCACAGAGCTCAGAAACGGCGTTATTTGTGCTTAATGTAGGTATTGTAGCGTATGAATAGTGTCCATCTCTTACACGTACAAAACCTCAATATGAATATCCATTTATTTATACCTACTGTAAATTAATAAATAGGCACTTATAGGTTCACTTTTCTGTAGAGACTGTTGTCCATTCAGTACCAAAGCATTTCAGCTGCTGACGCTTCATCGATATCGGGTAACTTTGCCTTTGGTGTCATTCTGCAGGGTCACAACCACACGTTAACAGTATCAGAGGATCTTGAATCCTAAGGCTCAGAATAATCTTGCACAATATCAATGTCCTGAAGTGTTTATTAGACCCTGGACAAGCCCAGAAAGTCGTCTGTCTTTGATGCTGGCATAAGCAATGACTTCTGTCCCGTTGCCGAGGTCACCTCGCAGTGCTGGGATGCGTCCGGCGCTCCCGGCAGGTTTGCGTCCCCACGGCAGGTGCGGAGCAAACGCCACTCTCTTCTTGCTCCCTGCCCGCTTCTGAACTGCTTCATGCTAATCTTTACTTACTTCTTTAGTCGCACTTCCAAACTTGTATTTAGAAGATTGCTGGTTTATTTGAGCTATCGGAAGTATTTTGATGGCTCATCCTTGTAAAGATGCCTCAGGGAGAGGTTAGATGTTCAAACGTCTAGGTATAGATAAAAAGGAAGATGAGCATTTGCAATTTTTTTATACCTATTTTTGATCATCTTTAATCAGTGAAGTCGAAGGCCAGGTGGGAGATGGAAAGGAGAAAGAGAATTACAGACACTTGGCATATTTACTCCTTACTGAAACAGATGTTGAACTTAGAAGATCAGGTTCTACCTTAAATTAAAATTTTTCTATCTTTAAATTTAATCATTAAATTTATCTCCTTTCACACTGGCAAAGTTATTCTAGATTTTTGCAGAATCCACTGTTTCCATCTTTTATTTTTGTATTTTTTGGCACAGTTTAAATGTTTAGGATTTCCAGAGGGGGTTATTTCCATACTATGTTTCAGGGCTTCAGCAAGCAAAGGGTTACACCGTTGTCTCCTTCGTCTCCCTGTCTTGCATCACATCTACTTGAGGGACTCATTTTTGTTCGGGACAATTTAGCTATGACAGATACAGCTGCAGTTTAAAATGATGGTGTATACAATTGTAAAAGTATACCCAAATCAAGCATGCGCTCTCATCTCAGCACTGATGCTGCAAATAATGTACCTTTTGCTGTCAGCGATTTGACTGACAGCTTGAGGCAAGCATGTTAAAACCAACTGATCCATCCGCCCATACTCATTCTCACCTTCCCAATAATGTTCAGGCTTGTATAGGTGATATTGCCTATTTGCCTATGAAACTAAATCTACTTGAATCTTGTCAATTTTGACTATTGGCACATTTTTGAATAGTTATAAATATGCGACTTAGCTCATCCTATGATGCCACAGTTATCACCTTGTTAGAAAAAATTAGGCCAGCAGGTCTGTACTGCTGTCTCACGACGTGCCTGAGCGCAGCTCCCAGCTCTGTGTGCATCTCAACAGAAATGCAGGTAATCGCGCCTTGAGTGTCTCGAGGAGAACAAGCAAGCTACGGCTGCTAGGGGTGGCAGGGGTGGCCCAGAGCTAGGGAAGATCCACTGCCTCCTGGAAGTGCAATGAGGCCCCTTCAAAATACAAGGGCAAATACAGAACCTTCCACAAAGTTCAGAGTATCCCCATCCTCATTAAAATTATTTTTGCAGAAAGAATATGATGTCGGAAGATGCATTTAAAATCCCTTCCTGAGCATTCTTTTTCTTTCTTCACCCCCACCCCCTGTATTTTATTCCCCCCCTGCCAAAACACATGGTCATTTAAAACCAGCCCTTCCCCACCACAACCCTCTTCAAGTGCCCCAGGGAACTCTCTACTCCCTCCCACGCGGTTCAGCCACGCTCCCCCCCAGAACAGCTGTGGAGCTGTGGTTCCCTCCTAACCAGAGCAACGGCATTAGATTGGACATTAGTAAAACTTTCTTCACCGAAAGGGTTGTCGGGCATTGGAACAGGCTGCCCAGGGAGGTGGTGGAGTCCCCATCCCTGGAGGGATTCAAAAGACGTTTAGACGAGGCCCTAAGGGATATGATTTAGTGGGGGACTTGGTAATGCTGGGTTAACAGTTGGACCCGATGATGTTGGAGGTCTCTTCCAACCAGAACAATTCTATGATTCTATGATTAGCTCTACCCTTGCTGGTCCCGAGGCAGAGCCTTTGCGTCGCTCTGTACCTTGTCGTCCCCATAACACAAAAGTGCATTTTGCAGCGTAGTTGGAGTGGAGGGTGCAGAATTTCTAGTGTGCACTGTTTGTCAGTCTGATAAGGAATGACCATGACTGGCCAAAAAGAGAAGAATATTGGCAACCCCAAATTTGCCTTCATAGCATCTCACTATCTTGAATTCTAGAGAACAAAGAAAGGAAAAAAATTGTGGGCGACCAGGTTCCTCTGCAAATATTCCTGGTTTTCATTTACCAGGTTATGTTGTTCCTGAGCAGCTTCTTATAAAATCCTGCTGTTCTCGTGTTGAAGACAGGCATTAATTATATTCCCAGTGTAGACATTTCTGAGGTGGCACAGAACTGTGCTTTGAATAATATTTTACAAATAGAACTGTTATGACTTCCATGTGTAAGGAGTAAATGTCTCGATACCTATCATTTTCCAGATGGGAAAACTGAGGCTCAAAGAGGTTATTTTCTATGTTTAAAGAAGTGCAATTTGCAACGGCCATATGACTGAGTTAAAACTCATTTTGCTCTTAAAATCCCTGAAGCCCCTTCCCAAACATCGTAAGGTCAGGTACATACTGATTAGTCATGTGCTTTGTATCCCAGAATACTCGCTAGAAAAATGAAAATATTTATTCTGCTACTGCATAAAGGTTTAAGGGTGTAAAAAGCCTGTGAAGAATATGCTTAGTCACCCGTGAAAATGGGATAAGATCTCTTACAGATCCGGTTTTCAATGCCGGGCCTTGCCCACTGTACAGAACCATTTGCATCCCAGTTGTTGGCTGAAAAAATAGAGTAGAAAAATATTGTGATAAAAAATCTTAAGATTATTTAAGATAAATAGAATCTTAAAATGGCATTTCAGTTATACTTTCTCAAGATATCGCCATAAAAGATCTAACGCAGGATGTTCCTGTAAACTTTAGTGCATCTACGTCGTTTTCACGTTTCATCTACAGCTAGCGCGTCAGCTTTGTAAGTGCTCAATGGAAGATCAACCCACCGCTTCCAGCACGACGGCGATCCCCTTAGGGGTCACAGTCACCACCGCCGGCCCAAACAGCCCGACACCGCTGCACTAGGACAAGCAGAGCGGCGACGACCGGACCCTTCGCGTGGGTCTCGCTTGTCCGCGCTCTCTCTTGTCCCCGCGTTTCAGTCGTGTGGGCGTCTCGCCTGGAAGACCCGTTTGCAGCCCCGTCTCCAGCGGCCGTCCCTGAGCGATGGGCACGTTGGCGTGGCCGCCCGGGGCCCGAGAGGGGAGGCTCTCGCTCCGGCGGGAGGTTGTTAAGGACCCACGGCCGTTCTGCAGAAAGTCTGGAAATACAGTTTCCTGATGAATAATTCTCCTATCTGAAACTCCTTCCCACTGCATCAGCATCTGAAGAGTCACCTGTTCTCCGAGCAGTCACCTGAAATGATCCTTACAGAGTTTTATAATAATGTAACTTTCGGGGGGAATTTTTGACTCATATAATCACTATGACTTCTCAAGACAGCACTGTCACGGTTTCAGAGACGAGTGGCAATTTTTCTTTCTGACTATTGCTATTTGTAAGAATATACTTATTTTTTTCTCTCCTCTTCCTGGATGTGAGATAAAATGATAACCCAGTTATCTAAAAGTAGGTCTAGAATCTTAATAATAAAAAAAATATACATGTATATGCTTTTTCTTATTTTTAACCCCATGAGGATAAAAGTTACATTATATTACTCTTAATTACACAATTGTGTAATTAAAATTAAATCTTATTGGTGTCTCTGAGCCAAAATGTATCAGGTTTGGAAAAATATTAGTCTCAAAAAAATGTTGGTTGATTCAAAAATACTCTTGAAATATTTTTAAATATCACTGAAACAAACCATTTTATCTAGGTATAGTAAATTTACTGAAGCACTAAACAGCCCGTAAATACCGCGTATTTGACATTTTCGGTGAACACAACGTTCTCGAGAGCAGAGCTCCAGCCTGCAGCTCCCCTCTGGCACGCCACAAGCACTCCCTGCCTGCCGCAACACCCAGCCTACGATCGAGCCTTTACGAAATCAACAGTTACAATTAGCACTTTAAAATTTCTTTTATTTCCTCTTCTCGTATCAACTTGCAGCAAATCCTTGCCCTACGTAAAGTGTAATTAAACCCAATTCTCTCGCTGACGGTTCCGTATTTCCCTTCTGCGATAACGTTTCTGCACCCTTTTCGGGACCCGTTGCGTAGGGACAGCGTGACAACTGCTGCCGTGATTGATCCGCGCGCGGGGAATTCCGGCCAGGCCAAGGCCCGCCGTACCGGAGCCGCCGCCGGTGCCCGCGGAACGCCTGGCAAAGGCGAGGAAAGGAGGGACGGGGGGTGGGTGTCGGCAGAAAGGGGGTGCGGCAGGTCCGAGGGCAGCGCCCGTCGGCACGGTGCCTCCGCTCGGGTCGGCAGCGCTGGGGCGGCAGAAGCGCGGGGCCGAGACCGACCCCTCCGTCAGCCTCCTCTGCCCAAACAAAGCTTTTCTTCCCTGCTGGGGCGATTGTCGGCCTCCTGTTTCTGGGTAACATTTCATAGCGGAAGCCTGTTGTTGTCTCCTCCAGATCCTTGTATCCTCCTGAAAAAATGTCCAACCTTTCCTAATAAGGAATTTCTTTCACTTTTTTATCTCCTTGTTGTTTTCAAAAGGATTTAAATAGATTTTTTTATATATATATATATACACATATCTTTGGGGGCACTATTCTCACTGAGATCTTAGCAGAACTCTGGAAAGTGATGTAGCTATTTTGTTGTCATACATAAAAAGTTCTTGCTTTATGTAAGAATTTGCCACGTTTGTAGTGAAATTCCAGGCAGATTTAGTTTTGGGATTTTTTTCATCTATTCTATTTTACCATATTTCTACTTGCTTAATTATTTATTTTGTATGTATTTTCCCTTGGTTTTAAGAATAGTACCTTGCTTTTTATCACATTCCATCTTTTCTATTTTCAACCATTTCTCTGGTTTCTATCAATCTTCAAAGACACTTGCCGTAGCCCTCAGCTTCGCATCGGCTGCATATTTTATGAATATACTTTCTATCATCCTGCTCAATAACAAAAATTTGAAAAAGGACGAGGCTCAGGATAATTTCTGTAGGACCCCACGTATAAAAGCCTTCTAACAGGATAATGCACCGCTAACAACATGCGCTTCAAAAGGGATTTAGGTCCCGCTCCTATGTTCAGACCACCGACTGTAATCGCTCTTCCCGCGGAAAGACACACGAGAAGTTCATCCGTTATCGGGGCTGCAGATGGGTACTAATCGATGAAATTGCAGCACGAAAGGCTCCTAGCCGATGCACAGCCCGCAGTTTTTGCACTTCGTGATCATTACCGGGGCTACCGAGTTTCCGTGGCAAAGGAGAAGGTTGTGGAAGCCTGCAGTTAGGCCTTACAGTACTCTATGCAAAATTCTTTTCTCTTTATTTATGTTGCAAAAGTGCTATTTATGTATACAGAGCGCTACAAAAACTCCACTACAAAACCAAAATGTGCATGTTTCCTAACTTTTATGATATGTATTTTTCTCACAGAAGCCAAGCATACTAAACTATTACCCAGAGAGAGAACAAACAGATTAAAAATTACTATGTATGTGAAAAGTGTTTGATTTATAACCACTTTAAGTACTTTCATCTTTTATACTTTCAACTTTTCATTGGTTCAGTAAATTAACTTTAGTACGACATGGACGTGTAAAGATGTGGAGGATATTTTTTCCTGTAATTTCCTTCAATTTCAGTAATTGTGTTAATCTTCACATGATGCAGCAATACCGCATAGGAACAACAGTTACAACAAAATCCAGCATTTTATTTTAAAAAAAAAAAAAAGGCTTGGATTGCTGCAACTTTTTTTATATCTGTTTCAAGGAAAAAGCAGAGAGGAAATGAAATCACCTGCTGTCCCAATTAGCATTTAAATAGTCTCCATTTGGCAGTGCATTCTGTGGTCTTGTTTAGGTTAAAGAGGTGAAGAAGGTGTTTGTTCCTCTCTGCGCAGCTGCTGCTGGGCCAAGTTTCTCCTGAAAGGATGCAAGGATGCACGGCTGCGTCAGTGTTGCTGGATACACGAGTGCTTCCGAGTTCTTCGGCTGGGGGCGTTTCTTGGTCTCATGCACGTTCAGGCCAGGGTGTCCGTGCGTTCTCCTTGTGCCTTGATTTCCTTGGAGAAAAAGACCCGGGAATGCAGACTGGAGTTCTGGCCAGGTTTGTGTCAGTGGGTACGTCCCTGCAGCCGGAGCAAGGGAGATGTCAACATCTCAGCGAAGAGCCTTCCTGAAGACACGCTCAGGTTATCCCCGAGAGGGACCAGTATGGAGGCTCCGTGTAACACATCTCTCCTAACTTCCAGGAGCACACCTGAGGAAACCCGGTGCTCTTGTGAGAGCTCCGCGTTTCTTTTCAAAACCTGCTTTTCTACGTTTTCTAGCTTGGTCTCAGTGGAGTGAAGCCCCTTTTGCTAAAGACCACCCCTCGATGTGGATGCCTGTGACCCCTGCAAGAGAGAAAGAGTTCTTCACCACTCTAAGGTGACCCTGCGGTAGCGGGAACTAGATCTCGGCCACGCAGAGCTGTCGGATTTAAGATGAGCAAAAAGCAGGAGTAATCAAGAGGATAATTCTGTTGTATCTGTCTGAGCAGTTGTTTTATCCCGTGACACGGTGCTTGCACTCTTGCCAGCAAATCAAAAGACAAATGTCTACCTCCATCTCTTCCCACCTGGCAGAGAAGCAGGTGACGTGCAGGGGAGACAGGGAGGTTGTGGCTTTGTAGCTTTGGTTGTGTGTGAACAACTTCTTACAAGGAAAGCGAGGCAGGGAGTGTCATGGAAAGGAGATTTCTGTTTCTGTGCTGATTGGCTATTTACTCATTTTCTACTCTTAATTGTCATTTTTGACATGCTTTCAGCTGGTCCCAGGTTCACGATGTCGATGGCTGTGTGAGTTTCACGCTCACGCAGCAATACGTGTTACGGAACAGCCTTGTACCCAGCCAACTCAACGCACAACCAGCATAACGGCAGCGTTTGGTGAAAGATTTTTTGACTCTCCTGTCTTTTTTTCCACTGCTTATATTTTCTGAGACAGGAAGAGCAAACCCTGGTATTATCAATTTGCTGTGTTGCCGTCAGTAAGAGTATTTATGAGTATGCTGATTAGCTTCCTCCTGTAATACCTTTGTGAGATATAAGCATTTAGCCTAGGAACTGGAGATGGAGTTCCCTTCTCGCTGGCCACTAGACAGCCGTCGGATGGTAGAAACGTTTGCTTCGCTGCCATGTTGAACCGTACTCAGGCTGGCAATCCGAGGGGGCAAGGTTTTGCAACTCATCACAGGCCCCGACTTGAGCGGATTTGTAGTAGTGCACTACATTATGCAATATAGTTCATCGCTGCAATATAGACTACTTCATTTATCCTCACACCTCTTTCTTTTTATGTAGCATATTCTTACGGTATATAAAATACTGGGCTATATTTAACACGTAATCCTGATTTATGAGAAACAGTGCGCACTGTGGAGGTGCACTGGTGTTTTTTCATGGCAGCATTGCAAAGCTGGCGTGTTCTGCAATAGGATGGAAATCATTCTGGCTAAGACATTAGTAGCTAAGGTTAAGTCTATTGTGGCCAAAACAGAACCCCCGGTAATTGTCCAGCATTGCTCCTTACGCAAAGAAGTTGGGCAAAAACACCATCGCGTCTGCTGGGCGTACGGCTCGGAAAGCCCGTTACGCTTGGCTCTGTTTCTAGCTCTGTTGCGTTCTGTTTCTTCCTAAGCGACATTTCTAGGAAAACACTAACTTTCATGCAGGCCCTCATTATCTTGAGCTCGGTGCACAACAGCAGCCAGAGCAACGGGGTCCTAAGCACAGTTGCTAAACTGGCTAATAATCTAAAATTACTGGCTGATCAACCTGAAATTGAAATATACGTAGAAGATAAATAATCATCTTTTTGCTAATTTTAATTCAATAAATTAAAATGAATTACGTCTCTCCTCTACTGCAACTGGCCTGCATAGCTTGCGCTGACCCCTGTTTCTGAGTAAAGCGGGAGAGGAGCCAAAGGGCGGCTTCTGGCCCCGGCGAGCCGGGCAGCCGCAGGCAGCGGCGCAGCCGCACTCGCACGGCACCTCGCTGGCGCTGCCGGGCCACCGCTCCTGCTGACCACGCTGTTACCCCACGCGCAGTGACGACGCTGTTAGTACAGATACCAGTTACGGAACAGGCTTTTGCTCAACCATGTTAGTATAAAGGCAGAGTAACCTGGGTGTAGCTAAATGTTTGTGAGGCTACGCCACATATCGCTTCTCTTGATCGTTGGTAAGACATGTCCCTCTTCTGCAGTCCTTGTTACAGCCTCCGTCAGGTCCATGAAGTCTCACTCCTTCCAATCTGTGTCAGTATTCATGGTGTTATAAATAAAATTTATGGTGTATATGATAATTACATGACACTATAGACAATATTTTATCTCCCACTGGTGTTTATATCCCATTTGAAATTCTCCACAATCACTTTTATTGTTCTCTCTCAGACCTGTTCTACAAAGGTGCTGTGAGGGGCGATGAAACGGATGCAGACGCACAGAAATTTTATAATAATGCATTCGCATTACATATATTTTACAATAGTAAAATTCAAATCAGAGCTTCATTGTATCTAAAGCTTCTTAAAAAACCCTCATATTTGGACTCTGTAGAGAGACTAAGTATCTTATTCAGCATTTTTTAATGTAGTCTGAGCTTCAGAATAGACCTAGTTGCATACAGTCTCCAACGTGTATTATAAGGCGCATTCGAAGCCGACCTGACCAGTTTTATACAAGTTCCAGGGTCCTGAAAGTTCTGTTTCCAAGTTTGTTTCCCCACCTTGCATAATCTCTCCATCCATGTCATTCAAGAAGGACTAAAATTAAAATGAAATGGTACAGGTGCGTAGGCTTTATTCTTGCAGAGAACACATTTGATGCTTAACTGTTTCTGTTGCAGAAATTAGTAACTCAGCTCCCATTCGACACTTTTATTTAGTTAAGAGCATTACAAAGCTCTGTGCTTGTAATCTGGAACTATATTGACAAGTTTATTGCCCCGATTCTCTGTTCAGCTCACGGTTGTAATTCCACTTGTTCTTTAGAGATATTTGCAATTTATGCCACAGGAAAAAAGAATAACACCAGCTCCAAATTTATTTTGGAATTAATACAAATCATTGTGCTAAAGCAGAAGCACCCTTTGTTGTGGTAGAAAATAAATTGAAATATTTTTATATGCTGAAAAAGAGGCCTTGCCTTTATTTTTTGTGTGCAAGTAGAGATCTGAGCATTTCCTGCTACCAGTGAAACAACATTTAGACAGGCGGATAACATTTAGATGCAAAGAAGATCAGCAGCACATTCCCCCAGGAGCTAAGCAATAAACAAACAAATAACACACCAAAGTATTTTCAGAAAATATTTTGGTTTTACATTCTGCTGCTTTCAACAGTTTGAATTGCTACAAACAGCAATAGTGTGGTGGTTATATTTCACAATATCAAACCAGCGTTCAGGCCTACGTCTGCGAGATTTACGCGCGTGTGAAGCCGGACTCATCCCAGAGTGTTGGTAGAAACAACTGCCTCTGTAAATCCAAGCGCAGGTTAAGTAACTGTCATCTGCCAGTGCCATAAATACTCCTTCTGGCACGCGCTCCCCAAGAGCGGCAGAGCAGTAAATGGGAGACAAAAAGTCTCTTATTTGGAAGGGTAAACTTATAAATTGCATAGAAAATGAGCCAAATAATCTACACTACAGACGATTATACAACAGTCTTACTGGAAAAGGAACAATTCTAGACGTTATGCATGGCTTGGTAGATAAGGTTTTGGATCAGTATTTGTTTGAGAATACATATTTTGTTTGAGGCCGACCGTCTAAGTTACCTTTTCCCAGTTCCAGGCAGGCAGGAGCAACATCCGCCTTTGGTTTGAGTGGACGGGAATTTGGTGTCTCTGTGGCACTGACCCTAAGCCAATACTGAGCATCAGTAACATCCCAGAAACAAAAAAAAACCCAGTTTCCAAGGGGTTTAAGAGCTCACGTTCTCTGCCACACTAGCCAGGCCATAATGCTTTTTGGTCTGCTCTGAGTACGGGACAGAAGGACGTCACGCCTGCTCACAGTACTTTGTACCTTTAGCCTTACTATGTCTCAGTTTTCCAAATGAGAAATAGGGTGAGTAAGAAGCACTGCTTTTAAATTTGAAATTATTTATCACAGTTTGGTTGTGTCTGTATGCCTCTCTATTGCCCAGCGCAACAGATCAATTTTGTAGCTCTGAAACAGAAATTATAAAAATAGTAATAAAATATGTTTCAAAACTTTCAGACTATGAACTGTAGCACATAATGATGCAGAATTTTAGCAGTTTGTGTTTCCCCCGTGATTCATCTGGGAATATCCACCAACACTGAATCAACGAGTCCTCTATTATGTTTTATTTTCTCCAACAGATCTTTATGGTGATTCAGTCTTCACAAACTGGATTTTCTTGTGTTGATTCATGCACTAAAACATTTCCACAGATTCAACTTTCTTCCTTATCTCTACAAGAAATCTGGTTCCATTCTCTTTATTTTAGTCAGGACAGAAGGAAGGAGAATCTGATTTTCTTGTTGATTTTGAAGCAGTAACAGGTACAGTCAAATCCATAAAGCCCCTCCTCAGCGAGAGCTCCAGAAACTTCTGAGTTTCATTTTCTTATAAAATTCCAGAGTCATCAGGTTTTGTTCATAGAATCATAGAATCATTCAGGTTGGAAAAGACCTTTAAGATCATCGAGTCCAACCGTTAACCCAGCACTGCCAAGGCCACCACTAACCCATGTCCCCAAGCGCCACATCTACACGGCTTTTCAATCCCTCCAGGGATGGGGACTCCCCCACTGCCCTGGGCAGCCTGTGCCAGGGCCTGACAGCCCTTTCGGGGAAGAAATGGTTCCCAATATCCAACCTAAACCTCCCCTGGCGCAACTTGAGGCCGTTTCCCCTTGTCCTGTCGCCTGTTCCTTGGGAGAAGAGACTGACCCCACCTGGCTCCAACCTCCTTTCAGGGAGTTGCAGAGAGCGAGAAGGTCTCCCCTCAGCCTCCTTTTCTCCAGGCCAACCCCCCAGGTCCCTCAGCCGCTCCTCACAGCACTTGTGCTCCAGACCCTTCCCCAGCTCCGTTGCCCGTCTCTGGACACGCTCCAGCCCCTCAGGGTCTGTCTTGGAGTGAGGGGCCCAGAACTGAACCCAGCACTCGAGGTGCGGCCTCGCCAGGGCCGAGCACGGGGGATGATCCCTGCCCTGGTCCTGCTGGCCACACTATTGCTGACACAGGCCAGGATGCCGTTGGCCTTCTTGGCCACCTGGGCACACTGCTGGCTCATCTTCAGCCGCTGTCAACCAACCCCCCCAGGCCCTTTCCCGCCGGGCACTTTCCAGCCGCTCCCCCCCAAGCCTGTAGCGCTGCCTGGGGTTGGTGTGACCCAAGGGCAGGACCCGGCACTTGGCCTTGTTGAACCTCATACATTGGCCTCGGCCCATGGATCCAGCCTGTCCAGGTCCTGCTGTAGCACCTGCCTGCCCTCCAGCAGATCAACACTCCTACCCAGCCTGGTGAGGGTGTACTCATGTACAATCAGGTCCAGGAACAGGACTGGATATCTATTGGCTCTTAATGTTAGACAAAACACTGTAAATGCATTCTTCTGCTTCTCTTTCTTATAACTATTTTCCTTATTTTATCAAAAAAATCTTCTCCAAGGCAGACTTCTCCATTTTGAAGGTTAACTACAGTTTTAGCCGTAGGTAAGATACCTGCTTCTCCAAAAATGTTCTGGGAAACAGAGTGAAGGTAATCAGTGCATTGTGGAAAACAGAGGAAATAGTTTTTATACCACATTTACAAAATTTAAATCCGTACCTTTTCATCACATTGATGTGTAGACAACACCAGCTTTTATAACAGTTGAAAATAAATGGAAAGAAATGCAAGAACCTTCAAATCAGAGGAATTTTTTGGATTTCATTAGTCTTCTGCAAGTCTAAGCAAACGCACCATTTTATAAAACCCGTTGCCTAGATAACAAGTGATTCCTACGGACAGACGTGAACAGGGAAAAAGGAGGGTTTGAGCTTGCCGAGACTGTAGAAGGGCTGCATTAGTCTGAGCAATGTGGGTACGAGGTGTTAGAAACTCTCTTGATACTGTGAAGAGGAGAATGAACGGTCTTCTTAGCCCTCTTGGGCATGTGACAAACCATGAAATCAGCACTGAACGTCTTGCTGGGAATAATAAATATATAAACCAGTTATAATGAATAGTGACCTGGATTTTTGTAGTTAATTGGATGGACAAGTGCTTGTGACTCCAAAAAACGCCACCATCTTACCGAGCAGGCTGTAAATCCGTATCGTTATTGTCGTTAACACAAGAAAGAATATCTACTGGCCAGAGCACATCTCAATAATCAAACCCCAGAAATATAAAAAAGCTGCAAAATCTGTATTCTGCTTACTCAGAGTGTAAGAAACACCTCCCGACTGTCCCAGTCGTTCTCCATTTCAGATGCAGGAGAGGCAAGGTTAGGTTTTACTAGGAATTCTCCCTTTCCTCTCTGCTCTCTGCGACTAATTATTATCATATGTAGAGCTAATGAATTATATGCTTGGAATTTAATCCTTGTCTTAAAAGCCTGTTCAGACCGGTGCAATTTTACGAGCTGATTCACCAGCTCCTCACGATCGGATGGACAGTTCTCACCAACACGTTTCAGTTCGGAATTGTTCGTACTCCGCCTGTTCTTGCTGTTTATCTTTTGTGTAATTTGTAACATATTCCTGGTAAGTGCATTTCTTCATACCATTACTATACGCTGCTTGGGTGATTGAGCTTCTTCTGAGGCAGAAAATAAATACAATTAAGTCACAAAGAGCTATTAGTTCTGTGCAAACACCTTGGCATGAACATAGGTACAGCTGAATATGTGAGCGGTGAGACTCTGAATGAGTGTTCACAAGTGTGTTTGGAAGTATATCACAAGCTATAGGTAAAAGGCAAACACAAAGCCACAAGACAAGATACAGAAATAATTCCCTCTCAGATTTCATTAGCGGAGGAATTTGGTGGTGCATACGGTACAGAGGCTAAATGTCTATCGGACACGGACTGAAGGAGAGTCACCTTCCTTCCTTTTGTAGTAAACCCTTGGATGTTCGAGACAGGCGAGATGTTTCAAACCATTTATGTCACAGTAGCTGGGAAATTAATCTGACTATGAGTAGGCATAAAAAGAAATACATTTGAGTACATTCTAGGTATATAATGTATATATTTTTAATTAAAATTTGTTCATAGATTTCTACATATTTCATATGCATTAAGCAAGAAGATAGTGAAGCTGATACTAATGAATTCTAGTTCTGGAAGTAGAATTTCAAGTGCTAGGAAACTGATAAGATGAAAAAGGCATAGAAAGGCAAAAATATTACTCAGATGTTTCAAAGGAGTAGTGTATTAAGATAAAAAGAAATCCTAATGATAGTGCTTATTCATTATAAGTTGAAAACTAGTATATATATAAGCATTAAGAAATCCTCAGGCTTTTAAAGAGGGCAGGCGGAGAAAAACACCATATATTGTCCCGTTGAGCTGCTCTGCCAACAGATTCTCTTGCAGCTGCGTGGGAAACGTCAGCTTCCGAATCCCACTGCCATTGCAGCCCGTCTGAGGCCGTCGCCTTCTCGCCATCCAAGAGTGGAGCTGTCTCGCTCGGGGGACGCTAAGGGAAGGGACACACAAGAGTTCTGTAGTATTAAAAATGATGTGAAGTTCATTTTCCAAGAGTGCTTCCCAAACGATGCGACACCACTATCCATTAACGTTTATGCTTGCCGGTACTAATGCTGATTTATAAAACACTTGTAAGTTACTCACGATGAGGCCTTGCACTGCTGATTTTGCCTGGGCTCCGTTTTGGGTATGGCTGACCGTAGAGAGGCTGTTGCCGTTAAAGGAATCCATCAGACTTGCTGTAAATCTCTCTGTAGGCTCTGACTTAATCATCTGCAAGAGTAGAGATTATATTCCCATTTCAAATCTTCTACACGCTACAATTTCAGAGTACAATGGCATTTTTTTTTATTTCCTTCAACGAGATGTTTTATATAGAGCTTTCCCTATATCTCCCCATACCATATGATTTAAAATGTATTGAAATGAATACAGTGGTAGAAGAAAATGTGTCATTTATATACACAGTTGAAAAAAAAGCTATGGCTTGAAATTCAAAAGAGACATTGACAGCCCTTGTTGGCCTGCTGCCCTAGAATTACTTTCAGATCCACTTGCAATTTAAGCTTCTTTCGAGATGAAAACATGTCCACAACTCGTACAGTGCTCTACTAAGGGGTGCTTCACGTCAGAACATCATTCTTAGGTTAAACATCACTCTGAATGTCATAGCATAGCAACACAAATAAGAAATAGTAGGAGATAATAAAAGAAGTAGTGTTGAAATAAAACCTGTATTTTAAACTGTGCTTGTTTCCCCCCCCACCGGCTCCCGACGGATCACCCTTCAGCCCGGCTTTCTCCGGGGTGAGCAAACGGCCGCAGGCGGGCTGGGGCGGCGCAGCCGGCACCGCCGGGGCTCAGGGCTCTGCGCGTGTGCCAGCCACCCAGGAGCCAGATTTTTGGTAGGACGTTCAAATCCGCGGTTCTGATACGTAGGGAGATGGAGAGAACGCTGCCCACGGCCTCTGGCACTGCTTACGATAATAACACCGTTCCATTATAGGCTTCCTCCTAGGAACCAGACTGACTTATTTCCTCTCTCTTGTGCGAGCCCAGGGACACAAAGCCATCATCCTCCTCAACAGCAGAGAGCATTGCATTGCTCTAGCCAATCTGTATCTCTACAGAGAGAATTCAAGATCTCTATCCAATGGTTAACATATTGTTCAGGCTGGAAATAGATGGGCAGCACAGAGGGTACCACCTGCTATTAAATCTTAGCTTCTTGGTAGCACCATGACAGCTGCTAGTCCTGGCTCTTACACACTGGAGGAAGAGGAAGAGGAGGAAAGAATAAGCTTCTAATACCTCTAGTGTTTGTATTCAGTGCATAATGGGTTTTCTTGACCAGCAGCCAGCACTGATGCTATGCTATTCTGTAGGAGGTGTTCTTCTGATGAATGGTGCTCCAGCGACTTTGGAAGGCAGTATTTTCTCTACTAAGAAGATCATTAACTCTGCCAGGTCTGCTAGTCTGCCTTTGGCAGTGGACAGGAACACGATTTCCAAAGGAGAATAATGCACATTTGCTACAAAAATTATTGCGGGCTGGAGAGTTTGTGTTAGAGAGAATGACTGCGAGACAAACAGGTAAATGAAGGTTGAGCTTTACTGTGTGATAAGAGAGAGGAGAAGGAAATCGGAGAGAATATACCACTGCTTGCAAGGCGAAATCGAGAGAAGAAAGGGAACGTATATGTACAGGTATATAAATATACGTATTCATATAAGTCATATAATAGGAACATAAGGATATGATTTTACTTGTAGTGAAATTTCTGAAAAGAGAAACTAGGTCTAATTTCAGGACAGCAGTTGCAGTGACTCTCGCGCACCCAGAAAGCGTTTGTGAAAGCCTCCTCACTCCACATGCTAGAAATAACGTAGCGCAGACACCCTGCCTTGAGCTCCAGCCCAATTTTTCCTCCTCCTCCACTTCACCCTCAAAAACCCAGTTACTTCTGGAGTTTAAAATCCTCCCTCAGGTTTCCTGTTGGAGAAGCTGCTAGTCACCTCTTGCTTCTCCCCACCCGGGTACCACTGCTCCGGCAGCCAGGCAGCTCCCTTTGGGTGTCCTTCTTCTGTCCTCCGAGATGAAGCTTCCTCTGGTCTCTCTCCGAGGGTTTAGGTCTTCATCCCTCCATATTCCAAAGCACTTCATTTAAGAAAGACTTCAGGAAAATATGAAGGCTGGTTTGTAAGTTCTTTAAAAGCTTCAGCTCCATCTGTGGCAGAGTTATAAAACTGTCATCTTGTTTAATAAAAATAATATTCCATATTCTACTCCCCCGCTTTCCTCAGCAGTGAATTTCAGAGGATGCTGACTTGCTGCGCTAATAATTGTTTCCATTGATAAGCTCTGAACCAAAAAAGAACGCCAAAACTTTCAGAAAAGCATTACCCTTCTTCCTTCCTCTGAAATAGCGCAAGACACGGCAAAACAGTCTTTCCATAGCAAAGACTGTGGAAGTTTGACTAATTAAGCCAAACACATTTCCCACAGTACTAGAATAACTCAGTCCCTGGATTCAGTAAATAAAGAACTTGTAGCAGAACGGGAGGATCTCGACTTGGAAATACTGAATTTGATATGGATGAGGCCATCCAGATCAAGATCTTCCAAGAAATCATTTGTCACTTTAGGAGAAAAGCTGTAAGACGTGTCGTCTAAAATCGCAGTTCACGAAGAAACACACAAGAAGGCAATCGACACAGCCCAAGGTTACGAGGAGATTCAGAAAAGAGATGTAATTTGTTACACAGAATGCACGTAATATTCAGAAAAACTTTTAATCTCTCTGACGTGCAGAAAAAGCTCCAAAAATTGGAAACTGAAGTTGGCAATGCTCAAACTGAAAATAAAACGCACTCTCTGTAGCTAAATACTACAACAGATTGTTGAGAAATCTTCAGCATCAGCTTTTAAGTCGGGATGAGATGTTTTCCTGGGAGGCAGTTTCTTCTTCAGTCACAGACTCGCTGACATGGGCAGCAAGAGCCAGTCGGTGATATTCCTTTGGCTGGCAAGGGATTACGGGGGTCTCCTCTGTCCTTAAAAATTCTGAGCATGCGAATCGAAGGAAGCAAACTAGCTTTTATCAGAATTGCAGCTTCTCTGTTATTCTTGTGTTTGAACCTCGGCTTTGGTGCGGACAATTAGTCAGATAGCAGGTTGAGAAGAAAAGATTTCATCAATGAATATTTTACGTTATAAAGCTCGTATTCTTTTCTTGCTGTCAACGCAATTCTGCCTTGAGGGTCTGTTCGGGAACTTCACTTGACCTATAATTTCTGATGCATTCAAATGAAAAACCCACACAAATATGCTCAGAAATCACAGAATTTAAACACAAACCTGTTTTTCTTATCTCTTTTTTCTTTCTCTCGAAAAGTGCATTTACAGTGTAGGGCAATTCACTGGTTTTAGTGCCTGCATTAATGTGGTCAATATGCCCAATGAATATTTTTTCATTTTAGAGACAAAAAATGTTTGTGTGTAATTTTTCTTGTCTTTTTCTACTAATATGCAGTGGTTCCATAAAGGCTGAAAAAAGAGGTTATTGGTTTTATAACTTCTCAAAAGAAAAGTAAATTTGTGAGAGAAAACTTTAGAAATTGACAACTAAGTTGAAAAAAACCCCATGTTTATCAAATAGCGATTTCCAGCTGCTAATTTAGGCACACTGGTGATGTGCAGAGTCTTTAAGAAACTGGGGGCATCTCTGTAGTCACATGCTCTTCACTGGCAAACTGCGTTCAATCTCAGGTAACTTTGGTAAAGCTCTTTCTACTATGATTCTTCCAATTTGTTTTGGATAAAAAATGGCATCTGCAAGAACGTGTCTGAGAGGAAAGGCAGCTCACAGGAGCTGCGCCAAATTGCCACCTGCGAGGTGTGTAAATCCGAGCTAGGCTGGGGGGAGCCAGTTTGGATCTGCAAGAGAAACGGGAGGCCGCTGGAAAGTAGACGGGCTGTACAAGAATGTATTTATCTGGGTTCTACTAATAGTTGTCGACCTAAGAGTACTAAAAAATATTAGTATTGATTATGTCTAACCTAGCCCATCTTAGTCGTTCAGCCACGGGCAACTGCTTTGTTCAGATATCCCTCAAATGCTATTTGCTTGCTGCAGCCTTGATTTGTGCCTTCTGTGTTAATTTTGTAAATGAATGTCGTACTATATTTAGCTGGGACCCTCAGCAGGATCTTTCAAGGCCTATAATCTATTTCCTTTTCTACAATCTTATCTAAGGGAAATCTTAATTGACGTAGCTTTACGAAGGACTCGACAAAGCAGTGGCTAAACCACAGCCCACAGGTTGCCTTGGACTTAAACCTCGCAGCGCTCCGTAACCAAAGCAGCTGTTGGTGCACCTTCCAACAGCAAAGCTGCTGCAAATGCTGCGCGTCTGGGCTAGATTGTGAGGACAAGGAGTCCTTCCCCTAGTAACTCTATTTGGTATCTTAAAAAAGATGTGTTTATTGGCGTGTGATTGACTGGTTTGTTTTCCCTGCTACCATTGATTTCTTTTGGACAGGGGAAGGGGACAACTCTTTGAAACCATTTATATCGCTCCTACAATGGAAATTTCATCTGGTTTTAGGAACTGGACCTACTGTCTGCGTATTTCCTCAAAACGGAGGCTAAAAGTACAGAAAACTTTGGCAATATCATAGTGAGGTCAAGGTAGTGTTTCTCTAAACTGTTCAAATTAGCCAGCCGTGTACCTAAATGACTTATCATCAAAAAGCAAAGAACATGGCCTGTTTCTTGAGCCATTTTTAAAATTTGCCTTGTGCTAATGAAAACACTTGTTGCATTTGGTCCAAATTTGGGGAAATTATTAATTTGGTTTCAGTTTCTAGCAAAGTGGGTTGTTCTAGGGCTGCATTCACATCAGAGGCTGAACATAAACAATAGGAACAGCAGCATCCTAAGTGCTTGTTCCTTATTTATTTTTTTCCGAACAATGGTTTTGTTATGGAGTACTGGCTCCACGTCTAATAAATAACACTCGTTGCTTGTCCTCTGCCCATGACACATGACGGAGTATCACTGTCAAGGCCTGTTGTAATACCCTGCTAGTCGCCCCCAGCTAGTCAACAGAGCAGAGTAGTTTGCAAATGAAGAACATTTGTCTGAATGACATATTTCTGAATCGGAATTGCTTTGTTTTGCAGAGAGTTTGGCCGCTGGAAAGTAAACAATCTTGCTGTTGAAAGAAGGAATTTCCTTGGCTCCCCACTGCCACTTGCCCCTGAGTTCTTCCGTAACATAAGGCTACTCGGACGCCGCCCGACCCTTCAACAGATCACAGAAAACCTTATCAAGAAATATGGGACACATTTCCTCCTATCAGCTACCTTGGGAGGTAGGGCTAATGCTTGGAAATACTGTGCGTGAGTGTGGCGTGACTAACTAAGAGTGTTGGTCAGAACTGGTTTCTCTGCAAGGCTGGGGTGCTCCGGCTGCTCCGAGCGGCTGGGCTGGGCAGCTCGCGGGGAGCGGGGTTCGTCTGCAGGCCTCATGGCTCCGTCTGCTGGGACCAAACTTTGCTTTGTTGATGCTGCATAAGCAACTTTAGGGACAAAAAGATAAGAAATCCCATTGCTAAGATGGAGGTACTTTCCCCGAGCTCCTGGTGCCCATGCTCCTGGTCTTTTGGGGACGATTCTCTGTACCAAGAGGTCACTAAAGAGGGTGACAACTTTTCTGTAAGAGGCCCTTATAACAATTTACATAATAACAGATCACCCGGGTATCTGAGCCCATTGCAGTGCTGCAGAGATGAAGCAAGCAAACCAGTAACAATGATTTCCAACAAATCTTTTCACCTAGGAGACTTTCAAACCGCTTTGGCTGCTGGGAAGTCCCTATATTGTCACTCCACCCTTTTTAGGACTAGTCTCCACTTAACCAGTGGGACTACATTTTCAAAATGGGATGATGAGGCTTTGCCATGTGATTCCTATTAACTTAATGGAATCTGCATCTTTGAATCCCCACGGACTAATTTGGAAAGGGTAGCCTGATGTATAATTGGGATCCAGTCACCAAATGGATAGAAGAAATCCAGCGAAGAGGCCTAATGTTCACGAGAGAGCATAAATTGTTCCGAATGAAAGATAATTAGTACCTGCGATTACCTATCTAGGCATTACAAAATGAACTGACATTTTAGAAATGCGGTTTTATCCCTTGGTGGGTGATTATATTAAAGATAATTCTGGTGATTGAGTATCCTTCCAGCAGGACAGTCTTGTCAAAATCCTTTATTCACCTGAGGAATGGGTCTCTTTAATACATTTCATAACTGAATTCTAACCATATATTAAGGAGATGACAGCCTTCCTATTCTCTTTTGGCTGATATCTGAGATCTATAACAACTGAAACGGCCCGCAGTAGCTCCCTTTTGGAAAAGACCGTTCTAGAAACAAGGTGAATTTCTGTCTTGCTGTAGTTATTTAAAATAATAAAGAACTAATTCCTATCAGTATTTTGGGAACTAGTGCTTCTACAGCAAATCCATTACCATTAGACTTTTAACAACAGATTACATGTGTTGACCAGCAATTTGGAATAAAATTCCCAGAAGTTCTTTTAATTACTCAGTGTATTTCTTCCACCAAAAAAGTACACTTTTTATAAGTGACCATATATTTTCTTGTGTATACAGCACATAGCACATATGAACAGAAAAAGTGACTGCAGAAGAAAATGTTTCTTAAAATATCAAGCGTAATAATTAAAGATTTGGCTGCAGCATGTATCTTAATGCAGGGATTGTCCAATGGTAAAAATTATTTTTTAGTATTATTAGCTATTTGCTAATTATTAACTAACATAACTTTCAGTACTAACAGCCATATGAGGAAATTAATTTTCAAGTTGAAATTGGACCTAAGAGCTCGGGGAAACCAGTCTGAGACAAGAAGAGCTGCTCTTTAAAAGCACGAAGCACCAGTATCGCACTGGTGGCAAAAGAGCTACGGCCTCGACACCTCCCAGGAAGTGCGGCCCTCGGCGAGGCCTAAAACCTCAGGGCAGTTCTTCTGAAGAGATGTGAAAGTTGTAGCTTAAACATTCGATATTCTCCCCAAAGCCTCCGGATTTGCCGCAGGGAACTGGGGTAGGGCACCCGTCTCTCGTCGCTCTCCAGGCCGCCTCACGGAGGCCCTGGGACGCGGGAGCAAACGTTTCCCCTCCCGGGGAGACGGCGTCGACTTCTGGGCTCTGCCAGCGCTCGATGACGTCAAAGGGAGTTTTTCTATTAGCTTTGACGGGTTTGATGTAGGTCCCTAGCCTCGATTTTCAAGCGTGATTTCAGGCACACCTGCTGCCTTCCATTATCATTGGGTGGGTGCTGAACACTTCGAAAAATTGGCTCAATTAAAATAATTACGGGGAATTAGTAATTTCTAAGAATGCTTCCATGAGGTAGCTGGTAACCCTGTGCTTTCCTGTATGTGTTAGTTCTCATTTTGGGGCTAGATTGAATGGGGATTCCCAGAGATGCTTGTCCACACTTTATTAATGTGTAATCAGCTTTTTTTCTTTCAGTATTCGTACTTTCCCTTTAATTGCAAGTTGTGTTATTCTGAGAGTGTTGTCACTTATGTAGCTCCTTAAAAGCAGAAGACCAAACTGAGTGTGCGTAGTACTTTTACTTAATGAACCCCCAATCATCTGTATTCACGGACATAAAGGAACGCTTGGCACGCGGACGAGCGCGTGGTAGGATTTGTGTGCCTCTGTGACCGTTTGGCTTTCATGACTATCCCTTTTTGACCATAAAGGGAACTCGTGCACATGGCTGTTTGCGATACGTTCCCACAGCTTTATTCACAAACACAGAAATATGCGGCTCAAGGGCATTCTGAAACGAGGACTTGGGGAAGTTCTGTTTTTCTTGCTGCCACAAGATAATGTGGAAAATGACATTTCTCACTGCCTCTATTTCTTATGGAAATTTTATCTGCCTGTGACATAAGCCAAATGTCCGTAATGAGCAGCTTCGAGCTGCGAGGCAGAAGGACCCCGTGTAACCCGGAGTTGGCACAGCAAACGCTGGATTGAGCAGGGGGGTTCAGGGGCGAGCTCAGGCGCCCGCGCGCAGGAGTAACTTCTTCTGCTTCGGCATTGACCGTCTGCAGCGTCAGTTCTGCAGAGAACGGGGAGCTGCGGCTGCTCCCCGCTGCTAGGTTTTGTGCACAGGTGGGGATGCCGTGTCGGGCTGGGCCATCGCCAGGAGGGGAGGGAGTTTCCTCCACTCCTCTAGGACAACACGTACCCTGCTTGCGTTAACAAAACTGCAAATTTACGCAGCCCAGCCAACACTGACCGGAACAGCTTCAGGGGAAAGGCAAGAGAGGACTCAGACCAGGGAACTCCATCCTTGAAGGTGGGAGAAGGCTCTACTGGACAAGTCCCTGAGCATCTCATTTAATTAGACTTGCTTTGAGCAGAGAATTGGACTGGATGATTGCCAGGAGTCCCTTCCAGCCTGAATTATTTTCTGACTCTTTGAAATGTATTTCTAAATTCTTTATCAGCTTTCAACTAGCAGCTCCAAAAAGCAAAGATTCTCCTTTGAATGAGAGACAGCACGCAGTATTACTTTTTCTCTATATTTGCACTTTTCTCTTTTGCTTGCATACAGCACGATGCAATGAAGGTCCAGCTTGCCGAGTAACATACAAGAGCGTTAGCTGCTGCGTACTTTAATGCTTTACAAAGAATAGTGTGCAGCAGCGAGCTTCAGCCCTGGAAGTTACTGTGAAGCCTAGGGCACCGCTGCGGAATCAGTGTAGGAGGGCAAAAATGTCAGTGGGTCCCACTTTAAAGGCATTCACTTGAATCCTACATACATACAGACGTAAAGGCTGCTCAGCAAACCGACAGGCTTGGTGACGAGGAAATGACGGATAACTGACATAACACGGTGAAACGATGGGCCCTTGTTCCAGGCATTCGGGTGACGCGAGTCTGATTTGGGTCCTTTGCAAGATGAAGATAGTGGGCTTTGCAAATGATTCTTCCTTGCGCCTGGAGACACGGAAACTGTTCTGAATAAACAAACTTGCAGGAGGTTGCCGAGGCTTCTCAGGGAACTAGAACCTTTTTGGGCAATTGGCTGAATGATAATATCAAATCTTTGAGATTGATTTATTTTTGCCGTGCTACGTGTCAGTCATAATTGCTCAAAGTGTTCATTACCAGACCATCAATACATTCACAGCTCCGCGTCAGGAAATATCCCTTGATAATGTTGAAGGCTTTGAGGATCAAAAGAAAAAAAATAGTTTTGTGTTTACAACAGACGATCTTAACAGGTGTCAGCAGATCAGCTTAACCCCAGCCTCTTGTCATTCTCCTCCCCACTGACTCCCGTCCCACTATTTTTAGTGAGTTTGACTTTACTATTCCAAGCGCTGAATAAAGAGGGTCGGATTTTCTGCCCCCGATTAATGTTCCTCTTGAGCAGTATATTATTCTGCGTACAGAGACGGGAGAAATTATCAGGTGGTGTAAAACAGTGAATCTCAATGAATTCTAAAGGATTTATAATCACTTACACTAACTGCTGACATGACCTTTGTTTTCTATAACACTTCTTTCAGGGTAAAATACAAACTGTTGGCAAATGAAGGAGGGAGAGTCCAGTCTCAAATGACTGACGTGAGAAAGTAACTTGAAAATTTAGCATCAGACTTGCAAACCCCCTGGTATGTAAATTTTGCAGCATTTAAGGTTATGGATGTTCAGGGGAAGAAAAAAAACACATTTTCTCTCCCCATCTACTCAATGACGAACAATTTTAAACCCTAAACCAGATGGTATGTATGGAATTGATGTGCACTGTTATTCACTTGAACCACAGAAATGATCCCACATCTGGCCCAGCGTTAATTTATAGACTTTTTGAACCTGTGCACTTCCATCAGCATCTGCTTAAGTTTGGGAGAATGACCTGATAAAACCGTGATGCTACATTCCGTGATCCGTACATGAACAGATTTCCCACTAGCGCTAAGCTATTTTTTATAACTAAGGCACAACAATTTTTATTTTTACTTGTTTCTATAATGCATTACAGCTGTTGTAGCTGAGGTATCCTATTTAATCGGAAACTTTTGAGGAGTTCATAGGCCAAAGACATTTATGCCTTTGTAAGATACATATACGTGTAGGAGGACAGAGCTCTAAGTAGGTGACTGTGGGCGATGCTCAGACACATCTGCCTTTGAGTGTTTTCCTTTTATTAGTTTCCTCACTTTCTGACATGAGGTGTTGGGAACTGCTTGGATCACTGCTTTTTCCTACCACTGCCCTGTCTACAGATGCAAATATGAAACATCGAGGCATATGATCCTTTCATCATTACAAAGATGTGGGTACAGGAAAACAATCAATAATTGAGTGAGAAAATAGAACTAAGTATTTAAATTATATGAATATGTATTATTATGTATAACAAAATATATTTACTCCTTCAATAGACGGTTATATTTAGTTACAGTTGTTACAGCATTATTCCAATTCTACCTTGTCAATGACGGTGATTTGCATTTTTTATTTAAATAATTCCTGAAGATATTCTTAAGATGCACACATAATTAATTTCTAATTTCTGAATGCCATTTATAAACTGTTGTTTAGGAGTCTTACATATAAAGGACCACAGATGGGTTACGTGTCTAGGTAAATTTCTATATACCTATTTTATTTCATACTTTTATTTTTTAAAAAAACAGTATGTAGAATATTTACTCAACTCAGGATTTTAACTTATAAATGCAAATCCTGGAGAATAAGTTCATACCAACTGAGAAAGAATCAAATACACAGGCTGAGTCATAAGCTTGCAGATGCCGGGGCTGGCGGGGCCATGGGCACAGGCTGTGCCAGTGGCAGCCCCCGCCGCCGCCAGCCGGAGCAGCTACGGGGTGACAAAGCACCGGCGGATTTCTGGAACCAACCGTTGGACTATGTGGTGGTGGTTTGTGAGCACGACCGCATGTTTTTATGCTATTTCTTCTAAACCTGAGAAAGTGAAGTTAACGGACGCTCGAATTTGGGGACGGAGAGAGAATGCTGCTCTCCGAGCCTGCAGATCTGATGCTGAATAATCATGTTTTCTTAGTATTCACTGTCATCAATCCTTTTCAATTCTTAAAATTCATAACCTTGTATAGTTTTCTAAATCACATTTGGGTTTTAGCTAATGCTTGGATGTCTTCCTAGCCCATTTCATGGTGGCAGACTGGAACCAGTAAAAACCAAGATTCATCCATGTTTCAAATGTGACAGCAAAGTCTCTTCTGGCATGAGGCTAATTTTCTCCAAATTAACTTAAACTCAAATTGTATTCCACAAATGAAATATGAGTGGGTGACGTTCCTTTACAAACCCTCGAGCTCTGGGTGCAAAAGGAGCCCCGGCACAACTCTGCAGTGGCATGGATGCCCGAGCACCAGCCTACGGGGGGTTCTCTGGTCCCTAATCCACTTTTTCTTGCAAGTGCTGAATCAGCTCTGACAGGTGAAAAACTTTCAGCATCTGTAAGACGCCTTCTGAACAGCAAATATGTTTGAAAGGCACCTGCTTGCACCCGCGGTTAGCGCAGCGCCTGAGGAGACCGGCGATGAACTCGGACCCACCGGTTTGAGGTGCCGTACAAACACAGTGCCCGGATTTTTGAGGCCGTTTACACCCGTCCCCCCAGCTGCGTGCCTTCGCTCAGCCCTCCGAGATGCGATCGGATGGGACCTGAGTCAGGGTAAATGTTCAAACTCATTTCAGCCCGGGTACGGAGCATGAAAGACACAGCGTGTCCGTGGGGAGCAGGGCCGGGCGCCGCAGGGCTGGGGGGGCCAGGGGCTCCTGCCTCAGCGCACCCGCCGGCGAGCACCGGCTCAAGCAGGACCAGGGCGATAGGGCGCTGTGATAACTGTGAGGAGGTTCAAAGGTTATTTTCCTGACGTTTGCTAATCAAACCAAAACAACGCAGCACGCAACACTGTCCTTTTTCAAGTTATTTTTTTTTGAAGCGGGTGTTTTTATTGGTTTTTGTTCTGCTTGTCACCCCCTGAAGAACAAATGGTTTTGATGGCAGAAAAATAAACAAACTCTGGTTTTATAATAAAACTTACCAGAATTCTGTTGAAATAGAAGCAGTCCCACCGTCTCTACTAATAACTGATACAGCTCAATCAAAAGAGTTTACACCAGAGCAAGGTGGGGTGGTATCTGGCTAATGAAACACAAAGAACCTCAAAAAAAAATTTCTCTACTTTCTAGAGATTTCCTGCAACATGAAGGGCTTGTTGTCTTTTACGTTACAATTCATTATAAGTCCGGTTAGATCAGAGGCTCCTGGATAATGGCAGTTGTGCCTGCGTCAGGTCCGCAGGGCCTGACTGCCCTCTGAACTTGTGAGAGATTGGGAAGCACCGTAAGCTACATTGATGAACATGAACACACTCCTCTTTCTCCAAAACCAAACGAATTTTGCAAGTCGAGGTGACTGTGTGTCAAATTTGTCAGCAGATGCCGTCTCCTGCACGGAGGCATGCGTCCTTCATTTAGCATTGCTCACCACCGAGATCATCTCTCTTTAAAGATGATGTCATGTTTTCATCCTACATATTATCCGCTACAGGTATATTTTTTGGCATGTAAGCCCATCCGAAGCTGGCATCCTGTCCTCGGAGTGGGCAAAATGCCACCGTAGCAGATGGGTGAGCAACGAAACGAGCACACGTGGCAGGTCGGACCGTGTCAGGGTAGCTTCCCTCCCAGGAGCAAGGAGAAGTGCTCGGCACCTACAATGCAGGTGTAATGACATTATCCGTTGATTCTTGAGATGAACGTTGAAGAATGCAAGTTACCAAACACAGGCTCAGAAAGTGAGAAAAGTGGTTTTGTAGTTACTTCGGACATAAGTTGCACAGAAGAAAATACTGAGTCAATAAATTACTTTTCTAATTCATTTTCTGAAGTAAAGAGTTTTGTCTGAACACGTTACTGAATGAATGGATTCTTGCCTAGCCTGAAACGCAGGAAAAAATGCCCGTGAAATAAACACTAAACGTGGACAATTCCTTACAAATTTAGCAGTGTCAGTAGGCCTGATCTGGAACGGTTCTTAAGGACTCACTGGGTTAAACAAGTGAGATTTGGCTTTGGCTTTGTTCTCAGTAATCCTACAGGAATCCAAATCTCTAAATTCAATAGTATTTCTCTGAGTCTCTTTAAAGAGAAAGGAAGCGAGAAACCCACAACGTAAGATGCTGGAGCTTCTCTTTGCTTTCGGGAAAGCACCTCTGCTTTGGCATTAGGAAAGTGTTATTTATGTTTCCCTTTTTTTAAAGAAACTGATTAAGATTCTTATTATATATTTTTATGCTTTTCAGTTACATAAATATGGTTTAAAACATCTGTTATGTCAGGTTTCAGGCATCTTAGCATTGCTGAATTGATTAGAAAGCACAGCATTGCTTACTACAAGATTGCTTATAGCAAGCTGTAACAAGGTGTCTTTCTTCTGAAATCAGATACGGTACATGATTTAAAAGAAGGAAACAAAAAAATAGAAGTCTCAAGTATTACACTGGTTTCATTTTCTTTTACACTAACATTAAATACTAAAAAATGAAGGTATTAAGCAACCTTGGAACTAAACACACGTTATACACAATCGAAATAGAATGGCTGTGGAATATTTCTATATTGTTGGTAACCAGGAGTTGGTACAGCAGAGTTATCCCCAGTGTCGCTGCATTTCATAGACTCATAGAATCATAGAATTATTCTGGTTGGAAGAGACCTCCAAGATCATTGGGTCCAACCATTAACCCAGCATTACCAAGTCCCCCACTAAATCATATCCCTTAGGGCCTCATCTAAACGTCTTTTGAATCCCTCCAGGGATGGGGACTCCACCACCTCCCTGGGCAGCCTGTGCCAATGCCCGACAACCCTTTCAGTGAAGAAATTTTTACAAATGTCCAATCTAAACCTCCCCTGGTGCAACTTGAGGCCATTTCCTCTTGTTCTGTCGTCTCTTACTAGGGAGAAGAGTCTGACCCCCATCTCTCTACAACCTCCTTTCAGGTAGTTGTAGAGAGTGATAAGGTCTCTCCTCAGCCTCCTTTTCTCCAGGTTAAACAACCCCAGGCAAAAATGTGTCCTATTATATAGTTGTTATTCATACGAGGCACCAAAAAAAGAATAAATACCTGGAACAGTATCTGTTGTCCGTGTGCTTATGCACTGAAGTGTCTGCATCTGCCACCAGGGAGGGGTGTCTCGGCACCAGACCACGGCTAGGGAAAACTCGGGCTTCAGCTTATTTCTGCAAAATGAGACTTGCAGAAGGTGTCACTGATGAAGACTGTGGTTTCTGCTTCCCTGCTCAGGAGAGGAGTCACTCACGATTTTTGTGGACAAACGGAAGCTGAGCAAGAGGTCCGAGGGAAGCGACCCCAGCACGAACAGCTCTGCCGTCACCCTGGAGACCCTGCACCAGCTCGCGGCCTCCTACTTCATCGACCGGGACAGCACGCTGCGCAGACTCCACCACATCCAGATTGCCTCCACTGCCATCAAGGTAGGGACGCTCCCCTCGCTCCAGCCCGCGGGTGTGTGCCCAGGTTCGCTTGCTGCTGCCCAGGAGAAGTGTGTTTGGATTAGTAAAAAAAGATTTGTTAGCAAAACAATGTCTTCTGTTCTAAACTCTTTTGCCTGAATCAAAGCATTAAATTGATAATGAAGGCTCTAGTTTGGAAGAGGGTCTAATGCACTCAAGGTATTACTCTTGATGGGTGGTACAGGATTTGAATGATAGAGATGGCCCTTACGGACGTGTTCGATCATTGAGACAATCGCCTCTACACGTGTGCTCAGCAACCGTATTTATAGGCAGACATATCTTTGTTCGGGCGCATACAGCTCCCTCATACTTCTTTTCTTTTTTCTTTTTCTTCTTTCTTTTTCAAACAGTTTATCGTGCTCCTGTGATTGAAACATGGTGGGGTTTGGTGGTTTGGCGTTTTTTTTTTTTTTCAAACTGACCTTTGGACCAACCTGGCGCTCTTGGTCCTGCAGTTTTGTGGAGGCACATGTTATTTTCTGTTAGGAGCTTCTTTTAGGACAGTTTGTCAGTCAGAGCATCCTGCCTGCTGGCTGCTGGGGGTCACTCACTGCGCCGGGGATGCTTGGCTAAGATCAGTGCCTCGGCGGGTCCTACATAAAGCAACAACTGTTCCTTTGAGCAGCTCTCTAGCCTAGTGTTGCTTATTTGAAATAGCTTCTCTGCATCCATTTCCAACGTTGAAGAGCAAAGAAAATTTTAACTTGCAGTTGAATATGCCTTAATTAGGAAGCTTTTAATGTAAGATGTGATTTAGAATCCATTCCACTCGTTGGGTCTTTCCACTGGTAACTAAGGTCGTCATTAAGGACCATCTGAAGCCGATCTGCTCTTTCCAACTACCTTAGCTGTTACTCAAGGAAATACAAATTTTCCCCTTGGGAGTGCCAGGGGCTTTACAGTGAGCAGGATACAACCGGAATTTGTAGCTCGGTAGCACCTGGTTGGTTTGGCTGCTGGGGTATGGAGGATATCAGAATCATAGACCCGTAGGACGTTCCTGCTGTGCCGCCCATCATGGGCCGGCGGCGTGGCGGCTGACCCCGGCCCAGAGCCGGCCGTCCCCCGGGGACGACGGCGTTTGGCTCTCCGGGCAGCACAGCCGAGAAGGCGGAAGAACCAACGCAGAGTCCCACCCCGTCGGAGGGCTGCCCGGCGGGTCACGCAGCCTGGCTCCGACTTCTCTGATCCGACTTACCTTCGTAACCTCACGGTTTGTTGTGTAGATGTAGAGCAGCCTTTAAAGGTAGGCTCCTTCCGTCGAAGCACAGGCAAAACTTTCCTTCTGTGTTACGGTAATTTGTGGCTGAGACCAGAAGTGATTGAAGCGGTAGAACATAGAATTCTGGAGACAAAACAGTGTCTGAAAGAAATTTCTCCTTTCTATTCACTGAATATTTTTTTAAAGCAAATTTGTGTTGTAATGCAAAATTCAACCCTGCTCGCTAACAATTTACGTAATGAACCTTCTGCACGTCCAAAATATTTTACAAATGCCACAAAATGACTAAGTTTACTCTCCACCCCCTCACTGTTCACGAGATGGGTACAAATGCAAGCTGCAGCCCATCAGCAAATCTGACTGGGTTGTTTGACTGCAGAGCTCTCTGGAAAATGGTTCTCGCATCAGATGCAACAGCGCCGAGACGGGAAACCCTCGGTTTTTAGTTTGCTTTCATTGAGAGACTGGGAGCATTCGCATTACAAATTTCTGTTGTCAGAACCCTTAACTGAACAAAAAACCTGTTTCTGTTGAAAACTAGGAGCAGAGAAGCAGCCAGGGAAGGCATTTTTGTGTTCTCTCTCCACACAGATTTTTGACACACTGCTGTTTTTAAATTGGAAACCCATCAAATAAAGTTCTAGCTCCGTGGTGTAAATGGCACATTTCGAGATTATTTATTAAAAGGTACATACCGACATCTGAGTTAGCCCACGGGCTCCCGCAGAGCTGCAGGGCCGGAGCTCTGCCCGGCGGATCGGCTGGAGGGCTGGTGCGGAGAAGGGACATGAGGTGCCCGTCACCCACCTCTGAGCCTTCCCCTCCGGGGCTGCTCCGGGAGAGTCGGCCCAGTGCTTTCCACGCCGCAAACGGCCGGGCGGCTCGCGGAGTCGCAGCACCTCCTGTGCCCGGCTTGCTCACCCCAGCTCTGCTCCCAGCCCTGCTCTGCACGGGAGGCTGAACGGGGTGTGCAAAGGGAGCCCAAGAAAAGCGCGCTCAGCCTGCCGGAACGCCCTTCCGACCAGCATCCATGACATCGATATAAAGGTATTGGGCAGGTTTAGAAATACCTGAAGTTCTGAATTTATATTAGAAGTTTCCTAAGCGATACACAATCCTTTTTTGATTGCTGACTAGTTACCAAAAAAAAAAAAAAAAAATCATGTTCAGAATCTCTTTAGTAGTTGATACTATCGTTTTTGATTCACTCTCAGATAGCAATTCTGTGTCTTAAACCACAATTTGCACGTACATATAACTTCATTTCTTTGAAAAGAAAAAACCAAAAGGGATAGCTGTCGTTTGAATAGGTTGTTTTCCCTTCCTCTTCTGTCAGTCAGTATTATTTCCATTGTGGATGTCTTTTGAATACACAGTATACGACACCCTGCCATACCAGCAGAGCTGTTTATATTTTAGGAAGAGAGAACTGAGAGTATTAATAATGTTTTGCATAACTCATACTCTTACTAGGAAGAACTTAGCTATCCTTTGGGAACGTGTATCTGAATAAAACAAAAAAAGTATATTATTTGGAACTGGTAAAACTTAAAGCACAACTCAAGAGACGTGGTATTTTTGGGTAAATCATAACACTCCAGTGCACAAATGGGCTCTGCCACAAAGGTGTTCCTGGAGGTCTGGACTTTGGAATGACCAGGAGCCATTTGATAATGTTTCCTTGTTGGCTTGTTTGTTTGATTCTCACATTTCCTGAACCTGCAGCAGTAGTTAGAGCCAACTTTGCTCTAAAATACACTTTCCTGCCTTCAAAACCACAAACAAACAAACAAAGCCAACATTTCCCCTTCCTTTTACTTCCAAAGTCGGTATAAGCCTCCCTTTTCAGGTTAGACTAGATCACTCCTCACACTTCTTTTTTTTCTACAGTTGTCCCTGCAAAAAAAATGCATATTTTCTCTTAAAAAGCGAAAGGACATTATTTATAAAGACCAGGATATATCTCCTAAACAAGTTACTGTATTAATTCTGTGCCCTTTCTTGTGATTTTTTTTTTTTCTCCTGACTTATCTGTCTTTGAGGCTGTCTGTTTAGGGGAGGGAGAAATTTTCCTTTTGGATGCATTGTAAATCGGTAACACATCAACAAGGTTTAGTGATCATTTAGGAACAAAAATGCAATAATAATATTATGGGAAAAAATACTCTCTCATCTACAGGAGCATGAAACAGTAAGAGAAAACCTCAGCGTGCCATAGCAGAGGGGTCTTCAGGATCCCTTAGAGGCACGCCCAAGGGTGGATTTATCCCGGACAGGACAGGGGACGTGCCTTCAGCAGAGGCGCGGCAGCGCTCGGCATATGCTGGGAAAGCCGGGAGCAGCTCATCCACAACCTAGGGCTGTGTCCAGGTTTGGCGGGTCCGTTCCTCATGTTTCCAGCTTCTTCCTCTAGTGCTTCCTTAATAGATTAAGGTCTTGGCAGACGGGACACGGAGAGGGATCCATTAAGCCTCTCGAATTACAGAGCCACATCAACAGCAGATCAAATATTAGATGAGAAGGATCAAGTTCAATTAGTCTTCTGGAAAAAAAAACCCAGCGATAATTATCTGTTTTCCCAAATTCTAAGAATATCTCTTTGGAAAGCAACACATAATGAAACATTTTTCTCCCTTATATAATTAAAACAATTAATACTTGAGCAATTCTTATATTCTTCAGTCAAATTCATTGAGATATGTGATAGCTGAGGTTTTTTCTTACAGGTCTTGATACACTATTTTGTGGGACTGATGCAGGAAGACAGTATTTTGATAAGTTTTATAATTAAGCTTTTCTGTCAAAAACCTAAGTTACGTCACAGAGAAAGGAAAGCATTAAGAAGGGGGATGTGAGAATTAACATTAAAGTCTTCATGTTTAATTCCTGCTTATCTAGTGAAAACCAACACCATTCAGAGCAAAAACTGCTAATGGGCAGCATGAGGACAGGAGTGGAGGAGATGTATTTGATGAATCAAGTTTGTTAATCAAATTTCTTTGCAATCAAGTTTGTTAGCTGTGACATAATTATCCTTAAAAATAACATGAGTACAGCTGATTGAGGCTGCGCATTAATCACATTGACAATACATTGTTTATTCCACGTTAAAAAAGGTAAAATCAGCACGTCACCACATTTTCCAGCTGGAAACCAAATGGCCATGGGAGCTACCTAGAGCCTGTACCAATATTTAACTTATTTAAAAGTCCCCGACACATACATTCTTTCAGTATTACTTTAACGTGTGCAGTTTAGTGTGAGTGCTGAGGCTCATATGCTAAATCAACAGTTTGGAGCCTCAAGGGCCTCGTTGGAAACTCACCAAGTGCCTGAGGGCTGCATCGAATTTGCATAGACATCTACATGAACGTACATCCTGTTGTGTTTGAAATATTACAGACCCAGCATTACTCCCTTCGCATGCTCATTTTGGAGGCTTTTTCCTATGAAAATTTCTCTTCAGACGCGTGAAGGCTGTTGGCTCTCCCTAGTAACATCCCTATTAGGGTGATGGGGTGTGCTCTCCTCTTGTTTAATGAAATCCTGTACAGCCGTGGAAGCAGAATACAAATAAAGTCAGTAAGTGGTTTTCTTTCCCTGTGTGGTACCTTTACGAGCAATATTCTCAGCTCGTCCCACTCCGCGTGGATCTCAATCCTCTGCAGCCGTGCCAACATGCACCTATGGAAGATCTGACCATAGCTGGAGGCCCAGGGGAGGGTGAAGCGACCTGAGACCTAGGACTGTGCAATGACCCTGTCGCGGCCCAACTTTCTGCCCGCAGCGATGCTGCACCCCAGCTACGGGTCATAAGCAAATAGTGGCAGAGAAGAGGGAGGAGTGACTCGGGTTACTGTGCCAATTTATTCATTCAGTAACTGGGCGTACAAGTTGTCATTCAATATCTGGGCATACAAGTTGTCATTGAATAACAGAAAGTTCACTAATTGCTAATGCCACTTTTCAGCAAAAAGGAAGAGAGAAGGGGAGAGAGAGAGAGAGAAATCAATCATCAGTCCAGGGTCCAGCGCTGGTTCAGCCAACGGGGGTCTCTGGTCAGTGGTCAGGGAGGCCCTCCCGTTGAGTCATGAGGTTCAGAAAGGACCCCCTTGCTTTCTAAACTCCTTCTCAGAGAGGAGTCTAGGTGCGGCTGAGTCCAGTCCTAGTCTCAGACTTGGTCAACGGTTTATGTCTAAAGGAGTATATCATGTATACCCTTGGGCTAAATTAAAAGACAGAGACAGAGAAAAAAATAGAGGTAAATGAAAGATCCCCACCCTGGGTTCCAGCGATGTCTCTGGTCCGGTTCCGTTGGGTGGTGGGCGCGCGCACCCAGCCCCTCTGAGTTGCGCCATTTATTGACCAGTCCCACTGCATGTGCTAATTACTTCGCATGCGTAGTCTGTTGTTCTCGAACCTTCTCAAAATGAGTTGGGGGGTTTGAGGGGCTTGGGGAGTTTGAGGCTAGTGATTTCGGTGCTGCCGCCCCCCCCCCATCAGAGATGCAGAGGCGATGCTGCCTCAGGCTTGGCTGTTTTTTAAGCAATTGCTCAATATAAGGCCCAGAAAAGCGCTATCCTGCCTCCGCAAGATCCTCCCTTCCAGCTACACCTTATCTCGTTAGTGTGATAACATCCTTCACACCAGGTCCTCCTTTGTCCAGTGTTGGAGACAATAACTCTTTCAACTTCTCAGTTTCTTCAAGGTCCTTCTTTGCGGAGTGTTTGAGACGTTAACTCTTTCAGCCCCTCAGTCTCTTACAGACCCTGACCCCCAGGACTGGCCTCTTTCCTTTGCGGATTGATGGGTGGCGTAAACAAACGTGAAGGCCCCGAGTTACTGTAGCATCTACTGTGATTCTGGCAACGTGTCCTGTGGTTGCCCCCGGGCAGGATGACCTTGGTGAACACCCTGAGATCATGCGTCCCTGCTCCTAACAACTAATTAGGAGACTTTGTCGATGGCGGGTGGATGGGAGAGGGCTGTCCGTCGTATGTCTAGATTGCATTCTGCCTGATGAATCTCACGCAGTTGGGAGGCAGCGGTATCCTCCTGCTCTAACGACTTCGATTCCTGTTCGCCAGAAGCCGTAATTCCACCGCTGTCGCTAATGAACTTCTGCACTAGGTCCAAACAATTGTGCAGAACGCATAAGAAACGCATTGGCCGCACGGCAAATTAAATATTATTGAATACTCTTAGTGCATTCTGCAAAAGGATAAACACAGTTTTGGTAGCCGTGTAGTGAGGCTGCTGGAGTGGCTTCTTTTGGAGGATATCTTCTTCCATTCCAGAGTGCACTTTGTCCCAGGGGAGCCGGGGCAGGTGAATGCGGCGTAGGTGTTATCTTAGGGCCCAGGCAGCTGTGGGGCAGCCACGGCGCAACAAAAGAACAGGAGGCAACAGAAGAACAGATGCATAAATTGAATTTTCCACCAGCTATTTACAGCCAGATTACAGCCCATTTATTCCATCTGAGCGAGAAAGAATAAACATCCTTGAGAATGTGCCCTCTAATTTCAATTAAATTTTATTGTGCAATTTGCTTTTTTCTTCCCCCCAAACACTTTTTTTTTTTTGCTATGAGAGATTTAAGCACTTCTGTTGTCTCTGAAAACTTTAGATTACAAATAGTCTATAAGAACAGGGCTCTATTGTGATGGTAAATATACCTGATTATCTATAATTAACCCGTGAATGACTCATGGTGGGCTGTTAGAGAGGAAACTTATGTGGAATGAAATTAGTTTCTCACTCAACACTCAGACTGAAATCCAGACCATTTTTTTGTGTTTCTTTGTTTTGTCTGCAAAAGCTTGCTTGCTTGCTTCATTTTTTTTCTTTCATACCTCATACTCGAATGTGTTTTTCTGTGGATTCAAGTAATTGCTATAATCAAAAGTAGAAATGCTGAAATACCATAAAGCCTTGTGCTTTTGTCAGATTTCTGGCAAATTCTAAATGTAGATAGTTTTCACAGTTTTGTATAAACAGCCAAATTTTTGAAGCTTCTGAAGTCCAGACCTTGAACCCTTCCTGCCCTCACTTTGCCTGTGCAGTTTGTGGACAGGATTCAAGACTGAGAAACCTTGTAAATGGCCAAAACTTGGGAAGCTCAAAAAATTGCACCCAGCAAGAGCTTTAAGTTGTAAAATCACGGTTAGAAACATTGGGCCAGAGAGACCTGTAATGTCAGGTACTTGTTGACTCCGTTGAAGAAATTAAATAGTTTAATTAAACAAACCTAGGGAACTAAAAGCCAGAAATGATCATCCCTTTTCAAAAATCCGTGCCTTCCCCATCACGTAGGTGCGGTGACCTTACATGCATGGCCAGGAAAAGCCACAGCACAGATTTTCAAGGACGAGTATTGTTCAGGTCCGTTACGCAATTCCCAGTTCTCCACTGCCTGGGGAGATCAGACTGCCTTCGGACAAGACCAAAGCTGGAAACTATTCAAAGGGGGAGTTAAAAATGAAGATTTTCAGGAAATATGTAGAAATTGTGCTCCCAAATCTTCACCTTGATGTGGCAAACTCCCATGAAATCTTTGCGAGAGCTGAATACTTTCGCAGGCAGCTCACTATTTATATGGCTGGGTATGGACTTTTAAATTTAAATTTGGGTCATTATCTAACCTTGCCCAAGGAACGGGGACCTGCAGTAGGCATCCAGCTCCCGCTACATTTCGGGCACCACCACCATGATCTCCTGAGGCTCGTCCAGCAGTCCGAAGGGAGCTGTGGGCTGGGACGGGCGCGATGAGGCAGCTGGAAGCGAAACGCTGGCAGCCGGCTCGTGGAGCCTGGCTAAGTCACGCCACAGAGCGCGGCGCAGCGGCCACTAAAACGTAAAACACGGGACACGACCTGAACGCCGTGCCCGGACAGACACACTGTATTTCTCAGTAGGGTTTATTTGCTCCAGAGCAGCCCTGGCCCTCCACAGCCGTATCCCTTCTTCTTCTGGAGCTGGACCGACCTCAGAGCTAAGACATCTCTGTGCCGCGTTCTCCTGCACAGCACAAGATCTGTGTTTGTCTCATTATAAAATCAAAATAAGTGAGATTTTATGCATTTATATCTCGGAGTTGTTAGAGATCCTTGGATCAAATTCATCACAGGTATAATGAAATCTTGCAACTGCTATGTGTGGACCGTTAACTAAAATAAGAATGCATCAAGTGTAAAGGTTAGGGATTTATTTCCATATCTTATTCAAGAATTTAAGGTGATAATATTAAAAACAACCTTAATTTATTTGGACAGGCGAGTTTTAATTAAATGGAAACCCCAGGGCTGCTTTCCCTAAAAGCTAATGAGGAGGTAGCTCTTCGGCTGGTGCAAAGCAGCCCGATCCCTTTGAGAATCCGTCCTCACTGTTTCAGAGAGGGAGAGAAAAGGGGGGGAAAAAGGACCGACAAGTTAAGGCAATAACATGTTTTACTAAACACTCTCCGAATGCAGACTCAGCAACATAATTGACACGATACATCACAGCAGCTGCAGCGTGTCACGCGTAAAAGGATGTTTCAGCAGCCTCTCACGCAGACTGCACCGTCTCATTATATCTTCTGCGATGTGCATAGAGGAGTAATGAGCGCAAGAAGTTACAACATCGCCAGCTAGTTGGTAACACAGCGTGAAATGCTTTCAAAACAACAAAATAGCACATAATAGAGATGCTAGGACATGCATTTTGGAAAGACTTCAGATAACTATTCTTCACTTTAACAAAAACAGCCAGCACAAAACAACAACATTGGCCATACGACATGATAGACCATAACAAATGCAAGGACTTTGTTATATCAGTTATGTAGTTTAGTCAAGAGAGAAGGGTAAAAAAAACCCCAAGAAACTAAAGACTGCCAAACCCTAAGCAGGTTATAAATATATGTATGTAAACAGGAGACCTTAACAGCACTCACGCAACACTTGCCATCACAGTTGTCAAAAACCCATAAACAATTCATACTACAGTTCCTTAAATGCTTCATATGCTTTTTTTTTTTTTTCCTTAAAAAGTGAAACTCAAGTAAATAAACGTGGAAAATGGAGAGGAGTTTTAATATCGAGAGATCCGCTGTGAACGTATTGAACAATGCAGTGAGAGCAGAGCATTCCAGCGCTGGCTTGGAGGCACCCAGATTTGTACGGGCTTTCATCTGGTCTTTATTCCGGCTGTTTGTGAGTGGGTCGAGGAACCGACTCCAGCGCTCTCCGTGTCCTCCACGCTCTCACTGACAGCTGCCGCCTGCCAGCAGGTCAGGAAATGTCGAGCGAGGACTATAAAGTTCACAGAACGTTTCCCTACCCCTGAATCCTAAGAAATACGAGGTAGCATGGATCAACAACACGTGTGAACACAGTGGTGGGATTGGGGAGGGTGTCTCAGGGCAACAGGGGCTCAGAGTCAGGAGAAATAAACTTGAGAATAATAACAGGCTGTTGAAAGGTTTCAGCGCTCCTATTATTTTTCCTATCGAATTTATACCCATAATACACGTTTATACCCATAATTTTCACGTTTTGCTGTTGTAGATTATGATTCAAACTGCAATCATCCTCTCCAATCTGTTAATTTAACGGTACAAAACACCCCTGCAAATACCCTTCGCGTGTGACTCCTTTCCGGGCAACCGATTCCGAGGGTTGCATCCCGGCTGTCTTCTGCAGCGCCGTTATTTCTGCCTGTCGGGCTTCGCACGGTACTTCAGCAGGATTTACGTCTCCGACAGCAAAACTGGAGTGTAATCTCTAACAAGGTGACGCTTTTAAAGCCCACGTGTGCCGTGGCAGAAGCTGGCTTTAAGGAAGGTTTCCGAATTCATCCAGGAGGCTTCCTGCGGTACCGAGTGGTTACCGCAGTGTTTGCGGATCTGTAGTCTCTGAAAGGCTGGTAGTTTCGTCGCTGTTCTACAGACTTTATTGCTGAATCGTGTATCCAAAACAAAAAGCATTTCTGATTTTGCATGGTGAGATTCTGACCTTATACAATGAATAAACGCCGCTGAAGTCAAAGAAGTTTCTTCACATGCATAATGATACCGCTGAGATCAGGGTTTTCTCCATTCAACCTCAACCATCATCCTCCTGATTTATCAAACTATTATTCATTATCTCGCTCTAGATTACCCAAATTAACCCTCTCATTCCCAGGGAATAGTTAATACATTTCATGGTCTTTGGGGCAACTGCAGTATTTTTCCTTTGATTTCTGTTAAAAGTAAAATAAAAACAAAAAGTAAAAAAAAACACTATAAAAGAACTGTAGTGTCACAGTTATACTGGTTCATGGTGTTCCAACAATTATAATTCCACTAAACAGAGGATATCGGTGTACAGTCTCCTGCCTAGGATGTAGATTTATAAGGAAATATAATTGTATCTTCTCCAGGAGTACCTGGAGTCTCGAAAATGAAAAACCGTTCCGTCTTTTTCCTTCAAGTTTTCATGAAATCCTTAATGCGTAAAAATAAGTGACGATAAAATGTTGCAGATAATAGAGAAAATGGTTTGAAGAGGACCATTACGATGTTTTTTCTGTCATATTTTAGTCTATTTAGTTATTCTTACTCCAGTTCTCTGTTTGCAATGTGACATCCACAGCCACGCATGTCATGGTGAGAAATAAATACCCCGTGTCCCTTCAAGCATCGCAGCTTTGTATACTTGGTTAAAGTATAATGATAAACTATGGAGTTTTTAGGATATGCAAGAGGACCGAGGCATTATGATTTTAATCTATGTTTGAAAATTATCACTTGGTCATAAAGACCAATCTATTAGAAATAGTCCTGTAGAAAGGAGTCGATATAAGGCACAAACAGAAGGGTAAAGTACCGCGCTGGTTTTTCTCGAGGTACAAGCCAAAGGCATTTCACCCGTTAAACTCCACAGCACTGGGAGATTGCAATGCTAAAGAGAAAATAAGGAAAGTTACTTAAGATAATTGAATCAAGTTTATCAACAATTTTGGTGTTGGTTTACACTGGGCAGGATCTGTCCTTCCTTGATGAAGACAGAGAAAGCTGGCAAGTCTGCAGTGTGCGATGCAGAGAGTTATATGCTGCTATCACAGTGGAAGAGCTTAGAAAGAGTTGTGTGCTACGTACAAGCTAAACGTTCTAATAAGCAAATAGGCATGAAAAAATATACAGTGACATATATTAATTTCATGCAAACATTTACACGTGTAAGACCTGTAACTCAAAAAACACCTCTTGTCAAAGTTGTGTAATGAAAGGAGCTGGAGACTTAGATATCTCTAGAAATTTTCTAAATTGCATGGCAGTCTACATGGAAACAAACCAAAACCTGCGGGTAGTCGAGTTCCTTTCAATTCTGAGCAGAATAAAGTCGTTCCGCTTCCATGGGACTCCACAGTACCGATAATAAGCGCTGCTCTCTTTTCATTTGTTTCCTCTTTTTTCTTCTGAACTTCCCTCGTTCCCTGGATTCTCAGGCTCACAGGAACTCTAGCTCTCTCTTTATCTATTTTTTGGTTGAAGAAATGCACTTGCCTTTATGATACATCGTTCTTTACCCTAGGCGTTGTCTCATCCGTGTCAGGTCCAGAAAGAAATGAATAAAACAAGCCCTTGGACAAGATTTTATATTCTAAACATTTTTTGCAAAAATGAAATCAATGCAAGATCCATAATAGGACCCATTCATGTACGGTCTAATGAACAGGCCTCGATATTTGATAGGTCTTTCCATTCCCATGAATCAGGATGATTTGAAGGATTTTCCAGCTAGGCACAGCGGTCTGTCCGGGTAACATTGGCCCTGGAGTCTAATGCTAAGAGCAGTCTTCTGCACATTAAACATTCTCTCTTCGTCTAGTTCATGAAAAAAGAGTATTGAGAATCACTGGGTTGTGAGCCCAAACTTCCCAAAGAGCAGTCGGTTTGTTCATTCATGAGTCTTCATAGAGGGTGAACGAGCTAAGGTCTAAGAGCAGAGTTTGAGGAGACATGCTCAATGCCACGCGCCAGAGGTGTTTCCACCTGTCAAAAGCGTGGAGACCCCCGTGGTGCAAATCCACAGTGTTCCACTGAATTCAGTGGTGATTGACACTGGGAGGATCTCGTCTTTCCTGATGAAAATGCAGGATCTGGGTATGTCTGTGGGAATTTTCCACCCAGCTGTAACCCCTGCCCCTCAAGTTGGCTTTTTTGTTTGAATTCTTTGTGTTTCAACTTTGTAATGGTCTTCATTACCGTAAATTTACAGAATACTGGAGTACCATTTGCTGTGTTTGCAGTTATGAGTATTTTGGTTATTTAATCAAACTTGGCAAACTTATGGATACAGTTTTACTTTTGCTCTTCTAAGTAAAATATTGGACTCCCATTTGAAGTTTCCACCTCCTGATGTGATGCGCGGTTTTGATCGGAGAGATAGTCTTTCTTTTCTTCTCTATCCCTTTTTGTGTGTTCATTAAAATTTTAAGGGATATAACAAAAGGATAGTTTGGTACCTACACCTTCCCAGTTCTCATTCGCTAAAGCCAATTTCTACAATCTTCAAACTTTTAAGTGTTTGACATGAAAAGTTTCTGTATTTGAGTATAACCAAAACCATCTCAGTCCTTATGCTACAAGGTTCTTCGCTTGACTTGTGCATATTTGACAGGACTTAAGTGTAAAAGAAATGGTCTTTTTCCCATTTATTTTGACAGATCAAACCTGAAGGACCAGCCTGTACACCGAACTCAACTACCAGCGCTCATTTCCAATAAATTTTAACTGAAATGAGAAACCTGGCTTCAGTCCTCCTTTCCGATCTATAGCAGAAAGGCAATAGAATTATCTGGAATATAACTGGTCTCAGAGGGAATAAAAAGGGAAATTTATTCTGTTTTGGTAAAAGTGTTAGGAGCTTATGGTTTATTCTTAACCAAACATTTATCTTCCATATGGCTCTTCATGTGCAATTTTGTTTCTTTCCTCTTGCCTTGCCTTTCCCAATCATTTTTTAAATCTAGAATAGTGCTCATTACCACAGCGGCGAGTTTTCTGTAAAAATTGCTACCTGAAAAGTCATTTTTAATTGTGTACATATGATTAATTATTAAAATAATTGCTTGGTTCATAGTAGAGAGTTCTAGGTAGAACGGTGTGAATATTTGCATCTTATCAAATATACCCTCAGGTTTGGTGCGTCTGCCCTCACCGTGGGCTTGCGGCACGTTGCCCTGACAGAGAAAGCTAATATCCCCCAAAACCGCCTCCTTTCCCAGCCGCTCCTCCCTGCTGCTCCCCCGGCTGCTCCCGCCTGAAACCAGCCTGCAGACGCGGACGGTTCTGCTTCCAGACTCGCAGCTGGAGCAGAAATAGGGAGACTCGGGGAGACTCTTTTTGCTGTGAGTGATCTCCATATGAAGACTCAGCACGGTAAATGAGGACCAAGTTTATTCTTTCCTGACCCCTGGGGTATAAACTCTTCTAGACAAGCCCTGAAATGTTTCCTTAACATTCAGCACTACGGCGAATTCGGAAGCAACCTGGATGACGGTGAGCCAAAACGCTACTACGATTTCCTACGTCTTGCGGGAGTCTCACAGGTCAAGTCCTCAGAACTGCTGGGGTGATACAAAACCCGTGGCTCGTTTGTCGAAGCAAGCGCCCGGCGCTCTGGGGTCTCGCAGCGCGCTCACGCCAGCTCCGATGGTGAGCGGTGCGCCTTTAAACGATGTAGAAAACCTCAGCAGACGTGTGTGCTTCAGGAGAGGTTCAACACTAGGCCCTTTGTGGTTTGCTCTTCGTCAGCTAATTTGGAATTGGCCCTTGATTGGAGTTTCAAGTGCGACGGCAGATAAATAATTGAGGATGCTTTTTCCTACCACATAATATTTAACAAGCAACATACACATTTAGTTTAAAAGGTAAGCGGCAGAGATTTGATTTCTGAATCCTAAGTCTGTTCTAATTTACACAGTGAACAAGTTTGCCCACCCTATTAGCCTGCTTTGAGCAAGAATCATATAATCCGTAGCCATGCGCTACGCACGATATACACATTTACGGCAGCAAGATTTGGAGTCGGCTTCCGCTCTCAGATGTTCTTTCTGTGCCTCTTCGCAAGTTTGTGGGATTTGGAGGCTGAAGATTTGCTTTCACCGCAGACGAAACTGCAGGATCATAATGGAACAGCATAATCGATCCCAGTTATAGAGCGAAACGCCTAAATTAGTCGTCTAACCCCGAGGAGGCATCCGTTCGAAATGAGGTTTAGAGCCTCAGTGTAAAGCTGCTTTTCTTTTCTGAAACAAGCTTGGCCAAGCGCTTCCCTTTAGTTTGAACATCTGATGGGGATTTCATGATTAAATTATAGATCAATTGGAGCTGTTAACTCTCTAGGTAGGCCTTCAGGTGCGCAGGGAAGCAGGTAAGAACCAGCAGCATAAAGAGTTTTGCAACACTAAGTTGTGAGTCGGCAGCACCAGTGAGACAGGAAGGGCAGATGTGCCACAACCATTTACCAGAGGGAATAAATGCGCGGGAAGTAACGAGGATACAACCTAAAAATCAACCCCCAAACCCATGTACGCGGCCCGGGCAGAGAGCAAGCCGGCAGGCGCGCGCGTCGGGGAGAGCAACGTGATTTCTGCCGAAGGCGGGAAGGGCGGCCCCGAGAGGGACGTCTGGCTGCAGTACGGCAAAACGAAGTGGGCACGGAAGATGTCCTGCTGCAGATGTCACAAATACGTCAGGAGCTTCCGTGCATTCCAGGGGAGGAAAGACAAGATCTGGAAATAGCTTAAATTATTACCTTTTTAGAGATACTACCGCAGAGAATATTGCAACTAAGTTTTTAGAATTGCACAGAAATATATAATCATAGGTAGGATCTCCATGGAAAATCTGGTTCTTAATTAACCTGCCCTTATCACTTTGATTTTTGAGCTTAAAGACTTTAAATCCTTTTTATATTATTTTTAGGTCCTATTGTTAACCTTTAACACTTATTTTTTCTTTAGCACAAGTTATATATAATTTTTAAAACTGACCACTTTATAGGTTAAATGTTTCCAAATTATCCCAAGATAATTTTTATATTGACCTAGACTTTCTTTTTCCTGTTACTTCACAAAGAAAAAGAACATTTTAACTTTTTATTCTGATTCGGGAAGGACTATGGTTTTTTCCTCAGACTTTCCCAACCTGAGAAAATTGTTTTCCGTTCAACACAGTATTATTATGACTAATAATATCTGTGAGTCTTACAAATCGCCAGATCACGCTGTCTTCTCGAAACTAATGGGGACACGGTGAAAAGTCACAGTGGCCTCAGCTCTGCGCGCTGGAACTGAGCCCTGAAGACACGCGTCCTCTCCCCAGCGCTCCCGGGGAGCCCCTGCGCCGGGCTTTGCCCAACGGCCTCCCTTTGCAGCGCGTGTCCCGAGACGTCTTTGGAGCTTTTTGTCCTTTATATAGCAATGGAATTTTGTTGGGAAAAGGATGGGGGGTTAATAATTGGGCTTTACTTCAGTAAGCTGCTTTGCTTTTGCTTTCTGCACATACCTCGAGATTTTTATGAACATGAAATATTATTTTAATTTGTATCTGTGCTGTCCTCTTTGTTTCTAATTTTATCTTTTAACCAAAATATATAGATTTCATTTATTGTTTGCTGCTCAGTTGTCTCTTTAGGCAATAAAAGTTGTGAAAAAATAATATTAGTATTCATTTAAGTAAGATGTGGGCAAGGAGAAGCATCTAGATGTAAACTGAAACAAAATACTCAGCTTTTATTGCTTTTTTGCTAAGTCGATTACTTCTCCATAAGAGAACTTCACTCTCATCTATTCTTCAAGATGAATTAAAAGAGATAAGTTCTTCTTTCTGAGAGGTTGCCTGTCCTCATTGCCCATACACGGCTGATGCACCCCGGATTTCCGAAGGTGCGGGAAACACAGGCTCTGGTTTGCCAACAGCCTCGGCTCCTGCGACCCCCGGCGCTTTGCACAAGGGTGCAGGGCAACGCGGCGTCTGACACGCAGTGGATTTAAAACGTCCTTGAAAAGGGAAGATTGTGGCTCTGATGCCAGCACTGTCGACGGTGCGGTGATTTCAGCTGGGCTACGTCCTCGGCTTCTTCAGCCTCGGGAGCGTTGCGCCGTCGGCGGGGTCGGCGTTGCAGAACAGCATCGGGAGCGATCATTTCTCCCCCCACCTGGCTCCTCTCTCACGTGTCTTTACACGTTAGTTCAACCCATAGGTGTTTCCTGCTAATTCAGACCTGAGGCATTCCTGACGGTCTCCGTTTCTTGTCTACCTTTCCTGTGGCACAGCATCCATTCAAAGACTTGTTTTGGTGTTCTTGTGGATTCTTCCGGAATTTACAGATAATAAATTGCTCTCTGAGATAGTGGGGAATAGCCTTGAACAGACAAGTGGTTGCTCCCTATCAGATGAACCTAAACAGCCTTAAAAAATCATAATATTTTTAACAAATGTAACAACAGAGCAGAATTCAAATAGTCTGAGTTCATTTCCAATTCCTAGAATATTCTAATTTCCGAGGTATTTAATGCTTTATGGGGGGATAATACATTCCAATTCCGTTGTTGTTGTGAGGTAGTAGCCTGGTTCACAGTGAACTCCTGAGAGTGTAGAAACAAGGGAGAGGGGATGGAGGGATTACACTGATCTCTTGGGAAGCTTCATTGCTGCGTTCAGTGAAATTGAAAGTCATCTCCTTGCCCAAAAACTCGAAAGAAGTCGTTATTCCCCTTCTAATGAAGTTAATGGAAATTTTGCAATTTATTTCATTTGTGGAAAGATCATGTTTCCTGTTCCTGTTCCATCTCACCACGGCAGATGATAGAAAAATGTGATGGGAGCGATTCCAGGTCTCGAGTTACTGGCCTCTTCAGATTAAGCAGTCAGTCCTACGCTATCAATGCTGCTGCGGGAAAATGTGTCGGAAATGTTACGTGCCTATGAGGTATTGGTTTAGGATGCTGGCAAAAAACCCCCGTTAATCCAACCCCTGACATTGTGGGTGCTGTTGATTTGTCTGTACCTCCTTCAGAAATGTTCATCTCGCTGGTAGCGTGATAAGTGTCAGTGCTTGGAACATTCAGAAGATTTGATTTATTTTAATTACACACTAATTAGTGGGAGTCTTTTAATATGCTCAATGACACAAGTAGGGCAGCAGAGCAGCAGCTATTGTGTGGCAAAGGAAAGTGCTGAAAGAAAGGTGCTTTTGTGAGAAACCGTCGTGCCTGGGGGGGGGGAAAGTTGGCAGGAGATCCACTTCGGAATAGAAAGAACATTTAGTTCCTATTCATTTGATCAACTTTTTTGGAGGTGAAATGAGCATTGCCTGCAGAATGTGCGGGGACGACAACGTGTGGGAACACGGGCTGGAAGACAAGGCCTGAAGGTGGGGTTGACAGGGGAGTCCCACAGGAGAACCCTAAAGACGTCGGGTTCCCCCCGCTCCTTACTTTTGCCCTTTCTTCTGTCGGCACCGGTTGTTCGGAAGAGGCCTTCTTCCATAAGTAGTCATCTATAGATGATGAGTTTGCTCTAAATCATTATTTTAATGTTTAAAATATTAAAGAGGTTTCTATGAATATGAATGCAGCTGCTGATTTGGAAGTGACTGGCATTGTCTCATTCTCCTTTGTGTTGGCTTAGTTATCTTCCTTAGGAGCCAAATACATTTTTAAAGAGACTTGCTGAAGAGGACAGTCCTTTATGCAAGACAGCACACTACCTCGGCATGGGCATGTAGTTAGGAATATTGGCTATGTGCATTTAAAAGGACGCACCGGGAACAAAATCTCTGCAGAAATACATTTCCCTTTTATTAGGAAAAGCTTCCATAGGCTTAATTATCATGGACAAAAAAAGCACGCTGTTTCCCAGGGAAATGCTACCCACTGATATCACAAGAATTCAGCCCCGCTTAAGTGCTGGGAGGTATGTTCTCGGTGCACTTATAATCGGGTCGTTATCACCATGGTTTTGAGATTTAACTGACTGAAAACTGTAGGCATTTGTCTCATTAAAGCCAAATGCTACAGTTTATTTCTGGGAACTGAAAACCCTGCTGCCCGGGGAAACCTGCTCTGCGATAATCTCGGAAAACAAGGCACTAGAGAATAGCCTGCCCGGTTCCCGTCAGATGGTTTCGCACGTATTTTGTTGCTGGTTCTTAGGGGGGTTTGGTTATTCAATAACCTTGTTCCGCGGTATTCGGCTTTGTGCGTTCGTGTTCTCTGCGGCCCGCGGGTCTCGCTCTTGCACAGCCGGCACGTGGTTGTGACGGTCTCCGCTCACACGCGGCCGCCTCCGGACGGTGCCGGCACCCCGGCGCTCCCTCTGCCTTTACACTTCACCTTCCCTCTCCTCTCTTTGGTCTGGCTTTTATTGGGCACTCAGACAAAACGCTTCTCAGCTGTGATCTTGGGACTGACTGTAGTGGCACTTCTCTGCTTGGCAGAGAATTAAAGAAGTGCCTTTGCCCCTCCGATTTTGTTTCTGTTGTTCCTGAAACAGAAAATGTAAAATCATCTGTGATTTCAGTAACACTTGAATCAAACCAGACTACATTCGGACCTTTTTTTTCCCCCTCTGTAGTGTGCTTTGTTGTCAAAATGCGTTACCTCAAAATGAAATCCTTGCATTTGATCAGAAAATTTGAAAGAAATTTGAGACTTTCATTTATCAACTACTCAGATTTTTCTTCTGATTTAGAATCTTTGTTGAGTAGGATTTGTACAGAGTATAAAAACACACATGTAACGACATGGCTTTGTCCTCTGACTAGAAGTGTCATCCACGGAAAGCTGGAGGTTGGATGATTTTTATATGCTTTAGTTGTATATTGGGACTATACATTTTTATTTTCTTCTTGCAATGTATTTTCCATGCAGAAGCTAAGAGTACCAGAGCAAAGGAGTTGACAGAGGAAGGCGAGGGTACTTGGAAAAGCAAAAGAATGAATAATACAAATATATAGATGTGAGTGAAAACATGTTTGAAAAAGGTCCTTATTTATTGCTCTATTTATAGAGCATTATTATTGCTATTAGAGCAATATTTTGTTGCTTACCTATAACAATCATGAATGTCTGTAAGTCATCTCAAAATCTAACTGCGCTCAGGTTTTTTCATACATGTAGTTTTCTTTTGAATCAGTGGATTTATATGACCAGTCTCTAAAAGTCAAAAAAGCCATTTAATGATGCTTTTCCCCCATTCTGCCTCTTGGCACAGCTGAACACACCAAGTGCTGTTACTCCCATCATCAAAACCGTGGTGGTCTCTGCCTATGTCTTGCGTAATCCAAATGAAGAATGAGGATGCATGAACAAAAAGGCACACGATAATTATAAAGCTACTTACTAACCTTCCTTATTTCGTGATTTCAGGAGGCATAAGAATAATAAGAATGGTTAGGAATTATAAAATTGCCTTTATAGTGTATACATTTCATATAACTTTACGAAGCTGCATTGCCTTAGAGACAAATGGTTGAAAAGAATAATAATAATACACAAAAGAAACGAACACTAAAATAAACGGATCTTTAAATAGAGAATTGCTTAGATAAATGCTGAGCGTAATCTTTCAGAATTAGGATAAGACTCATAATGTTCACACCTCTTTTATTGTCTTCTGGCTATTTATCTTATTTAATGTGTGTGACTGTTATTACATAAATAGATGAGGATTGTGTATACGGGCTGGGAGGTACTACACAAAAATGAGATTTTTAGAATGGAATTTTAGGCCACTTGTTGGGAGAGGGAGAGGACTGAAGGATCTCAGGTAAATCAGAATTGTCACGCCAGCCATGTCCGAGCCAAATCCGATGCCCATGCAAGAGTCTTTGTGCTGATTCAGGATGGTTATGCAAACACCACGGTGAATCTGGCCCTGGCACAAATATTGCAGGCTGCCAAGCACGTGCGGAGCAGAGACCCCCGGACCCCGTCCCAGCGCCTTGCGCAGCTGGGTCCCCGCTCGCAGGTTCGGCTGAAGCCAGCCCTGCGTGTCCGCTCCGCGGGCTGCCGGCCTTGCAAAGGGTCTCCTCCGCTCTCAGGAGCACTACTTCAAGGTGGCAGAAAGGTGCCAAGCACTTGGAATAGCCTAAGATTTTGTATTTACTTTGCGAAAATGCAAGAGATCTCGGAAAATGCGAAATCTCGGTGGTTTCAATCGCATGATCCAGCTGCAGCCACCCACACCTGCTGGCGGTAGCACAGACTGCGAGAGCGCCGGGCAATCCTAAGCAACGGGAACGTCCCTGGATTATTTTAGCAAACCTTCGTATTCTTTTCAAAACAGATCGTTAAAATAGCAGGCTTCCTTCTGTTCGCAAGAATGCGTGTTGGTTGTCTGCACGTCAGTCGGCTGCGCCGTGGAGGGGTGTGTTTTGGAAACGGGCTCCTTGACCCTGTAATTTAGGCTTATTCTCCAGGAGATCCAGAGCTGAACGCAATACCTGAACTACCAGAAAATAGAAGTGGTTGTATTCAAAACTGAGGCAGATCACCAAATAAGGGTAAATCTGGCCACAACCTCTGAGATAGCCAAAGGAAGAGAGTTAAGACGTTCCGGGATCGTGGCTGGGAGCAGTTTGGGAGGGGGTACGATAGAGGAACCGGGTGTACCTTGGCAGTAAAGGAGGCTGGGACGATACCCCGTGCCAGAATTTCCTGCTACGGCTCCGTTTGCGTTACTTTTGTTCCATTTTTGCTTTCTTCTTTCTGCCTGGTCTTGGTATAAAGGAGAAGCAACTACAAAAGCGTGAATCTTCTACAGCACCCAATCCAATTTAAGAAATGCGGGATCGTGGTGTAACTGTCTCTCTCAAGGGTTTGGGTTTTCCCTCGGCTCCCTGCACCGGCACGGCTGATCTGCCGTGGGGCTGCCCGCCTGCCCTCGGGCAGCGCAGCGTCGCTCCAGCAGCTCCGGTGCTTCATTGCCGGGAAAATACACTGCACCCTTTTTTATTTTGCTTAGGATAACATTTAAAAAAGAAATTAGCCTTTATAATTATTTGTTGACACTTCAGAATTATCTATAATATTCCACGAAGCATATAAATCACATGTCTTCTTTTTTTCTTAATGTATTTACTCATTCAAATAGCTGCTCGTTGCCAAGCAGAACCCCCGGCTGTGAAGCCAGAGCTCTACTTGGGGCGATTCTGTTTTGATAAATTTAGCTGTATTTTGATTCTGTGGTCACGGATTCGGTGATTACAATGGGCAGGATGACTACGGTTTTGTGTCTAAACTTATCTCAGGGCTTTCCCTGGTGAAAAATACCCCACCGCTGCCACCATGATAAATACAGCTCAGGAAAGGTTTTTACTTCAAAAGCCGTGTAGATGTGGCGCTTGGGGACATGGGTTAGTGGTGGCCTTGGCAGTGCTGGGTTAATGGTTGGACTCGATGGTCTTAAAGGTCTCTTCCAACCTAAACGATTCCGTGATTCTATGATTCTGCTTCGGAATCCTGCTGGGCTACACAGGAAAAGTCAAAGCTTTTTCCGTGATTTCAACACTGAGTTGCCACGTGTACGAGTTTCCTCAGTGAAAATCACAACCCTCATTTTTATGAACCGCATTTATTAAACCCATTCTAATTCCAATAACTACGAAGAAATAAATCGTCTTTAGGCTGTTGGTCAGCTCAAGTATCCGTAAGGATCCTCTGCAGCAGAAACCGCGCTGCCCAAAGTTTGTGGCACAGTAAAACATTTGCAGTCATACCTTTCGTAATTAAATTGAGCTATTTCATCTTAATTAAGTCTGAAATGTACTGCCAGCTGAATTAAGGGGAAACTTTACGAAATTTGAATAATACAGCAAATGCTTTTCCGTTCCCTTGCCATCAGGTGACAGAGACGCGGACTGGTCCTCTCGGCTGCAGTAACTATGACAACCTAGATTCTGTCAGCTCTGTTCTGGTTCAGAGTCCCGAAAATAAGATTCAGTTGCAAGGTATGTAGGTGCAATTTCATTAATTTGCTTTGCAGCAGGGTGACATTTATCACGCTATTTGTTTTTCTTTCTTCCACCTCATAAAAGGTCATTTTCCTAATTTTTTGTGTGTGCGCAATAAGTGCATTCCAGACAAAGCGAAGGAAATGTCAGTAACTCGTGTTGCCTTTGAAATGGAAACAATTGCTGTATGCCTCGGAAAATAATCTGAATAAAGCTGTTGCCGTTTTGCAGCCCTATTTAGCAGCCACTTCAACACCCTTCAAACAGCCCGAGCTTCCGCCGAGGCCGCTGAGCCGGGAGCGACGTTTGGGGCGCTCGAGCTGCCTCGCACACGCCGGGCAGCAGCTCGTCCCCCGCGGCCGCCCCGCTGAAAGGACGGAGCCCCCCAGCAGTGGGGTCCCGGCCGGCACCGGCGCCGGGGAGGGCACAGCCCGCGGCCCCTCCCGGGGCTTCGGAGAGAAGCTGGAAGGTTCGGCATCTCGCTCCCGAGAAATATAACAGCAATTGTGTATTACAAAAAAAAAAAAAAAGGAAAAAAAGGAGAGAGAGAGGAAGGAAAAGGAAAAAAAAGAAACGGAAATGGAAACGGAAACGGAAACGGAAACGGAAAAGAAAAAGGAAAGGGAAAGGGAAAGGGAAAGGAAACGGGAAAGGAAACAGAAAAGCAAAGGCAAAGGCAAGGAAAAGGAAAAGGCAAAGGAAAAGGGAAAGGGAAAAAGAAAAGGGAAAGGGAAGGGAAAGGAAAAGGAAAAGGAAAAGCAAAGGCAAAGGCAAGGCAAAGGCAAAGGCAAAGGGGAAAGGGAAAGGGAAAGGGAAATGGAAAGGAAAAGCGAAAGGAAAAGGGAAAGGGAAAGGAAAAGGAAAAGGAAAAGGAAAAGGAAAAGGAAAAGGAAAGGGAAGGCAAAGGGAAAGGGAAAAGAAAAGGAAAGGAAGAGGAAGAGGAAGAGGGAAAGGGAAAGGGAAAGGGAAAGGAAAGGGAAAGGGAAAGAGAAAGGAAAAGGAAAAGGAAAAGGAAAAGGAAAAGGAAAAGGAAAAGGAAAAGGAAAAGGAAAAGGAAAAGAAAGGGAACGGAAAGGGAAAGGGAAAGGGAAAGGGAAAGGGAAAAGAAAAGGAAAGGAAGAGGAAGAGGAAGAGGAAGAGGGAAAGGGAAAGGGAAAGGAAAAGGAAAATGGAAGGAAAGGGAAAGGGAAAGGGAAAGGGGAAGGAAAGGGAAAAGGAAAGGAAAAGGAAAAGGAAAAGGAAAAGGAAAAGGAAAAGGAAAGGAAAAGGAAAAAGGAAAGGAAGAAAAGAGACATCATTTTTATTTGTTGTTAACTCCAGTAGATACGTTTCCCAGCCTGCCGAGTAGGCCCACCCACCGTTTTGAAGAGCCACCCTCCGGGGCGTTAGGCCATTCATAATTGCTTTTTTCAGTTACACAAACGTAGCACGAACAACTTATTATTCTTACTATGAAAACAGCCTCAATTCGCTTTAATTTATGCACTTGTGCCTACCTCTGGGTGCACACGACGAGAGAAGAATAGGGTTCTTAATCTGCAGCTACAGGTAGCTACACAATTACTTCCAGTTTTAAAAATTTTCCATATTGGTTCATAAATCAGTTGGACAAATAGTGTGAAATTGCTGCTGATTATTAAGAATGGCTGTCAGGGAAGGCTTATCTTCCCATTTAAAACATCCCTGTGCTTTTTTTCCTTTCCTTTCTCTCTCCCCAGAATAGGCTAAAAGCCATAAAATCATACGATGATTTCAGAGACAGTATATATTTTTTAAAAAGAATTTGTCACTTACACTGGGATGCAATGAAATATTTCCAGAAATAATTTGCAATTTTTAATGGTCTCCAGCATGTGCATGATGTTTGTCAGTTAAAATTTAGAAAATAATCTTTGCATCCCTCAGACAACCGTTTGCCACATGCCATTGGATTGTCATGATGAGAAATATATTACCAGAACCACGTAAACTATTTCGTACTTATCATGGAAGAGCTGAACAAGACTCAAGTTGGCTTCTCCGGGCTTGCTTTTCCTCGCGCAGTTGCGAGGCCTCTCACAAGTGTTCAAGCACATTGAAAAGTTTCCTCGGGCAACAACAGAGTTGTACAAATTTTGACGTGAGGTAGAAGAAAGCACAGACAGACCTGGTTTTGGCAACCGTGATATGACTTTCACCTTGGAAGGCTTATGAAATTACTGTTACAGCTCTCATTTTTATGTACCTAAAAGTAAGGGATAAATCTTTATAAAATTGTCCAAGTGCCTGTGCAGAAGAAACCTACACCACAAAGAACCAGTCCATGTGCTGAGAAATTACTTGGCCCACCAGTAGGCTCCACTGGTTCCAGAGAGATTATTTTTGCCACAGAAAATAACAACAAATAAGAAATAAAAATTTATAATGCACCTTGCGGTGGCTTTTTGGTTGGGTGATCGCTACTGTAGGGAGAGCGACTGACAGCTGGTTAGTTAAAATGCTTCTATAGAAAATACTCCTTCCCGTCATTGGGATCATGTCAACAATGGTAAAATTTTCAGATGAGAAAGTCTAAATTTCTGGTCACAAATATTCTGCATAATTGATTCACCGGCTCTGTGGTTCTGATACACCAATGTGACATGCTTGTGCCAGGCCTCTGCATGTCACGGCGGGGTAAAGCGTGAAAACGCTGCAAAGGGGGTTGTGACATAGCAGGAGTCTTTTGAAGCACCGTGGGAACTAGACTTTGCACCCTTTCTCCATGCTAAACCTTCAGTAGGCTTCAGAATGAATTTTCTTTCTCAAGGTTTTATAACCCTACCCATCACATCCAACTGGCTGTCCCTTAGTAATTAAACACCAATGTTATAAGAAATGAAATATCAGACGAATTTTATTTTTCTAAAATTTCCTCCAACCCAATTTTTCCCATTCTCCTTGGTTTGTCTCTACAGAATCACAGAGACATAACTAGAGTTATTCAGACAAGCTGTATCTTGTTGTGTCAAAGGCAACACGGAAAATAAATCCAATATAGAATGGAAATTTTTACCTTCACGCCTCTTTTTCTGATTATACTGTCTCTGTACTCTGACTTTCAGGGCTGCTTTCCCTTCATCAGCACTCCCAAAATTTGCATTAGCTGCTAGTACCGCGATTGTAATTCAGCTGCACGCTTCCCTACCGCAAAGCTCTTACTGCTGAGCCTGTTCATTCAGCAGTTCTCTACAAGGAGAAGTTGATGCAATCCTTCCTTTCTGTTTTTGACAATCCCCTGGAAAGAAACGGCACCAGTAAAAGCTCCCTCTGAGGAGCACAGGTTACCGGTTAGTGGAATGGATACTCCATACTGGGAGGGAAATGTGAGGAATATATCTGCAATTAATTCTTACGAAAGGAAATACATGACATAGCACAAACGCTAGACAGATGCGTAAATTGTCCTAAAAAAGCCATAGTTTCCTTTTTCATAATTTGTTCGTTTGTTACATAGGTTGGGGAAGCTGCTCGGCTCGAGCATTCCTTTGGGTTTAATAACACAATGTCCCTGCTCATTGCAGGGGGGTTGGACTAGATGACCTTTAAAAGGTCCCTCCCAACCCAAACTGTTCTATCATCCTATGATTCTATAATACTTACTCCGTTTCCTTCAGGTCTTCAGGTCATCCTGCCCGAGTACCTGCAAGAACACTTTGTCCAGGCAGCCCTGAGCTATATTGCCTGTAATTCAGAGGGGGAGTTCATCTGCAAGGACAATGACTGCTGGTGCCAGTGTGGTCCCAAATTCCCGGAGTGCAACTGTCCCTACATGGACATCCAAGCCATGGAAGAAAACCTGCTCCGCATAAGTGAGACCTGGAATGCGTACAACAGCGAATTTGAAGAATCTGGTGAGATGTTTTACAAACTTTTTGTCTGCTTGGCTGTACCTCACAAAAAAGTATTTATACAACAGACTCCATCTGAAATCCCCAGAATGAGTCGTACACCTAAAGCTAAACATACTTAAACGGGTCCTGGCTCTGAGTCTTAATTATGGTAACATTCTGATAGGCAGCGTGGGTCGTGACCATCAGCAGCCTGTGGAGTTACACCAGGCTTCAGGCAGGCTGTGTCTGAGTAGCCAGCTGCTCCTTGTGGAGCCCAGGGCTGCGAGGCCTTGGCGCAAGAAGTGTCCTGGAAGAGGTAGAAAGCGGAACAGATGAGGAACGAAGTCGGGTTACGCAGCTTATATGGGTATTCTGCATTTTCGGTCTGTCGTGCGGCTGATCCAGCTGCTTCATTTCGCATCCATTTTTCAGTGTTGGGTCAAAGTTTCTCCTGTGCTCCCCTTTTGTCCCATCACTCAGGAGATCCATGAAGCTGACACGGGGAGCACAGCCGGCCCTCAGTTCACCAAGTAGTTAATAGCTCATCCCATCGTAGTTGGGAGCTTGCTGCTTCGTACGATTTCTGTTCCAACCGGACCTACCCAAGTTGTCTCTACAACACGCTTGTGCCCCATTGGTTCTCTCTAAAGCGCGGAGGCTTGTTTCATACATCATTTCCCCTGTCCTGGTCATCAGAACCCCCAGTCCCGTAGAGAACAGGGACCGCAAGTAAAATCAGCTTCTGAACAACTGTTTTCATAACTCGCTCACTCAGTGATATCAGTCCCAGCTGTCTAGCCAGATGGTGGGAAAAGTAAGGAGAGCTCAGCAGACCTGGATAAAATCACTGAGGAAAAGAAAAAGGAATGAGGGAGATAAGGAAGAAGCAGAAAAAAGCAAAAAAATCACAGTTTTTTATGAGTTGTGTCAGAGAAAGAGAACGAGTCAGGAGAAGAGAGGACGAAGAGTATTCAGTGGGCATGGGAAAAGTGTGGGAGAGAAGAAAAAATGTCCGTACAATACTTAACTGTGACCAGTACCTTGTGTACATTCACTTTTTATGTTTGTTGTTTTATTGTTGAAGACTGAGTTCTCATTTCAAGGTTGAGAATTTCAAAAGACCCTATATCAGTTAAAATTTCAGTTGTTGTACCTTTTAGTGAGACCTGATGCCTAAAACTGAGTCTGTTTGGAAGATCTCGGGACATTTTCCCACCCCCGGTCTCACTCTCAGCACAAGCATACCAGACCTTACAGTATTTCTCCTTGGAGGATCACAGGCTTCTCTGATTATAAAAACGGGAATTTATGTTTTGGTTTTGCGTACGTAAAAATGCATTTTCCGAATGACTGTCTGACACTTTGAGGCATTTCTGGAGTCATGCTATCATTTACTGCTTCGCAAACTAGGACAAGCGTATTGACTCTATGGAAGGGCAGTTTTATTTACCATATTTTGTCCTGTTTGAATGGGACGCGATACTGTTTGGTGACTGAAGAACGTCATTTGATGGCACCCACTTAACAGCAATGTTAGTTAAGCTGAAAGAGCACACGTGAATCTGTGAAGGATTCTTATAGCAAGTCGTGTAGGGGCATCAAATTGCTTTATGAGTTTGAATAGTTAATTGTCAGCTACATGTATAGTCCTGTGTTCAGGACTGAGACATGATCTAGTTGAGGATGTCCCTGCTCATGGCAGGGGGTTGGAATAGATGGCCTTGAAAGGTCCCTTCCCACCCAAACCATTCTATGAGTCTATGATTCTATGAATGTCAGGGGAAAAATGGGTAACAGTTAAATTCTGTGCTTTTAAAAAAGGCTTTTTAGCTGTGCTGTGTGAATCACTAAAATGGCAACTTTACATACACCTGTCAATTAGGTAATTGCTAGTAGGTGTGGTTACTAAAAAGTGTGAAATATAATTATTAACATCATTAAGCCATATGCCACACCCACTCCTTAGCCCTTGAATTATTTAAATTATTTTTAATCTAATAAATATCCAAAGCATGATTTCCACATCTCGTAAGTAGCTTAGAAACTCTCTACTTTTTACTTATAAACTGTTTTGCATAAAAATGTTCATGGAAAGATGAGATAGGTAACCTGGTATGTGTACGGGTCTGTCCTTCGTCGGAAAAAAGTCGGCATGTGAACTTCTGGTAGGTAGATAATCATTGTCCATTCCAGCTCCCTATATAAATCATATATTGCCATCCATAAGGTTCTTCCAGCGCTGTCACCCAGGGTCGGTAAGCATTTCTAGCCACAGTGATTACTGAGACATATTCTGAAAAATTCAGAGTTTATGAAACATTTAAACTGTGAAAAATACTATTAACAAATATCAGCATCATCTGATTCATGTTAATAGCATGTTCTGAGAACAAAAATGCCCTTTATTAAATAAAACTAATGTTTTAAATAGATACTGTATAACTATGATGTGGGATGTATATCCTTCAGGCTTTGTCTAAATCAGAAGTCAGCTTTTGAGATAAGAGTGTGTTGGTTTATTCTAATCAATTTATAATAAAAATAAATTAGCTGGACAAGAGCAGGGTGAAAGGTGGCCAGATTATTTTGTAATTTAGAGTTGGAGTAGATAAGGGACAGGATAATCCAGAGCACTAACTACTGGCCCTAACTGCAGAGGAACGAATGAATGAACTCCGTGATTTGACACTATGAATTCCAGATTCAAGTCAAGTTAAATACAAGTTTATTCATTTTCTAACTTTTCTGCCTTCCAAGCCCTTCCTTACCTTACACATAACAAAACAGCCCTCTGAATCCAGAAACAAATTTTGTCCCCAGATACAGACCTGTAAAACTTACTGGGCTCACGTGAGGTCATGCACGCTGTCTGTGGACAGAATTTAGCCTAAAGAGGAAGAAGCAAATGTTCTGTTTAAGATGGTTTGTTTGCTGTTGGTGTTATCTCTCCTTCTGTCTGTTCACGATAAAACAACTGAGGAATTGATTTTTTAAAAGAAAAAAATGGCAGTTCTTCAGTGCCTAAATCCCATTTGAAATCTATGGGTAGCTAATTTTAGTGGGTTTGAACCTCTTCATCTGAATTTCCAGAAATAAAGGAAAAAAAAAAAAGCGACACGACTGCTTTCTCGACAGCCTACTGCTCTCTTCCCGATGAAGCAGTTTACATACCTGTATTACCTTTTAAATCATGAGATGCAAAAGAGAAGTATGTGTACCCTGTGAAAAGTCAAAGGTCCTGGACACTACAATTACGACTGCAAAAGGTAATAATTTAGTATGACCACTCTACGCATACATGTCCTACTGCAACGAGTAGTCATGTCAGATGAACGTGATGTTGGGTGAAATGAAAGCCTGTACCACATCAGGAACCCCATGAAGTTCAACAAGGGGAAGCCCAAAGGCCTGCACCTGGGGAGGAACAACCCCAGGCACCAGGACATGCTGGGGGCCACCCAGCTGTAAAGCAGCTTGGCAGAAAAGGCCCCAGGGGTCCTGGTGGACACCAGGTTGAACATGAGCCAGCAATGTGCCCTTGCCGCAATGACGGCTAATGGTGTCCTGGGCTGCATTAGGAGGAATGTTGCCAGCAGGTCGAGGGAGGTGATCCTTCCCCTCTGCTCAGCACTGGTGAGGCCACACCTGGAGTCCTGGGTCCAGTTCTGGGCTCCTCAGTACAAGAGACACATGGACATATTGGAGAGAGTCCAATGAAGGGCCACGAAGATGATGAAGGGTCTGGAGCATCTTTCTTACGAGGAAAGGCTGCGAGAGCTGGGACTGTTCAGCCTGGAGAAGAGAAGGCTCTAGGGGATCTTACCAATGTATAGAAATACCTGAAGGGAGGGTGAAAGAGGATGGAGCCAGGCTCTTTTCAGTGGTGCCCAGTGGCAGGACCAGAGGCAACGGGCACAAACTGAAACACGGGAGGTTACCTCTGAACATCAGGAAACACTTTTTTACTGTGAGGGTGACCGAGGACTGGCACAGGTTGCCCAGGGAGGTGGTGGAGTCTCCATCCCATGAACTGGAGATATTCAAAAGCTGACTGGCCGTGGTCCTGGGCAAATGGGTCTCGGTGGCCCTGCTTGAGCAGGGGTTTGGACCAGAGGTCTTTTCCCACCTCAGCCATTCTGTTACTCTGTGATCGAAGAACTGCGGTTTTCACATGGGAGGACTCTGGTCTGTGCTTTGGGTTTCCTGGTAGTGACAATTCTCTTTTGAGCAACTATGATTATTGCAGATTAGATGACCGAACATATTCCAGTTCAGAATGTGTCATTCATTGCTATGTGCAGATTTCATTTCACTCAGGCTTTTCTGGCACCTTTTAAGTACTTGAATCTCATTTTGGAGGACACAGAGCAGTATGTTATTTATCTCACCGTAAATTTGGCTGGCTTTTTCATCTCTCTGGCCGCCCTCTGGCAATACCTACTGGATCACTATTAGCTTAATGAGCTTCATATAACCTCTTAATATCAGGGTATGTGCTAAGTTCTCAAAGAAATTACAAGAGCTACTTTAAATGGTTTACTCTGAACCATCTGCTTATTCTTTATCATATCTTGTGGCCTTCAGACTCAGCTACTACCTTTGCAAACAAGCCGCTGTTTCCTTATCAAAAATCCATACTAAAGCTGTTCAACCTTTATTAACAAATTTCATTAGTTTCTTGAGGCCTTTGGCTGAATTAACATGTAAGCAAAGTTCTCCCTGAGAACATCATTCCTAGAAGCTGTGCTCCTATCATCTAACATGTGGCCTAAAAATATCACCTCTAATGGAATCAAGCCGTGTTTCATTTGCCCTTTCCTTACGTGCATGAAACCAGCCTTCCACAGGAATTTGTAACCTAAAAGGATAACCGGATAATCCAGTTGACCTGCTGTCATCACAAGCCACTAAGTTTCACTGAGATTCCCGAATACGGAGTCCGCCTACATTAATTAGATTAAGGCACTGCAATCTTCCCGGGTACGCCTGTAGCCCGCCGCACCTTTTCAATGTGGTGTTCTTTTAATATTGCCAATTTTCCTGAACCCCTTCTGTCCCTGATACTGGGAGCATGTACGTGTCCAGCTCCTCCTCCTCCCTCATTCTCTCAGTAAACTTTATTTTTCCATGTCAGGAAAAAGCTTTGGCCTAAGCACTCAACTGCTAATTAGTTTCACACAGTAAAAATTCGTCAAAAGCTAACTTGAAAAAATTCCCAAATTTTTGAAGGATGTAGGACTTTCACAGCTCATGGTTGCAGCAGTGTTGAAGATGATGTTCGTGAATACGTTGTCTTGTTACATGTCACTAATTCTGGAACTTCTTGAGACTCTCTTGGCAAGACAATATACAAAGAAGCAAATTCTAACACGCAACTCTGTCAACGACTGACTGGCAATTTAGCATTTTACAGAGCTTATGACCCACTGCTCTAAAAGACGTGGAAGGCATGAAGCCCCATAGCAACATCCACAGGCCCTGGACTCTGACAGCAAGGACAAGAATATGGTCCTGCATTGTCTGTGCCATAGTCCTGGTGTGGAAATCTGGCTACTTCATTCAAACAATTCAAACAACAGCAATTTTTTTAAGGTTGTCTGCTCAGTGCCATCTAAAAGAAATTTGTAGCAGTCCATGTTGCAACTTGATTTCATTTTTCTAAATTAAAAAGATTATTAAAATAAATAAGGGCATGCATCCATAGGGTTGCTCAAACAATAGAGGATGGCAAAAGTGCATTTTCATAATTTCTTTTTTTATCGCTAGTGTTTATGAGACCTGCTGGAAACATGAAAGTAAAATCTTCTATCCAAGCATTTATTTTCACATAGCTCACATGCAGTGGCAGCTTGCTGCCTCGTCTTTGCATATTTCCCAAGTGCTGAGCAGTTGATTTTTTTTTTTTCCCCTTGAAGGCAACAAAACCTGTTTTAGAATATTTCCTTGAAAGGCATGGGATGATGAGAAGTGCAACAAATATTAAGAGGTATATGTTCGAAGTAGCTTTGAAAATGAAAACTTATTCTTTCAAACAGTTTAAAGACAAAATACTATGGAAGGAAATAGCACGTCTACAACAAGTTGAACAGAAATTTTGCTGTTACAGTTGGGCTTAAAGGAGATTCAGAGAAGCGCTGAAATATGTGCTTATCTTAATTATTGGTAGTCCATTCACTTCATAGATTTGACTTGTGTGCTTAAATGTTCAGCATCAGCTTAAATAGATCAGAGCCAGAGCCAGAACCTTGAAGAACTTGGCCCACTGGACACAAAAACTGCTTATGCTGCCAGACGTGTGGCTTCGCAGCCGTAATTAAACATCAAGAGTCATCCTGTGAATATTTTGAAATGTATCCTTCTACAGCTTTAAAAGACAAACTTCTCTTCTCAAAATGTGGCGTCTGATTTTTTTCAATCCCTTCCGTGTCACGCACACAGAATCGCAGTATCCGCCTTACAGAGATATTTCAAAAGGTGCATTTCAGTCTCACAGAAAGTGCCAGTGGTATAAGCACAGCCAAAGTAAATTGGTATTAACTTTCACATTAATATTTACTGAAACTATTTTTATTGTGCATCCATCCTCCGTCATCGCTTGGATTGCAAGGTACTAGCTGAAGTGAATTGCTGTTGCACGTTATTTCTTCTTAAATCCCTGGATTCCCTGGACTTGGGCTTCATGTCTAATGCATTTCATAATTCCCCAACAACTCCAGGACGTCTTGCTATTGAGCATTGGTTGCCCTTTACAGATACTGACTTAAAATCATCTGAAAAAATCCCCAGTTTTGAAAGGTTCACCTAAAAATTAGATCGGAATCCTCAGTTAATGTATAGCACTACACAGAAAGTTACCAAAGTTTCTTGTTTGCATCAGCATAGATCGCTTTTGAGACTTCAGAGTCCTGCTTCCTCAGTTCAATTATATTTTCCCATTTCTTTATAATGATTGAATTAATGATGTTCCCAAAATCCCTTGTATAAAAGAATTGGATTTAAAGGGCTGAAGAAAGCAGGTTCTAGTAGAGATGATAAGCTTATTACCGAATTAAATATCAGTAATACTGAAGATGAGGAAGTTCAGGCGTCCCATTCTTTTTTGGGGGGTAGCATTCGCATCTTATGTAATTACTTTTATGTAAAATCTACAGAAAGTAATAGGAGATATCATCTCCACCATTCCGTAATCTTCAGTGAGATTTAGAGAATTACCCATTTAATAGTGTCATGAATTTATATCTCCATCTTCAAAACTGAAAAATGTCATAGTAGTAGAAACCCACTGTATTTTGATGATGCACTTTCAGAACCGTCTCCCTTCTCCTTCAGTTCACATTTTCCCATATGAAATATGAGCATCCGGTAAAAATGCCAACTTTGAAACAAGAAAGGCACTTTCCACTAAGCACATTTACTTCCCAGATCTGCAAATCTGTTTTATTAGAACCAAGCACAACAGAAGACCAAGGCTGGTCTTGGAAAAAATGAGGAATTAGTGTTTTCTCACCCTTGAAGTTAATCTGGACCTTAATCAGTTGAAACTCATACGAAAACTTGGCCAATATTTTCATTATTGAATACTACTAAAAGACAGAAAATGTTTCAGTTCACACCTTGCATTTTGGGATTGGTGGGGGGCTTGCTGTATAGACACCTGAGTCGTTTGAGTCACGACTTCTCAAGATATTGACCAACCACGTGTGGTCCCACAACATGTCTTTATCAAATAGTGCTCTGTGCTGAATCCAAACTCTTCCACTGAAGATCCCGTTTCTCACAGTGAAGGTGGTTTCTGATACCCAGGCTGCAAACCGTGGTAAAATACAGTAAAATCAAGACTGGAAATGACAATTGGCGCTGACGTGGAAGTGCAGATGCTCAGGGGAGAACTCTTTACACCCTCTGTGAGCCTTATGGATTTGCTACAGATGGGCAGCGTTGCCTTTGTGATTATTGAGGCTGTAAAGAAGCTGCAAAGGAGGAATTCTAAGATCGTTCCAAAGTTAGAGACTGGGTATGACAGTTACACAGTCAGTCAATACGTACACCCATACTCGTGGATCATATTTGGTCTCAAAATCTACACAAATCTCTTACTATTTCTCAGGGAAAAGAATTTTACAGTCATTATTCTTGCATGCAGAGATTCTTAGCTGCTGAGAACATAGTAATACATCTGTTGAGGTTTTTCCTTTTGGTTAGTTTGAGTAACAATTAAAAAATTGCAAATGTAGCCAGAGTAATCAGACTTATTTAATTTGCTAAAAAAAAGTATGCTTAAATAAAGCAGACACAAAAGCAGTCAGTTAAACAAAATGTAAAGTTAAATCTTTAACTTAGATTTAAATAGATTACATTTAAAGTTAAAATAAAAATAAATTAAATAATGTAAATAAATTTAAATAGATTGTCCAGTGCTGAAGACAGAAATCTTAGACGTCTGGTTAACAGAACGCATTATGATGAGAGCCAGTGGCAAACCCAGATCTTCCAGACCAAATGTGAATCACAGCATAAAGCCACAGGAAACCTGAGGAAAGAAGTTTGCATCGTGAGATAAGTACTAGCTTCTTCATCATTTCATACACTGTTGGCAGCTGAAGTTCTAGAATCATCTTAATTATGAATTATATTAATATTTCCCAGCAGCGCACCAGGGAATGCAACCGGTGTCCCTCATGTGGTTCATTCTTTCTCCTCCTCTCCATCAGACACGCATTTTAAAACATTGCTGTGATTACAGCGCGTCAGGTTCTTTCTGATGGATGACTCCAGCAAAACTACAGCAAGTATGAATTTAGTCTGCGGTGTTTAACCTTAACAATTCCTCCATTTAGTCAGAAAAATCTAATATAACTTTGTTTGCCATCCCAGTAAGTCACAGATTTTTGCTATTCCTCCGGCGCGAAGTCTTTCTAAAAACTGCTTTAGCAAAAGTGGGCACCATGGGATTCCTTTTTATTGCCTCTCACGATCTTCAAATCAAACTCGTCTAGCTGACAAGTAAGAAGGTAATTTTTTCTGGCTGCCAAGCCTGCAGATTGACTACATCGTGTAGACATCAGCCTGGGTTCCTGCCTGCTCCTTATTACCAGCAATAATGACAGCCCTAAGATCTAAACAGTGCCCTCAGTAACTCTTGTGTAAACTACAGTGATGCTGTTTTAAAAATTTTCAGACTGCTTTTTAATCACCAGGTGAAAATTGTCTTGGTGTTTGTAGGGCTCCCAATGATCCTTCTAGGACAGGAGGAAAAAAAACAAAAAGGAAAAAAAAGGGAATCTGCATTCTAAGACAGACATGTTAAAACATAGTTAATGTACCAAATGTCTCATTTGCACCTGCTCCAAATTACTAAAAGTGAGTAAAAGGGCAGAAAGTAACTGCAGGTTTAATTTGGAAATGTCAGTTTAAACATAGATGCTGCTCTGTGCACACCCTGATCGGAAGAAACTTCTTGCAATTATAGTGGAAGAAAAGTGCCCAGACTGACTTTCAGGCTCTGTGTTGAGATTCCAAGTCTTAAATAACATTGCAAGATGACTCAGTTTGATGTGGCATCACAGACACTCTGCAAATTGAGAGTCCCACACTGTCATTTGCAGCGAAGACAGTTTCCACTAGAAGTTCTCTCTTGCCGGTTCAGTGACATGGTGCTGCTTCTCCAGTTACCGTGCTCCAGTTCGAACGCACGCGGCTTAAGCTTAAAAATGAAATCTGGGATTAAAACCGAATACTGGAGCATTTCTTTGATTTATAAAATCAACAAATTTAGCCTTGCTCTCTAATGAGCCTTGTTTTCCTTGATTCGGAAGGGTGAGAGAACGTGCCCCTCAAAGGGCGCCTGCCCTCGCGCCGTGCACGGCACGCGCAAGGCGCAATTGCGCGTGTCGCTCGGGTGCCACGGCCCGTCTCTCTGCTGACCGTAGACCGACCACGACGTAAAGTGAGTCTCATTTGAAATCTTAATTGAAAGACTCCTCGTGAAAAGTCTGAACAGACTCACTGGCAGCTGAAGGTGCTTTTTAATCACTGAGAATAAAGACTTCGATCAATGTGGTTCGAACTATTTGCCCCTGAGCAGGACAGCGGAGGTTTTCTTTAAAACGGCGCTTACAGCTTCAGGCTCAAGGCCAGGAAAACTTAGCCCCCTGAGTTCTTAATATAATTATTGTTTTCTCTGTTATCTTGCGAGGGTGTTAATTTGCCTCCCAGTAATTAACTCCCCTACGTGGCTGTCAGGAAGTTTAATCAATAGCATGGACAGATACACCAAGCTGTCACTCCTCCTGCGACCAGTGCTCCCCTCCCTGCCTCTCGCACCCCTGCGGAGGTGTCACTGGTTTAATAAAACGAGCAGGTGGGATGCGCGTAATGTCTTCAGGGAGTCGGTGTCTAAATCGTTCGTCTCCTACTCCAAAAACGAAGGTACACCCAGTCAGGTCCCGTCAATAAAATTGCCCCTGTTCCAAAACTAAAAGCGTTACATGACGCGTGCTAAAGCTGCACCTGGCAAATCAACTTATTAAAGTTTTACATGGCATCGCATTCTCAGAGAGTTTAAACATTGCGATGACATTGTAATAGGAGGAGCAGAAGGCTTGATCTAATATAATTCTACTTATGTCCACCATGTACGGGACATAATGTGATTCCCTTCAAAGCGAGTGACAAAACCCCTCATTCTTGGTGGAATTCCAATGTGCCTTGGCAGCTTTGGACTTTCTTTATTAAGAGGGATGTCACTCTGCGGCCTCTCTTTTCTTCTAGGGCAGTGTTGTCTGTTCTGATCCATAGCTTCTTAAATCTCCTCCTGCAGCAGCTGAGCACTGGTTATTTACCTCAATGTGTTTTCGAAGAACACGTTTCAGTTTCGCTCATTCTCTTCCCTGAACTCCCCTCCTGTGACGCGTTACGTGGTTACCTCGCCCAGTTTTCAAACTGCAGGAGTTACCAGCATAACCGAGAACAAGTAAGGTAACTTTTGGGGTGACAGAGGTTATGTATAAATCTACGCATAAGAATTATGTCCTGTGCATTATACGCATTTATAGTGCCACAGAAAGATAATAATAGCTAGCGCTAGATAGAAATGGGAGCACCCATGCTGCAGGAGTACTCGTAAACCATGGTGAAATGATCCAAATGTTTACAAAAAAATCCAAAATAACCCATAGATAAATTTTTGAGAAATTTTTCTTGAGCGCTTACAATTCATTCCAAGGGACGTCCATTTGAAGGGTAGTGATACGAACATTCTTAAAAGAGAGAAAGAAAGATTGACAGCACGAAGGGAATGTCCTTCAGACGCAGCTGCTGGAGTCTGGCTTCTGGGTTTCTGAAAAGAGAACTTGCTGTCAAGGTCATATTTAGATTCAGAATAAGAAACAAGTGATTTCTTGATTATAGGAAACGTGAGTCCTTTCGGCTCGCGGCAGGGTCTAGGGAAGGTTGTTACCTCCTGCCTAGTAAAACTTGGGAATTAATCCAGGCTTTGCCGGATGATATTCCGTCTTTACTGCCAGTTTTGACTCTGTAATTTTGTCCTCTTTATCTGGGCACCAAGAGAGTCCCAAGGCTTGTGAGGGGAGTATCTGTGGTTTCCTCTTCCTATAACAGGTTGACACTACTTGCATTAACTATATATATAAAAAAATATGTATAAACATGCCTATATAGATAAGCATATGTAAGATATATGTAAAATCAGTTGCATTGTAACATTTGCATAGGGTTCCTCGAATCTATGTATTAATGAAGGATCAGAGGGTCTCTGCTCCCCACCAATCCCACCTCCACCTGCGCCGATACTGAGCCCTGCGCCCTCCCCCGTGCAAAGCCCGGGTTTCGCGGAGCTCTCCTGCCGCCTTCCTCCTTCGCAAAGGAAAGCCGACAAAACCAGCCCACAAACCTGCCCCACGGCAAGAATCATAAACCTTTGCCTCCCCCGAGGCTCACAGAGCAGATCGATTGTACCCGTTCAAACAGCCTGTCCAATATCGTGTGGAGCTTCTCCCCCCCTTCATATGCAATCCATATCTCCCAGAGCACATACATTTCCTTCCTTCCTCTGTCCTTCAGAAAGTTTGAAGGAGAGTTCATTTGCTTCGGAGAAGCAAATGTTTTAATTATAGGGAGAACGAAATGATTTAGCCTTGATGGGGTGGGGAGGGGGGAAGGAAAATTCAGCTTTACTATCTTTTCTGTGAAGAAATAAGGCTGTTTCAAGCTGCAGTCTTATGCTTCCTTGAATTGGATTATTTTCAAACGTGTATTTCTTGGAACACAGCTGCTACTTCTTTGACAAATTAAGTAATGCATCATGAACAACTAAAATTCATTGCAACATAAAAACAAATATATGTTCATTTTAGTACTTTGTTTTCTCCAGGCTTTTGAATCATGGTGGGATATTTTAAAAAACATACATCTTTTATAAATCTCTTTAATAATATCTACACAATATTGAGGCAGCGCTTTATTGAACAGCAACCGTATCCAACCATCTGAAATGTCGGTCCCATTGCTTTTTAGTCTCTCAGACTTTGTGGTTTGAGGTTTCAGTTTCCAGCTGACGCTGGCGTTTGACTTGCTGTCATATTTATTGCCCCGATTACAATTAAAAGCATTGTTATGGGAAAGGAACGACGATACCATGGGCGCGTCGTTAGAGCAGAAGGTTTTCACATACCGCAGTTAACGTAAAAAGTGTGATGAGCTGTTGGGGGTTAGGAGACCTTTCCTACCAGAACTCTTGCTCCTCTCACTGGTGGCAGCTCCCACAGAGGACTCCAAGGAGGATGCAGTTGCCTGGAGCCACAAGCAAATTTATTATTATTATTATTATTCGTAATACATGGCAACAATTAAATTTGGGTTCTAGTGTGCCACCTGCCCTTCAATGATACAATGAGAGACAGGCTCTTCTCCGAAGAACTTGCAATCTAAACAGAAAAGACAGTTGAAGTGCAGCAGAGATAAAGTTTATCTACAGAATATTACAAAATATTGAGGCAGCTGTTTTGAAAAAAAAACAGGAATAGTCTTTCAATAATTGCAAAATGATGTTTTTTTGATGAATACAGTACGGCATTTTGACCTTCATTTTGTCATTTCTTACTTTATAACTTTTATGTTATAATACGAAATTAAAGATTGACATAAAAACGTAAAATTTCTGTTCGGTCAAGGTGAAGTATTTTGATTCAAAAAAAAAAGCAAAACAACAAGACCTTGCAATGTGCCTTTTAGAGGACTTCAGAGAAATCAGAAGCATTTGGAGAATTTTAGAGAATTTCAAAAGATTTAGGTTGCATTCTACTTTTGGAATGCTAGAAATCCTTTCACAGAATGGATTTTCTATGCTCTGCACAGTTCTACTTAAGAGCCGCCTTTGTTGCGAAATGAAAGGCTTTAGCAGCTTTCCTTAGCTTTTGTGTGAAATTAATTGGTCGTCTTCTTTCCAGCTTCTAACCTATAGCAAAAATACAGCAGTATTTGTATTAAATAGTAGGGTTATTCGCAGCATCAGCAGACAAGGCCGGCGCCGAGAGGGGCACGGGGGTTAAGCAGATCGGCAGGGCAGGGCAGGACGGCGTGCCTCGCCGCTGTGCGTAGGTCACCACGTCGCTGGGCTTACTGCAGATATTTCCTTAGTATTTTTCGTGACAGCTTTTGGTCTGGGCATTTCTTGGTGGCTCGGACTGTTGCTCATGTTCCTTATGCAATACTATCTGTTTACTTTGGCTTGCTGTCAGAACGAATTGTGCCAAAGGGAGGCCGGAGTCGTGTTAAAACCAGGCGTAGACAAATGATTAGCACAGACAAGGAGACGGGTTATTCTGAAAATAACCCACACCTCAACTGAACTAGAGCTACAGCTGAAATTTGACATTTAATGTAAAGTTTTAAGTTCCTCTAGTAGTTCTTCCTCTGACAGGCAGGAATCTGGAAGCCATTATTACAGGCACCCGCCTTTGGAGTATCACCTCGCGCATCACTTCCCAGAGAGGGAACAGCGTTCCCTCCGCGAAGCACTGGGGAGCATGACAGGCGCAGTGTCCTCAGAGCAGACGGAGGGGAGAAGGATGCATCCGGGGAGCCCTCAGAGCCGGCCGAGCCTGACCCACCTGCAGGCACCACAAAGCAGTGGGTAACGACATTTGAAGATGGAGGTCCCCCCTGCCAACCTGACCTGCTCTCTGGGGAGGTTTTCTGGGCACTTAGATCTGGGAAGTTGGGAAGAGATTGCTGAGGCTCATTTGGCTCATCTTAGACTATTATCCCTTGCTGCTCGTCCATGTGAGCACTGACAATACTGCCAGAGGAGAGCTGGAGCGTATCAGGAGCAGCTACACGGCTCAGGCACATGCGGTGTCTTCTTGGTCCTACCTAAAGGGAAAACCTTTCTTAGGAATACATAGTGCAGCGTGGCAGTAAGAAGAGTAACGATAAAACAGGGCAAATGGAAATCCAGCTCGAGTGTGCCTACTCAAATGCACTCGACCTGTGAAATGAGTGGAATGAACCAGGACTCTGCGTGAGGTCCCAGAGGTACAACACTGTTAGGATAGCAGAGACAGGGTGGGACAGCTCGCCTGACTGCGATCCTGTGACGGATGGGTACAAGTTCCTCAGGAGAGACAGGCAGGGAAGATGAGGAGGGCAGTTGCCCTATATGTTAAGGAGTAGCTCGGATGTATGGAGCTCTGCTATGGGATGGACAACAGGGACGAGACCTTGTGGGTCAGGGTCAGAGGAGAAGCCAGCAAGGGTGACATTGTGGTGGGAGTGTGTTACAGACCACCCAGTCAATGTGAGGAAGTGGATAAAGCCTTCCTTAAGCAACTGAAGGATACGTCTGGATCACAAACACTGCTTCTCGTGAGGGAGTTTAACCTCCCTGACATCTGCTGAAAGGCCAACGCTGTGGGACGTAAGCAGTTAAGGCGGTTCCTGGAGGGTGTCAGGAATAACGTCTTGATACAGATACTGGATGAATCAACAGGAGTGACAGAGCTGGACCGGCTATTCCCTATCAAGGAAGTGCTGTTTGGGGGTGGGATAAGCAATGGCAACCGTGGCTGTAGAGGACATTAAATAGTGGTGGTCAGGATCTGGAAAGAAGTGGTTAAGGAGAGCAGCAGAATGTAGACCTAGGCTTCACAAAAGCAGTCTTCACCTAATTCTGGGAACTGGTAGGTGGTATTCCCTCTGAGGCAGCTCTGGAGACAAAGGAGCTCTGGAGAGCCTATATGCCCAGGAACAGGGCTGCTATCCAGGGGGACCTGGACAGGCTGGTGGAACAGGACCACAGGAACCTGATGAAGTTCAACAATGACAAATGCAAAGCCCTGCCCTGGGCAGGCAAAGCCTCAGGAGCGATCCAGGCTGGATCCGCCTGGCCAGGAGTAGCTCTGCAGTGAAGTTCCTGAGGCCTGTTGGCAGCAAGCGGAGAGGAGCACGTAGTGGCCTGACAGCACCAAGGGCAGCAGCGTCCCGGGTGGTACGAACAGGAGCACGACCAGGAGACCAAGGAGGGGATTAGCCTCAGTACTTGTTAGACCACATTCAGATGCTGCAGCCAGTTTGGGGCTCCACAGTACAGGAAAGGCGTTGGCAAACCAGAGCACGGCCAGTGATGTTCCTGGAGCCGTTGGGGCTGGAGCACCCGCCCTGGGAGGAGAGGCCACGGGAGGAGGGCTTGGTCAGCCTTGGGCATGGAGGCTTCGGGGGACTCAAAGCAGCCACCTCGTCTGCGGGGAGGGGATCGAGAAGATAGAGCCAGGCTCTCTATGGTGAGAGACAACAGGCATAAACTGAAACGAGAGGTGTTCAGGCTGGAGATACGGAGAAACTTTTTCTCCATGCGGGCAGCTGAGTTTTGGTTGCCCAGAGAGGTTGTGCTGTCCCCATCAACAGCAGTTTCCAAGACCTGACTGGACCAGACCCTGAGCAACCTGGTCCGATGTCAGAGATGACCTGCTTGGAGCAAGAGGTTGGACTAGAGACCGCCCCAGGTCACATCAAGCCTGAATGACCATCTGATCCTGCTATTACAGTTTAAGAAGGGAGAAGGCTCCCCACTGGTCTGTAAAGAGCAGCGGTCATTGGCAAGTAATTCTCATTATAAGAATGAGAAAAGACGAAATGCGATGTAGAACATGAATTCGCTTCAGCTAATTTTGAAATTGTATGAAACACTGTCAGACCACATATTTTTTTGGTCCAACATGCAGGATCACACCCTTACTTGTTAAAGACTACTTGGTTTTTGTCAATTTGCCTTAAGCCCACTGTAGCATTTTGTTAGAGCCAAAGCAGAACAGTTTTCACATGAGGTATTTTACACTTCTAGACTGTGACGGCAGAATTTTAATATTTCTAGAGCAAGGTAAGGAGCTTGATAGAAAAAGAGGACGTATGTACAAATGCCAGATGCGTAGATTTTACAGACAATGCTGACGTGGCACAAATGCTGTCGATCAAACTAATGAACATACACCATTTTATTCGCTGCAAAGTTTGCCAAAGATTTTTTATTGTTTTTCTTAGATAAATAAGGGCGGAAAGTGTTTCATTAAAGCATCATTTAGAGAAATGACAAAACAGCCCATTTCAATTGCTGTCTAATGGTAGATTTTGACATGATAATATGATGTAAAAAGGGATTTTCTTCTACAGACATACTTTTACTGAGCTTCATTAAATGGAAAAAACTGCTACAGTCCAAATTCTTATTCATTTTAGAAAATACATAGACTGTACATAAGCCTATTGTCAATAGTACGTTTCAGTCAATACAGGATGCTTAAACTGGCCAGGCAAAATACTTTTTCAGTTACTGTCAGGCTGCTTTTCCTCAAAAAAATCATTGTTTTGTCCATATTTGAATATTGGTTAAAAAATTAAAATTAAGTTTAGGTTAGACTATGTAATCCACAATTAGGCAGGGTTATATATTTACTGAAACATTATGTTGTAATTTCCAATATTAACGGTTTTGATGCCATAAGATTAAAATATTTCATTTTAGGTGAAAGGGCTCATCAGAATATGACATTAAATGAAATGAGAGAATAAAACTTGATGGAACATCGGCTCCCCAGAACCAGTCATTTCTAGAGGCTGAGAGAAGATGGCTGAAATTTCTTTTGGTTTACTTTGTTGTGAAGCAATTTCTTTCTTAACATATCACCAAATGCAGATTGTTTCCAAACTGTGTTTTGCTTTACATTCTCCTAAACTGCATGTAGATTGTCCCCTCACTTAATTTAGAATCATAGAATCACAGAATGGTTTGGGTTGGAAAGGACCTTTCAAGGCCATCCAGTCCAACCCCCTGCCATGAGCAGGGACATCCCCAACTAGATCAGGTTGCCCAGAGCCCCGTCCAGCCTGACCTGGAATGTTTCCAGGGATGGGGCATCTCCCACCTCTCTGGGCAACCTGTGCCAGGGCCTCACCACCCTCAGGGTGAAAAACTTCTTCCTTATGTCTAGTCTGAATCTCCCCTCCTTTAGTTTAAAACCATCACCCCTTGTCCTAGCACAACATTTCTTCACATGTGCACATATGATGCTGTCATTCATTTTAGTCATAACACAGAGGCAACAGAAAAAAAAGACAAAAAGAACTATGTGTATTTTTTTCTTTATTACAAATCCATGTCAAATTTGAATTTTCCTATTTACCAGGGGACTCAGGAATTTTGATCTTCCATAAAGTGCATTACTGAGACCTCCCTAGATATAAGCAGTGGCTTAAAGGAGCTGTTGCTTTATCCTCCTGCCCACGTTACCCCGACCGCAGAAGCTGAGCTTGTTCTCTGCCGCTGCACAGAGTGTGTCCTGGCTGTGAGGAGCCCCTTGGTCGGGGAAACGGTGGCTGTATCATTTAAAAGAAAATTTTAGGAACGACAGTTTGCAAGCTCAGTCAGGGACTTACTCTGTTTAACCTGAAGCAAATAGGAGAAGAAAGTGGAGTGATGTTATATGGCATGTCGGTGTTGGCAGCATTGCATCGTGCAGTCGGATGTGGTACCGCTATTGACCTGCTGTTCCGAATTCCCCAGCTGGTATAAATCTGTTGACTTCCAAGATGCTTCCAAAGGTCCTCCAAAAGGGATCTCAGGAAACAAGCTAACACAAGACATTTTGATAGCTTGGAAAAGTTCCAACAAACACGCGGTCTCAGCTGAAATGCAGGCAGGAGTGTGCTGGGGTCTTGTAGGTGTGCTGGTCTGGTACAGGTCTTGTAAGTCAAAACACCAGGGATAGGCAAAATGTTCGCAGCAGAGAAATCAGGGGTCCTGTTCTCTGCCAGCACAGAGCAGGCACCTTTTTTCCGTGTAGCAGAGCATTGTCAAATGCTTTGATGAGGCTTACTGCGTCTTTCTGGTCTTTCCTAGCTCTGGGCGCAGAATGCGAATCACCGTATTCGGCATCGAGCCCTGCTCCGATGCCGAACAGCACTGAGAATCCAGGTTACCAGCTAAGTAGCTCTAGGTATTTCCTACAGCCGATGTCTGACACTCCTCTGATTTCAGCAGCAACGCTTGCTCCCATTGCGGTATTTTTCATTTATTCTTTGCCACTGAAACACGGTGTGCCACTGCAAACCGCAGGCAGCGTGGACACAAGGGAGATTTACCTTGCAGAAAGGGGGAACTGAAAAACAGACGCGACAAGCTATAAAATGAAAGTTAAACAAACTTGTTTGATCGACCGCTGCGTATAATGCTTTACATTTTTCCCCATTGTTTGCAACGAGTTAATAATATGAACAAATGGTCTTGCATGTGCTACCCATGTGAAAATAAATGGGGAAGTGCAGAAATCGTATCGTATGTAGTATCACGTTGTAAAAGTGTCAGCTTCCCCGGCCCCCAGCGCTGTAATGCTGGCTGTTAATCCTCGGGAGCGGCTGGTACAACGTGCTGATTAGGGTGTAATAGTTTAATCATCTCCCAGCGATAGGAGTTCATGTTGCAGTTTCACAGATCATGAAATGTGTCCGTTTAAGATATGAGCACATTATCTTTTCTTCTCTTTTTCGCAGAAGGCGCTGTGTAACCGTGCTCGTTTTATCTCCGTCTCTCTACCTGCGCCGTGGTGCTCATTAGCGTGAGCACACAGGGCACAGGCACAGCCAGAGACGGTGTTTATTGCAGGGAGGAAAAGTATTTTCTTCTTGGAAATGCTTTCGCACTGCAAGCGAAGGAGTGTAAACCCTCCTGATCGCGTCTGAGCACCGCACCCCATTAGCTGTTAGCTGTAGAGCTTACTGCCGTTGCGAAAGGACAGCAAATCGACAGTGTTTCTTAAATAAGTTATTACGGCCATATGAAACCTGAAAAGGCGTATTCTGAGTATATTCTCTCCTCGGAGATTTGGGGTTATTTTTGGCTTCATGAAACCAACTTTAAGTAAATATACCGATGTCTCAGAAGAACGGAAGGGAAAAGAGAATTTAGTGGTTAGAACAGGTAGTCGGGGACAGCTTTCGGGTCTGGTGCTCCCCAGGTGTATGAGCACACTCCTCCGTGTATGAGCACACTCCTCCGAAGCCAGCAGAGCTCGGCTGATTTGCACAAACTGCAGACCCGCGCTTTGCCGAAGGACACGCTTTGTGACACTTCAGTTAACCTGATTTCCTATTAATTTCTTTTTCCCTTTTTTTTTTTTTCCCCTTTTTTTCCCCCCGTACCGTTGTGTTAAATTGGAAAGTGCACTCTTTAGGCTCGGGAGGCTTTACCAAGCCCATGGACCGTGCCTCCTTCAGACAAGCCAGGCGTCACCCTGTCCCACAGCCTCTGCGCGAGCCTTGAAGGGACGCGGGGACTGGGACGTGTAGTGTGAGGAGACGTAGGCGCAATTGTCACTTGGGAAGGGGAGAACAGGGAACTGGTTTTCCCAGAACTGCACTAAGACTCACAGAGATGCTCATCTGGTAATGCAGAATTTATCATATACTGTTAATTCCAATTATTAAGCTACAAACCCAGGAACAGAAACTTACTCTTTTTGGACAGAGGATAAGAACCAACTTCTTAGACCAAATTAGGGAAGGAAAAAAGTTAAGGATAAGAGGCTCTGAATACTTGATAATATAAAGAATTCCCTTACTTTGTACCCAGGGACAGCAGCGGGGCAGCGGTGCTGTCCTCAAGGGGAGAATAGTGGACAACTAATACCCAGAGAGGAAGGCATGAGAAGAAAATGAATAACACGTTGCCAAGGAGCTCCCAGATGAACTACTAAAACCACTTTATTAAACATAAACCTGTCATCTTTGCCCCTTGCTTTTCATTTTTTACCTTCCAGAAGACCTTTCAATGCCTTTTGTCTTCTGATGAATCCTAATTCCTCGCAGCAAATACTATGCCACAACATGGCTGTTCTATTTCGTCATGGCCCCGTGTCCCTCAGGATGTGGACGAGAGTCGTTCTAGCTCCTTTAGCAAACATCTTTCTTCTCCGCCCTTTTTTCGTAGAAAAATGCTGTAAAAAAAGCTAAACTACAGCTAAAGCTAAACCCCAAAGACTTACAAACATGGTAACGGAGTGTTCTTTCCTGTGAGCAGACATTTTCCCCAATCAACCCTCTCCCACAAGCAACCTAAAATTACAGCACTGGTTCAATATTATGATTAACCCCCGTGTTAAGCAGGATGCTGCTGGACCATTGCATCCCGTAGCCTGCTGCGGCGTGGGCTACCCGAAAGGAGCATCTGGCAGGGAGGAAGCCAAGCCGTGGGGTACGTGACCGCTGAAGGAAAAAATGGACTGCGAAGGGTGGGAGGAGAGCAGCGGGCAGGAGGGCCGATGGAAAACGTACTGATATGTGGAAACAAGAAAGAAAAGGGATAAACGTGTGCGTTCGAGTGTGCTACTCATTTTCTCGTTTTTTTCCCCAGTAACTAGAGCCCTTTTAAACAGAAGTTTATGTAGGTTCAGAACTTATAGATCAACTTGTAAATTATCCTACTTACAAAAATAGAATCACTGATTAATAAAATCCTGTTCATAAGATTCAGTCCGTGTATCTTACGTGAACTGAGCTACCAGAACAGGTCACGGAGCGTAGGATGTTCACAATAACGGTGATCCTGTGGTTTAAGAACTCCTTTTTACCACGTTCGAGACGGGGACATGAGTCAAAAAGAAGTTATGGGAGACATTTTTGAAGTGTCAAAGTATCGTAAAATGCTTTGAAAGGCTCCATTTCCATTCTGAATGCTTTTGAAAGCCTGACCCTTAACGGCTTGTCTCAGGTGAAATAACATGTCTACAAGAGAGCTGGCCTGTAAAACTGCATTTCCTACATTTCCTAAGTATTTCCAAATACTTGCATTTCCTACGTATTGGAATATACTCCTTTTAAGACAGTTTCCTATCATCTTCTCCAAATGAGTCAATATACATTGATCTTTAAATGTATATTTACTTTCAGATCCTAGGTTTGAAGGTAAGAAACTCTGATTCTTATTTAATCTTTACATTCTCCAGGTTGAGAAATAACAACAGTGCTTGTATTTCCTTTTAACATCAATAAATATATAACTATTGACTTTTGCTGGTTTTATTCTAATATTTCCACTAAAAATGTAGTTAATTTTCTGCTTTGAAAGAGTTAAAATGTTCAATTCTAAAATTGCAAAAGTTCAGGTTTAAAAAAATTAGAAGTTCAAGAAAACCCAAATTAGAAGTTAATTTTTGCTGCAACAGTCGCCATAACTACATAATTAAAGCCTATTTTTTTTTTTTCAGATGAATTCAAATTATTTATGAAAAGGCTTCCCATGAATTATTTCCTGAACACATCCACTGTAATGCATTTGTGGACAATGGATTCTAATTTTCAACGCCGCTATGAGCAACTGGAAAACAGCATGAAGCAGCTCTTCCTCAAGGCACAGAAAACTGTGCACAAGCTCTTTGGCCTGAGTAAGAGGTGCCACAAACAGCCGCTCATCCGCATGCCAAGGCAGAGGTAAGAAAGCCCACGAAAACCTGAGAAACTCAAACTGCTGTCTTGGTACTAAACTCTCCTTAAGGGCGGAGATGGGGGAATGTGTACAGCATATGGTAAATGTACCATACACAGTATTTGTGTGTACCATATACAGTCTTTGTGTGTACCATATACAGTCTTTAGATTTGTAGGAGTTGAACAACCCCAGCTTTCAATATTGCTCCATTCATGTTTTCCTAAATACGATGGGAAAGATCAAAGTAAACCCCGATTTGTATATGATTGTGTATTATGTGAGGCAACTTAAAAAATAACGTGAGCGTGCAGATTCATCCCATTTGGTCTGTCTCTGGTTTACAGAACCATATTTTCAGCGGAACTTGGCCAAGTGTAACAGTGCCAAATAATTGTGTCCCGAACACTGAACACCTGTCCTGAAGCCGGCACAGCTATTTTAAGAACTTTCCAGGTCATTATACAGTGTATACTACATACTATTGATTCCTTGTCTCATTTGTCAGATATGAATTAGCTCTGAAAGGATGCCTAAGGAAAGAAAATAGAAGTGGTTTAGTCCTTCCTAGAAACAGGGAGATCCTGAAAGCTAGCTAGTCAAATTTATATTAGCATAAAGTGGTTACAGTTGATTGCTGATCGAAAATTGCTTTATTGAAATTAGTGGAATGACACTAGAGTAAATCTGGAATGAATGAGCTTTTAAAGACATTATTCTTCTGAGCACAAGCATCGTGGGCCTGGTCCAGTGACTCCTGCATTTAGCACGTGTCTCTGTCGGTTTTAAAGAAATCTAGTTTAGGTTCAGCGTTGCTGCCAGGGGCACTTTACTCTCCCCTGCTTTCAGCTCTCCTTCGCACGCTAAGGCTCCGTCGGGTCCTCTTTGCCTTTTGGCAGCACTTACCTAACCCCTCCGCTTTTTCCTTCAGGAGACAGTCCTCATAGCTCTCGTGCTCCCCTTCTTCTACATCTTGTGCTTTGCTTTGTGACTTGCTAGTTGAAACAAAACATGTATTTTTCACTTATGGGGTCATTTCGTAACTAGAAAACGTTCCACTAAGAAAGGTTTTACAGTCACTGCAGTGCCTCAGCATCGCCTCCCGTGTTTCTTGGGCAGGACCTCCATGAGCATTCTGCCAAAGAGACCGTTCAACATGAAAGACTTCAGCAGAAACCCACAGCTTCTCGAAATACAGGAAACAGAATCTAACCTTTTTTATGCCCCTACCAAAATTTAAAATAATCAGGTCTTCCAAATTAACCACCATAGGGGTTTGGGGCCATCGTGGGTTGCATTGGTGATGGCAATGATAGAGTACGGACGAAATGAGTTATAAAAGGAAAGATCAGTGGAAATGATTGATCAAAACACACCTTTCTTGTTCTATGAAGGATATTTTTTTTTCAAATGCAGAACTGAGTTCATAGTTTATTTGCTAATAATAAATTTTACTAGCAATGAGTTTGCCTGTTTTAGAGGGAGTTGTACTAAACTTTCACAACAGTTTGATTTTGCAGTGCATCTTTAACTTAGAAATATCGTAACTTACTTTTAAGATAATTATGTCCCATTTTAGTGACTGCTCTAAAATGTCTTCCAGTCAGTACAGAGTGAGATGGGACATATGATGACATAATGATGATCAACAGATGGCTCAAAGATCAGTCCTAAAGGCAGGTTTGGGAATACTTAGCCAGTGGGATGCATTTGCTAAGAGAGAGCATTTTCAGAGCCCGGATTCCATCTGGCTATCTGGGAAAATTGCCTTCTGACATCAAGGCTTTTACAGCTGATAAGAAGAGCTTTAAACTGAGAAGTGAGGGGAAAAGGTCAAAAGAAACTGTTTTAATTTCCAAACCTGGTTAAAAAAAAATCTGACAGACCAAGATACAGGAATGTATAAAGGAATACTCGGCCCTGGTGAGGCCGCACCTCGAGTGCTGGGGTCAGTTTTGGGCCCCTCACTACAAGAAAGACATAGAAGTGCTGGAGCGTGTCCAGAGACGGGCAACGAGGCTGGTGAAGGGTCTGGAACACAAGTCCTCTGAGGAGCGGCTGAGGGAACTGGGGATGTTTGGTCTGGAGAAAAGGAGGCTGAGGGGAGACCTTCTCGCTCTCTACAACTCCCTGAAAGGATGTTGGAGCTGGGGGGGTCGGTCTCTTCTCCCAAGGAACAGACGACAGGACAAGAGAAAATGGCCTCAAGTTGCGCCAGGAGAGGTTTAGATTGGACATTCGTAAAAATTTCTTCCCCGAAAGGGCTGTCAGGCCCTGGCACAGGCTGCCCAGGGAGGTGGTGGAGTCCCCATCCCTGGAGGGATTCAAAAGACGTTTGGATGAGGCCCTAAGGGATACGATTTAGTGGGGGACTTGGTAATGCTGGGTTAATGGTTGGACCCGATGATCTTGGAGGTCTCTTCCAACCAGAACAATTCTATGATTCTATGATTCTAATATCAGTGGTGAAAAGACGGATAGTGAGGAGAAAGAAACAGGGGTACGGACAGAAGAGGATGCCGGTACTTCTCCCGATGAGAGCACACCTAATCCAAACCAGGTGCTGAGTTTTCCGCTGCAGAAGCACTAACAGGCAAGGGCACAAATGAGCAGCGGGCAGCGCAGTGGAGAACGAGTACCCGAGTAATGCAACGGAGGAGCACGGATCACAGCTCGGGCTGTAAACCCAGGCATTTCCGCAGAAAGTGAGCGGAACAACGGAACCAAACCAAGCAGTAAAATCTCTGGTGTTGAAGGGTGCTTCATGTGCCGATGATGTTCTAGCCTCCAGAGAAACAAGAAGGGGGAATTGGAACAAAATGTAATCCTTTCCACAGGCTTTCCAAACAACTCCTTCAGATTAGTGTTTGGGCTCTGCTACCGATAGTTAAGGGCGAATTTTATTATGGAAAGAGAAATTAGACAGAGTTAATGGAGATATAAATACTATTTTAAATTGTATTTTATGGGCACTTGTCTTCTCAGACACAGATTAAAGAGCCAATGCTTCAGTTTTTAATAAAGGTCGCGATGCTGGCAGTGAGTAAAAACAAAGTAACTGCCCTAATGTTTAGTTTCGCACTGTATTTCACAAGTCAGTAGAAGATATATACAAAGGATTTTTAAAGGAATATGTCGAAAGTGAGAGCTGGTTTCCTCTTTCATGACACTGGGAGGTATGTCCTAAAAGTTTAATATAATTCATGAAAACTTTCTATGAGAATGAGTTTTATAGGGATTTATCTATGCAGTCTGCCAGAAATCGTTTCGTCACACTTGAAGGAGCTCCTACATATGGTCAAGGTTATAATTCATTACTGAAAATACCGGTCCCTTTTCTCTGGCCTCAAAATTTTGTTACTGGACATGAAACAAATTGTTGCCTGATTGTTTTTAAATGGGATTCAATTAATCAGTTAGAGAGAATTGCTTGCAACTTTTTCCATATTTCCGGAAGAACCAAGCCACTTAATAATCATAAGACTAAATTACATTTATATTTTAATTTTCTAATCCTTGAACCAAAATACCGTTGAATCCTCTCCTAACATCATTGTTCATAGGAGAAAAGAGTCAGTTAACTTGCAAGTTAAAGAAACTACATTCCCGCGTCTCCTTTTTAAACACAGTTTATACTCTTCAGCTAGAATAACGTATAAATAGTTTTCTTTCAGTCTGCACTAGCGATCAGAACAATGTCTTATTTACTGCAGCACTGTGGTGTACACTGGGGATGGGAACAGGATTACTATTTTTATTTTATTCTGGTCATTGCAAATCTTTTCAAGTTCCAGATGTTCTTCCCAGATTTTAAGCTTGCTTTCATTGACATGAAACCGACCATTATTCCTTTTCCTGAAAGTCAAATCATGCCAAGATACATCAAAAGTCCGTAGATTTCCATTGCAAACCACTATGGTACTGCTGAGTGTAACTTTTAAAATTCACCTGAATTAATCAATCCACTTTCTGTAATCAGTGAAGTATTTACTGGTTCAAAGAAAAATACCAACTGAAGATGCAAAACCAACAAGGAGCACAGAAGTCGCTATGTAGGTGATCTGTTCCCATGCTGTATGTAGGGATGGAATGACAAAACATTCCATTTCAACAGATAAAGAGAAAAACAAGATTTCAAAAAATGCACTCTGAAAAAGAAATGATTTTCTGTGGAATAATGCTACCAGGTGAGCTGTTGCCTCCCTGAATTTGAGGCTCTGCTGCTTCAAAAGGCTCAGGCGGTTATTACTAACGTGTTCTCATTGCATGGGTGCATCAGCCTCAAAGACCCGCAGCAGCAAGCGCAGTCGCTGTGGCTGCGCGGCCGGAGCCCGCTGCACGCGGCGATCCGTACTCCGCCAGATGGCCAGCTCCTGCTGCCGCTCCGCACGGGGAGCCTGTGGAAGCTCCACTAGTGGCACGATACATTTTGCTTTGCAGGAATCGGCAGGCGTCGTACAACGTCCATGGGAGGGCTGTCGAAGCAGCGCTAGAAGCACAGTACATTTTGCTGTGTAGGAATCAACATGAGGTGTAAACCCATACGTCTGCCCGAAGCTCATCATGCATATTTTGCGCCAGGGGAGGTTCAGATTGGACATTCATAAAAATTTCTCACCGAAAGGGTTGTCGGGCATTGGAACAGGCTGCCCAGGGAGGTGCTGGAGTCCCCATCCCTGGAGGGATTCAAAAGACGTTTAGACGAGGCCCTAAGGGATACGATTTAGTCGGGGACTTGGTAGTGATAGGTTAATGGTTGGACCCGATGATCTTGGAGGTCTCTTCCAACCAGAACAATTCTATGATTCTATGATCCTATGATTCTGTGGTTCTATGATTTATGTATTAGGACCATGAGTAGGACCAAGGAGCGATTGTTAATCTTCAGAAGCAGTTTGCACGTGGTGCCCGCGGTCTAGTGTCTCTGAGAAAAGGACTGCCGTAGTCGTTAAGCTTGTCCACGCTCTTGATTCCGGCAGCATCTTTCTCGCGCGAGGCGAGGAAGCGCTGCCCTGGTGCAGGCAGCCGAGGGCCGGCTTGTCACAGCTCGGGCTGCGCGGGTCACTCACCCCTGTACAGAAAGGGGAGACCCGTGTGTGCGTAAGCTCAGGTCAACGTCACCTTCAGATTGAATCCTCCCATTTTTCAAAGACAAAATAAGTGGAGGGAATAAAGAAATACCAGTTTTACTCCATAGGGATGTCCATACAGGGCACCGTAGATCACGTACGGCGATGGGAAGAGGTAAAGTAGCGAGTAAAGTTGTGGTTATACATTTGTCGCTGTGTTATGGGGAGGGAAAGTTGGTTTTGTTTCTGTTTTAGTTAACGCGACAGTAAGATTTCTTTTCAAACATAATGACTATATGCTGAGAAGCTGAAAATCACAGGAACAGAAGACCTAATCCCACCCATGAGTTGCTGCCAGTGAAACGCCTGGTGTGAGCCAGCGCGGAGGGCAAGCAGGCACTCACCTCCCCCCGAATTATGGAGCCGAAATGAGAATACTGGAATATCCATGCTTATGAGCACAAAAGAAATATAAACTGTGTTGGAGGAGAAGGAGAATCTTCACTTTCCCCGTTATTTTTCAGTAAGAATGCCAATGATTTCCTGTGATTGGATTTAATATCCAAACACTACTGAAAGACGCTGAAGAAAGGGAAAAGCTTTCGTTTCTTCCTTCAGAAGTCCCAGTTTAGCACTTGATTTCGTTCTTCTCCGTGTCATTCAAATTGGTTCCTTGGCTAATGTTACCCATCAGAGCAAAGGCGCTCAGTACAGTATATTGCCGTACGTACGAACCTTACTTGTACGCAGTTTAAATCACTTTGTAATGAAAAAGCATCACTTGAGGCCAAATTTACCAGCACAATTTGTGATTTAATAAAGACGTAAACAAAAATATTAAAAGGAGAAATGTAATGTAAATACAATAATAAGCCAGGGGAAAAAATTACATCTTCCTTGGCATAATAACAAAATGGAAATCTGCTGCAGCAAACTGCAACTGAAGATTAGGAGAAACTCAAGTAAATAAGAATTTTAATTTTAAAAGACCGAGTTCCAGACTTGCACGCAAAAGTATGTAATCTTGAATAAAATGTCAGTATTTGAACTTTTGCAAAGACTGGATGCTTTATATAACCGTATAATTTACAGTGAAGATGTTGGTTATACCAATAGTCTATCCAGTTTTTAAAAGGATCGTATTCTGGTAAGGCAAACTGAAGGCAAATGTAGACAAAACTACTTAATAACTTAAAAAAAATATTTTAATTAACATACAAAAGTCCTTATTTCTGAAAGGGAACCCATTCTCAGCAGCCTTATGTTTGAAGCATGTCCTCATCTTCATAAAGGATTTATTTTTAAGAAACGCTCTGAAGCTAATGCAGACTTAGGAGTTCATCACCAGGGGCAGTGAATGGCTGCATCAAAGAGAAGAGCTGCAGAAAGAATTCCAGTTCTCAAACCCAGAATTTTTTCTGGAATATCCCACAGAATGCACCACAGGCAGCTATAAAAGGAGGAAGAGCCATGAATTTGCATTTTCTCTTTTTTCTCTTCTTTTTGAATTCACAGAGCAAAAAATTCACACTCCCTATGAGCACAACGGGGCCCGAATCCTGTAAAAACACTTCAGAGAGGGGACGTGTGTCTTAGTCTTGTCTTCAGCCCATATGCAGAAAAAGGATTTGAGATATCGGACTTTTTTGTAGTATCTATAACAGTCCATCAGAATACTGAGGCCTTGAAACCTGTTTGCTTCAGACTGAAATACACAAGAAAAGGACAGTGTAGATCAATCCCGTGCCCGCAGGATGTGACACAGGATTAATTCTCTACATCCCAAAGTTGGTTATCAGCTACTTCAGATTGCTTTGCTATAAGCATAATTGATTCATGGGCACAAAATTACTAAGGAATAAAATCTTCCACGAAGGAAGCCACAAAGTTCAATACGTGGTAGTTTCGCAGTACATCACACAGAGATTTTTCTTTTCAAAGCACATTTGTGGCATCGGATGTAAGGGAAAAAATCTAATTATACAGCACTTAGCAGACTGCTAGAATGAAGGTGAACAGTGAGTCTAGATGAAAATTGTGTTACGGAAAGACAGTGTAAGACAGCAAAAGCTCAGCTAAATGGACTGGCTCTAATGTATATGATGCTTCCGAACAGGAGGTGCTAAACAAGCAATATTCTGTCTGGTTTTAGAACATCTTCTCCTCTTAATGGAGTACAATGCATTGCAGAGATGTTTCTAAACAAAAATCATTTCAGGAAAGAACAAAGAAAAACGCACTTAGATTGCACATCATTTTGTACTACAAAAAATACCGTAAAATGTTTTGATCTGCTTCAATTAAGATATTGCATGTAGGAGTTACAAATGGATTTGCAAGTTTCAACGTAAAGGGACGTCTCTCCCGTGGAAACTTTGATTTGATCTAGCACACCAGGTGCACATCTGAAAGTTGCGTGCCATAGAGAAGGAAGGTGATAAGATGAAAGTATCTGAGATAAAATGAAGGTCAGTTTGGCAGTGGCTGCTTTACTAAACCGAATAATAAGTCTGCATCTTTTCTCAAAGGAAATAAAATGATCCGCTTTGAGGTGATACCTTTAATTGGATTGGGGATTAGAGTTATTTAAAACTAACGTGACAGACATAAAAATACGATATACAGGCCTGCAAATAACAGGTCTGATAACAATGACAAGCTAAGATAAACTCTTGTGTATATGTGTGTTTTCACACTTACTTTAATAGGTGTATATACATAGGGGCAGGCTGCTCGTAGCATCTGTCCTTGTAATACGTTTTCTCTCAAGGAGATTTGGTTTTCTAACGTTGCAGCACTTCATTACGCACTCACAGAGGCTGTTCTTGATTGCATGCTATACGTGAAAATTTTTCCAGCCTCCCCACAACTCCACTTTTGAGTTTTTTGATGAATAGTGACATTAGAATGAAGTAATTTCACCATATCGTAAAGTGCTGTGAAACTAGTAGGCAGGTTGTATTAATGTCCCGGAGCAGGAGTACGCCTGCTTCCCTGCTCTGGCAATACCGTGCATGCAATACGTGGAATGAAGTCACATCTCTCATGCCGAGGCTTTGTTCTTTGGACGTGTGGACTACTTACGAGTGCAACTGTACCCCAGCAGTAGTGCTTTAGCAATCCTGTTTTACACTTTGTCACAGGATGCAAAATGTGAAAAAAGGAAAATCACCTTAGCAGGAATCATCTGACATGGAAGGAGCAATACCAACACAGTATGGTATGGTATATTAATGTAATATTGCAGGATGCTGTATTACACCTTGTTCTGAGACTTGCAATACTAAAATGCGATTACTGAATCACTGACCACTCTTAGAGTACTGTTGCACCGGCAAACAGCTCACACTTTAAAAGGGCAAAACACTGGCGTGAGAGATGTGACTTCATTCCATGTATTGCCCATATATCATATAATACTGCTGAATATTTAGACAACACCTCAAAGGAGACAGAGTTCAGAAGTGCAATAGCAGAAGATGACTCAAGGAAATCATTTAACTCAGGAAGAATGACTACTTTAGGCTCCATTTCTTTCTTGTGGGCTCTCTTCTAAGAGTACCGGAGCGATAGGAATGGAAATCCCATATTCCTTTGGAAGACCAGTTGCCTTTACACAGTCCAGTTCTGAGCAGTGGAAAGTTGGGGTCAATTTCCCCTCCTCCCTCATGAAACACTATCTAGAGTATCCATTTTTTTCAGATTTGCTATCACTCATTCTGCCACGCATTGCCTCTGTCCCTTCCACCTACCAAAACTCCTTCTTGTTTCCAACCCCAATGTCCAAATTTCCTTTTTTTTTTGTTCCCAGGTAAATTTTGTAATGCAGTTGGTGCTATCAGTGCTGGAGCCTGAAAATTTGAAGACAATAAAACACAAGCAGCTTCAAATAGCATTGCATTTTATAGGCATGGGGTATTAAAAATGAAAAGCACAGATTAAGAAGAAGCTGCTGCAGAATTTCAGCTACAAAGATACAGTATTCAGCACATTTAATCCCCAGTGTAGGTCTACAATACTGAGGGACTTGCTTTCGGCCTTTTGGTTTTTATTGTGACCAAGCTGCTGTAAAGGACCTTCCCTCAGGCCAAATTTAAAGATAACTTAATCACCTATCCACATGAATCGCTTGTAGAAACAGCATCAGAGCCAACACTGCGGTGACTCACAAGCCTTGCAAGCCTACCCTTTAAAATAATTACTCGACGCGTGGATAGATCCTGGCACACGTTTCTAGGCTTGGCAGCTTCTGTTTGCTCCTAGCCTGATGACCGTCTGTCTTTGTAGTCATGACATGTGCGGGGACGGCCGTGGTCCTCTCTAGATAGCACCCCCCGCCTTCAAGGATGGTGACAATGTACGCCACGAAGGCAGCTGGAGGTCAGGCAAGGACGCCAGTGGGAGATCCCGCATCGTGGAGCACCCGGGGCTTCAGACTATCCCCAAGTCCAGAAAGTTGCAGCATCTTCCAGATTTCACCTCTATAATAAGAGCATGTTTGAATATTGCTTTATCTGATCCAGAAGAGTATAAAATGCACCGGAAGGGCAACGTCTTTTATCATCTAGGAGTTATTAAGACAGGAGAAAAGTAAGAAAGAATGATCTTTGATATCCAGTCTCCAGCATCAGGCTTCCTCTGTCCGTGCCCAGGACAGGGCTGGCAATGGGCTGGCATCATCCCGGCCCCCTTCCTCTCCTGCGTCTGCTGTGTTTTTTGGGGGGGAGATGCAGCCTGTCTCCCCCTGCGTGTTTGCACAGCGCGTGGCGCAGCGGGGCTCTGGTCCCAGCTCGGGGGGGTTGAATTGCTGTAACACAAACGCTTTCCTGGTCTGTGCTATTTAGAGTAAAAACGTGTCTCCTCCGTGGGAAGGGGATATTAATGCAAAGCACAAGAAAGCTTTGACGTGAGTGCAGAGCAAAAGGGAGGACGAAGGTTGGACTTGCGGGGGCAGGGGGATATTGCCATGCATATCCATGTCTCCGGCGAAGCCTTTCATCACTCTGATGCCTCCCTTTGACAAAAAGGTCTCTGCTTGTCAGGTCATGTCCGTCAGTGCTCTGAAAACAAGCTTTTCAGGCTCTGAATCAGAGAAACTTCTCAATTAAACAAGTCAAAGAACCACGAGATATGCATTGACATAAAAATGGACACATACAAGTGTCTCATATTTCTCACCTGTGTTGAGTCATACGCAATTCACTCTGTCAGCTCGCTTGGAAGGCAAGATGCCAGCTCTCCAAGGGGACATCAAATGCCAGGCTTTAACCTGCAGGGCTGTGCCTCGGGTCATCTCAGCTAAAGACATATAACAGCTTTGTCTTTAGATAGATTTGAAGATCGGATAGTTTCAGTCCTGCAGATGGTGGCGTTTCAAGCTTTTGATTTTTAAAAATGCTTTGGAAAGCACTGTAAGCCTGCATCTGAATTGTTTGCATCGTCTCATGTCTACTCTTTTATTCCTTTTAAAAAGAAAAGGTCTTTTGCTTCTAACATGCAGAATGAACCAGTGCTTCCAAATGACTTGTTCTGGGAACAAGTTTCCTATCTGGCCAATACGTACAGATACGATCATGAAAAGACTCATTCAAAGTTTGATATGGCTGTTTCATGCTATGTCGTTCTTCCACTTGCACCACAAAGAAAGAAATAACTCTAATATATCAGTTTCCAGGTCATTCAAAGTCAGTCATTCTTTCTTATTTACAGTTTATTATGTCTTTTACAAACCAAAAATACATTATTTTTTTGTGTAATATGTTCTCTATATTTTCTTATGTGCTCTTGATAAGAGAAAAATAAATGAATAGAAAGGATAAGGTGCATATTGAAGGGTAAAGGGCAGGGAGACATTTAATTTTTCTGAAATTGAACTGCTAGATAAGAATGCAGTTTGTGCATAATTGCTATGGATACAGTCAAGGGTAGAGTAATTTATGGATGGAAATAGTAGGAAAAAAATTATATAGAATAGTAGTTAATTTTTCAAAATATAAAAAAAAACTTTGAAAAATTAGAAATTTCAAATTATGAATTCAATACTGGTATCTTACACGTTTAGGCTGGAGCGTGTCCAGAGACGGGCAACGGAGCTGGGGAAGGGTCTGGAGCACAAGTGCTGTGAGGAGCGGCTGAGGGAGCTGGGGGGGTTTGGCCTGGAGAAAAGGAGGCTGAGGGGAGACCTTCTCGCTCTCTGCAACTCCCTGAAAGGAGGTTGGAGCCAGGGGGGGGTTGGTCTCTTCTCCCAAGGAACAGGCGACAGGAGGAGAGGAAATGGCCTCAAGTTGTGCCAGGGGAGGTTCAGATTGGACATTCGTAAAAATTTCTTCACCGAAAGGGTTGTCGGGCACTGGCACAGGCTGCCCAGGGCAGTGGTGGAGTCCCCATCCCTGGAGGGATTCAAAAGACATTTAGATGAGGCCCTAAGGGATACGATTTAGTGGGGGACTTGGTAATGCTGGGTTAATGGTTGGACCCGATGATCTTGGAGGTCTCTTCCAACCAGAACAATTCTATGATTCCATGATTCTATACAGACTGGTGACTGTACAGTTCATTTACCCCAAAGAACACCAAGCAGCAAACTCAACATCTCTACTGGCAGCGACGGTAGGACATGAGCTCGGAGCGGCCTGTGTGGCCTCCCCGTGCCTTTCCCCTTCCCGCCTCCCCCTGCTCCGGAACGGACCTAGCGCTCCAGGCAGGCCCCAGGCAGGCAGCTGGGAAGCGTCCAGCCCTCCGACGCGCTCCCAGAGAGGCGGGATGGGGTCAGGCCCGCGCTGGGCAGCGCGTCTCAGCTTTCACCGGGAGCGGTGGGGCTGGAGCCGTGAAAGCCAGCCCGCGGCGAGCACCAAACTCCGTCGTGGTTGATCCCCCGGCTTCCCGTTGAGAGCGTCGGCGAGGGCACCAGCTGTGGTGGTGACGGTCGCTGTGTGGACAGATGTCACCCAGGGAAAAGCTTCGTAGCTGAGGTATTCACCTCGTATTTTGTGTTGTCAGAGTATTTACATTCCTGACAGATTTCTTGCAAACCTAATGCAGCTCGAGGGCACGCGGAGACCCCGCTTAACCCAAACGAACTCCAGAGTTCTCAGTTCATCTCGTGTCTGGTGTGTGGTGATATCCAGCAAGGTATAACCCTGTTTCCCATATGACTATATACAACTTGGATATTCTTTGTATCTCAAAAGATATTCCGAGTATTTAATAAGCAGCAAATTTTCATCTCTTACTCTGGGTTGAACTTCAAGAGTGGGTTCTGCTAGCCTTGCTCAGGTTGAGCAGGTTGCTCGTACCTGGAATAGGATCATTCGCTTTCGGAATGCTTATCAAACGAGAGTAGAAAATATAAGAGTGACAGAAGTTGCCCATTAGAAATGTTAATTTTCAGCACAATCATTAACTGCCACGGATGTTTACAGTCTGTGAAGAACTCATTATCGTATTGACATGTAAACTTAGGTCGTATGTTTTGTACGAAAGAAAAAAAAATTCTTTATTATTGAGACTTCCCGTAAGAAGAAGTGTACAAAAAGTGTACAAAAGGCACAGACCTACATTTGTGCTATTTTTTCCAGATGTTTCCAGATATTTATATTCTTTTGGAAAAATGCCACAAATATACCACAGAGAATGAATACAAAGTGCTGTGTTATCAGTAACAGTCTTAAAAAAAATCAATTTTAAGGTCGTCTTTTTTAGTCAGGAGCCAGAAAAGCTTCAGGCTGGGAGAATGCAAATGAAGTTTTATTTCATCAACGAGTGCAGTAGATGAAGGCCTTAAAGCAACATCTGAAACGAGAGCAAGGTTGCCTTTCTGCCAAGGTCCCTTCCTCCACATTCACAGCTTGACCAGTAGTTTGGAGTTACACAGTTGTCCCCATACCCTGCAACTGCATAACACGCAATGAGAAAGTCACATCTCTAAGACATCTGTGTCCTGCGGCTTCACCCCACACCTCACCGAAGGAAACGGCAGGAAGGTGGGGTTTTTCCCCTAGAAATATGTCAGAATTCATAAGGAGAAATATCACAGAAATCACATCCTGGGATCCCACGCCACCTACCCCACGTAGCTGGAAGGCAAGTGCTGATTCGGAACATATAATCTGTTTACCCATCGAGTGCATTCTTTTTGGGACTCTAAGGCGTATTAAAGAGATACAATCAGTAGTATAGCTTAAAATTGATGACCCCAGATCATTAAAAAAATCCCTCAAGCAGCAGATGACACAGCACAGCTGCAGAAGGCATTAATTCCAATTAATTTGTCAGGAAATTATCCCAGCCATAGTATTATCAGTTTTCTAGAAACCCATATACGGAACTGCAGATGATAGGTATAAAATAAAGGACTTATATATTGCAGGAGCAGAAGTAATAAAAATTGTTGGCACTCCAGACAGAAGGTGACACTTGCTAATTTTCTAACGTGGTTTTATTTTACGATCTTTAATGACTGACTTCTCTCAATTGTCAAGATATTAAAGTAAGAAGATGACCCAAACCAAACCAAACTAAAACCTTCTCTGAATTCTACCCAGAATCACCTTTTCATTGCTTATTTTTCAATAATAAACTCAAGGAATTATAAAAAATAAATGCAATCTCTACAGAGAGTCAAGCTTTTTTTCCCATTGTGAAGCTGCTGTCCTATCTACCATAAAATTTATTTTCTCCAGGTTTTACTTCAAAAACCAATCAACCAACCAACCAAAGTTTTTTATTTTTTTTCTTTTTCCTTTGGTTATCTGGCTTTTTGGTCATTCAGATTCCTAGATAAATAGTTCCTGTTCTACCCACATGACAGGAATGACTTCAGTATGCATTCAGACCTCTCCTCATTACATAAAAGCGCAGCAAATGTCAGGATTTGTTGCATCACATAAATTAATGTATCAGTCTTTGTATGAAAAAAAGACATTTTGAAAGAAATTAACTTTTCAAAATGCATACCCTTCTAAAAACCAGCAAGTAGAAACCTTTCTCAACATTGCTTAGACTGTGTTCGTTACAGTTCCTAAGACTCTTCTTCCTTATTTTAAACAGTGACATTTCCAATAGAATCTGAAATCAGGATCATTATCTTAAAAATGTATTAGTTTGTATTATTTTTTAACCTTCCAAATTTAAGAAACTTCTAGTTGATAGTTAAGAAGAAATCCTAAAACTTTCTTTAATTGACCTTAGAAGAACCCAAAGGCATCCTGCCCTTGAATCTGTGCATATATTATTCTACAGATTTTTGGACAAAGGCGCCTTAATTTCGGAAAAAAACGGGAACAATAACTGATGATTTTTTTAATGTAAGTTGAAAGCTTACCATCTGTGTAGATTGCTTCATCAGTGTATTATCTGCAGAAAGCGCTACTGGTTTGGCTAATTCCTGGAGTGATGGCTAAGAGACAGTATAAATATAAATGAGATGGTTGGCAAACACGTCCAAGATGCGAGCAAGGTGCTGTGAAATGGAGAGCTCGGCTGCTGCCTGTGCTGTCCCTAATGTTCCTCTACACAACTCCAGTTAAATAAGCTCGGAGTAGAGACCAGTGCAGCAAATCCCCAGACAGCACGCAGGCTTTCTGTTTCATCAATTTAGCCCTCAATACACTGCAAAACACTTGAGTAGCATTTTCTATCTTGCTGAGTCCAGTCCACAGCTTAATGAATCTTGCCACTGCTATGAGGTTGTTCAGCATTAAGTGATTTTTTATTTCTTCTGCTGACCATCTGCTGCATATGTAGACTACTTATCTATGGATATCCACATTCGGATATAACGTCAACTGCGCTGGAGAGGGAACATTTTGCTTGTGGGTTAAGAGATGAGCGAAAGTTCATAAAAGCCAGAATCCTCAGCTTTGAATGACAGAAGCAGAGAAACAGGTTTCCATCCATGAATATTTAAAAGGAAGTCTCTACAGAATATCTGCCTCTGTGCTTCTAAGTGTTGCTGCAACTTGGGGTTGGATTAACTTCAAAGATAAAAATAGACCCTCTGTCTATGAAAGGCAAAATTTCTCTGCACTGAATGGAGATTAGTGTCCTGACGGAGAGGAGTGAAGCTCTATAAAGAAGTTTTCTACAGGAGGCACCTGTGAATCTTGGCAAATAATGATTCCAGAGCCTGTTGCTTCTTTTTGCTGAATAGCAGACAGTCATCTGCTGATAGAGCTCTATAGACAAACCCAGATGAATGGTGCCATGCAGTTGAGAAACGGGTGACACCGCAGGTCTCACAGGCCTGGGGCTCACACGTCTCACCCAAACTTGCAGATACATTTCACAAAACCCCTCTTTTAATCTATTTCATCTTTGAAGTTTGCAAGAGCATTCACTGTATCTTTTCCACCCTTTGTGTGAAGGCAAGAGTGAAATGGAACTAATACTCTGCGTGTGTGGAATTCCCGTAATTTTTATGTAATTCCTAGTTTAAATGTCTAGCCTTGAGAGTAAACGTAAGCAGCAACACCTTGCAGTGTTTGCAGATCGTAATCCCTAATCATTGATATAAAATATGCAATGCTGCACACACAAAATCATACTCACGCATTTAGAAAAATTTAGTGAATAAAATGAAGAACATTGCAGAGCTCTCTTTTCAACAGAAGTGTGCAACTTCCCTTCAAAATCGTCACGTTGAAATTTCTTGTGTGTACAAGTTAAAATGCACAAAACTTTGCCTCTTAAAAAAAAAAAAAATTAGCTTCTTAAATCCACCCCCAGGAATTTTATAAAACTGTCCTGACCTGTGGATTCTGCCTTCGCATTCTGAGCAGCTTTGTTTTAGGAGGGTACGTCACCGATTAATCCCTCTGAGTCATAGGACTTTCCTCGCTTTGGAAGAAAAGGCTCTATTTCACACCATTTCCCTGGTCCTGATCCGAGGCGTTGCCTTGATGATTAAGTAGAAAACTGAAGTTTCCAACTATCAGATAAAAAGTAGTAACTAGTTACGGTCGTCTCCTCTCTTCCTGACCTTACTATGTACTCGGTTTTAGATCTGAGCTCAGTCGCTTGGTCACGATTCACGTCCAACATCGCGTCAATGCGACCAGCTCCAGGAACGAAGCGAGCGGTTCCGAGAGTCGCCTGCTGGCACTCTCACGTCCGTAAGCTCCCCCAGATATCAGCAAGGTCTTCAGTTCTGTATTGGCAAGATCAGTCTAGCACGGATTCATTCTTCTGAACCCCAAATAATCTTATCCCCTCTCCCCACAACGGTGTGGTTAACCACTTACTGTTATTTGTGCCTAGTGTCCTCATGGAAAAATACAGACGCTAAATCAGGTCAGATAATCTGTAAATAAACAGAATCACCTAACTTATTTTTTTTTATGTGGTTAACACCTTGTATTCAAGCATGGAAGCTGGTAGACTTGTGAGGTTTCTTTTGCGCGCCTAGATTTCTCAGCTGCTCTGCATATGTTGTTGACATCGGAAGGTGCTGAGTGAACGTTTCCGCGGGAGAAGAGGAAAAGGTTGAGTGCTTAATTTCTTGAGAAGATCACTTTTAAAACGCAGTTAAGGTGCGCGGCTGCCAGCATTAAGGCACCTGAGTGGCAGTAGCACTTTGCATACTTTTAAGCTGTAAAGTAAAACTGAGTATGATTAATGGGATGGCTCTGCACATAACAGCACAGCTGGGGATTATGTTATTTTATATTCATCTTCCAAACTCCCATAAAAGTAGATTATTGTAGCATAGCACTTCTGAATAGTTGCATGATGACTGGAGTCTTAACAGCTCCCGTGTCCGCACAAAGGGAAATAGAGTGCACGGAAACGCAGGCTGCCTCTGTGGAATTCACCCCTCGAGGAGGACGAGGAACATAAAACGCTGGGAGGGTGTTCAGGGGACATTGGGGTCATTACACAAATGTTGGAAGAGATGTAAATATTTGGTGAGCATGGGAGCACATGAACAGAGTATTTGCTGAACCTCTGTGGCCAGGCGGGTGAGCAGAGGTTGGGGCCATGCCCGGGGCCGGGGGCACCTGCCCACCGGGAGCTGATGCTCCATGTCCCTGCGTCACAGCTTTGTACTGTACGTCACAGTGGCGGGATCTGCCACAAAGCCGTGACTACAGCGTGAAGAAAGTGTCTATGTGCTTTTAAGGATCGAGCACATGTTCTTTGAGTGTCATGTCTGAGCCTGAAGGGATGCCCCAGAGTGTCTGTGGTGCTGGTGGCAGCATCCACGGTGGGACCTGGGCACAAGCACCTGAGCAACCTCAACAGCAATGGAGAGGGGACAGTGTATTAACGGCTCTGAACAGGAAAGGTATTTGACTTACGGTCGCTATTGCCCGCTAATTACAAGACAAAAATTTGCAACCATCTAAATTCTGCTGAAACTCAGCTGGAATTAGAGTTGCTGCTACGTGTTGTGTGAAACCTTGCTCACAGTTTAATGGGCTGGCGTCTGCTGGAAGGCACCCACTGATCCCACAACGTAGGAGTTCTCCTTTGTAATGGCTATCCAAATTAAGATACTTTTTATAACAAGCGAAATTTTCCTTGATTAATAGTCTTTTTGTCAAAAACGTCATTATTTATGACCAGTTGCAGTTGAGTCACAAGAAGAGAAATTTCTTAGGTTTCTCCCATTCCTTTTTCGTTATTTGTTAGACAGTGTAAGTTTACTGTTAATGACATATTAACACTTTATTTTCATTAATTTTAATTGTGTTCATAGTGAAAAGGATTCCGTTTGATTTCTGCAGCAGCAATCACATCGATCTACAGAACAACTTGCTCTCAATCTGGCAGGTATCAAACAGGTACAGGTACAAATAAAACTAACAGTAAAGGAAGGAAAATTTTCTGAAGTTCAGAAATTTTCTGAAGTTCTTTACACAAATAAAATCTCCTGAGTAGGATTTTAGCTCTTTTTTCTTCCTCTTTAGTAGAATAAAACTAATTAAATGCACATTTCTGAACTCTATGTTCTTCAGTATGTACGTTAAGGACCAAACAAGCCGTTGACATGGGCTCAGACACTACTTTCCTGAAATCATTTTTAACTTGTCATAAATATTTTAGGCTTTCAGTGGATGAATAAGAGAAAATGTTACATGTATTTTAAAACCTGTAATTTTCTATAGAAAATTAACTTTATTCAGCTATTTATTTGCAAGCATATGGTATTGTATATCTTTGTGAGGCAGTGACTGTGTTCTTAAACTAAAGCTAAACACTGAAGACTCAGTATTTTTGATATATTACTGCAGTGTCACTTTTGTGTTCCTCAATTTCTTACAAGGAAAGATCCTGCTAGGAGAAACAAGTTTAATAAGAAATACTTCAGCAGCTCAGAAGGAAATTAATAATAATAGGTAACGTGTCACTTTTTACCTGACAACAAGTAGGAATAATGCAAATACACTAAACTTAGCAAAACCGTCTTCATGATAAATGATGGAAACATGTATTAACAAACTGTGTTCTACGGTTAAAAATTGCTCTTGTTCTTTATGCTTTTAAAAATATGTCTAAATAATAATTTTCACTCCTGTTGCTCAAACCCTGTCACGCTGCTTTAGGGAACCATCTTTGACCACGCACACAGGGATTTCCTTCGGGAGTGCGTCCCCTGAGCCAGTTCAGCTTTGCGTATTGGCAGCGGTTGTGAGTTTGACTGTCACGGCCATCCTGGGACGGACGGACGGACACGCACCGCACCGGCGGCTTGCTGGGTGTACCAACGTTGGTCACACTATACCAAAGAACAAGCAAACTATTGACAGGAGCAATGAGCAGCCTTTTCCTGGCGTCATTTTTCATTCGTCATAAATACATTAACCCAGGAGAAAGGTGATATATCTTAACGACTTCAGAGAGACCAGTTTTGGCTTTTGACTGACTTCAGTGTTCATAGAAGGTCTGTTAAAGATGTGACTTTTACAAAAAGGCAATTTAAAATACGTCAGGGAATCAGGGCTCTACCAGACTGTTTCCTTTTTTTTTTTTCCCCTTCAAGATTCTGAATTTTTTAAGCAGTTGTTGCCTAAAAGAAATGATGATTCAAAAAGAAAATAGTTCTGTAAATACTGAAACTAGCAAGCCCTCTTTCCCTATAAATTGGCCTCTCATTGTTGAATTCCCATGTGAATTCATGCAATATCTGGGCTCACACTGCAACTTAATAGGATCTCCATCCGATATCTTCCAGGGAGGGTGTGGAGTCTCCTTCTCTGGAGAGATTCCAACCCGCCTGGACGCGGCCCTGTGCAGCCTGCGCTGGGTGACCCTGCTCTGGCAGGGGCTGGGCTGGGTGGGCTCCAGAGGGCCCTGCCAGCCCCCACCGTTCTGTGATTCCGTGATTCTTGTTTTCACAAGACATGGAGGAACTCAATGTTTTTGATATCTCTGCCCCTTTGTCAAATGTAGGTATTAGTTGAACACTTCCAAAACTTGTTGGCAGAAATAATGACGGAATGGTAGACAGGACTGATAGGCAATACTGCTAAATAAGCTTTGTTTTCTCCAGAATCCAAGTGGGAAAACACGCAACGTGAAAACAAAACAAATGAGACTGGTTCCTTTAGAGTCCCAAATGAGAAAACTTAAATGGCAATGAAGTTATCATCAGAAGTCTCAGCGCCAGAAACAAAATTATGAGGATTTTTTCCTTAATGGGTATCTGATCTCCTAATTAGATTTGTGCATGCATATTTGAGAACTTCTCTATGTTCATATATGACCATGATTTTTTCCTAAAACTCCCTCGATTTCAAATTATTTATGAAGCAGAACATCTATTCACAGCTTCTTCCTTTTCCGTTGAGATCTCTGTTGATCATGAGTCGCATCCTCACGGACAGACTTTCCTATGATCTTTTTCAGCATCCAAAGAGCATCAGGGAGGTTTAAGTCTGACAAGCATTTACGTGGAGATTTCGGAATAAAACAGAAACAGAAAACATACCTCCACATGGGTACTTAGAAACTGCAACAATGCTGCAGCAAAATTACTTTAGTCTTCATGGATTCTTGGATATTTAAAGGAATAGTCCATCAAAAACGGACACATAAGCAGCTAATAGGAAATGTAATAAATGACTTTTAAGTTGAATCAAAAACAAGCTTTAGAAATAACATTTCAAAAGAAATAGACTGTAAGTTTGAAGAGACAGATGAAATTGGGAATAATTTTTTTCTAACCAACTAGTCCCCTCACAATGTAGATAATGTAGGAGCAGAATCTTAGTTTTTCTTTTCTTTTTTTTTTTTTTTTTTTCTTTTTAATCAAACCATCAGGGTAGGGTTTGCTAAGTCCAAAACGGAAGAGTCATTTTGCCTACCTATAGTAAGTTCTCTAAAGTAACAAACAGAAAAAAAATACTATATATACATAGTGATCTCGTGGAAAATTGTAAATTTAGCAACAGATGGCAGGAAATGGAATTTGCTGTCTTATCAGGACAATAAAGCAGAAAACAGTTGGGGTAAACTTGTTACAAAGGAAAAAAAACTTGCAAAAGAAAATAGAACAGATACTCTAGTTCACATTTATAGATTCTATTAAGGACAATCTGTTTTTAATTGGAAAGGGCTTCCTGAGCCTGTAAAAGTAGTATGTGTGCTCATCTAAAAAAGTATTTGCAAGTTATTGTCATGCTGCACACAACAGGTGCTGCTCATGCACTAAATGAGATTCACTGCTCAGAGCCTACACGACTCTAGTAGCAAAACAGGAGAATCATGAGTAGTATCTGAAATAACGTCTTCACAAATCACTTACACTGTAGTGGATCCCGAGTAGAGAAGCTGCGTGTTTCTACAGCCGAGCTCAATCGCTGTTGTATCAAAGGTTCTCAAAATTTATTATAAAGATGACTAATAAACCCAACATGGCTCAGCGCAGACTAGAACGGCCTGAAATTCTCTCTAAAGTGGAGCGAGACATGGGAAATTCATGAGCCATTTTCAGTGCAAATGAGCGAAGGACTGGTTGCAGGAAAAGACAAATAGTAAGAGATGACTCGCAGTGGATGCTTACAACATATCCTAAGCTTAGGGACCACCCCAAATGTTTGCACTTCTACACTTTGGACGATTTATTTTCTTGTTTGTTTTTTGTTGTTGTTGCTGGTTTGTTTTAAGGTCGGTAGTTGATGAGGAAAGGGGATGACAGATGTAATGCAGAGATAGTTCTGAGTTCTCTGTGGTGTGACCTCATGTGGCCCTTAGAAGTAGCTTTGGGTCTCTTTGTCCTTGGCGGAGTATACTGTGGGGGCAGAAAGTCTTATCCGTCAATCATTTCTGAGAAAGATCTCTGCTCAAGGAGAAAAGGAATTGCAGCTATGTCCAATGTCTGAACCAGTCATTGGCAAAAGAAGAAAAGATCATCTTTTATTCACTGCTTTCTAGCTGATGTGAGGACGACACGTTGCTTCCACCCTCCCCCCAAATAAGAAAGCTATTCCATAACTGCTCTGAGTCTAGAATAAGGTATTTCTCAGCACAATGTAAGTGATATATTTCCCTAAATATTTGCCAGGTTTTCCTAGAAAAAAGTTCAGAATTCAGTCAGCCTTACTGCTTTCTGCCTTCTGTCCATGTACTTGAGAACTGTACTTGACTTTAGGATTACCTGAGGCATAAGTACCGTGATTTGGGAGTGAGAGATTATGTCTTGGCATTACAGACGTTGCTTTTAAACTCGTCCTAGTGGGTTTATGTTTTACATGCTTAACAGCATTAGCTGAATACAAGTTGGCTAAAAAGCGCAGTCATTTATTCATGGTGCACATTGTAAAAGACCAAAAAAACCCCTATATTAAACAGTTCAAAATTTAAAGGGTCTATAAAACAACCTCCTTGACAACCATGCTCAACTTAGTGGGAAATGTTAAGAAATGTCGGTAGAAAGAATCAATCAAACCATAGATCAGTACGTACCAAAAGCAATAACCCCCTTGGCAAGCAAACAAGGCTTTCTCCCACAGCAACTGGGATGAATAACCCTTTCCTCCTCTCTTCATAATGGTTACGTTAACCCTAATTGCTTCTCCACATGGAAGCTGGGAAATTGTTGCGATCCTCAACCTGCAGGATATAGTCGGATGCACTAGAGATTATGCCATGGCATTTCAGGCGTCAAGTTTTCTCACCCGTCTCAATTATTTGATCCTGGGAAATTAAATGGTCTTATAGTACCCAACAAAACCTTTATTTCTAGAGCTAGGGGTATAGATATTTCATTTAAGAGTTCAAGTATCCGTATGTGGACAGGTAGTCTACGCAGCAGTTCAGTCCTATGTGAAAAATAATAATTGAAGTGGTTTCCATAGAAACTAAAAACAGCCAGTGGAAACCGCTAGGTAGTATTAAAATAATTCAGACAAGTTATATTTGAATAAATAAGGATCATTTGCAACACGTTTGCAAGGACAGGTGAAATTCTTCTTAAATATTTTTAAAATGAAATCATTGAGCTGCAGCTTCTAGTTGGCATGTGGTTTCTCACAGGGCTACAGGTTAGTATTAAAAATATTAGGACTATGTAAGCGGTTGATCATGAAAGCTCTGAAGCTAAAGAGCTTTTTACTGTTGCCATCATTTTTTTGGAGTAAGTCCATAATGAGGTAAATTAAATAGATTAAGAGAGTAATAGTAATGTTTGACAGAACTATATTGCAATAAGCGGCACCGATTGTAAAACTCCTGCCAGACATAAACCCAGCGTTAATTTGCACTCCTTATAGCGCAAACTCCATGCGGTTTGGTTTTCTGCAAATGAGCGCCGGGCTGTTAAGAGTTAACTTCAAAATCAAACAAACAAGCGACGTTTGAGCAGAGTCAATTTTTCTTTGCCTTTCTGGTGGTGTCAATTCTAGCTGTAAGCAGCCCTGTGCAAAACACTGGATTACGTGCGGATTTGGGCTTCTCAGTCCGTTTGCCGGCGGAGACTGATTGTGTTGCAGAGGCAATGTAATTACTCATCAAGGTGAGAGTGTTTGTGTTGGAGCCCTGCTTACCTTCCCGGTGACAAGCCCGCTTGCCTTTGCTGTCAATCAAAAGGACCACAAAATGGTAGCAGCTAGGGACAGAAAGGCATTAATGCATTGAATGAAAGCGCCAGAGTAAGCAGGCTGAAAAAGATCCCACCAAAGTCTCTCTGCCTCTGTAAATGCTCCTTTAATATAAATGCTAAGTCACCTTATCCACCAAAACGCGTGTAGAAGATACCTCCAAACCCCGCGTAGGCGGGTTGTGTACTGGAGAAACAGGAGAAATAATGGATGATATGTTTGCCTGAGGGCATTAGGGCTATTTTTGCGGCTATTCCTTGTTATTCAGTGGTATTCACTGTGCGCAGTAGGAAATCCTCTGCAGGACAGCGGGAATATTAAAGATCCAGGCTGGTACTTTAGCTAGTGGCTCTGCAGTTATCCATCTCCAGTCCTCGTCATCCCTCACTACAGCTCTGAAACCTGTGTGAGCACATCCTACGCCCTGTTTCTATTCCTTTTGTCTGTTTTGCACTTAGATGGGAAACCCTTCAAGGCGAAGACTCTTGAGGCAGATTGGCATTTTCCATACGGATGATGTCTTCAGGCTTTTTCTGTGGTCCTTCTATTATAAATACAATAGAAATTACAATAGCATTTGTAGAGTATTGAGAAGAATGGATGGAATCCTTTTTGGGACATCTTGGTAGCACTGTTACCCTCGTAATTAACTATTTAAAAACTATCGCTATGAAATTCTTTATGTTTCATGACCTGATTCACAACCTTAAATTTTAACCATCCTTTCTGAGCGAAGTAGTTAAAAGTGCAAAGACATTGAACTACAGGAGTTGTACAATTTTGTACGAGGTAAAAAACCGAGCTATTTACTCTGTATATAGATTCCAGGACAAATACACGTGACATCCAAATACATCAAGCAAAAGACAGCAAGTTGCTGTACGTGGCATTTCATGCTGTAATAGCTGAGGACAGCATCGCACTTTTCTGCAGCTCGTGCATCAATCTCCAGTCAGGTAACTCTCCAGAAATAAGCAAGCGCTTGCATTTCAACACAAATTTCACATCAGAAACCCTGTTTAGCAGAAGTACATTTGCACAGCCAGACGTGAGCCCACAGTGCACACGGTTTCTCTGAAGTTTTGGGTTGGTTTTTTTTTAAAGTCAGTCTTGCGCCACTTCTTGTATGTGGGAAACTTATTACCATTTACTGTCCCAAATAAAAAATTCAAATTTATCTCACTTTACCATTCATTTCCATTAATTAGAACCATCATCATTCCCCTAATGCCATCATGACCCTTGTTCCCTTGGTCAGTGGCAGCCCCTGAGACTGGGCTTGGGTTGGGGAGGACTTTTTTCAGGAGATTTTGGGAGCTTTTTTTTCTTTTTCCCCCAAGTGAGAGCATCTGGCCTTTCTGGAAGGGACAGATAAATCTTTCAGAGAGTGCCTGGGGTATTGAGGAGGAATGTGTGCTTATATACATATATATACACACATAGATATATACAGAAATCATACCAGAGACCTTGTTAATGATAGAGTTCCTCCACAGTCTTTAGTATCCCACAGTGCTTATAATCAAAGATATTTTAAATAACTGTGTTAAGAATGCTAAATATGTCTTAAAACATATGCTGTTGTAGGCTCTGAAATGGTATATGTCACTTGTCAGAAAAATATATTCTTTAGCAGTTTTCTTTTTTCCTACAAGGAAATCTTGTCCGCCCCAATCCACTTTTGGTTATTAATGTTAACTTCCAGAAATCCTCTGTGAAAGACAGGCTCCGTAAATTAATTCCCTCCAGTGTCAGCATGTTACTTTCACTAAGGAGGAATTTAAAAGGGACCGAAACATTTATGGGTTTGGTTTTGCTTTTTTTTAAACAAATAAAAATTACGGGGTATTCGGGAAGCTGTTCGGCCTGGGGAGCCTTTCTTTGCACCCTTTAGTATTACGGTATATAAACCCACGTAATAACGAGGGGGGGATGAACTCAACAGAAGGAGATTGAATATCTAGATAAATAGCGTATCAGGAGTAACACGCTCTTTCTTTGCAGCTGGGGCTGCCACTTCTTCGGGGTATGACTCGTAGCTGATCGCCCTTCACATGCCCTTCTCGGGGCAGGGCATCTGCACGGTCCCACCGCCACACGCCAGCATCGCTGATGCACTTTACCACCTCAGATGCTGATGCAGAAAATAAAGCTATGGACAGCACAGATTGTCCCAACCACGTTTTCTAAAGCAAATAAAATGTCCAGAAAAAAATTAAATAACAAAGAAATGCGAAGTTCAATTAGGTATCTGTGAGATATCCTAACAACTTGGAGTTTTTGACAGAGTTACAAGGTATTGTGCAGGAGTTAGTGAACATCAGTGGGGGTACACACCGCAGTTGCATATTTTCACGTGGTTCTGCTAGAAGAAATTTGGAGGGGTTACCAAGAGCTGTTACATATCCTGGCTTCTGCCACCAACATCACAATTGCTTGTGGCTCCTGCGGTTTATTGTAACCAGGGTGACAAGTTATACTGACAAATGGAAAGTGTAAAGGCTTCAGCAATCTGCAAGAAGGTTTATTATTCTGAACCGCGTGTGTAGATCTTCTTTTTCTTAGCAATCAACAGTTGGTGGGTGAGTGAGAATAGTTCTATAAAAGATGAATCACTTCGTCTTTGTATAATTGTATATATTCCAAAAGGGCAACGGAGCTGGGGAAGGGTCTGGAGCACAAGTGCTGTGAGGAGCGGCTGAGGGACCTGGGGGGGTTTGGCCTGGAGAAAAGGAGGCTGAGGGGAGACCTTCTCGCTCTCTGCAACTCCCTGAAAGGAGGTTGGAGCCAGGGGGGTCGGTCTCTTCTCCTAAGGAACAGGTGACAGGACAAGGGGAAACGGCCTCAAGTTGCGCCAGGGGAGGTTTAGGTTGGATCTTGGGAACCATTTCTTCCCCGAAAGGGCTGTCAGGCCCTGGCACAGGCTGCCCAGGGCAGTGGTGGAGTCCCCATCCCTGGGGGGATTGAAAAGCCGTGTAGATGTGGCGCTTGGGGACATGGGTTAGTGGTGGCCTTGGCAGTGCTGGGTTAGCGGTTGGACTTGATGATCTTAAAGGTCTCTTCCAACCTAAACGATTCTGTGATTCTATAAATTTGCACAGCTTCCTGAGGCGAGGCTGTTATCTGCACTAATTTGCCTTTTTTGCAGATGATTGTGCAGAAAATGTTCTTTTGTTGACCCAGTGTCAGCCTTTCTATCAACCTATACATTGCATGTCAGGCTGTGGGTTGGTTTGCTTGTTAAAGGAAGACAAAAATGTCAGAAGAGATGCAATCGCTTGATATTTGCTTATAAGCATGTTACTGTGCTGTCTCCTCATTTATATTACAGACATGTAACATCTGGTCATCCATATTAGTACTTTCCCTATTTATGGCTGTTACACAAGTGACATCTTATTACAAGAATTGTACATTATTAAGTGAAATAGATGTTGTTCTTAAAAACAGCATGATAGAACTTTTCTAGACAGCCTTTAATTTTCCTTCAGAAATTTAAGGGTGTCCTTACAATTTATTCAAACTTATCATGGCAGAAAAACAAACCTCTCTTCTCCTGTAAAGTATTTTGTGCCTATATTAACTTTGAGGGTTTGCTCAAAATTATAGTTATTTTAAGTTATTTTTAGTTATTATAACATGAGAGAAAAAAAGCACACTGAGTTCAGAATCTTATTTCATTTCTTATATCATGATAAGTAAGGAGTGAATACAGAACTGAGTTTTGTATTCTTTAATTAAAACCATTACTCTTTACCGGGAGATTCTTGGTTTGGTATAATACTGCTGGTTCTACACAATGGAAGAAAATGACGGATCGTTGCTGTTCATAGAGGCAACCAAATTTGTGATCCAAATAGGCAAACAGTGGGAAAAAAATTAAGATCTTTATCAAAGGAAAAGAGCAAGTGACTTGTCCATAGTCATGGTCATACAGAAAGATTGTGACGGAGCCAGGAACAGAATCCAGATGTTCTCTACCTCCATAATGATAGTTGTAACAACTTTTGCAGGAACAGAAACAGATTTTATTATTATTATTATTATTATTATTATTATTATTATTTCAGTTATTTGTATCTGGGAATAAGGAAGCCTGAAATAGGAATAGGGGTCCTATCTCAAAACCAGGAGGGAAATAGGAGGCTGTAATGGTCTTGTATCGCTTTCACAGCTGTAATCATGGACTTGCCTTTCTGCTACCGGCTGTTAAGGAGGCTACGATTTCACCTGTGGTAACGAGGTTTAATTCCAGAGAATCACACAACTGATGGCTGGTTTTTCTGGCACTAAGTCTCTTTCCATGTCCAAATTTACCCCTCACCATGATTAAAATTTGGACGCTTTTGTCAGCATGGGTTTTTTCATTTTTAGTATGGTTTAGAGCCACCCTACCAATTACCCTTTCACATGATTTTTAATTATCCTACAAAATAGTTGAAAGCATCCAGCTCAGAAATTGTCTCCAGTTTCTGAACTTTCTATTTTACTCCTGTTTTGAATAATACTGCAAGAACATGGATGCTGCTTCCTCCTATCCTAAGTACAACACTAAAACATACAGTAATCTGCATTTTCCAATAGTTTTTGTGATCTGCTGCGTTACATATGACAACCTTTCAGTCAAGGCTACTTTTTATATTCATTTGAGAATTTCCACTGCAAACTAGAGCTGCTGGTACATTTTGTTACTGCTGCAAATGTACTTCACAGCTACATCTTAGACTGTCTTCGAACTTGTGCGTTTGGCCTTAGGCTGTGTGTTGACAAGGGAATGTGGTTCGTCTTCGTAGCCCCTACCGGCTCCCTCCCTCCTACAGATTAAGTATTCAAACTCGGTTCGTGCCAGCACATACAAGCAATCCGATGAAGCCCTGTCCTCGTAATCATACTGCAATGGCTTCATAGCTATATGTATTTTAAGATCCAAAGACGTGTTTTACGTTTAAGATCCAAAGACGTATCCAAAGATGTATTTTAAGATCCAAAGATCCAAAGATCTAAATTAGCTGCTTTTACACTTCCATCTTACATTATTCAGTGGAAGATATTTTCATTCCAAAATCCCATTTAATTTTTCTCCTTTTTCTAAGCCAGAGTGTTCCTTCCCTTCAGTTCATTCAGTGTTACATCTACCTTACAGGCTGTTGAGCACAGAGCAAAGAGCTTCAAGCGGCCGTTGCTCAAGGTATATTGATGTGAACCTCTTTCAAAGCTAATAAATCCCACTGGGAGGGAAAGGCTGCCAATTGTGCAGGGAAACAATCAGGGCAATTCCCAGTATCCATACAGGCTGGGGGATGTAGGGATGGAGAGCAGCCCTGCCGAGAAGTACCTGGGGGTGCTGGGGGATGAAAAGCTGGACATGAGCCGGCACTGTGCGCTCGCAGCCCAGAAAGCCACCCGTGTCCTGGGCTGCATCCCCAGCAGCGTGGCCAGCAGGGCGAGGGAGGGGATTCTGCCCCTCTGCTCTGCTCTGGGGAGACCCCCCTGCAGTGCTGCCTCCAGCTCTGGGGCCTCAGCACAAGAAGGACACGGACCTGCTGGAGCGGGGCCAGAGGAGGCCATGGAGATGATCCGAGGGCTGGAGCCCCTCTGCTATGGAGACAGGCTGAGAGAGTTGGGGTTGTTCAGCCTGGAGAAGAGAAGGCTCCGGGGAGACCTTATTGCGGCCTTTATATATATAAAAAGCTTATAAGAAAGCTGGAGAGAGACTTTATACCAAGGCTTGTCGTGACAGGACAAGGGGCAATGGTTTCAAACTGAAAGAGGGCAGATTTAGACTGGACATAAGGAAGAATTTTTTTTAGGAAGAGGGTGGTGAGGCCCTGGCACAGGTTGCCCAGCGAAGCTGTGGCTGCCCCATCCCTGGAAGTGTTCAAGGTCAGGCTGGACGGGGCTCTGGGCAACCTGGTCTAGTGGAAGATGTCCCTGCCGTGGCGGGGGATTGGACCAGCTGATCCTTAAATGCTGAGTATGTTATAGTAAGCTTGGTTGTTATTTTTCTAATGTCTTAAAGGGGCGTATTAATCTGACTGACACCAAAGCATATAGAAAAGGTTTTTATAACGTCATAATTTTTTTTTATAGTTAACACTTTAATATACATCTGGAAAAGTCCACCTAAAATCCCACTGAATTAATGGATAATCTATGGCCCAAGATGAGTTTTACATTCATCTAACACTACAAACGCAAGTACACACGTACATAGATAGACGATAGATGAGTGGCTTCAAGAAGTACGCATGGGGTTGGGGGGTTTTTGTTTGGTTTTAGTTTGTTTTGGTTTTTTTCAATTTTGTGGTTTTCTTTGTTTTGTTTTTTTTTTTTTGTGTGTGGCATCTTTCTTCCTCCTGTACATGAAAACTCTTATTTTTCCTAACATGTCTGATTTCTTTCATTCTGCTTTTGACACCATAAATTAATTTGACTGGTATTTCCTTTGTCCCTGCTGTGCTATGGGTCATTATTCAGTAAAAGCTCTCAAAGCTGGTCTCTGATTTGAACCTCTTCAAATAAATCGCTGGTGCTACAAAGCAGTTTGATTCCTCTTTCACTATAGCACAATGGTCATTACAATTATAGCTGTATCAAAAAATTGTGGGTATAGTATCTTAGAATGTTTTTTTCTATAACGGTTCCTTGGTGTGTGTGGCAGAAATGTTTCATACTGAAAAACTTTGTTATGAGAATTAAAAGAGTGCAACATTAGCGTAGTTAAAGCTACAAATCTTTGTAAATAAAGTCATAACAGGCTAACAAGAAATATCCTCTGAAATATTAAATATTTTAATGTCAAAATATTGTTTAGTCTGGAATATCATGTAACTCATGGCAGTTTCGTCCTACGAGGTGTGATAGGTTTGTATGATTTAATATAGGGGCTTAATTCCCCTACTTCTTATAACGCAAAGACTATCTGGAATCTAAAAGTGGCATGCATTATTGATTTTAAGATATAGAGTACCAGCCTTAAAAAGGGGGTGGGAAACAACTGCAGACAGTGGCACAAGGACTGGAGGATCTAAATGTGATTAACAGGGCAGAACGAGGTGTTTTACTTCCATAAATCAACACAGATTCAGTTTAGATTGTTACTAATCCCAGCCACGTAATCCCGGGATGAGGCTCCCGGTTCACCCAGCGCCTTTCCCGCCGTGCAGCCACCACCGGGCAGCCTCGCACCAGCCTGGGTTTCCTTAGGTCCCCACTTAGAGTCATAGAATCATAGAATTGTTCTGGTTGGAAGAGACCTCCAAGATCATCGGGTCCAACCATTAACCTATCACTACCAAGTCCCCCACTAAATCGTATCCCTTAGGGCCTCATCTAAACGCCTTTTGAATCCCTCCAGGGATGGGAACTCCACCCCCTCCCTGGGCAGCCTGTTCCAATGCCCGACAACCCTTTCGGGTAAGAAATTTTTACCAATGTCCAATCTAAACCTCCCCTGGAATCTAAACTTCCCTGCTGGAAGCAATTTTAGCATATGGAAACAACATTTCCGTAAAAATTCCATAGCTGATCAATATCCTTTCCGTGTCTGCTAGCAGAGGACTTGAGCAAAGGCATCCCTCTAGGCAGCGGCTGGATTGATACACACTTTTTCAGGGATGCACAGTTTGCTCACCACTTCACAATATCTCTGGCACACTCCATTTTCACTACTTTCTGCTGGGCCAGAGCTGCTTCTCTGGATTTGCCCAAGTTGCTACACCCCTACATGATGTCAAATTAGACAGTATGACCAAATAGCTCAGCTCTGGTGGTTCATTTCCAGACACCCCAGGGGAAACCATAGCAATGCCAGTTTGCATCAGTTTTTCTTAAAGCGATAGCTTTTTCCCACCTTCTCTTCTCAAACTGCCAGCCTAAGGACAACCCATTCCCACTATAGTCGCAGGAAAAGAGGAGCCAGACTAGACCGTTCGTTTGAGCGGTGGTTATGGTCCTGCTTCAATTTTGTGAGGCTGAATAAACTAAACCCATTAATTCTTCCCATCGCTCCCCGGCCTCTGGTGACTGCACAGTCGGTATTTTACCCTGACTCCCAGAGGAAAAGTGCATTCACGTAGAGACCGTTATCAAATTTAGTAGCAATTAATGTTCTTGTTATGAATCACAGCGCAGAAACAAAGTACTTAGAGCCTGATGTGTCCTTCCCAAGCGGTGATCCCACAAGATCGAGGGTAGGACACTTCAGAGACGCCTGTAAGTGCAGTTGGTGTTGATGCTGCCGGCTTACAGATTTATACGGGACGTAGCCTCCAAAGGAGGGAAAAATAGGTAATGGGTATTTTACTGCCTCTACACTTCTTGTTAAATTGTCTTCATTTTTTTACTCAGCATCTGCCTCACTGAGTACTCATCATCTGCTACTGAGCCATCTGATGTACAACAGATGTTAAGCACTTAGTGAGGCAGAGAAGGAGGTAAAAGTGTCATATCATGATTAAATACTTGCTACAGCTATTATATAGGGTGACCATACCGCTTTGCTCTTACGTTTAATGTTACAGTGTATTGAACAAGAGTAAGTACATGGTTTAGATTAAACTTGCAACTGCTATTGTTCAAATAAATTAATTTTTTTTTTTGAAAGTAAAGTTATTTCATAGCAAAAAAAAAAAAGATTGCAAAATATTTTAAATACGCTTTAGAGTTAAGAACTGGAGAGCATTTCATAAAGAGGTAACGCAGTGTAACTTCACGCAGAATTATTTCACCTACCGAAACACTTAAGACTTAAATTTTTCATTAAGATGATTCTCATCAGAAACTTGGCTGATGTTAACTGATACATTAACCTCCATAGAATTATCCTATTTTTTATCATGCTTGTGTAAATGTGAGATTATATGGCATCTCTTCAGCGTTCTAGCTGAAGGTGTGGTAGCCAACCGGTTAGTGCATCCTATGGGGCAGAGGGTTCACCCGCAGAAGAGTCTCGTCATCCAGCGGCAGCAGCCTGATCTCGTAGTATGGTAGGAAAAGGGCTGAATGTGAGAAGGTGGAGCTGGATCCGTTATTAAACCGTAATTAGTCAACAATCTGTCTCCTGGTACATTTTAAGAATTGAGAAAACTCGTGGAATATCGTCATGCACAACTAGGGACATTCACACTGATGTACACGATCAAACAAACGGGGGTGGAGGGACGTGTTCACCCGCGCAAGAGACGTGGTTCGGGTGACTACAAAGGCTTTGCAGCCAAAGGCGAGACCGAAACCTCAGAGTGGTGGGGAGCCCGTGCAGGGGCGCTGGCTAGAGGGGAGCGTGTGATTTGTGGGGGTTACCTGGCTCGGTCTTCTACTCTGCAGAAGTCGGAGCAGAGCCTTGGTGGCCTATTTCCTATGAAGACAGCAGGTATTCAGCTAACGGGACAATGAATAATAGTTATGTTTTCACAGAAACTACGTCCTGGACTTAGCATTTCTTTTGTGACTTTGTGCTGCTTTTGAAAGGTTGATTTCAATGACTCAGTATTAATAAACAAAAGAAGTCTTAAAAAAAATTCTAAAGAATTTCCAGGGAGCTCTAATTCAATATATGATTTGATAAGAAATACCCTATACTTATCAAGTATTTCATTTCATTAAATTAAATATTACTTCATTTCTAAGGTAAAGTTGTGATTTCAAGTGTATGATTCACCAAAAATAGCTTTTGATTATAGCGTATCACATAATTTTACGTGATGGTGACAGCACAGAAATTTCAGGCGTCTCATTTTGACTTGAAGCTCATTGAAGTAAATAGGAAGATTCTTGCTGGTTTCACTAGGTTTGGAAGTTAGAAGTTCTATATCTCAACGTTCAGAAAACTAACACATCAGGCCAGCAAATACAATTTTTCAAATCAAATAATGATGTTTGCAGTGTCATTAAAAGAATAATTGGGGAGCTCTTTCAACCCTTCCTCAGAAGCTAATTAGCTTAATTTATTTATTATGTTCTATAAACAAGAAGCAACTGCTCAAGATAAGCAGCCTTTGTCACTACTCCCCTATTAACACAATGAGAATATAAATGATTAAATAAAGCTGATTAAAGGTAAAAGAGCACTGGGAATGTGTACAGAACAGTGTGGTGAGGAATGGAGGGAAGTACCAAGAATTTATTACACCTGAAGAGACGAATGAAAGTGTACTACATTTTGAGCAAAGCCTCGTGTTAACTTTAATCTGAACTTGAGGAGCTTCAAGTCAGAGATTCAGATTCTGTCCCTATCGAAGTAAACAGGAGTTTTTCTTACTGACTTCTGCAGACCTCACACATCAACGCAACTTTGAAAACAAAGGAAACAGTGGGAAAACACAATGAAGTTCTGTGACAGACGTAACAAGCATTTTTCTTTCTGGCATCAGTCTAAGGAGTGGGTCTTGACTATGTCAAATGGTGAATAATGAAAGAAAGGAATTAGGAGTGGTCTGCTCGAGTTTGCATAGAGTATCTAGACAACGAAGCACTAGTTCAGCCGCCTAACTTAGAAAATTAAATAATAATTAGACCTAACATAGTAGAAAAAAGAAATCTAATGGATGGCATCAAGCAATAACTGACACTGGCTGAATCTTATGTGAAGAAACTAATTACCTGGAAGAAAAGTGAGATTTTGTCTTTCTCATACTAATGCACTGAGCTTCAAAAAATGTTCCCACACTCTGCCATTGTCTGGGGGCAACGGCAGAAATATCCAGGAGAAAAAAGAAAACCTTTAAAATCCAAAAAAGATATTTAACCAACGTTTTGATTTTCCTGGAACAGTTTTTCATTTTAATGATGTTTTCAGAACCACATGGCATAATACAGGAGTAATTGCTGAATTGGGATGTCAGTCATTTGTGTGAAGTTTTCTGTCAACCTGTGGCTGAGGTCCTTGTGGAGGTTATTATACAGCTCACTGGTCTCGACTGGTCTAGGCTGGTCTTGTATAACAAGCTCAGGAAAAGTAGTAAAATCTTGGATGGCCTGTACATTATCGAGGAAAAGAGGTTCTTTTTCTCCCTGGGTATTAGAGATCTACCCAACTGGGAACAGGCACTGAGGGAGGGCAGCACCTTAAAATAAGAAGCTGTAAAAGTACATAAAAATCTCTAAAGCAGTGCAGTTATGTACTGATTTTAATACTTCTAATAGTACTGTTTGTAATTCTCTTAAAAATTCTGCCTACAAGTAAAATGAAAATAGAATCATAGAATCATAGAATAATTTAGGTTGTAATGGACCTTTGCAAGTTATCTGCCCAAACCAGGGTCACCTTCAAAGTCTGGTCAGGGCCTTAGACCACTGAGTTTTTAACATCTCCAATGATGGAGATTCCCAGCCTCACTCATCAACTTCTTATAGTGTTTGGCCAACCTGACAATGAAGAATTTTTCCTTTTCTCCAGTCAAAATTGCTTTGCTGCAACTTTTGTGCACTGTTTCTTCTCCTTCTTCTGTGCATCTTGGATAAGTGCCTGGGCCCATCTTCTCTACATCTTTCCAGAAGGTATTTGGAAACAGCATTTAGATCCTCCTTTAGTCTTATGTTCTTCAGCCTAAACAAACCCAGTTCCTTCAGGCTCTCCTCATACGTTATGTGCTCCCGCCCTCTGAACATCGTGGTTGCCCTTCACTGGACTTGCTCCAGTCTATTGATAGCTCAGTTGTACAGATGATTTAAATCCAGATGCAATGTCCCAGAAGCCATTTTGTGAGTACCAAACATGGGGAAATATTTGCTGCCCTTGACCTGTTGGCTCTACTAATGCACTTGGTCTTCTTTGCCACAAGACAACAGTCCTAGCTCACGTTCAGCTGTTCAGCCTCTTATCTGCTAGGATCTCAGGTGCTTTCCCAAAAAGCTGTTTTCTAGGGGGTATACCCAGCCTGAACTGTTGCCTAGAGTTTTTCTGGTTCCAGGTACAAGACTTTGCATTTCTCTGCCTTAGGACAGATCTTGTTAGATAAGAGCAAGGCGAAGAAGACACTAAATACTTTAATAATTTCTGTTGCCAGGTCTCTTTTCTCTTTCAGCAGCAGGCCTCTATTTTCCTCGGTCTGACTCTTGCTGAAAATGTACATTTAGAAGTCCTTCTTGTTATCATTCTCATTGCTCACTCGTATCAAAACAGGCTGAGTTTTGAAATGTCATGTAATTTAATCACTGTATGTCCAGGTCATGTTTCTGTAGTCCTCCCACGTAGCCTTTCCCAACTTGCAACTTAGGTAAACTTCTTGGTATTTGAGCTCAGACAGGAGTTCCCCATGCATCCAAGTCAGCCTCCTGCTGTGCCTGCTCAACTTCCCACACATCTAAATGGACTATTGTGCTATCAGGACATCATTCTTGAAGACCAACCACATCACCTGGGCTGTTTTACCTCTTAGGGCAGCCTCACCTGGTACCCAACCTAGTAATTCCCTGAACAAGACAAAGGCTGCTCTCCTGAAGACCAGGATATCTATTCAGTCACTTGCCTCCCTCACTTCCTTTGGGATTTTGTTTGGACCATCCTGCAGCCAGTGTAGCCAAGGCAGCCATCAGCTTTCACATCCTCAACCAGATCTTCCCTATTTATGAGTGGCAGCTCCAGCAGACCATCTTCCCTATTCAGCTCCTTCAACGTCTGCGTAAAAAATTTATCCTCAATGTATTTCATTACTCTCCCAGATTGTTCGTGTCCTGTCATGTTACCCCACCACCACCATCACTGCTGGGATGGTTGAAGTCCCCCATGAAGGTCAGGACCTGTGGTCATGTTGCTTCCTCTGGTTGGTTAAGGAAGGCTTCATCCACTTCCTTTTCTTCATCTTCTGGTCTGTAGCAGATTCTGACCACAGTCTCCCTGTTGCTGGACTCTCCTCTGATCCAGTTCATTGTTCATTCAACAGCCAAGTTTTAGTTCAAAGTACTCCTCTGTGTGGCATGCACCTATCCCCCTTGCCCACCCGTTCTCACTAAAGGGTCTCTGTTCATCCGTCACAAGCACTCCAGGCTAATCCCACCACACCTCTGTGATCCCAGTGAAGTCACAGCATTGCAACTGTGTCCACGTCTTCTGCCTGTTTCCTGCACCGCATCTATGTCTGGGCACTTGAGGTGGGTCCCTAGTTGAGCCACTTTCCGGTGGGAGTGTTTTTCCCAGACACTTTTTTGCCTAGCCCCCGTTTTGACGCCAGCCCCAAGCTAACATTGCTTGCAGCCCTTCTCACAGGGTCAGCAAGTCTGTTGCCTAAGACGTCACCCGTTATGTTCTGTCAGATCCTACCTCCCCCAACCGCCGTCCATCCTCAAAGAGGACCCAGTGGCCGTAAAGGCCGACGCCCTGCCTATCTGACTGCAGCAGCTGTTCAGCCAGATGTTGACCCGTGGGAGGCATCTGCTTCTAACCAAGCCTTTCCCCTTGAAAGCAGAGTCCAGAATTTTAAATGATCTCTTATTTCTAGGAGAAAAAGCGAGCTTTCAGAATGGCATTCCAGTGTGAATTTATCTAATTAAGGATGAGTGGCTTAAATAAAGTAGGTATTGCTGACATTTTATGTACTTTCACTTAATTTACTTAATTTACTTGAGTGAAAGCAATAAATTTAGAAAGAGCAACAGTATTCCTTAATGATAACTTTAAAAAAAGCAGTCGAGTAAGGTAGTTGATTTTACTTTTTAAAAAAGAATTCATGTTTGTAAACTGACCAGACAAATGAGTATAAGTAGAACTTCTTGAAATCTCCCTGGTTAAAATCAGGTTAAAAAAAATCAAAATAAGGTAAAAAGTATTAGAACGTTATTGCTTTGAACTTTTTTTTTTAATAAGGAGAAAGCCTCCTTCCCTCTAAAGTTCTTGGTCTCCTTGCAGCCACTAATGATCAAAGATATAGCTGTTTTAATAAGCTAAATAGTAAGTTATAAACTGATAACTAAGTTTTAGGAAGGACACTTACTTAATAGTGCAGCTATGTGATGTCATGCAGGCTTTTAGACTGCTTCTTCTATCCCTTAACAAAAAAAGAAGGAAGGTAAGCTCATTAAAAATAAAAAGAACAAAAAAGTAGCGTTAAAGATTTTGCTTCTCATAATAATGGAAACAGCAGATTAGATCGTTAATAAGGAAAAAGAAAGTTTTAAAGACCGTGTGGCTGGAGAAGTGAGTAACCCAAACAAAATCAACCCTTGCCAGTAAATTAATTTTGCTGGTTGATACAGGCTTATTCCAACAATAGAAAATTCTCCTCTTCCAACAGTGCCATCTTCCTCACCAGGTCTCTCTCTTTCCACCACCTTCTTTGACCAAGAGAATTCCTGCCCTGCTTTCCCAGCTCCCTTCTCGTCGTCAATCTACAGTAAGGCCACAGTCTCCCTTTCGTTCTTTGCCTGGCGCATTCCAAATACTTGTCCCATCTAACCATGCTCAGGTGTATCCACAGGAGGAGTAATCGCCTTCTTTTCCCAAAAACTCTTCTATATGAAAAAATTAATGTGGAGAACATTCTTTGACTTATTTCAATGCCAAATAATAAGCAGCATAATAAGTAGTAACACAATATATAACCCCCCCTGTAATCCTATCCACTAGATCTAAGAGGAAGAAAGGGTAGATGAAACATAACAGGCATCAACTTAAAGCTGCAAATTATCTCCCCTACCTTACGTGGTGGGTTAACCTCGGCTGGCTGCCAGATGCCCACCCACCCAGCCGCTCCCTCCCTCACCCTTTTCGACAGGAGGAGAGGAGGAAATAAGATAAAAAAGCTTGTGGGTCGAGATCAGAACAGCCGGCTGAAAACAGCTGGAACTGTCTGAAACCAGCTGTGTCTGGTACGGGGCAGCCCCGGCCTCTTCTCACAGAGGGCACCCCTGTGCCCACCCTCCCGCTGTCAAAACCTTCCCAGTGGCACCCAAAACCTCAATAAAGCAATATTCAAAAAAGCACTCATTAAAATCTAGCAGAAAGTACGTAAAATTAGGCTCCAAAAATTCGTAGCTGGTGTGTAGTTTAAAGCTAACCGTGCCTGAGCTCCAAGCCAGGATAAACGCTTAACCTCCAAGCCGTACAGAAATTTCTTGTCCGTACTAGCACAAAGCCAAATCCAGGCTACTGATCCCTGCTGAAAAACTAACGTAGTCACCTGGCTCTCTTTGGCTTCGGAGCTCAGGCACAGTTAGCTTTCTTCTGACTAGAATATACCATCCAAATATATCCTTAGATGCTCCAAACTACGCACACAGTTGATGTTTTGTGTGAGTAAGGCAAGCAGATTTAGTCTCTGTGGCTGACACTCCGTGATACACAGAAAATCTTTACGGTAAGTCTCCAGATGTTTATCCTCTACTGAGATGAACTCAAACCCACAGCTGTAAGCTCAGAGCTGGTCTATGCAAAATGAGGTTCTCTGGAAATGCACTCCTAATATATAACAAAACTTTTTAAAGGCGTGGACTTCTGTTCGCAAGAGAAGTGGAACAGAATGCTAAAATTTACATTCACAAACCTGATCAATATCGGCTGCTGAAGGCGCGTAACCTTGATACGGGTCGTGCGGTACCAACGGGTAGTAACAGTACAAGCAGAAAACTTGGAGACGAAAAAGCAAATGACATATTCTTGAAATCTTCCCAGTTATCTGTCCAAGGTAACAAATCAAAACAAGGTAACAACTTTATGAAGGCTAGCGTGAAGCAAATGGCTTAACCCAAAGATCTAAAGGAAAGCAAAAACCCCAGATTTTTATATCTTACATCCAGCAGTTTTTGGAACTCAGTATCAGTTCTTAAATAAGCACAGAGAGCCATAAAGAGGAAAGGAAAAAGCCGTAACGAGAGACCTTTGATAGGTTCGTTTCACTCCTTTGGACAAGGATCTCCTCTGGTTCGACTGCTGGGACGCATCCCAGGGCTGGCAGCAATAAGACAGACCGTGCGCGACGTAGCCTGGCCGCAGAGTTCGTCCCGAAACGGGAAACGGGGTCATAACGCACCGGGACGGCGGCTCCCGTGCGCTGCCGGCAGGCACGCGTTGCGGTCCCAGCCACCCGGGCAACGTGCACAGCAGCTCCCCATTCCGCCCGGGAGAGCGACAGCTTTAAGGTTCCACTCAGTTTTGGAGTAACTCTTATATTGTGACGTTGACCTTGCTTGTAGAATGGACTTTATGGGTTTTAATCAGGTAATGAAGGAATAAACTTGCCAAAATATTTTTGCTTAATCTGACTTTCCAATAAGCACACAGAATAATGGTGTTTAGGCATTCATCTCATGGATGTTATTGTATTTACTTATACTTCTAGAAAATACTAACAGGCTATATGTATATAAAAAAAACCCCAAACAACCAAGATTCCTGCCCTCAACCAAAAAAGAGAGAAAGGAAAAAGAAAAGAATAAACAAAGCCACGAGAATATACAATGATGTAATTTTACGGGTTTTTATTTTCATGTTTCTAAAGAATCAGACTTTGAGATGCCATAGGTTTTTAGTTTTAGCATTTATTTTATAGACAGAAAAAAACCAACAAAAATATTAAGATATTAAGATTTCTGAACTATTCAACGCTTGAGACAAATTCAGATGTGACTTAAAAAGTAAAAGTCAGCAGTAAATGAGGCTCTTGCATTTCTCTTTGAAACAATGCAATGAAAAGGGAAGAAACCGTACAACCATTGTCATTCATGCGGCAACAATAGATCTGACTCTGCAGCAGCCAAAATAAGTTCTTTATTGTGCAGTGCTAAGATTAATAAGAACTGGAAAATACAGACAAAGAAAGAAGATAATTTTTCTCTTGACTATTTCCATGTAACTCCGCTGTTCCCGTTGTCTTTCTGCGAGCGACTGTGCCTCATCAGCCTAAACTGTTGGTTTCAGTATCTGTTTTCCCAGTGTGACGTAGGACATCAACTGGTGCTTCTGGTGAAACCAAAACCAGATGACAAGAAGAACATTAAAGTGACCTTTTAATTTCGTGGCCAACCACGGCATGCTCATGCACGGCTTCCTGTAGGGACTGCTGTGCGGGAAGTCGTCGGGAGAACTGAGGCTGAATCTGTTTCAGTGGGGCTGGGGGTCCTATTTGCTATTCCAGGAAAGTATTTTGGCTCATTGTCTATAAATCCAAGCAGCTCCTGCCCATAACAAGAAAGCTTGCAAGCTTGCAAACATCCTGATAATGAAATAGAGAGACGGTACAGAGTTATACACGCTTAGATACATACAAAGCACCTCCCTGATCGAATAGTATGAGGAAAAATAATCTCAACCGCATAGGATTTCAAGATGTTAATCTGAAGACAATTACAGAAAAATGGATCTTTGTCAGGCTTCCTTGACAGAGATACAGAGAGAGCAAATACATGAACCAAATGTTCCTGTTGTGCCTGTGAGTTTGTAAGGAAACTTTTCTTCTGTGATTTTGCATTGTTAAAAGGCAATTTATACATGTATTTATCTGACAGCAGATGCTGTCATCTGACTTTAGTGCCTTAATCTGCTACTAAAACCAGCTCCATTTTTCTCTTTCTGATAAAAAATAACAAGGTTGTATTTATTGCGTGCAGGTCTCTCTTTGTGTTAAAATAAGTTATTTTAATGTTGCAGATCCTCCAACTACTGGCTCAACCGCATCCAGTCCTTTCTCTACTGCAATGAAAACGGCCTCCTGGGAAGCTTTTCTGAAGAGACTCACACGTGCACCTGCCCCAACGACCAGGTGGCCTGCCACGGGTTCCTCCCCTGCACCGTCGGCGACGGCTCCGCGTGCCTGAGCTGCGCCCCTGACAATCGCACCCGCTGTGGGAGCTGCAACGCCGGCTACATGCTGAGCCAAGGGCTTTGCAAGCCTGAAGTGGCCGAATCCACAGAGCACTACATTGGGTTTGAGACTGACCTTCAGGACCTGGAAATGAAGTATTTATTGCAGAAGACAGACCGGAGAATTGAGGTCCACGCCATTTTCATCAGCAATGACATGCGCCTCAACAGCTGGTTTGATCCTTCTTGGCGCAAGCGGATGCTCCTTACTCTTAAGAGTAACAAGTACAAGTCCAGCCTGGTCCATATGATACTGGGCCTCTCACTGCAAATTTGCCTAACTAAAAACAGCACCTTAGAGCCCGTTCTTGCTGTTTATGTCAACCCTTTTGGGGGCAGCCACTCTGAGAGCTGGTTTATGCCTGTGAATGAAAATAATTTCCCAGACTGGGAGCGGACTAAACTGGACTTACCCCTTCAGTGTTATAACTGGACGCTGACTCTGGGCAACAAGTGGAAGACATTTTTTGAAACTGTACACATCTATTTGAGGAGTCGAATAAAGTCAAATGGTCCAAATGGTAATGAGAGCATCTACTATGAGCCCCTGGAGTTTATTGATCCCTCAAGAAATCTGGGCTACATGAAAATCAATAACATCCAAGTGTTTGGCTACAGCATGCACTTCGACCCAGAAGCAATTCGAGACTTGATTTTGCAGCTGGACTACCCCTATACTCAGGGATCGCAGGACTCGGCACTTTTGCAGTTGTTAGAGATACGGGATCGTGTAAATAAACTCTCTCCACCTGGTCAACGTCGTCTAGACCTCTTCTCTTGCTTGCTTCGTCATAGACTCAAACTGTCTACCAGTGAAGTGGTGAGGATCCAATCTGCTTTGCAGGCCTTTAATGCCAAATTGCCAAACACAGTGGATTATGACACAACCAAATTATGTAGTTAACCATAAATGTGAAGCACAACACAAAACCTTGAAGGAGTTTTTACAGTGCTTTTGTGGAACAGTTTATGTTTGGAAGAGTAAATTTAAATTGTCTTTTCAATATCTGTCTTATATCAGTCAATACTGTTGGATGGCAATTTACACACATGAACTTGCTGACAATGAATATATTATACCTGCAGTTTTGGTTTATGAATGAAATAAATACTGACACCAGTCTAGAAGACGTTCTACTTTTTACAATAAATTTCATTTGTAATTTTATATGTTCCGTGGCAATGCTTTTGTGCATTACATCCTCTAGAGGGAACATAGAAGGATACCAATAAAATTTTGTAGCTGAACAGTTATTAAAAAGAAATGCTGTGGGATTCTTTTTTCTTACACAAAAGTAGTAACCTTGATACACTTTTGTGTGTGTTGAACACAGGAGGTGTAGGTAAAGAGGAGACGGTGACTCAAGATTTTAAGAGAAACTGTAGGAAAGTCAAAGCCGTAGAATATTTTATTCTTAGGATGCGGATCTACACGTTCATGCTGAGCTGAAGTGACAACGGTAGCGATGCTTTACTTGCTACGCCCAAGCCTTCCCTAAGGCATGCCCCTTTCAAGGCGCTTGACCTGACGCAGGGACTCGGGGAGCGGGAACAGCGCGTGCCCCGGGGCGGCAGGAGGTTAGTGCTGTGAGTCCCGCGCAAGGGGCGGCTGCATCAGCTCCATCGGAGACAGGTGAGGGGCCGTCCCTGCGACTGACGCTGCTCACGTTACAAAAGAAACAACCTCGCCCAGCCAAAGACCTTTTTGAAAGTCTCCATAATCCTTTGCTTTGCATATCTATAGAAAGAATTAGCCACCTATATACATTACCTCCTCCCAAATACACACACTATGATATTTATCTAAAATTATATGAACTATTTACCTAAATTATCATCCATGCTGATTCGATTCTAATTAATTTCAAAAATTTCCCTGACAATGCAACATTTTAGTATGTGGATATTTTTTTAATTGGTACAGATAATATTCTTTCAGTGCAAGATTTTACAGTTTCAAAAAGTATACCCTTTTATAGGTACATGACAGCTATTGAAATCTAGTTTATAAAGCTGAAAGTGCAAATAAATATGTCATTATCAATTAATGAAATTAATTAAATGTGCACGACTGTGGATCAGAATAAGGTTCTTTGGTATTTTACACATTCCAGCAGAAAAAATACATATAAGACAGCAGAACTTGGGGACTCTCAAGAAGGTTTTGCTACCTCTTGGAAGAGAAAAGTACAAATGGCTGGGCTAGCAGAAGTCCGTGTTAGTAAATACAGGGTAAAGTGAAGGAAATGGATACTGGGAGCACCTCCTTATGTTAAGTCTGAATCTGTCATTGATGTAAAAGCCAACTTGTTTTTTACCATGGGAAAGAATTACATATAAAACTACCATTTTCTGTGCAAGCACGGAAAGAAAAAATCACATATTTAACTCATATACAATTTTAATTCAACTAGACTTCAATTAATTTCAATCAAATTTAATTTTATTAATTTCAATTTAGTTATATTACAATTTAATTCTGAGTTGTAGCCTGATCTGAATTTAAGGTACGCTCCTCACTTCATTTCCAGCTAGACCGCAGCAGCACAAGAAATGCAATGCTTCATAAATATATGTAAGCAAAATAAAATGCAAGGCCAGAAACATTTCAAAAAGCCTAATGTCAAGGAAAATCTTCTTTTCTTTAGTGATTCCTGTCTCTCCTAATTTCACCAAATATTTATAAGGATATACATTTGTAGTTCACCACCACGCATCCAGATAATTCCTCAGACCTTCTATACTAGGAAGCCCCTCAGAACTAAAATTAGCATTTTTTTCCTGTAATCATCCTCCGGATGAATTCCCGTTTGTTTTCTACTTACAGCTTTCTTTTGCTGATAAATAATGTATCTCAGCCCCTCTTCTATGTGCCAAAATTTTGGCTTGCTCTTGCATTGGTAAGACTTTCTCAATTAAGACTCTTACTATTCCTGTTTTCCTCTCCAAGCCTTTCCTTTGGTATGTCTTTGGCGACTACAATAAATTGCAGAATTAGATAGTTTGATTTTACTAGTCAGTACCTTCTGTAGTCTTTTTAAATAAACAAAAGACTGTGATGCCATAAAATGAACAAAAAGCAAAAAAATCCTCTTCTGTTCATAGAAAGTAAAAGTTACAACAGAAACGTGGGGCAATGATAAATAAACGTTTGCTTATGTTATCCCCTCAACAGGGAAAAATACTAATATGTCCCGGTAAAGGATCTGGGGATTTTTTTCCCCCTCTTTCATGCTCCTTCCTAAAATAGCTCCTCAATGACTATTTTTCTTTCTGGGTTGATTTTTGTTGTGTTTTTGCTTTTTTTTAAATATCTTTCTCTGCCAAGATGGAAAGTTTTCGCTATGCCCAAATACGCACAGAATAGAATGTACAAATAAGAAGAAGACAAAAGAGGCTTCAGTCAGACAACATTTAATTATTGTACAACACATTAAGCATATTTGACTGGACTAGTGGAAACCCCTTGTCATTACTGTATCGTTGTGCCAAATTACAAGTATGACACAACTTTCTTAGCCTACTAGTCATGGACTAGTTTTGGATTTTGGAACCTGCGGGATCTTGGAATAGTGAGGGTTTCTAGTTTATCAAAACTGGATTCCAGAAAGATAAATATAAAAGGAAAAAAAAGCGAATAATGAAAAAAAGTCACAAGATTTATCTGGTTCTCAAGTTACAAACAGGAGTCAACAGTATTTCCCTTTTGATACTTTTTTCCAATTAAAATCTTTCTATGCTCTCAAAAAGAACTTGAGGGTGTGTAAAAAAAAAAAAAAAGAGAAGTCTGGATAAGTCAAAACAGCCAAGGACTTGATCCATAAGAAAATGGTGTGATAAGATACGAACACTCTTGCGGGGAAGAACGAACTGTGGCTACATCCATGTACACTCATTTCCATCCGGACATTGCGGATAATATTTCTCCTACTTAGTGTGTGCTGTACATCAGATCCCGACTCTGGTTTTTTTGCTGTCCATTTCCCTTTTCTTTCACCAGTGGTGTTATTACCTACCATTATAAGCTGAAAAATCCCCAAGGAAATTATAGTAATATATGGAACTAAAACAGTATTCAGAGCAAACGTCAGTGACTATAGTTCTAACAACCAGGTAGATATTAATTATAGCAAAGGAACCTTCCTGCTGAAGTGGAGGCAACTGTTATCTGACACAAAGCTCTTATAACACTGTTTTCCAAGCAGCTACAATTCAGGTCACGTCTGAAGGCTGGGAGCCAAACTAATGTCTCCAAGTTCTATTGCAGGAACAAAGCGTAATAAGGATGGGCTACCTTATCACTGCCTAGAAACCAGAATTAGGTTTGCCAGGGCGATCTAAACCTCTGGGGGACACAATTCGGAATACAGAGGCTGAATTGAATCATATTAAAAATATCATGAAGATGAATAAACTTTAATTTCTCTCATTTTTACTGAAAAGGTACAGGCAGAAAGAAAATGTGCTTAAATTCTAGTGGCTCAAGGTGTTTCAGGGTGTTTCTTCCTTTGCCACAGAACAGTTATACCTGTACAGACACGTGGAGGAAGAGCCTGCATATGTTGGCTGTGTTTATTGAGAAAGTACTTATTCAGCGGATACTTCAAGTCGGTAAAGAGGTAAAAGCCAGGAGAAGTCGGTTTTTCCCAGGCTGAGTAAGCAGCCAGGCAGCTTGAGCAGGAGAGAGGACAGAGACATGGAGGAGGATGCTACAACTGCCAAAAGGTCATTTGCTTGAAAGTACAGCACATGCTCCAGGTGCAAAGCAAAACATGGCAGAGCAGCAAGGAAGAAAAACGATCAACACCCACATCACTACTGAGCTACATCTAAACTTTGAGTCCTGCGTGGCAATAGGTCTGCAACAGCAGATCATAGAATCACAGAATTGTTTTGGTTGGAAGAGACCTTTAAGATCATCGAGTCCAACCGCTAACCCAGCACTGCCAAGGCCACCACTAACCCATGTCCCCAAGCGCCACATCTACACGTCTTTTCAATCCCTCCAGGGATGGGGACTCCACCACTGCCCTGGGCAGCCTGTGCCAGGGCCTGACAGCCCTTTCGGGGAAGAAATGGTTCCCAATATCCAACCTAACCCTCCCCGGCGCAACTTGAGGCCGTTTCCTCGTGTCCTGTCGCCTGTTCCTTGGGAGAAGAGACCGACCCCCCCTGGCTCCAACCTCCTTTCAGGGAGTTGCAGAGAGCGAGAAGGTCTCCCCTCAGCCTCCTTTTCTCCAGGCCAAACCCCCCCAGGTCCCTCAGCCGCTCCTCACAGCACTTGTGCTCCAGACCCTTCCCCAGCTCCGTTGCCCATCTCTGGACACGCTCCAGCCCCTCAGGGTCTGTCTTGGACTGAGGGGCCCAGAACTGACCCCAGCACTCGAGGTGCGGCCTCGCCAGGGCCGAGTCCAGGGGGACGATCCCTGCCCTGGTCCTGCTGGCCACACTCTTGCTGATACAGGCCAGGATGCCGTTGGCCTTCTTGGCCACCTGGGCACACTGCTGGCTCATCTTCAGCCCACTGTTGACCCAGATAGGTAGATGTGATATGGTAAAGGATCAGTCTTTTACAATCACAGAATCACAGAATCACAGAATGGAGGGGGTTGGAAGGGACCTCTGGAGACCACCCAGCCCAACCCCTGCCAGAGCAGGGTCACCCAGAGCAGGCTGCACAGGGCTGTGTCCAGGCGGGTTTCCCGTGTTCCAATTTGTGCCCGTTGCCCCTTGTCCTGTCGCTGGGCACCACTGAGAAGAGTCTGGCCCCATCCTCTTGACACCCGCCCTTGAGATATTGATAAGCGTTGGTGAGGTCCCCTCTCCGTCTCCTCTTCCTCAGGCTGAACAGCCCCAGCTCCCTCAGCCTTTCCCCACAGGAGAGATGCTCCAGGCCCTCAGCATCTCTGTACCCTCCGCTGGGCTCTCTCCAGTAGCTCCTCGTCTCTCTTGAACTGGACACAGGACTCCGGATGGGGCCTCCCTAGGGCAGAGCAGAGGGGGAGGAGAACCTCCCTCGACCTGCTGGCCACACTCTTCTGAATGCACCCCAGCAGCAATTGTTTCTTTGACAGGTAGATGACAGAATCTGAACTACAGCTCGTGCCAGCACAGGCACCCTTACGAACAGGAGCATGCCCTGGATGGTGCAACAGGGGCTCCTTCCAAGATAGCTAGAGTGCAAACGGGAAGCCAGGAAAAAGTGGAGAAAGGGAAGGAACCAGGACGGCATTTTATCAGGCTTTTAAACAAGTGGAAGAGAGCCCATACGTCCCATTGTAGTTAAAACAAGAAACCAAGATCACCTTGGGTGTGGTAGGAGTTTGGTAACAAGAAATGTCATGGCTCCTTTTTCGTGAGAATCGGTGACATGAGAGACCTTGACACCACAGCTAGCGCGGCGTTATTGCCACCATGCACAGTTGGCTGAGACCTCCAGCACAGGCAGTTTATAGGGCTGCACGACTGACGCTGGGTCTGTTCACTCAGCTCCATATTCTGAGCAAGAAATCTATTCTGGGTGTAGCACAGTAATCTGATGTTCTTCTGCACACAGATATCACTTATGAAGCAACCTATAACCCCGGGGCACGGTGTGTATAATGTATATAACTTATCCACATGAGAGGGGAGTGCGTGGCTTCCTGAGACATCCTAGGTTCACGGATTTGGCAGAGTGGCCACGCCACAGACTACACCGCTTCGGGAGCAAGGACGCGTGGAGGAGCAGGAGTCATAACTTCTTTCTCTCCCCACCAAACCAACAACATGAAGGTGTGAATTATGAATGAGGAAACGGTTTTGCCTCCCAGAAATGGTGCAAACTTTTCCTTCCCTACAGATTATTTCTTGGATGCTAACGCACATCTAAAACTATCAGTGTCTCTTGTCCACACACTTACATATTGCTCTTTATTTTATGGTACATTTTAGTGCAACATATGCATATACGAATGAGAAATACAGCTAAATGACAATGCTAGTAGCAATAGCTGCCGTAGTAGGTGCACCATTTATTGTATGTCTGCCTATAGAATCATAGAATTGTTCTGGTTGGAAGAGACCTCCAAGATCATCGGGTCCAACCATTAACCTATCACTACCAAGTCCACCACTAAATCATATCCCTTAGGGCCTCATCTAAACGTCTTTTGAATCCCTCCAGGGATGGGGACTCCAGCACCTCCCTGGGCAGCCTGTTCCAATGCCCGACAACCCTTTTGGTGAAGAAATTTTTACGAATGTCCAATCTGAACCTCCCCTGGCGCAACTTGAGGCCATTTCCTCTTGTTCTGTTGTCTGTTACTAGGGAGAAGAGTCCGACCCCCATCTCTCTACAACCTCCTTTCAGGGAGCTGATCTCCTCTTCAACGTACAGCAAACAGAAAAGAAGGTAAAACACCTGGGAGGCAGAGACGGTTTTGCTCTGAAAACAATAGTCCTCTGAGAGGGCCGAATCCAGCGCGGGGCCACCTTTCGAACACATTGCAAGAGCTCTCTCTTTTTCAAAAAAAGGCTTTTTGTCATTTCTCAGCTGACATGAAAGGGGAAGGAGAAGAGGAGGATTGAAACAAAGCGAGGCGTGTGCATATCAAACCGTGATTCTTCTGTGGGGAAAGGGGGAAGAACGAAGCAGCTTTGAAGTCCCTTTGGGATCTCGTCACAGGTGCGTCACTCACTGCGTAACTGTTGCGCTTAGGTACAATAGCGACAGATGCAGCAGAAGACCAGAAGTACAAAGATTAGGTCCAAGGGCTTAGCATGAATGTGACACAAGAAAATTGACCATAATTAGTTTTGAATGCTCAAAATTCTGTCTTACATCTTTCGCTCGCTCTCAGCAGGGAAGAAACTTTAAGCGTTAAACATGCATAAGAGAACAACAAAGGATAATTAATATTACAGATGTGTAGATCTTCTTTTATGTGTCCTTTTTATTGAGCTCCCTCCACTCCACTTCAGTTATTCAGTGTGTCAGTTATGTATCAGGACGTAACTCCTTTGCCTACAAAATTAAAGTGTCGTAACATGAGAGAAAATTATTGTCATGTGAGTTACACTTCCTAATAATTTTAAATAACTATATCTTGCATATAATGATAAATTTTCCAAGCAAGTCCTAAGCAAAAAACCCCCCAAAACTAACAAAATGTAGCTAAGACAATTTCCAGAAGGAGATGACAGGTGATCTATGATGTATACACCTGGCTCAATGAATACAATTAATTCAGCTAGTTCCATTTCAGAAGCTGAAAGCAGTTCATATTCGATTCTAACAGTGTAACAAATTTATCACATCATTTACTAAAGCCGTAAATTATTTTGGTGCATGGAAGTGTGTTTTTAAAAGACATGCCACAGATGAGCCAGTAATTCTACAGTGTACCAGTGATGAAATGAAAATGATTTTTTTTAAAAAACTGGTTTTGTTCCACTGATGTTCTATGAATTTAATTCCTCTGTCGCTGTCCAATGCTCAAGATTTCACTACCAAAATCAGAGTTTCCTGAGGGGACTCGTGTGACAACATTAGATAGGGAAGTTCTTGTTTGACAGCAGGCCATCAGACAGCATCCCAGCTATCTTTTCTATATTTGGATCTATAAAGTCAAGAAAACAACTGAGTTGCTAAGTGTTTTAAAATGCTGACTTGTCAACACAAAATAGAAAATGGAAATTCTTAGTTAAAAGTTTTATCGGGACCACTGAAAACATTGAAGTTTCTATCCAACTAGAATTTAGCTATAAACACGGAAAACTACCAGGCATTTATTTTCATGTATTATTTCTCAGCTTCAACAGTTTAAAAGAGCAAAATGAAGAAATGCCACTGACTTAGATTGAAAATATCAGTGTTATTTCTAATAAGTCTTAGGTTAAATGGAATATATCGATGACAATTTTTTTCCTTCATCAGAAAAAGCAATGTAATCCCTGTCACATTCTCTTATTAGAATGAATTGGAGTAATCCTATCGCTTCAATTCATGCGAGTTATATTTGAATTTTTTAATGTGATTATTTATTAAAGCAGCTGGATTATACACACACACACTCATTGAACTTGCCACTTTTTTCTTTAAGAGGCAACTTTTAGTGTCTTTAATAAAGTTGGGAGAAGCTGTTCTATGAAGAGCTCAGATACAGTGAGCAGCAATCCCCCTGCAAGTCCAGGGGTTTGGCTTTAAGGTTAATAGATGCCATTTCCACCTAAGCGCTCTAGGAACGAGCAATTCATAAAAAGCTGAAGTTGCTTTGTAAGCAAGCGCTTCGTCACACTGATAGAAGGCGACACGGTTGAGATCGCTGAAGCCATCCATACTTACATGGAGGCATTCGTCGGGTAAAACTTAAGGCATCTAAAATCAGGGCGTTAGGTAGAAGCACAGGCTGCTTCTATTCACAATAAAGCTCTGAAGGGAAATTCTGACATCTCAATAGCCTCCACGTGTCCATCAACTATCCAAAGATCCCAGGCTCCTAACCAAGATTAGATGCATAATGTTGGGCAGTGTGAATAATCAAGCCATGCACAAAAATGGGCAGAAGTCCTAAGGCTGTTATTTATGCCCACTCTGTTGAGCCTAGGACCATTCCCCAGGGAATTCTGCAATATAAGTAAGAGACTGGGGGTGGGGGGGTGGGGCAAAAAAAAAAGCAGTCATCAAAAAAAAAGCAGTTCTTAAAAAAAAGGCAGTAAGAAGTCATTAAGGGCCACTTTTAGCCACCGCATAATCCTGCAGGAAGCTTCCTTAGTACAGGCACTGAAATGCAGCAAGGTGTGATGCAGCTGGATGCGAAGGCTGCTGCAGAACCAGGCCTCGAGGAAATATTTTTGAAACATTAGGAGAAAATGTAAAATCTCCTTATGAAATATGATGTTTGAATCTATAACTGAGTTTCCCCTGGTAAGTTCTGGGAAATTTCCCTAAATCAAATTAAACTCAGGGAGCTCAGCCTGCCTCATAAATCAGTGGTCTGAACTAGGCATGCTTCAAGTGAGGCACGTCCAAGTCAGGAAGCGTGAGGATAAATCTGATGACATGAAATGAGCCTGTTAGACCTGGATAAAACTGTGAATAGGCAGTTTTTATACCTTGCCTAGACAACTGCAAACGAGGCCTGTTTTTGTAAAATACGGGATGAAGTGTCCGCATGTGCAAGGTACATTGCTACAGCCCCATTCGATCTTATTCAAGAGCTTATTGCACATTCACAGTAATGAAAACTTTTCTGCTCACACAATTTTGGAAGTTACTCCGGAATTTGAATCTGAAAATGCTCAAATAAGCATCAGGTCCTGGGTATCTGCTTCTCCAGCGTCGCAATATCTGCCGCCTGTGCTCGCAGGCAGGAGGCAACTAGAGAACAGGCAAAACGCTACGGATGAAACCCCTTCTGCTTGAGAAGTTTATCACTGGGCCAAGAATGAGATCTTCTTCCTCCTTAAAAATTTATCACAAATTCGCAGTGTAAAGCGGCACTATATAACTATGCAAGAGTTGATATCCCATCAACCAGACACAGCAGAAGGCATCTGTGCCCGGCTTCCGCTCGCCAGGCACGCACTGACGGCACACGCCGGGCAACCGAACCTCACCGCGGAGGTGGCCGGGGGTTCATAGTCTTGCGAGAAAGGACCCAGTGGCGGGGGAAAGCACCTGTGCCTGGCTCCTGGTTAGTATTTAACTGGCATTTAGGGAGCACAGCGACTTGGAGTGCTGCAAATCATAGAATCATAGAATCATAGAATTGTTCTGGTTGGAAGAGACCTCCAAGATCATCGGGTCCAACCATTAACCTATCACTACCAAGTCCACCACTAAATCATATCCCTTAGGGCCTCATCTAAACGTCTTTTGAATCCCTCCAGGGATGGGGACTCCACCACCTCCCTGGGCAGCCTGTGCCAGTGCCCGACAACCCTTTCGGTGAAGAAATTTTTACAAATGTCCAATCTAAACCTCCCCTGGCGCAACTTGAGGCCATTTCCTCTTGTTCTGTTAAATATGGGCTGCCGACGGAGATGCGGCAGTGTGCATGCCGGTTTGGGGCGGGGGGCAGAACGTGCCAGGACGCTGCCTGAGCTGCTTCGAGAAGCGAGGTCTGTGCCAGCGTTCTGGTAAAACTGGTGGTCATTTCAGATTGTGGTGACACAACACGGGATGCTGCCTCTGTAGCAACCCCCTGGGCTGTTCTTGGTACAGCAGAGGCATCGACCGAGAGAGCTGCCGGGGAGATGTGGTTCCTCACGCAGGCGATGGGCTGCAGCCAGTGCCCGGTGCTCTCCCAGCCAGCACTCGGTCTTTATGCGTATATTGAGAAGGCCTTGATGTTGTAAAGACACACATACAAACACGCACAAAGCCAGTAATTTGTCTTCTTTCTCCTCCCACCAGAAAAAAATCTTGCTAAAAAATATGACTTCTCCAGACAAATAAATACTTCATTCCTCAGACATCTCCATGGGAAAAGGCGAGGAAAAAATGGCCTATAACAATTATTAGTTGCTTCTGTGAACATTCAAACTCTTGTTCTAGACAACAACACAACACACATTATATGTAAAGCCGAGGATTTGTTATCAGTATATTTAAAACTTTAACAGAATTATCAAAGAATTAATATTAGTTCAGATCAAATTATTAGAAGAAAAACAAAGTAAACAGTAGAATACTACTACACAGAAAAAAATAACAGCAACAACAATAATCATAGCTAAACTTATTATTTGGCTGCAGGCAAATGCATGTGGAGGGAGGTACAGCAAGTTATCAGCATCTCGATTCCTCTGCTGGGAGAAATAGGATGTGATTTTCCACCACTCCCATCCCCACCCCAGGGACACACTTGGTATTTTCAAACGTTTCCTAACAAGCTTCTACACCTCGCTCTTCCCTTATGGGTGTGAGAGTTTGTACTGTGTGTGAATTCACTGCACGTGAGAATTCACTGCACGTGTGCATTTTGCGGAGGTTAGACATTTGGGGTTTGCTCTCTTTTTTACCTCTAAATTAATTTTATCCAACTCCAAGTCTCGTGTTTCAGTTGACCCCAGGTGAATTGTCCAGTGCCAAGCCTGTGCCCTACCTGTTACCGTCCTGTGCTGTGCTCCCCTGCACTGTCCCCACGTCTCGAGGCTTCTGCTGTCACGCCGAGTCTGCAGTCCTCCACGCTACACCACTACGTTCAAGTCGTGTTCTGCTGCACGAAATAACTACTTCTTAATACTGTTTATGTAAAAAGTCTGGTTGTACCATAGAAAGATAAGCAAAACCAAAGCAAATTAGACATAGCCACCTAGTTGCTAGGAAAAAAAATAGTTGTTACAGCTAAACTGAGTAAAATCAAAGCTACTGCCAGCAAGTCCAGAGAAGCCCAGGCAGAGGAAGCCTGCTAAGGCTCAGTGCTGAGGCTGTGCAAACTCAGTACAAAGCCTGTGACCCGGTACTGCCAATGGCAATGCCTTACTGCAGAGTCACACTCCCTACTTGCCTAGAAAATCACTAAGAACACATAGTGCAATGTAAATACTTATATGTGACTGAAGTTTCCAATAAACAAAAAAAGTTATTTACTGTAACAGGATTTTCCATGGTAGTCTGGTCTCCCCCATTAGCCCCAAGGGACACCCTGACAGCTCAGCACGATTTCAGATATTCCCGTGGTGCTGGTACGATGGCCTAGTTTCCATTTAGAAGGAGATTGGCTTGCCTTTGTTTTCATTTCCAGAGTGCTTCATTAAGTTTACAAATGTTTCATTAAGTTTTATTAAATGCATTAAGCTGAGAGTAAGGAGCTGCACTTTGCACACGGGGTGAAATGGACTCCACGGAAAAAGCCCATTATCGAGAGTGATCTATGAATGCTTTGGCTAATTTGTGGCTGGAGGGAGGGCGATTTTTACTTGCCATTTATTTAAGGGAATGAATTAACATTTTGCCAGACAGATCATACAAATAAAATAAATCATCATTTTGATTAGCTATTTTCTGGTTTATGCGGGTTTTTTTCACTTCTCTGTAGCAAGTGCCTGCTCTCGCTGTTAGCAGGCAGGCTGAACCGACCCATTTAGCAAGTACCGATGTTCTGCCAACTCAGGGATTTTACTGTAAGTCTGATGATACCTGATTTATGTTTTAAAGTCTGGGTCTTGGAAAGCTGTCATTAAGCGAGTCTTCACTCTGCTCACACAAAAAATTTCTAGTCCTCAGGCTTGCCTAGAAATAATTGGTAATATAATGGGAATATACTGGGGAATAGCCTTCCTGATGGCGTGTTCCATGCCAGGCTCACGCTAAAAGAAAAATCTGAAGTTTTCCAAGGTGCCAAAGCCATCAAAGTTTCTGAGTCTCCCATTTCTGTGGCAGATAAAAATCTTCTCGCTGTTCTTGTTGCTCAGAGTACAACTGATACCTGTGGCTGAAACTCCCTGGTGTGAAAAATCAAAACCAAAACACAAAAAAGTCCATATCCTCAAATTTACAACGCAGTCTCATGCTTTTTAAGCCTGATGCTGAGGTTCAAATGCTTGTTGTTTTTGTTACTGTGCTAAGATACGTAATTTGTGCTAATATATCTCTCTGATTACCGTGGGGTTTTTTTATTTGGAAGCTCATAACTAATCAAAAACTTATTTCTATCCTTGGTTGAACTTCAATTTTTATATTGAAAATTTTTTACATGCTATAATGTTCTTGCCTCCTTTAGAAGAAGATACTAGTTTTGGAGCAGAGTAAACTCTTCATTCAACATATCCAACATTTTTGTCTTCGTTCATATATGCTTTGTGCTAATTAGGACAGAATCTTAAAGAGAACGAATTATTATATCAATGGAGCATCTAATCTGCACCACACAGAACAGCTATTTCATTCGTTAATGAAACTCTACCATGTTACTATTTTGAAAACAAGCTGAGAGCGAGGAAGCAAGCGTGCGAAACAGCCCTGCGGCACCAGGTGGGAGAGGGAGGGGAGGAGGTGCTCCGGGCTCCGGAGTGGAGGTTCCCCTGCAGCCGTGGCGGGAGCGCCGGGGGGCCGATATCCGCCCCGCAGCTCTGCAGAGCACCCCCGCCAGAACAGGTTTTCCCCGAAGGACGGCAGCCCGTGGAGAGGACCCACGCTGAAGCAGGTACGGACTGGCTGCAACCTCCCATTCCTCATTCCCCCTTCACCACTCCGGCAGGGATGACTATAGGAGCTGGCAATGAAGGAGTGAAGTTGAGTCTGGGAAGAAGGGGGAGGTGGAGCGGGGTGGGAGGTATTGTTTTAATTTGTCTTTGTTTTTTACCATCCAACTTTGGTTTTAATTGGCAATAAATAACTAGTTGTCCCCAGAGAGTTTTAAAATCGGGAAATATACCATCTGACCTCAATACAGAGAACAAAGGTTTGGGATTATCTGTGTTTACTAAATCAAGGTATAATTCACCAGTAGGTCACTTGGCCAGAAGTCTTAATCCCAGTCATCATTCCTTAAATCTTGCTGTCAAATCACACACAGCCTACAGATAGCACAGACATCGCTACTATTTACTGCGATGTATTACAGGTCAGCACGAACGCATTTTGCGATGGGAGGTGTGTGTCTGAGCAAAGCAAAGGGTGAGTCACGTAAAATAACTTCATAGCCCTTTCAGAACTTCCTCACGAGACACGCTTTTCATCTTCCAGATTGATAAAAGTTCAAAGAATCTGAAAGGCAGGACATGCCTGAGCACTTCTCATCGAGTCGGACTGTGCGGTGCAGCAGTGCGTCTGCGTTGGTTTTAACTGCTGTGAGAACGGGTGAGACATTGTACCTGGAATAGCTGCAGCTTGACAAGAGCTAGATAAGAATCTGGGCAGAACTCAGCTGTTACCTCCTCTGACATAAGCGGGACTATGTTTTAACCCCTTATGTGATACATACATTTGTGTATCAAGACCATCAAGCCCATCTGTAATGTAAAATATATTTCTGTTTTTGTTTCTAGATTGTTATAAATTACAGTATCCATATGTTGAAAGGATCAACGCTACAACCAGTAATAAAGACAGACATTTGTGGTCTTTTGCACTGTGCTTACAAAGCTTGTAAACATCTCTACAGCATGACAGATTGTTTGAACACAGTGAGTCACAGCCTTACACAGTGTACCTCCACCTAAAATTTGAGAATTACATAATTTGCAAATTACATAAAATAGAAGATATATGGTTCTCATGTATAAAGTACCTATATCTATCATAACCTGTGCCTTACATCTTACACCTTACACCTTATTATTAAGATATATTTCTGCAGATAGTTGGCACTTGAGCTAAATGGAAGGTATTAAATTAGTACTTTTTAATCATGGTCATCCATGTCAACTTCTTCTCAGTCATTCATTCTTAGACAAACACATTTTTAACTCATAAAACCCTGCAGCGATCTTAATATGAGGACTACGAATATCCAGGAATGAGCCAGAGAACAGAAAGTTTCCATCAGGTTCTAAATTACCCTCAGATCTGAAGGCGTGTAAGAGAGTACGAATGTGTCTGGTTCACCTCTAGTAATTGTGAATGCTCGTGTGTTTAAAGCCTCCAGCAATCTGAGCACATACACAGAGTCATTCCTCCGTTGCCGCTGAAGGCTGTGAGACCTGTACACCGTCACTTGCGGACTTTCGCAGTGAGTAAATTCAAATTCAAAGTGAGAGTCTCTCTCTCTCACTTCCCTCTTCCTCGATGAATCACTAAGCACCATTTCAGCCTGCAGGTCTTGCCTGAAAGAATCCGCGTTAATTACTACTCATCAGCCTTAAGTACGGTGACAGCTCCTGTTAGCGGCACTGTTTGTTTTGCGACCACCTTTTCAGCTCTGCTGTCAAATGGGGTTTTTTTTCAAGCTCACAAGAAAACAACCTTTCTCTGTGACCGGCTGGTGAGAACAAACCTCTTACCCCTCCCCTTTCCAGTTCTGAATTCGCCACCCTTACTTCCTTGCCGATGAAATTCTGTCCTTACAGATAGGGGCCGGTCTGGAATTACAGATACAATTTTAGGCTGCTCAAAGGAGAGGAGTATACACCGCTTCTCAGCTGGTGTAAACCCAAGAGTAATTCTGCTGAAATCAAAACTTCTTGACGATACATAGGACAGAAGCTAAACTCAGCTAGGCCTTCCAGATCAACAGTGGGTTTGATTTGCAATGATTCCTGTTAGATACATTCAGTGCTTGCTAGAACACAAACATTTTAACTGTCTTTTTAAAATACTTGTATGTTTTAAGCCTCGATTAATGAAAAGATCTTGATTCTCCATTGCTTTGATCTCTTGCATTACGTCTTCCCAGGATTTATTTCCTTTCTCAGTACCCTGTCTGATCGGTAGGTATCTCCATGCCTACCATAGCGTATCTGCCTTCCCCTATAGGCTGTCCGGGCAGTTGGAGAGGCAACGCCACCGGCAATTAGGCACTGCATTTTTAGCAAACCCAAACAAGGCTTGGGTAAAAACAGATTGCTCTGTATATGTCACAGCAAAACACTATCCCCACATGGGAAACCAGTACTAATTTAATTTTAGTAGGTAACCCGCCTGCCCATGGGAAGCAGGGAATGAATCCCTTGTTTTGCTTTGTTTCTGTGCGCGGCTTTTGCTTTCCCTGTTAAACTGTCTGTATCTCAGCCCAGGAGTTTTCTCGCTTTTACCCTTCTGACTCTCTCCCCCATCCCACCGGGGGCAGGGTGAGTGAGTGGCTGCGTGGGGCTCAGTTGCCGGCTGAGGTTAAATCACGACAATCTCCTACAGGGGATACTGCGCGTGATTTTCATGTCAGTGTTAAGCCATGAGTCATATCATATATTACTGCCTAAATCCTCTGTAAGCTCTTGATAGGTATTGTGATCTAATTGTCAAAAAGTTCTTAATTTTCCGTGACTGTCTGTGGTTTCGCTCTCTGCAGAAATATTTCTTGTTGTGAAGGTTTGTTTGGAACTCTTTCTAGCAGCCTACTCGATGTGAAAATCCTTTCTGATGGAGATGCTATTCAGTAATTGCTTACTATTTCTTGAGTTATCTAAGTCTGGAAAAAGACTGCCTGAAAAGCTATAAAACAAAGCGTGCTTTTTACCATCCTTTTCTGCATATTCCTCATGAAAAAATCGTAACTCTCCCAATTTTCAAATATTAACATCCAAAAAATTATCAACATTAACTGAAGAATAACTCTAAATAACATTACAAATATTACCTAAGGTAGAACTCTATTTATAGATTTCTGTAAGATATAAAAGGTTTTGTATTAGAAATTTCTTAGCATTATTCTTTGCACAGAACCACTCTTAGCACTTACTTACAATATGGTTACAGATGACAGCAGTTCATAACACTTTCAACTGGTCAAAGTTGATCCAGGAAGAAAGAGCCACCTTGATTCATTGAGACACCTGCTGTCTCTAGTGTAGCTGGTTTTCCTGCTCTGAGATCCACCAAAAGGCTTTATCCTAAATATAACATAGGGTAATTATTGTCTGAGGAAAAAACCCGGTCCCTGAATGAGATACCTCTGAAGGAGAAGCAGCAAAGATTATTAGGGAATTAAAAGGTTTCAGAGGTTAAACAGCAAAACCTGCAACTATAAACACGATACAACAGGATTCACAAACTGAGAAAAGACTTGGGGTACAAAGCGTAAGCTCTTGGCCAGCTCCAGAGGAGAGAAGAAAACAAGAGAGAGGGGGGAGAGAGGGAGGGAGGGAGGAAGGAAGGGAAAAATAAAAATGAGAGAAAGCTCTTTTAAAGTAAAACAGGGGCATATTAATTCTTTATTCCTGTACTCATTTGCATGATTACAGTGACAGGTGGTTCAAAACAACATGATCATTTTTTCCAGTTTGAAACCTTAAGCCTCTGCCCTAACAACGCTGCACCATTGAGGTGAACCCGGTAGAACTTCCATTGACTCAAACTGCTTTGCTCATTATATTTAGGTTACTAAATCATGATGCAAAGTATCAGAGTTATAGGCCAATCCTACTGTCAGAAGCAATCCGGACAAAGAAGAGTAATTACACGAGACCAATTACCTTCTCATATCAGTACATCAAATTTATAATATAGATTGCATCTAAAAAGAAAAGAAAACCCACTGGTTAAAGTGTATTTCAGCTGTGAGTGAAAAGGCCCTTAAGAACATAAAATTGAACAAGTCTGTTGAAGGTTAATATTTGTTAGGCTGAAAATACAACTTGTATTATATATTAAACAAAGACTTCATAACATAAGTAATCAAGATGAAAAAATAAGGTAACCGTTGCTAGCGCTTTTTAACCCTCGATACAGGGTGTCAGTCAACAGGCTTCCAAGCCCTGAAATTACTGAGTCCCCGGTGGTTGACAACCAGTATTTTTTATCCTAATGGATATGAAAAGATTATTTTCTCCGTGGTATTACGGCTGTTATAAGACTTTAAAGGGCTTTTCTTGCAGCGGCAAGAAGTAGAGGGTGAGGGTGGAGACGGCCAACTCTGTCAGGCACAGGCCGCTCGGCACGCGGGGAGCTCTGCACCCCTGTAATCCCCACGTGTCAAGTCTGCGGTGGCACCAGTTTAGCCATAATTAACTTTCTGCTGAAAGGGGGGAGGAAGAGAGAAATACTGAGTTTATGTATCTGTGTGGCTGCAGCCCATTCACTTAAATAACTTACGGGATTCTTCCATCAGTGTTGATGTATAGCACAAACTCGGTGATTGTATGAACACAGTTGTTTCAGCTGAGATTTTTCACAGCATGACACTAAACAAATTGTATCATCCCCGTCTACGATCAACTTTACTTTATTCTACACAAAGTATGAGACATCTATAGAATGAGTAAGAGGTTATTATATCAAATGTAATTATGTAATAACTTCTAATGAGTGATTTTTTATAAAGAATTAGATACTATATTCGTGCAAATAATCTTCTTAATCATCCTAAGAGACTATTTTCTCAAGTATATTTTGTACTTAGAATATTTATTTCTATTTTTCACTTTTTTTTTTGGTTCCCTAGAAGGTACGAGACAGGTTTATTGTTCTGTCTTCTTGATTTGTTTGAGTTGGTACTATTGTCTGGAGACACTACGTTACTAAAGAACATACGATGAAATACCTGAGACAGAACAGTAAACTTGCTGTATTTTAGGATATCTTGAGAGATTGGTGCTATAAATATATTGCTGTTACTCAAATCAGTTTAATAAGGCTTTATCTTAATCCTTTTTGGAAATTTCCTTTTGCATGAGTATTTCTTGCATGAAGGGAAAAAGAACTTTAAATATTTAACATTTGCAACGTTGGGTAGAAAAGTATTAATGTTGCTGGCTGTAAGCATCTCTTCTCATGAGGAGACCACAAATCCTACCCTTAAGGTACTTTCTGATCTGGATTTTGTGGGGAAAATTATAAAATCAGCTGTGTTCAGAAAAGAATAATCGTGAATCTTTGGATTTTCTAACTACTCTATGTGGAACTCTAAATTAGATGGGTCAAAGGAAAGAAAGTATTTCTGTACAGAACTACAGTAATTCAATGGACTCTATAAAAATCATAATCTTGAAAGTTAAAGAAAATACTGCAGGCAACAGGAGCTTGAGAAACTGTGGGTTGTTTGGGTTTTTGGTAATGTCGTTTTGCTTTGGTGGTGATTTTTTTTTTTTTTCTGTTCATGATTTCAGGGAGTTATAGCAAATAATTTGACACAATCTTCTATATTCAAGTTTCCTCACTGTTTGCATCAGAGTTTCTACACCTTGCTCGTATTTTCAGTCACTCAGAACTCTATCCTTTGTCTTTGTCCTAAGAAAAATCTCAGTTAGCAGTACGGGGAGGAAAAAACCCAACATCTTGTCACTCCTTGGCAGTGAAAAAAACCAAAACAAAGGCTCAGGAGGAGTAATGCACCAAGCAGCGTGAGACAGCCTTACCCCGTAGTACTTTAGTTTTAATGTGTTTTTGCAATGAGAACTGAGAATTTAATTTGGGCTTTACTACAATGCTGCATCATTAACTTCCAAACACCTCTAGAGCTTTTCCATTTCCCTGCCTTCGTCGTTAAATCTTGAGTTAGACTGCGTTAGCCTTTCGTTCAGGTGCGGTGTCTGCCTCGGTCTTACATATCTGATCTACTTCTCTTCCCTTAGATAAATGTCCTATTTCTCCTTCTCTCTTCTTCATGACATTTTTTCTTTCTTGAATGTTTGAGATAAAATCGTCTGTACTAATCCTTACTTTCACATCTGAAAACTAATAGTTAACAAAGGGCTGCAGGAAGATCCTATTCAACCGCGATGTGAATAACAGGGATGGTTAACAGAGACCAGAAATACAATTTTGTGATGTTTTAAATTCTTTTTTCATCCTACTTTGGAGAAAATGTTAAACTTTAACAGGCTTTCAAAAACCCATAATTTTGCAAATACCTAGTTTTTGCTCAGAGAAGTTTGGTTTTCATTTCATCTCATCAACCAGTGGATTTACCAGACCTCATAAAACTTTCAGTGAGAAAGGCTGTCAAAATAGACACAACTCCATGAGATATTTAGCTTTCAATGAAACGGAATTTTCTACTGAAAAACCTCCTAACCAGCCTCGGTGAATGATAACAACTCTGACAGATCGCTCTTACGTGGGAAGATTTAAGAGACCGTATGTGTCATATGTACATTCACCTCAGTAACTCCTCGTTCTTGTAGTAACATGATCTTTCGTATTCTCTCACCAGGCTCTACATCATCACCTGCAAGGAGAGCTAGGTGTCAATGCCAAACTCAAATCAATAAAGAGCTGAGGTACCTGTAATGGTGCCAGAGGTAATGTTTCAATTAATCTTTCTGAATTAACGTCTGCCTCATTTCCAGGAAGTCCAGAGGGATACGTAATGGACCTGGTTTGCACTATTAAAATACTGTGAGAAAAATGTTGCTTCTCTAATTTGGATTACAGACCTGCAGGAGGAATTAGGTAGGAGGAACACCACTGTGAACCAGTTTGATTCTGGGAAAAACCAGAGAAAAGTTTTCATTCTCTTTTGCAACCAGGTAGAAAAGCAAAGAGGAATGTTGTTCCTGCACTGTACTACCACCAGGAGCACACAAATTTGCTGCCAGTTCAGCCTAAATAATTACTGGTAACTGGTGGATTTGTGACATTGCAGAAACACCTCTCCAACCGAGCTCCTCTTGAGGTCCTGGAATATTTGAAGTGGCCATCTAGCATCAAAATCAATTGGAAAGAGTGAGTGTTGCTCAAAACTGGTGGACACGTGCAAGTTCATGACGGTGATTGCAAGAGCCTGATCCCCATGAGCTCTACATTCACTTCAGGGAGAACAAGCGACTCGTGCTCACTTCTCCGAACACAGGGCACAGGCGCCTGCTGCCTTTCTCTCCCATGGTCTCTTTTATAACAGCCAAGCCATTATAATCTGGCTGTACGGAACGGTGACGAAGCTTTCTAACAGCATTGCCGACAATGCTGTTATTACTTGGTAATTCCTTCCATTGTGAACGCGGGCATGCAATGATTGTTTGCCTGATGCTTGATTGTGATTTTGTCAATATGGAGCTCTCACTTGCCAACAGCCAAGAAAGTATCTGATTAACTCTTTTTTTCTGTAGTGTTAAACATATTTGAGTCTCTCTGCTCTCCTGCTAGGCCAACTGGCGGGAGGGCTCCTCATTACTTCGCTCATTGTTTAGTAACAAAACAGCTGTAGGAGTTCAAATGAATAGCTGAGTGGCAGAAACACTGCCGTGTTGTTCCAGCACAGCACCTTTTGCACCTTGTCATAGCAAAATATACACGTACGCTGCCTGCAGGCAGCATACTAAGGTTCCCATTGTGGGATTGAGTTCCGTCGGCTGTCGGAGCTCAGTAGTTCAATACAACTCATTGTAAAGTTGCCACAAAGGAGAGACAAATGGAGCTGAAATGTAAGAACTTCTCTGCAATTTCTTATTGATTCGTAATGAAAACTATCCATTAACATTAGAAAAGTGTGCATGTCTTAAAATATTTAGGCTTCGTTCTTTGAGGTCCTGTGTGCTTCTGGAGAAGTCACAAAGAATTTAAGTGGTACAGGCATCCCTTAGAGGCTCTGAGCATCTCACTGCTTGGGGCCTAAAACCAGTACAAACAGTGCAAAATGATTTCCTTCTCAGCTACTTGTATTTTTAAAAAAAGAGAAAAGCAGGGAAATTATTTGATATAATATGAAAAATGCATTCAGAAGGTACCAGAATCTTACCGTTTGAACCTGTAAGAGCACTTACATAGGCAGAATATTCTCACTTAAAATTAGTTTCCCTCATACAGCTGTATGGAAAAGCTGACAAAGTCTCGCCTGCTAATGACTGATGGGGGGAGCTTGCAGAATACACACAGACATTTGTTAAGAGCATTAATTTGCGTGAAGCATTTCCCTGGACACTGGAACCTTTATTAAGGACTAAATCTATACCAAGGTCTCCTTTCAAGACCACGTACTTGTAGAGGAGCCACTCTGGGCCATCGCATTGTCTCTCTGACAACCTCAGGGTCTCCATCAGAAGAAAGTAACTGTGTTTTAAGTGGTGACGTGCTTGTAGAGCAGACAGAGCCTTGCAGAAATAACAGTTCATGAAAGCTGTTTTGGAGGGGGGTGTGTTTTTTTTAAAGATCTATGGAAGACTAGTGGATGTTTTTCTGAGGCAATTACTAACAACTTCTGTTCAAGGCATTGATGTTTATGAACACTGTACATTAAGTGCTCTAGCTCAGACTCACTCTAACAAGAATCTGAGGAAGGTCAGGAACAGGCTCAGATATTTGCTTATCGAGAAAGAATAGTATTTATAATATAGAAAAAATCACTCATTATGGCCAGATTCTGATATCAATGGCAACATCATAAATGTGAAGAAATGTTACTTGCCTTATGGCTCAGATTGAGCATTATGTGTAATTCTAAGATTGCCTTACATATCTTTCTTAATTTATCTTAACAAAATTAGGCAAATTATATATAAATAGAAGAATAATTTTGGGAGTGGCAACATTACTACATCTAGAAGATAGTTTCCTTTTGCTAGTCCCATTAATCAGGGGGGACGCAATCCTAAGACTACAAAAGATCTGTAGAAAAAAAAATACAGTAGAAGGCAGACATCAGCTTTATTACAGTGTGTTCAGAAATATATTTAGAACTTACCAGTACTTTAAATAGTCACTCAGTAACTATCCCTCTGTGTCTTCACAGGACACAGATTTTCCATCTCTTTTTGTACACACAACTGATAGAAGTATCTAATGAATAATTCACTGAAAAGCACCTGCAGCACATGGAAGATTTGGAAATGAAAGCAATCAATTGGCATCTGAAACTCATATTATTATTAAGTTTCAACATCTAATGATGAGGGAGAAAATGGTCTGTGTGTTCCTCATTCAGTGACAACCGCAGGTACAATCTAGGCTGGAATTCAGCTCAGTCCTAAAACAGCTTCACACACAGAATTAGCATAAGGCCAGTAGCATTTCTTCACATTTATGGTGTTGCTATTGGTACCAGAATCTGGCCATAAGCACCCATAGAAAACTCAGATATGAAATAGCTCCACTATAGTTTGCAGCTTTTAAGGCAATAAATGTCTCCTCCCGAACAGCTTATAAATTCTAACTCTCACAAATAACGTTATCACTGTTGGATGAGGGAAGGCTAATAAATTTTAACAATAACCAAAGCAAACATAATGCCCTAAAAACCACACGAACGAACTGATTCAACAGAGCTGGATGAAAACCAAGGAAACATTAAGAAGCATAAATACAGTACAGTGCGGTGCTTAAAAATTTGGGTTACTTCGATCCACCAAGAACCAATAAGCTTCCAAGTTGTCTCCCCTTTATGGGAATCGAAACTCCCATCAGATCTCATCATACGCATGCAAATGCATGATAGAACAAAAAAATATTGACAGCCAAGTGCCAAGGATACAAAATCATATTGTCAGAAAGAAAGATCTGGTGGTTCAAAAACTTTAAATACGATTTGGTCATTCAAAAGCTCTAAATACACTCAGTTCCTCATACTAGATTAAAGCAAAACCAGTGTAATGTGCCCCTCTGAAAAAAATACCGAGACTTATGTCTTGTGAGGGGTGAGGCTTATCCAAAATGAGCAAGAGAACACGCTTTAACCCTTCCACTGAGGCTGCAATTGCAAACAGGGCCTATTGCTATTCCAGTGAAATGCACCAAGGGACAAACAATTATTTTTTGGCTCTTTGTATCTTATCTGTAAAGACTTATCTCCTTGCTTGTACATTTTTGTGCATTGTATAATGTCACTGAAAATGACGGCACATCAGCATGACAGCCTGGAACACCTTAGTCCATGTTCGCACTGCCAGGCAGCGCTGGCTGCCCAAATGCGGCTCCTGGCCGGTGGTGGTCTACTTTGTTCTCACAGAACCCCCGTAACGGAACCTCCACAACCTTCCCATACAAATTCATTCCAGCTCTTCACAACTCTTACGTTAGCTAACAGAACATGTTTTTAATATCAAATTGTAGCAAGAAAAGATGATGGTTTAAGCCATATGTTCTTACTTTCTTCACAATGGACAGGAAAGTGGATAATTCCCTTTCCCTTTGAAGTTTGTTATAAAGACCATTGTTTTTTTTCCAGAGTAAATATGCAGAAGAAAGTTACAGAGAATTAATGATCTCATAGTCCCTCTAAGGACTTTGAAATAACCTAGGTAGCTCTCACTAAATTAATTATTGAACTTTCTCTAATTAAAAATTGTTCCTCAGAAATGCTTCCTAACAACGCAAGGGAAGCTTGACATGCCTGGTGAAGAACTGCGCTCGCACCTTTAGCGTTTGATCACCAAAGTAAAGTTAGATGAACATTTAAAAGGCCTCACAAAAGCCAAAACAAAGTTTCTCTGCAGATATAACCCAGTGCTTGCTTCTATTTATCGATCCCAGTGATTCCAAGACAGATTTCCTTGCGCGGTGGTCAGAAAGGTGCTCTCTGTCCCCGCTGCCAGGCCTGTCCGTGGTGCACACCCGCTGCAGGCTAACACCCCCGCGTTCTCCCAGCCGCGTTTCCCCCGTGTCTGCTGTCCTCGCATGGTTTCTCTAGGGATCCTCGATCGTGCGTGAGGTCAGCATCAGCCGCGACACGCAGCAGGGAAGAGCCGGGGGCAGAGCGTGGAAGAGGCGGCCGAGCCTTTTCTGTTGCTCCCGTCGCGGCAGAGGCAGTGTGGCACCACACTCCGGATCTGTAACTACTGCAAACGCTGCTCAATTCTCCGCGTTATGGGCAGCACGAAGGCTCGGCTCCCACCAAAAAAAGGAATCCATTCTCAGAATTATTGTTCAACCTTAAACAAGGCCGGAGTAGTATGGCACTGGAAATGGAACCAACACCTTCCTTAGGCACTACCATGGGGCAAGCAGTAAAACTTAATTTTTTGTCACTACTGGTACATAGCCAGAACCATACCGGCTGCACAGATCTGGAGAAGGAAGAATTTTCAGAGTTGTAAATTTTTGAGAACCAATTTTACTATTAAGTAACATAGAGAATAACATAATGTAGAGTTCCTGTCCTCAGCAACAGAGGAATTCATAGGGAAGCCTGAGATTTAGACACTTTTTTCTTTTTTTTTTACTAGACTGATGCTACAGTACATTGACACGCTGGGAAATAGAGAGAAGGCGGCTTCAGCTGAAAGATTGTGATTGAGTATAAATGGCAAGTCAGTGCTTTGAGATGCTGCAAATGCCACCACCTGTATATTTAAGGAGTAGAAAGGCAGTTGACAATTCTTATTTGGGGAGGACCGATGTGTGCATTTGACTTTTCTAACTTTGTACTTATTGGAGAAAAGATTAAAAATACAGATAAAGATTAAACTCAATGGAGGCTGGTAGTTTCCTTGTAATAGCCACAATAGACACATTTATTCAGCCTGAAAGGGCACATTGTCTTTTTAATAGAAGATATCCATACCCCTAACATGTAAAAACTTCTGTTTAGGAACACTTTACATGAAGAAGACTTTTAGTTATCCATTGTTCACTGTCAGTTTGGCTACTTGGTTTATAAGTGCTGTATAGCTGACAGCTAATTGACAAAAGCTCACGCTGTTGTTTGAGCTATGCAATTATTCCTCTAATACACTACAAAAATATCCCTCTAATACACTATCTAGCAGGAGAGGAAAAAAAGGCAATTGCATTTATTCTTCAATTTCAGGAGAATTACAATTTTCTAGATGCCTAAGACATCTAGAAATCTTTTAGGCTAATACTAGTGACGGGACATATATCATTGGACGTAAGAAGGCAGTGAAGTAGGAAAAAATAAATGCAAAAAAATTAGTAAACGCCAGAATATTCATGTCTACTTCCTAAGTTGAATTTCTCTGATACTACCTTAAAATGTAATTTCTCCTGAAGGAGGGCTCTAAAAGTCTGCAGCGATTTTATTCCTGAGCAATGTAGCTGGCACTGTCTCAGCAACCCTTTCGCAGTGGTGCTCTAGTCTATATGTACGATGAATGGAAACCTCAGGCAGCAATGGCTTCAATGTGCTGTATAAATCATTCGTTTGGTTTATTATCCGTCTCTTCAAGAGAAAAAGATTGAAACTATTCACATCAGAAATCCCATCTTTTATATTATAAACCCTCTCGTCTCCCTTGGGGAGAAGCTGCAGCTTGTGATCCTGTTTGCCAAGTCTTCTAAGGACATGAGGTAGAGTTCCAATTTAGATACTCACCAGCATTGTCCTGAGTGAATAAATCACAATTTAGACTTATTACCCATATCAACCAGAGAAAACCTTTGTGAATCAACACGGATTTGCAGGAGAGTTACCAGCACAAAGGGAAGCTCTTCCTGCTATCCCGTTTAGCTGATTCCCTCCTCCGCAAAGAAAATCCAACAGTATCATTAGCATTTAACAAAATCGCACCAAGAATCATGTGTTTTTCCTGCAAATTCTGTATATAAACATGCATATTAAATGTGTTTATTAACAGTTCAGATGAAAAAATAGAGTACAAGTTCTCAGACTCCAATACTACACCACTAAAACCAATTCAGCTATTGGAGTAGGGTTAGTAACAGAGCTATGAGTATGTAAACCTCTGTTTGATGGTTCAAATCCTGAATCATTTCCATCTAAAACACATCGTCAGACTTGGTTGAACTAAATGTCAAATTAAAATACGTTGTGACTTCCCTAAAAGTTGCTGGTTACCAGTTCTGTTCAGGAGCTTCCCTAGTCACTAGTGAACAGAAACTCCTGGTTTCATACAGAAATCACAATTTATTGTCTTTTGGGGGACAGGCTGATCATGCAGCAAAATATTTCCATTCAAGTATACCTGTGTTAAAAAAAAAAATTCATCTTAAAAAACAATTCCCTTGAAAGAGAACGCGTATTTTCTAAAAATCTCTCTCCTCTTCTGAAAAGAATATGACGAAAAGACACATGAGAGCTATTAAAAGACTTTTGCACAGAACTGAAAGGAAGATGCAGTTTTTTTGTGCGCCGTCGAATTTCCAAACGTTGTCATTGCAGCAAAATGTTTTAACAACTGATATTTCATTTTCAACTGGTTTAAGCCATGGTGTTAGAAAAATGTTTGGAAAATATTGTGAACTTGCGTGATTGTTCAGCAAGTAAGAAGATACTAAAAATGACATATCAGAATAATACAATAACAGTATTGGAAGGAATGAGTTAGGCTGTGATATATTGAATATATTATGCATTTCAGATAAACCTTGATACAAAAAGATGTTCCCGTCAGTGCAGCAGCAGCTTTTTGCTATTTAAAAAATATGTATTTTGACTCATTATATTGTACTATGCCATTAAGTCATAGTATGCACCATTACTATTTTATCACATAATGTAAAAAAATCATTAAATTACAAAATACTAAAAAAATACCCTATTTTAAACCACAACTTATTCGTAGCTACCTGACCATGGCAGTTTCATTTTGCAAAAAGCTATTTTAGCAAGATCTTTCATCCGATCCAAAATAATTTAGTTTCCAGCGAGAAGTTGAGTGAAACGCCATTCTGAGAAGCGTGTGTCACTCCTATGCACAAGGGATCTGCAGCAGCTGGTGAGTTTTCCATGGCAGCTTTCAACGCACCTTAGGGCACGATACACCTCGCAGAGCTCCCACTATGTGTTTTGGTTTAGACATAACCTGAAGTATATAAAATGCGTTCATAATTTTTAGGCTTCTTGATGAAGAGAGAACCTTCCAACTTTATTAAATCGTGCACTTCTGTATTAACGAGACATACAGGCATTATGGTTTAGGGCTGACTGAAAATACTTCGAAGTCAACAGGAGCCATTTCATCGGCTTTAGGTGGGATTGGATCGCAAACCAGGTAAAATCAACAGACTCAAATTCAATCATACAATCATAGAATCGTTTTGGTTGGAAGAGACCTCCAAGATCATCAAGTCCAACCATTAACCTATCACTGCCAAGTCCACCACTAAACCATGTCCCTAATGACCAATATGGTCATTTTTTAAGTTTCCCTTGGTAATGGGATAAGGAACAGCCTCAGCTTTGTCTTGTGGCCATCCTGGGCTCTGTGTGCTCAGGGGCCACCTCCGGGCAGCAGAGCTGGGCTGAGGGATGGACCCACGGCCGGGCTGAGGCGCCCCGTACTCACGGTATTGGTGCTGGGGCAAGTGCACATAAGCAATTGGCTCGCGATGTGCCCTTGCAGTCTCCTTGTTGAACCACTTATGGTGGTAGTGCTCTGTTCAATGCATTGTTCTTTTTTTTTGATTTTTTGCTTTCTGTTTTTTGAGGTTTTTTATATTTAAACACAAACGTGTGTTTAATTCGCCTCAAGGGGTACAATAATAATTCCCCAACAACGTATGCAGAGACTCTCATCACATTTAGAAATGGTGAAACTGACAGTAAAGAAAAGAAGATGGAATGTTTCATCCTGCTTGTAGCTTAAAAATCTCTCCTCAGAAACAAGTAAAAAATAATTAAAAATACACCTGAGACAGTCTCCTGCCTCCCAGTTAACTTCTCTGCATCAGTTAATTAATGCTTCAAATATTTTGTCTCATTCTTCTCCTTCTAAAGAAACCAAAATAGTCTCTTCAGAAAAACAAAGAAATTAGAATTCCATTCACTGGTGTAAATGGCTCACTTGGCGTAGCGATTTTTCAAAGTAATGTGAAATGCACATGTAATAACCGCGGTTCACTGTACAGGCTCAGAATTTAAAGATGCAAATGATCAGATACATACCCTATACTTGGGTTTTCACTTGAGCATCAGATTTGCAGGGCGAAATACACCTAATGACAATGCAGGTTAAGTTCATGAATATTGCAGTGTTTTTTTCAAAATATATCAAATCCATGTAATGATAGTTTAGTATGGTACGTAACTTCCTATAAAACCAGAGAAATGAGAACATAGCCACATGAATAAACAGTGAAAAGCAATTATGTCTCGAGTTTAAAGTGTGTATAGGATTTCAGGAGCATAACTCGGGATCAAACCTCAAAGTTGTAGTTACTGAGATGTTTAATATTCAGTTCAACCAGTGTGGAAACCTCTATGAAAGAGTTCTAGTCTCTACACTTAGGATCACTCACACTAATCTTTGTAGAGATATTTTTTAGTAATTATGACTGTGTATGTTCCTTAGCGCATGATTTCTTTCAACAATCCATCCAGAGAAACGTAGGTCATCAAAAAAAAAAAAAAAAGAAAAAGAAAAACTATTCAAACTAAACAAAGAAAATGGTCTGGAAAAGTAAAATTAGGAAAAGTGTGTAATTTGGTTAGGTTCTTATTAATTTAGAATGGTACAGTTCAAACTTTAGCATATATTTGTTTAGCAGGATTTCTTTTTGACACATTTAAAAAGAAGAGTGTTTTTTATTTCAGATTTTTTATTAAAAATATTTTTTTTTAAAGTAAAACAAATATTCTCTTTTTCAGCTATAATACAAGTGGTTCTTTCATTATTACAATGCACAAAGATTTAGTTTCCTCTGGCTTTGTGTTTTATGATTAGATTCCTCAGTATCCACAGTAGGTGTAACCTCTGAGTGAACTTTATTCATTAGGATAAAAATTCCTGATATAATTCTTCTATACAGATTCCTTGGTGTCTGATACAGTGGTCTTCTTCAATATGGCAGTACTTCATCTTCTGTCCTCTGTCTTGCCATCTATTTTAGCAAGAATTTAATACTCTACTCTTTCTGCCAAAAACTGCTTAAGGTTGGCCAACAGATTACGGTGTTTTATGGACAAGGGAAGTCATAAACATCTACACACGAAGGGACAGCATCGTGAAATAGATACATTTCCTGAGAGAAGAAACAACACTGATTTTAAGATTTGAAAGTGCTTCTCCATCTTCACCTCTTGATCCCTACTGGAAAGCATCATGAGGATTTAAAGGAGTAAGAAAAAAAATAAAAGAACAAAAAATGAAACTTTCTTTTAACTGTCTCTAATTTAAAACAAAACAAAACAAACCAAACAAAAAACCCTCAACAAAACACAACCTATATTTTTTCCCTCTAATAAGTAGAAGTGTGGGTTTTTTTATTTTGTTTTGTTTTCTTCAGCTTTACTTGACAGACTCACTATTAATGTGTTTAAATAAAATTCTAAATTAAAAAGAAAAAAAAAAATCCTACACTAATGCTTATCCCATAGCATTACAGTGACATCGAGGAATCTACAAGGTCTTTGCAAAAATATGTATGAACACATGGAGGCCTCCTAGCACTCAGAGGTTAAAGGCACAATGCATGCACATATTGCCTTCTGATTCCATATATACATTAGCTGATCTTAGGTAATGAGAGGAACAACAGATGCAGTAGTTAATAAATTATAACTGTACAAATTCTTCTGGTTTTCTCATTCAGCAACACCTCTCGGGAAAGGTTCGTGGTCTAGGGGAGCAGAACCACCACAGTGCTCATGAGGACCGACTGCCTTGTGGACTGAGGAGGTGCCCGTTCGTTTGAACTTCAGTCGCTGTGTAAGCAGGTTACAGCACGGGAAGAGGGAAGAGCTACGGACTGCACTGTCCTTGCTGGCAAGGAGGAAACAGCTGACGTTAAGACAAATTAGAGTCCAGAAATCAGACATTCCTATGCTCAAGGCTACCACTTGAGTATCGTTGGGTACGTTAAAAATTAAGGGACATCACTTGTCCTAACGCTGTCCAAATATTAGAAAAGTTATAAGAGGTTCTGGATTCCCCTTGAGGGTCCAGACGCTTAGAGGTTCGGCATAGTGCTCTATTTCTGCTGGGGTACCAAGCTTTTTGCTTGATTGAGACTCTCCCGCTTATTTTCCATTTAACACAGAGCTTCTACGCAATGCCCTTTTTAGCTGAGTAATGACTATTTTTTACAGGAATAATGCTTTTGGTTGCTGTTGCAATATTTAATATTTGTATAAAAAGATTATACAGAATTTATTCAAAATGGCCCACAACAATGTTTAAAATGCCAGGAAGTTTTTGAAGTTAAGCATTTGAGTTCCGTTCCTGATTTCATACTTCTTCTGCAGAAGAGGAACGTGAAGTTACCCGGCTTTATAGTACTTTAATTTCTGTTTCTCAGTTTCGCTTATTGTAGTACCAGTCTGCTTTTTCTAAAATCAGGATCTTTACCAAATCCGTACTGAACAAACTCTAAATCAAATTTCTTTTACAGGGAAAAAAACACGGAATATTTGCCTGCCTGAAGCACTGTTAACGGTGATTGCACTTTACTTCATATGTATGGACAACTGCATTTTCTAATGCAGTACCAGGCAAATATTGATCTCCCACCGTAAACAAAATTCAATGAAATTTTCATTGCACAGAACACATATAAACTAAGATACGAGCACTGTAGAAAGTCTCTGACTTTATTAGACTCCTTGTAAGAAAAAAAGCAATCGAATAATCCATGATGGCTGCAATAGGAGCCATTTCCAGGTTCCATCAATAGCGAAATTTTGTCCTTTTGGGTACTGCATATATGCACTTTAATCACTAGTATCAACATCACTGATGCCTCACCCTGCTGCCGTAATTTATTCTCTCCTTCGTTCAGGGCTTTGAAAATATGTATGGACTCTACCGCAGTATCTCAACATCTCAACCACATCTCAACACCAACACACTTGTACTTTGGCTTCATATGACTTCTGCGAAGGAACATTTTTTTTTTCCATTTCAGGTATCTCAGTCCCTGAGTCAGAAGGTCATCCTGGTCTTGTGGAGTACGCACACACTTCCCGTCAGCTCCAGTGCTTGAACATAGCGGCTGAGGGAACTGGGGATGTTTAGCCTGGAGAAAAGGAGGCTGAGGGGAGACCTTATTGCTCTCTACAACTACCTGAAAGGAGGTTGTAGAGAGATGGGGGTCGGTCTCGTCTCCCTAGTAACAGATGACAGAACAAGAGGAAATGGCCTCAAGTTGCGCCAGGGGAGGTTTAGATTGGACATTCGTAAAAATTTCTTCACCGAAAGGGTTGTTGGGCATTGGCACAGGCTGCCCAGGGAGGTGGTGGAGTCCCCATCCCTGGAGGGATTCAAAAGACGTTTAGATGAGGCCCTAAGGGATATGATTTAGTGGGGGACTTGGTAGTGATAGGTTAACGGTTGGACCCAATGATCTCGGAGGTCTCTTCCAACCAGAACAATTCTATGATTCTATGATTCTATGTCATACCGCTTGCCTTTGAGTATTGTCTGCATCATAACTGATTTGACAGGTGTTTGGCAAGGAGCTTCACGCCCAGGGGACACTGCTGGCAATCCATACCTCATTTTTCCAGGCAGCCGGAGTGTAACAAACCAAATCTGCAGCTAATACCAAATGGTGTAAGGAACTGGCCAGGAAATCCAAGAGCACGCTTCACGAATGCCTGCTTTCTCTTGTAAACACAGTCCTCTCTCTTCACATTGAAATGAAAAACAAATACCAAGTTGAATTTATCACAACAAACAAAGCCAAAAAAACCCCCAAAATAACATGCATGCAACTGGTTAGGAGACCTAAGAAGTGTAGAAACGATACCTTACTTTTGCTAGAGAGTGATTATTAACTGCCTTATAACAAATCTGATCATCAGAGAGATGTATTTGTTAGCATAGCTCATACCAGTTCCCTGCATAAAATTGGTCAACTATTAAACATTCGCTCTTTTTCAGTCACACTCTGTACTCACGCTGTTATTTTCTAGCAAAGATGCACTTGACAGGGAAATGATTTTTCACACTCTTCTTTGACATACTTATGCTGGCAAAACCTTCAAGGATGGCTCAAGCCAGAAAAACACTGGAGAATGAGCAAAGCATAACTGAAAAGAAAATTAATAACCCTTCGTTAGATAAATTCAACAGAGGACAAGAATTAAATATTTTTCAGTGGAACAGCTAAAGGAGTGATTCAATGCTTTTATACTATTCAAGGACCTTTAAAATAGCCAATTTATTTATTGTTTAGTAAAAGCCGATGCAAGTAGCTCACTGCCGTTAAAGAAAATCTTCACATGCGCTGACACAAACTGAAATTCCCTCACAGCCTAAGCCTACGGTTCCAGCTCAGACAAAGTGCCAATTGACTCAAAAGGTAAATAAGAAATACTCTCACTCCTATGTTCGGTATAAGAAGGAGCAATATTTTACAAGATCTGTTAAAGCAGCTCCTAGTTCCTAGCGCAATATCTCTGACATATGCTGTTTCAATGTGATGTTTCCATTGGCACTCTAACCCTTCAGCCAGCCATGAAAAACTGAAAAATGACTTTGTGCAATTGAAATGACAAATACAGATCTACAGGATCAGCCTTCAGCAAGAGTCAATGATCATAAATTCCATGTTTCCATTGTGTCCTTGAAAAATTTATGATGGAGTTTGGCTTACTTTTTAAATGAACGCTGAACACATGTCGTCAGCAGAAGGATTCCACAACTCTGTAAGCAATAACACTTTTTTTAGATCCTGAAGATTTGTCCTAGTGGGAAGGTTTGCAGCTTTACAGAAGTTGGTTGGACAGCAATTTATTACTTTATTTAGGCTCTCAATTACATTTTTATTGTGTTGAGGTTATTTATGATTTATTCTATACCATCTAGAAATGTGCTTCTAGAAGATGGTGCTAGACCTGTGCCACGCTGTGCAAAGCAGTGTGGAAGTTTTAAATGGCCCATATTCTAAGATCTTTACACTATAAAGATAAAATAAGAAGCAGGAAGGGAATACATGTGAAAATAGGACAGGATTTTCCTTTGACAGGGAAAGGAAAAAAAAAACACCACAAAACCAGGAATACTCCTAGATTTCACTTCCCATCTCTTCCATAATCATATTCATAATCTATCTGAATCAAATCACTTAGCTCCTTCATGCTTCAGTTCTTTATGTCTGAAACAGAAATAATGGATTTTCCTCTGTCCCAACTGCATATTTATGGGAGGGAGGGAGGAAGCTCTAAGGATTTTGGTCGTCTTTACTAACCCTCCACTCCTCCTCCTTTGCAGTGACCCAGGGAACTCACTCATTCCCTCTGACGCCTCTAATATCACACCCGAGACAAGGGGAAGCTGGGGAGAATTTGCAAGATATCAGCAGGTCTGTGATATCTTGGTCTTTTCTGATCTCACCAATTAACTCCTCGTCTGCCTCATGGCTTCTGCCCTATAACTGCTCCCTTGACTGAGCCTATTAGGGACTGCAAGTAGAAAAGTCTACAATTCTTTATATCTTCGTCTTCACATATTCTTTGCCTTCATCATCACACCCATTATCTGATTTCTTCCCCAGTAATTCATTTTCATCTCTCCTTGTAATCCAGAGGGGCACCATTTTGGTTTGTTCTGTGGTCTGCTAAAGTGGGGGATCCTGACCTAGGCTTTTACTTTTCTTTAATTACTTTCTGTTCACATTTAAACTTTAATTATTCCACTCAATCTTATTAAAGAATGTTTTATCCATTTTATGCCTATGCTCTTATGGTTATATATATGTCATTTCTATAGCTCTATAAATATAAATTTAAAAATATACAAATATATACATATAAATATTTACATGTTTTTTATAAAATAGCATTTCTATGTATAATAAAATAGTGTGTATTATATATTTAATATTTATATTTACTATTTAATATTAAATTTTAAAGATGTATATTTATACATATTGGTACACTCCTCTTTTTATATATATATTTCAACATATGCACATATTGTATATAAATCTATGTGTATAAATGAAGCTATCTACATATAAAAATCTATCTGTGTACAGATGGTATATAAATATATATTTTATACCTTAGCCCTTCCTCATCCAAATGAAGTGGGCAGCCAATCACAAGGCTGCCTGAGAGCACACGGGTATGACGATGCAAGAAATGTCTGTCAGCCAATCACAGAGCAGTATCACGTTCAATGAAATGGCAGCTCCCTGCCATAAAATGGTGGACAAAACAAAATGGCATCCCCTGTGTATGTAGGAGAAGGGCCTGATGTACTTCTGGGTAAACTGGTAGGAGTGGCGGGTCCAGCTAGCCAATCACCACTGACGACATGGCTGGAAGGGAGGCGTGACGTCTGGCGCAATTGGCCCCTGAGACTGCTGGGAGCGGGGGAGGTTCCTGCTGGAAGCTGGGATGGGGCACCCCTCACTTCTTGTCCTGTACGTCAGTGGTAACTGAACTACGTACAGCCCTACAATATGTTCCAAACTTGCCAAAGATGCTGAAAGCAGTTCTTTCTGTATTTCAGGGCTCCAGTTCAGGCTCCTCCTTTGTTCTTGATTCATGAAGTAATTGGCTGTCTTTGGAAGGGCTACTTCTGTAATCATTTCCCTGGATTTAAAACAAAGCTGGTCATGACCTTCTCTTTCTATGTCTGTGTTTTTAGATTAAAAGCAACAGTTCACTGAGCAGTAATTTTAACAAACAAAGAAACATTTAAAATATGCATTTCATGGAGCTGTTTTCTTTGACAGTTATTCACATAGAATCCATTATCCAGGATGGAACTAATAAGATAAAGAAAAAATTTCAGGGCCATATGAGAAAAGGTAGAGCAATCTTGACCATTTAAGATGAGAACACTTTTTTTAATGTTACCAGTGCCAGTCCTTCGCTGTGAAAGGCACCTCTACTGCTCATGAGGGTTAAAGGCCTGTCACTGAGTTGCACTGATCACAGCGGGGAGAAGACAGTAAAAAGTGGGGAGGAGACAATAGTTAGGTTCACTGAGAAAAAAAAAAAACAACTATACTGTAGGCAAAAACCGGTAATAAACTGGAAAAGCAAGGAGTCAATCAACTAACCAGCCATACAGAAATACAGCTAGTTAGCAGCTCAGGAATGATGATTCGGGACTCAAAGCATTTTGTGGAATGGATATCTATTTAGCATGACTTTTATTAGTTCTATTACTTATTTACAGGTTTGATTAGTTGGGAAGGGTGCGAGTATTTGATCTCTACTGTTTGCTAACTACATCCTGCTTAACTTGACATCTTCTGCTGTCTCATTTCTGATGAGCCATTCCCGCTTCCGTAGCTTCTCGGTAAGATTGGAAAATGCATAAGAAAATAATTTTGGTTTCTTAATGAGGAAGTTGAGCACGAGCCAGCACTGTGCACTCGCAGCCCAGAAAGCCACCCGTGCCCTGGGCTGCATCCCCAGCAGCGTGGCCAGCAGGGCGAGGGAGGGGATTCTGCCCCTCTGCTCCGCTCTGGGGAGACCCCCCTGCAGTGCTGCCTCCAGCTCTGGGCCCCAGCACAAGGAGGACATGGACCTGCTGGAGCGGGGCCAGAGGAGGCCACGGAGATGATCCGAGGGCTGGAGCCCCTCTGCTATGGAGACAGGCTGGGAGAGTTGGGGTTGTTCAGCCTGGAGAAGAGAAGGCTCCAGGGAGACCTTCTAGCAGCCTTCCAGTACGTAAAGGGGCCTCCAAGAAAGCTGGAGAGGGAGTTTTGACAAGGGCATGGAGTGATAGGACAAGGGGTGATGGCTTTAAACTGAAAGAGGGCAGATTTAGATTAGCGAAGAATTTCTTCCTTATGAGGGAGGTGAGGCCCTGGCACAGGTTGCCCAGAGAAGCTGTGGCTGCCCCATCCCTGGAAGTGTTCAAGGCCAGGTTGGACAGGGCTTTGAGCAACTTGGTCTAGTGGAAGGTGTCCCTGCCCGTGGCAGGGGAGTTGGAATTAGATGATCTTTGAGGTCCCTTCCAACCCAAACCATTCTATGATTCTATGATCCTATGACTCTAAGTTATAAATGTATATAAACCTGACCAGCTTATAATGAAATTACGGAATAAAGAACCTGCATTTTTCCTAGCAAGCTGGAAAAGTACTAATTTTACTTTTTCCATATATTCAAATATTGGAATTTTTCAAATTGTTAGATTCTAGAAGGACATTCCTGTGGATAGTGGTTTTTCTACTACCTATGAAAAAAAATCATAATATCAAAAATATTACATAAATTGTAACAATAGTAAAACAAACTATTTCCTGCTGTAAACTGGTAGGGCCATTTATAAAGATTTTTTTTAAAACAGTGCTGTCTATAGGTTTTAGTCATATAAGCACTTAAGAGTGATTCAAAACTTAGTTATGCTGACCAAAGGAACCACAGGACGATAAATTCTGTGTCAAGGGAATTATGTCATGTCAGTTCCTCAAGCCCAGAGAGAAGCTGAGGAATCCTGCAAAGTCATCACGCATGAAAAAAAGTAGAAAAGGGTAACAGAGGATCTTGGGCATTTGCTTCCTTGCTGCTGCCTTTCTGCCCATCATCGATGCGATTCCTTTTGTCATGAAGTGCTGGTCTCTTGAACGATGCAAAAGACTACAAAAATTGGAATAGCTTAGCAGGTTTGATCGCGTTACCCTCTCCTTTTTGCAGTACACTTGTGTACGGCAGCAGCTGAAAAACCATAGACTGCTGATAATTTGGGGGAGTGGGAGGATAGCAATATGTTGGTGTAATATAACTGAGAAAAACTGGTTACCTCATTCTCTTGTTTTAAATACAAAAGGAGGCAAAGAAAAACTGATATGTGGCACATACTGCCCATGCCATATGTTCACTTCTCACATGAGCATTGCCGTTATCGGTGTCTTTGCTCTTGTACTTGCTTCTGTGATAACAATATAGACAGACCGAGGAGGTGCCAATATTGCTGTAGCAATCATTCTCTTGCTCTTTTTAGTTTATGAAGGAAAAGTGAAGTATTGGGAGCTTTTGATATTTCAATTCTTCTCTGGCTTGTAAGTTCATTGTTTTGTTTTGTTTTGTTTTGTTTTTCCTCCTTACAAATTAAAAGTTTTCAGCACTATTCTGAGAATTCTCATTTTTTTTTCTTATCTCAGAAATAATCGTTCATAATGATAATAAATGATACTACTTTACCATGTTGTCCCCTGTGTCTAAGGAAGAACTCATCAGAGCAGGCAGTGAAGGGTGTCATAAAGAAGCAGGGCAAGTGTCTTCAGAAAAGTCCTCTGATATTTCTTGAAATGATTCTGTGTTTGAAAAGGGAGGATAAAGCAGAAAGCAGCTAAAGATAGAGCTCGTAAAAGCAAGAATTATTTTTTGTGTGACTTGGCACTACTTGTGAGCATATTATAGGTTAAAAACACGTATGTCTATATAACTCACTTGTTTTAATGGGCTGCTAATGTCTGTCACTTCTGAATGTGATGCGTAATAGGACACTTAGTTTTGCTGTTACGTGTTTTAAATCAAAAAAGCAAACACGCTACATTTGAAAAAGGAAGTAACATACTAAATGTGGAAGGGGTGAGTTCTTTTCCAGGGAAATGAATCCTGTGTGTTGCTTATGTGTAGGTGGACCAATAAACTAGGAACCTGGAAATGTAAAAAATAACACATTCAGATTACGGAAACCATCACACTCCCATGTCTCTCTGTGGATTGTGAATTCTAACACTAGAACACAAAGTTGCCAGCTGATTATCTCATTAGGCTCTTAAAATGAAGTTTGATCCTTTTTATTCCATTTTGCCTTGCATCAGTCTCATGGGAATGTGTGGAAGAATGAAACCTAGAGGAGTTCTTCTACAGGGAGTCCTTCAGAAGTTTTCTCCATTATGGGACAGGATGATTAAATACATTTTTTTTCTCTTAATATTTTTCCTTTTATAATATTTAATAATATATAATATCTAATAGATATAATATGTTATACAGTAATACTAATTCTTGACAAGTCTATTCTTGCAAATGTAATTTAGAGATACCTATGTAAGTTTTTCTTATTTAATTCAATATAAATTAGAAACGGAAAGGATTATCCTAAACTAGCAGGTTTACAGTTAACATAAATATTTAATGGAATTCTCAATCAACCCCTTTTTTTTCAACTAGCTGACACATACTGCAGATCGCATTTTATGTAACAGTTTTTGTGACCTTTCGTTCCCCCACTGTTTCTATAAACACATACCTAAAAAAATCTATTTTCATATCTTGAACAGATGTTCCCTGTGTGTATGTGTGCAAAACAGTCGTTCCAGTGAACAATTAGGGGTGTACACATTTTAGTGGCATTCACTGACCTGTAGCAGGCGATATGCCGAGATATTTCCGAGTTAAATGCGGCCGAGCTGCATATTGTGGGGAGTGTGCAATAACCAAAGAAAGCCTATTATGTCATTAGCAAGAGAGTTCGCATAAGCACTTGCAAGGTTGTAACTCTATTTAACAAACACACAACAAACAACTGAGACATTTGGAAAGGGAGCGAGCAGAGCAGCACAGAGGAAAAGCTGGCTGCATAAAATAGTGTCGGCCTTTGATATCAAGCCCGCTGAACATACTTTAATTAGGTGCTGAGACTGAACTCTGTAACCTTCGAAGGGTCCGTGTGGTGCACGCTCACGGCTGCTCGGAGGAGCGCACAGATGGGCGTGCAGGCTGTTGTCCAGCCAGGCTGTGCAAATCGCTGCAAATTAAGCATTTCCTTACTGTTTCCAAATACGGACTGTGCCTCTCAACTTGCAAAATGAACGGGTTTATTCTTGTCCTTCGTGTCCGGATCCCCTCAGTGCTTACGAGCGGGGCTGAGCGGAGAGCAGGCGGGGATGCCTGCCTGCAGGCGGGGGCCGGGGTCCGACCCGGCAAGGAGCGCCAGGCCAGGCACGGCCCCGGGACAGCCAGGCAGGGCTGCGGCAGGACGTCGGCCTCCGGTCGGGACCTGGCGCCGCTGGGCCCGTGGCCGGGCAGGGCAGGGCAGTGGCGGGGCTGGACACCGGTGACACTGCTGGGCAGCCCGGAGCGGCTGACACGGGGTCTTGGGCCCAGGGCTGAGTTTTAAGGGGCACAAGTGGGGCTGATCAGGGCTGTTGAGGCCTATTAGCGCTCTCAGGTCCCTGAAAGTAGCCTTTCAATGCAGCAGTCTATTTCTTCCGTTAATTGGAGAAAAGAGAAAAAACCCTCTGAATAGGGCAGTCATCAGAACAAAACGTCCCTCCCTGACAGGTTTGCCCTTCATTCTCCGCCTAATGGCCTTTTTCATCTTCAAGGTCTTTGTCATTCTCAGTGCTTACAAGTAAAATCGAAATTTCCGTTCATTTCTGCTAATTGCACTACATCTCAGTAGTTTATGAAATTATCTTTCTCTTTTTCACTATAATACTAATCAGAATACTATTTTCCTATTTGATGTTTCCTCTTGATCTAGCAGTATATTGCCTACATCAATTGCTACAAACCTTATTATTGACATTATTATCATTAAATATTTCAACCCTAATGAAGTCCAAAGGCCTCATGCTAGGGCAGGAATCATTTGTAGTGGATGCTGTGAAAATACAGAAGAGGATTTCTGGAGTTTCCAGTCAAAAATAATATTGCTGTTTGAAAGTGAAAGTAGTTTTGATGGCAAGAATATCCCACCTGAAAACCCTTAGAAGGGATTCTCTGGTAATTAGTGTGCTTCCTTGTAACGGATCACATGCACAGTTTTCATATACTCTACCGTAACAAACACAGCTCTTAAGAACGCTTTAACAGCATGACATTTCCCTTAAGATGGTAATGTAGCTGAAGAAGAGAAAATTTGTCTTGCATAGACTATAGCTTGTGTGGTCTCCCTAGAAGATATTTGAAACATTTTTGTTGCTTCTTCATCTTACTATCTCAAAGTCAGGTACATAATGTTCTTTAAACAATACTGTGTTCAGACTAGCTTACATTTGGAGATGAGTTCTGCAGTCTGGCATAGGGACTACGCAGAGCTCTGTGCAGCAGACAGCTGTCCTGCAGATGTCTCGAGCGATCACCGAAAGATTCATAGAAGAGAGATTCTGTAGAAGATTAAGATTTGGCAAGAGAAGGTAGCGTGGTAGGTACCTTTGGAATCTCACTAGTTCTTACCTACTGGCACAGTCCACAAAAGCTCTTGACAATTACTATGGATTAAAATAATCAGTTTTCTCTTTCCAGTACTGTAGAGTGGGCAAGTTCCTGAACACATGCTGTGCTGGAATGAACTTAAAACAGCCGTTATAGTCTTCTCCTCAAGGTACACAGAAGTTCCCATTCAAATACACAGCAATACATACAGAAGTTTAAAGTTCTGCAGATTTGGAATAATTAAAGAGAGAAGAAGAAAATTATTTCCAATTTTAAATATTCAGGAACTCTATGCTCTTTTTGTAGTAACAGGAGAAAGACAGGATTCTCAGTAGTGTAAACCAGAGCAGGAAACTTGTGTATTTTAACATGGTAGCTTCGTAACTGAGGTATCTATGCTAGGAGTCCAAAACTTGGCAGTATGAATGCCTACTTCATACCATCTTGCCATAGACCACTAGGTAAATGGTTAAAAATGTACATTAAAAAACTCCCTGTGACTGAGGATATGTATCAGTGTCATGGTTTAATCCCAGCTGGCAACTGAGCCCCACGCAGCCGCTCACTCACCCTGCCCCTGGTAGGATGGGGGAGAGAACCAGAAGGGTAAAAGTGAGAAAACTCCTGGGCTGAGATAAAGACAGGTTAATAGGTAAAGCAAAAGCCGCGCACACAAGCAAAGCAAAACAAGGAATTCATTCCCTGCTTCCCATGGGCAGGCAGGTGCTCAGCCATCCCCAGGACAGCAGGGCTCCATCACGCGGAACGGTGACTTGGGAAGACAAATGCCATCACTCTGAATATCCCCCCCCTTCCTCCTCCTTCCCCCAGCTCTATACGCTGAGCATGACGCCATATGGTGTGGGACATCCCTTGGGTCAGTTGGGGTCAGCCGTCCTGGCCGTGTCCCCTCCCAGCTCCTTGTGCCCCCCAGCTCCTCGCTGGTGGGGTGGGGTGAGGAGCAGCAAAGGCCTTGGCTCTGTGTCAGCCCTGCTCAGCAGTAACGAAACATCCCTGGGTTATCAGCGCTGTTCCCAGCACAAATCCCAAACACGGCCCCGTACCAGCTACTGGGAAGAAAATTATCTCAGCCAAAACCAGCACAATCAGTAACTCCCAGCTTTAGCCGACTCTTCTCAAGCCAATGATAGCATTATACAATTAAAAATGTTGTAGTATTACAAACCACAGTCCCAGAACAATGTACCGGTTTTATTTGCATTTCTTGCAGCCTTCTGGCATCTTATTCCCCTGGACACAAGGGCAGTAACCTTAATGAAATACCAGAATGTTTTATATACAATTCTAGCACTTCTAGTTTAAGAAAAAAATGCTGTAAACTTCTTACTGCAGACCAGATTATTGGCTGTTTGTAAAGAATTCCACTTGGCAGAGCAGCTGGTGCATCAGTGAACCCAGGGCCCTTGACTTTAGTATAACCTATTATTTTGGGATGCTGTTCTGAGATACAAATAAAGAGTAGACACTTTTTGGAATTACCACCAGGATTAATAATCACTGAGTCTCAACAGTTATCCAAATATTTCACATGTATTGCTCACAGTATTTCCCCCACCTACTGTAAACATACACATGAAATGACAAATAATCATATCTGCTAGGTCAATACCAGCTTTGGGCATGTGCAGCTTGCCTGGGGGAGCAGACCCTGTTCCAGATACTCTGCCTGTGCTTCCCAAAAGACAGCGTGAGTGGCATGGGATATGGGCTGAAGGCAGCTGCTGTAGGAAGAAACTGAGGAGATCAGATTTAAGTGCAGTAATCTGGCTCCCTCAGCCTCCCACCAGGTCTCCAACCAAATCATAGAATCACAGAATCATTTAGGTTGCAAAAGACCTTTAAGATCATCGAGTCCAACCGTTAACCCAGCACTGCCAAGGCCACCACTAACCCATGTCCCCAAGCGCCACATCTACACGGCTTTTCAATCCCCCCAGGGATGGGGACTCCACCACTGCCCTGGGCAGCCTGTTCCAATGCTTGATTATCCTTTCAGTGAAGAAATTTTTCCTAATATCCAATCTAAACCTCCCCTGGCGCAACTTGAGGCCATTTCCTCTCGTCCTATCACTTGTTATTTGGGAAAAGAGATTGACACCTTCCTCACTCCAACCTCCTTTCAGGGAGTTGCAGAGAGCGAGAAGGTCTCCCCTCAGCCTCCTTTTCTCCAGGCCAAACCCCCCAGGTCCCTCAGCCGCTCCTCACAGCACTTGTGCTCCAGCCCCTTCCCCAGCTCCGTTGCCCGTCTCTGGACACGCTCCAACCCCTCAGTGTCTGTCTTGGAGTGAGGGGCCCAGAACTGACCCCAGCACTTGAGGTGCGGCCTCACCAGGGTCGAGCACAGGGGGACGGTCCCTGCCCTGGTCCTGCTGGCCACACTCTTGCTGATACAGGCCAGGATGCCGTTGGCCTTCTTGGCCACCTGGGCACGCTGCTGGCTCATCTTCAGCCGCTGTCGACCACTCCCCCCAGGCCCTTTCCCGCCGGGCACTTTCCAGCCACTCCCCCCCAAGCCTGTAGTGCTGCCTGGGGTTGGTGTGACCCAAGGGCAGGACCCGGCACTTGGCCTTGTTGAACCTCATACACTTGGCCTCGGCCCATCGATCCAGCCTGTCCAGGTCCTGCTGTAGCACCTGCCTGCCCTCCGGCAGATCAACGCTCCCGCCCAGCTTGGTGTCCTCTGCAAACTGACTGAGGGTGCCCTCGATCCCCTCATCCACATCGTTGATAAAGATGTTAAACAGACCTGGTCTGTTTAAGCTCTGGTCTCTTCCACTGTTCTTTGATGTGCTATACCCACTGGTTGATCCTCACATTGTCAAAGTATTCAGAATGAAATAGATTTAATTACCACAGTGACTACAAACTGATCAAGTTTGGGAATAGTAAAAGGTTCAGGCCCTAAATAAATTGAAAGCTAACAGATGGAGAAATGACAAGGGAAAACAGGAGAACATGAAAATATTTCACTATTAGTCATGCCACCGTCCACTGGAGCTACTGTGCATATTGCATGGAGAGATGTAATTTATGCTGTTCTTCCTTGCTTTGTTCAGCAGTTTGTCTTAGAGGCTGCAATCAAGAGCAGCATCCCAGTGACCTCTGCAAACACATCATAAAATGTGATCTCTACCCTTAAAGTGTCTGATGTAGTAGAAGTACTTCCATTGAGCTGCTTGTGAGTTATTACGATTTTGTAGCTGAACATTTCAAGTAAGTGATTCTCTAACTCCATGGAAAAAAGATCTCATATTTCTCAAATGAACTCTTCATTCATTATGAACGATTTCCCAAGCTCTGTTCCTGATTACCCGTGCCCTGGAAGTCACAGCAAGCAAATCGGTGACACAGCTTCATTCTTTTGATGAAGTCTTTCAATAATCACCTTTGCCACTAGATTTTTTTTTTTTTCCCCCCACAGATACACCATTCTTTCATTATTTTCTGGATTAGAACCAGATTCTTTGTCAGCCAGTGTTTTCCAGGATCTCATCTATAATACTCTGAATTGGCAGACTTCTTTGATACCAGATGAGGTCTTTGATACCATTACTCTCCTAAGAACATTGCCGTACCCTTCTCTAACAAATTTCAGTACGCATTTTGTTAGCTTGTTGCGCGATGAAGTGAACCCCCCCAGATTTTAACCCATATAGAGAAATTTTAAATATATTTTCCATTTTATAACCTTTTACCTGAGAATTTTTTTTGTAAGGGAAATGCACATCTTAGATTCTTGGCACTCTATTAAATAGATAAGTCTTGAATTTTGAAAGGCCCTGGAGAAGAAAAGTGTCCTTTTATGAAACTTTCAACCATCTTTTGGAAAATGAAAATCGGCAATGGATTTCGTGAATAATGAATTGTTTCTGGGAAAGGCTAAGAAGCTGATTTGTTATTCAGAATGACTGACCTGCTGCACTTAGTCGAACTGAGCATGGAAAAAAATATAATTGGGCTTCCTAACAATGGTATTTAGCATCAGTATACAGTCAGAGTCTTCATTACCTAAGCTATGGATAGAAGTGACATTGTAGCACTCTATTACCAGAACATTTTGAAGTTTAACTGCAAAATAACAAAACAATTCAGTGCATAGAAGATCCATTAAGGCTGTACAATACTGGAATGAAGATGTGTTTACAAAGGCACTGTTCGGAACAGGGAAATACTTTCCTTTATTCATGATTCAGAACCCGGAGTCAGTGCATTTCTGCACTGGCACTTAGCCCCTAACCTTACAGACATCAGAAGAGACTTTCCTTTACGTCCTTGGCTCTGAAGTCTCCTTATAGCTATGCCTTCAAAGGGCACCAGTGAATTGCACTGTTGGAAAGAATATGTAACTGCTGGTTTTAGCATTTAGCCTCGTTCATAAAATACACAGTCTATAACCTACCCTGCAATTTAAATGCAAATAATATTTAAACAAGGCTAATCTGGAGGGCTTTTGTGTATAGAGTGATATATGGGAAGGAGCTGTTTAAGGTGCGATAGTTTAGCACTATGATTTCCTTTTCCCATCAATCATCTCTCCACATGGTTCAACAATTAAAATGGTTCATGGCTGCAGGGACTATGACAAACTAACTTCATCATTTAGATACCCATGATAGTACCTGTGAGCAAAAGAAGCTGATAGAAAATGATAAAATGTTAATTATAGGTTGTAAGCAGAATGAAATACCTCTATTCATCAGTGACTTGCTGATTATAAATAGACCTTGCTTATACACCCGACGTACATACAGCGAAATGTTCTTGTCGCGGAGGTTGTTCTTATTTAATGCTTTTCCGTATAAATCAGACATGGCCAGATCTGCTCGTTGCCGGGGGAAACGCATTTTTACTCTCCTTTCTCATCTTAGTATGAGGGTGTAGTAGAATAACTGTCCCTCCACCCAGAGAAGATATCAAAAAGTTAATCGTGAAAGTGGAATTTTTCATCCTTTGATAAAACAGTATTATGTCATGATCAGCCATTTCTCTGAAATGCACTTCATGCTTTTGTCCAGTTCAAAAGGGACTGCTGACACTTATTTTTCCATCTTCCCAGATGGGTTCGTAGCTTTACAGTGTCAATTTAAATTGATGCTGACACAACCCAAAGAAGGTATTTTTTTCCCTGTCCTGCAATCAGGATAGTGATTCTGAATTGTGTTTGAAATGATTCTCCACTTTCCTTTTCCTTGGCTGTAAACCAATTCTCATTATTTTAGAGTACACTGTGACCATGTTCTAGAAAATATCATGAGTCATTTGGATGGTCTATTTTATCTGAACTGTAGAAATGAACTGTAGTATTATAACAGGAATTAGAGATCTACAAAAAATATTTTTGTTAGAATTTAGGATTAGAATGGGAATTATTTTTTTTAAGTAAAAAGTAGACCTTACTGTAAACACATTTATACCTATTTTCTATAAATATAACCTCATTGGCTACAGGAGTATTTTTCTGGTGCATATTTCCATGTTCAGTTACATAAATCGATATTTAATCTATATAACAAGGTGACCTTGTTTTTCTCCCAAGCAACACCTGTGAACTAATACTCTGTAACTTTGCCTTATTATTTCCTTGACTCTTTTAAAACTTTTTTCTCTTTTTTTTTTTTAAATTAAACTCATCATACTTCTTTGCTAACAGAGGCACCTTTCTGCCTATGATCACTTTCATTTTCTGATTTTTCCTTTTTCTTTCTATCACTGCTTTCCACAAGCTAATCAATACCCGGAATACAACCATTAACTCTTCCATGCTGCCAAATCCAAGAGCCGTGAGCTCCCTGTGAAACTTTATTTCTTACAAGCACAATGATAAAGCGATATACAGCAGTAGGAGGTTTCAGGCATAGGCCCTTAGTTTGAAACCAGTGCCATAGCAGAGGGAGTTTGGAGAAGAGCGGAACAATGAATAAGCAAGAAAAGTCAGTCTGCAACAAAACGCTATTTCAGGCCAATATAAAAAGGAAGTGAGAGCTCAGAACAAAATGGAGAGCAAGCGTTTCCCTGCTTTGTTCAAATGAAGAAAAAAAGTCAGAAACCATAGCAAATCTGATAATGAAATGTAGTCTGTTGATTATAGAGACTTTTTTTAAATCATCAGTCCTTTTTGAAGTTAATCACTTTCATACAGGAGTACATTTCATACTAAAGCTACCTTTTCAATGCTGCCAGGTGTTTCGAGACGACTGTTACAAGGCCTCTAAGTTGTTTGGCTGTTGGATTCTTGGGGAAAAGAAGCCAGATTGACATGTTGGATTGTTCCTCCTTCACTACTGCCTCTTACATGTTGGTCTGATATTGTTTTAAACCTGGTAACAGCAACTTGTTCAAAATACCTGTGGAATCCATTGACATCTCAGCTAATCACAAACCTGTTGTCCTAAAAAACAGAAGGAAAAGTAACTTGTACAAGTCATCATTCCTACTTCTAGCAGCGACTAAGAAAGCAGATGACTATACTGATGTGAACTCAAATGTAGGGAGTATGCATAAAAACGCCAAGCTTTGCAAACAGGAGAAATTTGATCACAGAAAGATGTTGGAATGTGTCCAGCGTCATGGAAATGGTTCAGTGTCCACCTAATACAGCTGGACAGTGAGGCACTTGTCTAACATGCAATTTGTTGTTATTTAGGCCGTTAAGACAAATGTATCCTTGGATGAAGACGGCTCACAAAAAGTCCATAGCAGTAACTCACTGGTCTTCCTGAAGTAGAAAGGAAAAGCAGAAAAGGTGAGAGAATACGGCCTCCTTGGAGGGCAATACTAACCTGTTTATAACTAGCAACACTACTAAGATTTTGAGAAGGGAGTTGGTGCGGACCTGGGCTGAGGAGTTAGGATCCTCTCTGCTGCACAAAATGAGTGCTGTCTGCAAAACACGCGCTCTCGGAAAAAAGATTACTGTTGCTTTAGACATGAAATCATGAATCTGACCCTGTGTTGTTAGTCATTATTCTTAGAACATTTAGTTTGGGGAAGGCTATTTTGAGTACATTAGGTAAACCACATTGTCGTGTATTGATAGAGAATTAGATCTGTTGTTACAGGTGAATTGAAAATGAATAAATGGATAATTTAAAACACATTTTAATTAAAGCACAGCAGGCATTTTTAAATTTTTTTTTAAGCAGCTCCAAAATCAAAGAGGATCATGTGGCTCCTGTTTGGATAATGTTCCCTTGCAGAGCAGCAGGGTTTTTTTTAATACTCAGACAATAAAAGATGTACTTATGTTCCCATCTGATTCTGAACTTGTGCAACAGAGGATTGACAGTTCTGTCATTTAGCAGTGGATGCTCCTACCAGTAAAATAATTAAAGGAAATTACTTATCTTTGAGTGTTACTGTATCAGGCACAACAAAGACAGACTAACCTTAAGTATTGTGTCAGTGCAACAGACACTTCAGCCGGTATCCTCAGAAAGAAAATGTTTATTACCTTCCCAGTTAACATGTCGATGAAACCAAGTTAATTGTAGATATGGTCTAAGAACTACCTTCTGGAATATTAATTTTTAATCAAGTAACTGTGCTGGTGCCACTTAAATAGTCATAGAATCATAGAATAGAATGATAGAATCATTTAGGTTGGAAAAGACCTTTAAGATCATCAAGTCCAACCATTAACCTAACAGCACTAGCCATGTCCCTGAGTGCCACGTCTACACGTCTTTTAAATCCCTCCGGGGATGGTATCTCTACCACTGCCCTGGACAGCCTGTCCCAGGGCCTGACAACTCTTTCTGCCTTCTACTCCAAGCAGAGGTGTAACATTTGGACATCAAGCACAGATATAACAAGCCTCCTGTAATCTACAATGTTAGTTTCTGGAAAGATTATAGATCTACTTTTCAAAAGGGAAGATAGAAAAATCCAGGTAATTATTTTCTGCAAGTTTTATCTTTGCAGTTTCATCTTCCAGTTTTAGCCTGTTATATAAAACATATTTTTGGTCATCATCTGCTGGCATCTGTTATGTTCAGAATCTGAAAATAGCTGCTTCACAAATATTCGCTCCCTTTTGTTCTTGGCAGTCTGAGCATAAGTGTCTAAACATGCTTTGGATCTTGTTCAGACTGAACAATGAAATCTAGTGTCTCAAGTTTTTCCAGTGCGGCCACCTTGATAATGAAAGGAAATGAAGAATTAGGACAAAGTAGTTCAGAAATTATGCACACCTCTAGTCTTAGTGCAATAACAAATCCAGCCTGCTAAGTAACCAAGAGCTCCACTGCGTATATAGAAAGCGTGTGTCAAGAGCAAGTGGGAAGCCAAAGGAAAGATCTCATCTGTCCTGAGCTAACTTAAGTTAGCAACCGTTTCAGGATGCTTTGAATTAGTACAATCTTCAGGTGTATACAGTTACATCTGAAACCAATGGTTAAATACAATATTTAATACATTTTCTCTGCTTCACAGAACCACACGGAACCACCTAATGATTGATGTTGAAAGTGACCTCTGGAGGTCATCTGGTTTAACACCCCCTGCTCAAGAAGAGCCGCCTAGAGCCAGGTGCCCAGGACCGTATCCAGACAGCTATTGAGTATCTCCAAAGAGAGACTCCACAACCTCCGTGGGCAACCTGTGCCAGTCCTTGGTCACCCTCACAGTAAAAAAGTGTTTCCTGATGTTCAGAGGGAACCTCCTGTGTTTCAGTTTGTGCCCATTGCCTCTGGTCCTGCCACTGGGCACCACTGAAAAGAGCCTGGCTCCATCCTCTTTCACCCTCCCTTCAGGTATTTACATGCATTGATGAGATCCCCTAGAGCCTTCTCTTCTCCAGGCTGAACAGTCCCAGCTCTCGCAGCCTTTCCTTATGGGAGAGATGCTCCAAACCCTTCATCATCTTTGTGCCCCTTCATTGGGTTCTCTCCAGTATGTCCATGACTGTCTTGTACTGGGGCGCCCTGAACTGGGCACTGTACTCCAGACGTGGCCTCACCAGTGCTGAGCAGAGCAGAAGGATCCCCCTCCCTCAACCTGCTGGCGATGCCACTCCTAATGCAGCCCAGGACACCATCAGCCTTCTTTGCTGCAAGGGCACATTGCTGGCTCATGCTCAGCCTGGTGTCCACCAGGACCCCCAGGGCCTTTTCTGCCAAGCTGTGTTCCAGCTGGGCGGCCCCCAGCATGTCCTGGTGCCTGGGGTTGTTTCTCCCCACGTGCAGGACTTTGCATTTCTCCCTGATGAACTTTATGAAGTCCCTGTCAGCCCATTTCTCCAGCCTGTCGAGGTCCCTCTGGATGGCAGCACGACCCTCTGGCATATCAGCCACTCCTCCCGGTTTTGTGTCATCTGCAAACTTGCTGAGGGTACAGCATCTGCCACATCATCCCCGTCATTAACGAAGACGTTAAACAAGATCAGACCCAGTATTGACCCCTGGAGTACAGCGTTAGTTACTGGCCTCTGTCTAGACTTCATGCCACTGATCACCACAAAAGTTGGTTGGCTTTCAGTGCAAATTTCTTCATACGTACAAGCTTTGTTGGAGGGCAGGGAAGAGATTTAGGCAACATTTGCATTTGTAAGAGGAATAACAAAAAAGGGAGCTGTACTTACCTATATAAGCATACGTGTCATGAGACATCTGAAAGGTGTTGAGAGAAGAGTATTTTCCCTTGAGTAACCTTTCATGATAGTCACAACATGTTGTTCCCGTTGTTACATTAAGTCAATGATAAAACATACAAATTCAGAAAAACTTCTGAAACATTAAACAAAATCAATAGGCATATCAATTATTTACAGTCTAATGGGGAAAATTCTCTTTAAGCTGAGAAGGATCTATGGCATAAATATAAAAATCAATATGCTCTAGTCATGAGGGAGAGTCACTGTTTGCAGTGTGCTGAATATTTATGAGCTCTCCAGAATGAATGAATTCTACAAACAGTGAATGAATTCTACAAACAGTGGCCGTGATCCATGAGTGATCTTGTGATTTGTTCTTGTAATCACAATGTTTGAACATGAAAGTATGTGGCTCTTATAACTCAATATTCATCAAATTTGAGAAAAAGCAGTAACGGAGGAAAAAAGTTTTTTCCAAAATGCTCTCTTCTTCAGCTACCCTTTCCCAAATGGCTTTGTGCCCCACTATTACTTGTAAGCCAACTTGACATTGTCTTCAAAATGAAAGCTTTTTCATAAGACAAAGTTTTTTCTCTTGAGACAAATGCCTCTTGATCTAGGCCGCCTGCAGGTACAGTTATTCCATAATTTCATATTCCTTCAAAACTGACAAAAGAACTTACTTCGGATTTTGCCGCTGCTGGCTTCCTCCACCATTTTGCTTCCCAAGCCAATGATGTCCTGAGAACCTCTGCTTTGGCATACCTCGATGAGCTGGAGATGCATTGGCATTGACAATGACAGGTATCTTTGTGACATTAATCCAGCAAGCCAGAGATGCCAAACTGGTGAAAGGGCCTTTGGGTTAGCAGAATATTGGAAAAATGGAATTGCCGAAACATAACATTGTACTCCAGTGTTACACGTGCTGACCTGGCAGTAACTGGTCAGAAAGACCTGGCCTCACCTCACTCACTTGCAGCCTTTCAGTACCTAAAGGGGCTTATAGGAAAGATGGGGAAAAACTTTTTGGCAGGGCCTGTCGTGATAGGACAAGGGGTGATGGTTTTAAACTAAAGGAGGGGAGATTCAGACTAGACATAAGGAAGAAGTTTTTCACACTGAGGGTGGTGAGGCCCTGGCACAGGTTGCCCAGAGAGGTGGGAGATGCCCCATCCCTGGAAACATTCCAGGTCAAGCTGGACGGGGCTCTGGGCAACCTGATCTAGTTGGGGATGTCCCTGCTCATGGCAGGGGCTTGGACTAGATGGCCTTTAAAGGTCCCTTCCCACCCAAACTATTCTATGATTCTATGATTGACTCCCAGAATGCCATAGTTATGTTTTTGACCTAATGGAACCTTCTGCCATGACATCAGGTCACCAGAATGAATGAGAGGCACAGAAACTTTAAATAAGCCTAATGAGACATTATGTTTTTAAAAGCCTAATGTGACAATAGACCATCACAGAACTGTGCTTCATAATCCCAGTTTTCCTGCACTGGGGAAATATCAATAAGCCTGTATAAAATACCCCCTCCCCAGCCATATAATTTCTACCCACCGTCCCCATCTCCCAAACACATGCGAAATGGGAGATTAGATTTTTTTTAAGAGCAGCATTATCTCTCTTTATTTCTGTCAGTTTTGTTTGGTTTTTTTAATTTTATTTCATCCACACCGTCTTCCAGCGGGTGTGCATCTGTGGTTGGAGGGGTGAAACAGGACTGCCTTTTTCAGCCCTTTCTCCCAGGAGTCTTCAGTAACACTGAGAACTTGTCAACAATTTACTGAGCAGTGAACAGAGTAAGTGTTTCTCGCATTCATCTACTTTTTAAGTGTGTTGAGATTCAAAAGAAAAACAAGAAAGAAACAGACAAATCAGCAATTTCATTTTTAATTCCCTAACTTTTGCAAAATAAGCTTTAAAAAGGTAGAATTCTACTGAAAAACATTTGACTAGCTCTAATCCCGTTGCTTGCTTTGTCTTCTACCATCCCCACGTTGTTTCCCCATTTATTTTAAATTACACAATGCTCCATTGTTAAAATCTCACAAGACTTTCACTGAAAGACCGAGCATAAAAATGAGAAGCATGCATCTTTCAGAAACCAAATGTAATTGTTAGGTGATGTGATTGAAGGCCAATCACCATAAACATAAATCCCAGCAAGGGTCAGAGGAACAACGACAGGCAGGGGAACCCTAGGAACTTAATCAGTGCAAACGGGTCACCGCCTTTCCCCACTCCTCTGGGGCTACCTGGGGAGAAGGACTGGTCCCTTGTCACTGCTGGGAAACACACCAAGATGAACCAACCAAAGAAACTCCCAGAACATGTTGCAGACACAAAGGGGTTCGATAAGGGAGGCAGGTGAAGAGCATTTGGGGATTGTACAAAATTTAGTGTGGGATATGTTACGTGTTTTGTGGGAATGTAGAATACATCGTGGGAGATCCAGAAGAACAGAAGGCAAGGGAATGGAAAGATCAGGATGTACTGGGAGATGGGTGGGTGGGTGACAACAAGCCTGGGAAAATAGCTGAGAGATTTCTGTTCCTGCTTTCTGTGTGGGAGCTCTCTATTTTGAACGGGTACGGGTGAGCGCTAGTTAACATCAAGCTGGAACAGGCAGAGAGCAGGACAGGAGATCTGAGTGCAACCAGAGAGTGGCAACAAACACTGGAAGCTCACGTGTTCACGTACTAGGAACTGGGGAGCTTACGGGGTCAGCTGAGCGCCTGAAGCCAGCTCCTGGCGTGATACGAGTTGTGCACACATACACGTATGTCCTGCAAGTGGGTGTCAGCGCTGACCAGTTGGAGGGGAGGAGCAGGGTTGGGCCATCCGTGCTGTTTGTGAGCGGGGCGTGTGTTTACGTCGGCGCCGATGAAGGCAGAGCTGTCGGCCAGCGCTGATCAGCGTGGCTGGCCGTTCAGGGGTGCACGCAGCAGCGGGGGACCTGCTCAGCCCTGCTACAGGCTCCAGCTGGAGGCACTGAGCCACCGCAGCCTCACGTCCATCACGCTGCTAGGTTGAGCAACCCCTGACAATAATCACTATAACCTTATCTAGAGCTTGCTGTTGTGGCCAACGCTAGCCAGTAGAGACGTGGTAAAATAGGTTACCTAACCCCAAGGTAACTGCAACAGCACATACTGTTAGAAAGTGTGTGCCACAATCCGTTCCCCACACGTGGAACACTACAATGATTCCTTTGTGATATCTCTGCTTAGAAATTAAGAGTGGCGGTAATTCAGCACATAGCAGTGATCTGCTGGTGCCCGATTCAACATCAAACTGCCTCACCAGCACTCAGAAGTTTCCTTTTAGCAGCTGTAAAACTCTTTTTTGGCTTAACTTAATGGACCTCAATAGCAGCGTGAGGAAGCCTTAGAAAGCTTCTTTTGTTCCTCTAGCCATCTGCCCACTCTTGAAACCAGTCTCTTCATATCTCTACAATTATCGTCTTTTGTTACTATTGTGGATTGTCACAGGTCTTACAGTCTCCTATGAAAGTTCTTCTGTGGGCTACATTAAATCAGTTCTTGGTTTTGTACACCTGCAGGACATCCTCCCACTGTCACAGAAGAGCTGAAAATTAAATAGGTAATCAAGTATCTTTAAAGCATATGTGCCAGACTAGTTTACAACTTCTATTACACTCACTTCTTTTTATGAAGCAAGTCTTTGAAATGACTCTCAGCTACTTTTATAACAGTAATGACAAGCCTATTAAGCCATTAATATGATGATTTAGCTAGAAAGTCAAAGTTTAGGAGGTAAGGGGACATAGAATACTGTGTTGTAAGAGAGATTTCAAGTTTACAAAGGTGAATGTTTCTATGCTGTCACTGTTTAGAAACACGCAGCTTTAAATTCAGACAAAAATAAGGTAAAAATGTCTTTTGTAGAATGGTTAATCTCAGCCTGGATGAATAAAGAATTTTCAGTTAATAGATGTGAAGAGAATCTTTAGTGCCATGATTCCTTCCTAAAAAGATTAGAACTATTTTACGAATTACTTATTTTGCTATGCAGTAGATAAAGTTAAAAAAAAAAAGTGCCCTCTTCAGATAGAAGCATTTTCCACCCAGTTCTTAGTAATATGATTTTCTCAGATTAGGACATCCTTTGTAGGTTAGACTTTACCAACGAAGACAAACAGGTAGTAATCATACTACGTAAAAAAAGCCATCAATTTCAGTAGAACTGTGGTTTTTTTTTTCCTCAGTTGTCTATAGCAATCCCTAAATACGGCAGTTCAGTGCAGTTTAAAAATCAAGTTTCTATTAGAGAAATACTATTATAAATGATCAGAGGCACAGAAACATCTTTGAGAAAGATGCTTCAGAAGGCCTTCTTGCATCCTAGGCAGGCTCCTGGCATATAGGCTTCAAAAGTAGCTGCATTAGAAACCGATGTGTTCCTAAACAAGGTTCTCAGGTTGTTTATTCACCCTTCATAAACCCAGAGGCATGTTATTACCTTTCCTGTAAAAGCTCCACATGAGCCAGCACTGTGCGCTCGCAGCCCAGAAAGCCACCCGTGCCCTGGGCTGCATCCCCAGCAGCGTGGCCAGCAGGGCGAGGGAGGGGATTCTGCCCCTCTGCTCCGCTCTGGGGAGACCCCCCTGCAGTGCTGCCTCCAGCGCTGGGCCCCAACACAAGAAGGACATGGACCTGCTGGAGCGGGGCCAGAGGAGGAGGCCACAGAAATGATCCGAGGGCTGGAGCCCCTCTGCTATGGAGACAGGCTGAGAGAGTTGGGGTTGTTCAGCCTGGAGAAGAGAAGGCTCCGGGGAGACCTTCTAGCAGCCTTCCAGTACCTAAAGGGGCCTCCAAGAAAGCTGGAGAGGGAGTTTTGACAAGGACATGGAGTGATAGGACAAGGGGTGATGGCTTTAAACTGAAAGAGGGCAGATTTAGATTAGATATTAGGAAGAAATTCTTCACCATGAGGGTGGTGAGGCACTGGAAGAGGTTGCCCAGAGAAGCTGTGGCTGCCCCATCCCTGGAAGGGTTCAAGCTCAGGTTGGACAGAGCTTTGAGCAACCTGGTTTAGTGGAAGATGTCCCTGTCCATGACAGGGGTTTGGAAATGAACTTGAAGGTCCCTTCCAACCCAAACCATTCTATGAAACCTCCCAGATCCTGGTCTGGCAAAACATAGCCTTCGAGTTGCAATGTCGGAGAATAAAGACAAACTCTCTTCTCAAACAGTTTTAGGCGTGAGATCTCTGGTACTTCATTAACATTTTGACTTGAGGGTTCTAAAATCACATCACTCAAGATTCCTTCTATAAAATCTCTTTGAACTTTTTAACATGAAATGGATCATTTTAAGCAATCCTGGAGAAGGTATCAACAGTTAGCTTCTCATGTATATTTGATAAGTCCTTTCAAAAACTACATTAACCTTCTGTTCACTCTTGGAGAGGACAGTTTTCATTTGTTTAAAAAAGTTACCTTTGGTAGTCAGTAAGCATAAAAGTATCCTTTTATAGTTAAATTTATTTGCTATGAAATACAAAGAGAAAAAACACATTACCCATTTGGCACACAGCTTATAAACATGTAGACTGGTAGGGAACGGCATGGTGCTAGAATAAGATTAATAGTAAAATCAACTATTTTGACCTTTGGCTCCTTTTGTTCTGTATACTTGGAAAACATTTTCAACAGAAAGCCAAGCTCTAAATTTTTTATTCAGAATTTTTATTTTTTCCTCCACACATAGTTTTTGAAACTTTCTCAACCTCTTTCTCTGAGCTCTTTTTCCTCTGTATTTATCAAAAAACGCCTAAAGCTGAGCTGTACACCTCTACTTCTCAGGAAGAAGCAATGGCAAATGAAACTTACTCTAATATGATACAACATGGTAAAGCAGACAAAGATTCCAAACATCAGTTTGCAGCAACTATCAACTATAGCTGAGAGGTGGTGGTTTTGTTTTTTTTTTTTAAGAACTCAAGTTGTTTTGAATGTTTTCTATAGCTTCTACAATAAATTAATTTCTCAGTAAGTCTTCTAAGCTTCAGATATGCACAGCCCTCATTAGACCTTTCAAAGGAATTATCATGTTACTTAAAAATATGAACAGAAAAAGAAAGGCTGAATTTACACTTCATCTAACAGGGAAAATGAATTTGAAGTAAATCCATTAGCTTACTCCTTTTTCTTCTCTAGTTCATTTCTACCCTTTTTCTTTCCTGCTCAAGCTCTGCTCCAAAGCCTGTTCCAGCCAATAATAGTCTTTCCACTGATTTCAGTAGACAATGCTTCAGCAGCTAAGAGTGGTTTTGATGCATTTACATTTTCTGATCTAAATTAGTTGCTTACAGCTAATTTATTGCAGTCATGAAAAACCAACCACTCTCCAATTCTTGGCTTTTATAGACCAGCTAGCATTTTGGACTGAGAAGATAAAAGCGGCTAAAGAATCAATTGGCTGAACAAGAAGAGAGATTGGAAAAAAACATTAGAAAAGCTCAATGATCTACTACATTAACATTAAACATCAATAAGAACAGAGAAGCAAAGTACATTTTCTTATACATAAGGAAGAGGATAGATAGAACCCCAAAGTAGAAGAGGTCTGATTTAAGCACCTTCACTCTGAAGGCAAACCAGTAAGGAATTGCTTACACACTTTGACTAACCTTCTTTTTTTTTCCTGCTTGTATAAGAAAAAAAAATTATAAATTAAAAAGCTTCAGAGTTTCTTTGAGATATTGTTTCTAAATATTATTACTATGTTTGTGAGTCTTCCCAACCTCACAACTAGCTACATACCCACCCTCATGCTCATTACTTTCCATTTAAGGCAAGACAAGCTTTTATACATTCCTTAATTAGCTGTAATGAGCTAATGGCAGTAGCCATCTGCTCTGATTAAGTGAATCAGTTACAAGAGCTGCTTGTACTCACCTCCTGTTTGTTCAGTGGTCTTAGGTGTTGCGTTGTAAGAGCCCTTCTCAGAGCGGTATTTCCACCTTGCTGGGTTGAAAACATCTAGCACAGAAGTTTTACTGTGAGGAGTTACGTGCTCTCGTGCTTCCACATTGGGATTAAGATTAAGGGAACAGGGGAGCTGCTCAGCGTCAAAATCATAGCTGCCTTAGCCTGCCTTTTCATAGCTATTTAAGAACCAAAGCTCCTAGTAGTTTCTTAAAAACTTTTGAAAATCCATACTTAAATCAGTTCTGTAAATAGACTTTGGAGTCTAAGAATGTTTTTTTCTATACCGGTGGGAAAAGATAGGACAAGGGAGTTTCAAAAGTCTTTTTCCAATTTTTAACATGCCTTTTCAATTGAGGTGGATACTAACAGAATAAACCTGTTAATCTTTTCTTAATTCACTCTGAGTGGTCAAATTTGCACTTTGATTAATTCCTTTTCCGTTATTTCCATATATTGTATGCTTGATTTTATTCTGTAAAGATTACTGTTTATTTTTACATATTTATATACAAATCGTATGTAAATTGTACAAGTTTTATTCTTAGTAGGAGAGAGAGACCTGCCAGGTACAGTTACATAGGAACTGGAGGTAAAGCCTAAAAGGCTTCATTTCACTCCTGTCTCTGTTAGTGGCCTACAAAACGTTGCGTGAGTTGCTTTCTGTGCCTTAGTTTTCATTCTCTGGTCAACCGGGATAACACCAAATTCCTCTATAAAGCACTTTGCTGTTTATAGAAGCTAATACTGCTTATCAAGAAACTGTGAGGAAAATGTCTTAGTTGCGTTTCTTTTCTGCACAAGCCCCGCGTTTCCTCCGTATCCAGAATGCTGGCGAAACGGAAAGATGACTGGAGCCCTGGAAAATCAAGGCAATACCTGAGTTAGTCTTCGATATGCTTATTTTGGTGAAAAAGGTGGAAAATAACCTTAATCATCTCCCCCAAAAGGTATAATTTCTTGGTAATTCTTGATTCTTATCACACCAAGATGAGGATGATGACTACCAATTAATACATCACCAGTGACAGTTTGGGGCTTTCTGGTGCGCTGTAACGATTTACAGACTGGCAGATATTAAGACTCTAGAACTATATTTCTACAAAAAAGATATATTATTAGAAAATCTATAATGAGTACAGAGCAGAATGCAATTTTTAATTTTTTTTGTTTTGACAAAGCGTGTTCAACAGGAAAAATAAGAGGTGACACTAACAACTGATTCTCATTACATTATTCAAAATGTATTTCTCTGGACATTAGCTTCTGTAGCCTGGGTTGCTGTTACGGCATATAAATTATTGATTCATCTTTATTGAATATGACCATTTAAGAATCTAAATTACACATGTATAATACATATGCAACGATACTCAAACGGCAGAGTTATTGCCTTGCATTACATAAGAGAAATGAGGTTCGTGGACTGTGTGCACTGAAATTGTAACGAGCAATATTCTGCTTCAGGGCAGTTAATGTAAAGTCAGATCTCAATAGGGAGGAAATTCTTGGTTGTCTCAGTTCATCACCTGTAAAATATGAAATTAGAAACCTTCCTTTTAATATCTTTTTTTTTTTTTTTCATATTTGATTAGGTTACAACTAATTTGGGACACCCTTTATCTGTAATGTTCACAGGACAACCGATTTCAGGTGGAATCAGTGGATGCTACTGTGGAAAACATAATTCATCTAATGGTTTCGGTTGGAATGGACATTTAAAGATCTCTGGGTCCAACCCCCTGCCATGGGCAGGGACACCTTCCACTAGACCAGGTTGCTCAAAGCCCCATCCAACCCGACCTTGAACACTTCCAGGGATGGGGCAGCCACAGCTTCTCTGGGCAACCTGTGCCAGGGCCTCACCACCCTCATCCTAAAAACCATCTTCCTTACATCCCATCTAAATCTGCCTTCTTTTGGTTTAAAAACATTGTCCCTTGTCCTGTCATGACAGGCCCTGGTAAAAAGTCTTTCTGCATCTTCCTTGAAGCCCCCTTTATACGTTGAAAAGCTGCAAGAAGGTCTCTCCGGAGCCTTCACTTCCCCAGGCTAAGGAACCTCAACTCTCTCGGCCTTTCTGTGTAGGAAAGGTGTTGCCCTCTGATCATTTTTGTGGCCCTCCTCTGGACCCACTCTAAGAGGTCTATGTCTTCCCTTAATTAATGTTCATAATACAAGTTTTATTTGCAGATTTCAAGGTAGAACATACACAAATGAATTTCAGAAAAGTCTGTTTCCTTCCTTAATCACAGACAACCTGAAAGGAAAACAGGATGCCTCCCATTTCCAGCTCCAAAAGCACTGGAAATTTGGAGAAGCCTGTTAAAAAAATCCCCTGTCTATCCTCACTCTAAGAACATGTAAAACTGTAGTAGACTGTTGATTGTTGGTTCTGAGTTCTACTGGGTTTGAGTTCTACTGTTTGGAAATTGCTTTCAAAATAATATTACTCATGTAATTTTGCAGAATCAACCACTGAAATAGAGTTAAATATATAATGAGGTGATCTATACAGTTAATGTTATTAGCCAACCAGTGGAAGTTGATAGACTTAATACTGGCTTCTTGTCTGAGAAGTGTTTGTTATTGAAAAACTTCCAATGCAAATCACTGTAACATCAATTACAGCAGATGCCTGGCTGAGCTTTTAACAAACTATATAAAAACCTTGATATATGGCTAACTGTATAATGAAGCAAACATTAGGTGTTAATTCAGGTCACGAATAAAAGCTACTTGATAAAATTTAATGCCAAAGTTGAATTCTAAGGTGCTCTTGGGATGATTAATACCTGGAAGAACGTATGAGACTTATGCAGTGGTTTAGATGACCCTTAAAAATAACATCAGTGTATGGAAACTAATTAAATTTCTGTATCTCCTCCTCCTTGTCCTAGATGAGACAGACATTTTTCTATAGGAAGGCAGCTATAAAAACCAGGGTCATATGTTATAAATAACTCAAAACAGAAGGGTACAATAAAAACTTTTCTGTTTTCATAGCTATACTAGCCAGCTTCTCTGCTATTGCTATAAAAAAGAATGTGTACAAGGACAGAGAGTCATCCATTTACCTTATTAAAAGAGATGTGTTTTGGACAGAATTCATAATTAGGAACCCATTTGAAAAAAAATCCTGCATTCACATTATTAGAAATGGACATTGAACCACTGACACGTTGTCTTGTTGGTAAATACTTATTTTTTAAAATAGCAAACACTGAGCCTATTAAATATAGCAGAAGATGGAGATAGAATTATATTTCTCTGACAGCAATTAAGATGGTGACAACTGATTTTTGTAGCCCTATTGAACATTAAGGCAGTGGATACGTTTGTGAGCAAGATTTGTGTAGGCAGGGACAGGATTTGGCCCTAGAACATTTACTATCCTAAGACAGGAAGGAATTTGTTTATCGGGCGATATTTCGTTAGACCCGGCAGCAACTCTGTCTCTACAGAACACTTACATTGCAAGGGATCATCTGTTTCAGAGATTACATATTTCAAACAACACAACAGTTAATTTCAGTGTGACATAAAAGCTTCAGTTACACAATTATAGAATCTTAGAGAGAGAGAGAGAGATTTCTTAAGGAAAATGCTTGTAGAAACGGGTCAGATACCAAGGTGGCCTTCATTTAAGGAAACACCAGTCCTCCAGAATGATGTCAAGAACCCGCATCTTCAACTCATTGTAGAAAGTAACAACGCAAAAGAGCGATAACAGATCCTCCCCCCCAATATTATGTCTTCAAAAGAGAAAAAGAGCTCCCTAGTGGTTTATCACTAAGAACATGCCAATTGCTAAATGATTCTTATCTTAATACACTCTCTGAAGTTCAGGCAGAAATAACACTCCCTTGTGGAAACGGAGGAAGCAAGTCTGAAATCAAATAAACCCCAGTGATTAAGTAATGTAATAGAAATAAGTTCCTGATTCCAGATGGCTACAAAGCAAATGATAACCTCAGAAAAAGTTTGGATAAATTAATTAAAATAAACATCTTTAATATCCATTGAATAGTGTTCTGCTGACTTTGCTCTAGTAGTCTTTTGGCAAACAACTTGAGTAATTAAGACGAAAGCCAAATATCAATTCCTCCTTTATTTGACATATCATTTTGGGCACTATGTGTGCTGGATGTTCAATATAAAGTAGAAGCGGGAATAAGGCCATAGGGTGGAATTACTGCAGGTTTAAGATGGACTTAGACAGAGTCTTAGCACCTGTATTTAAAACAGAGATCCAGAGTCTTCCCCCTCCAACTGTAACAAAATCTACTGCATGCCTAAATAAATTTGGCGCCTATGTTTTGTATCACAGAGTTCTCTGGTTACTTACATTCAGGTTTCTATGCATGTCAGCCTTGATCTAAATTCCTTCACAGATCGAGCATCAGGAGGATTTGTGCCCATCGTCTATTCATACCCCTAAGAGCAATGTTCAAGGCATGTCTGACACAAAGTCACGGTCCCTTTCACGGAAAACACAGTCCATGATGGTTTAGTTTCCTGAAAAAGCTTCTGTCTGGAAGCCCTCAATATCTGGATCCTTTGAAACCCGTGTACACCTTACCCTTCAGAAAGATGACATGGAAGTGGTGGAGTCCCCATCCCTGGAGGGATTGAAAAGCCGTGTAGATGTGGCACTTGGGGACATGGGTTAGTGGTGGCCTTGGCAGTGCTGGGTTAACGGTTGGACTCGATGATCTTGGAGGTCTCTTCCAACCTTAAACGATTCTGTGATTCTATGGTCGCCAAACTATCAAGTGATCTGTGTAGAGAGAAACTAGAGCACTGTGCCATCAAGAGCGTGAGAGGGACAGGAAGGAAAAGGGAGCCAGACTATGGTGTAGTGATTGCTGCAGAGTTAGGACACAGGAGTCTTGGCTTCTGGTTCTAGCTCCCTCGGGTTGCTTTTTAATCTGTCTGCCTACGATTCAGAAGTCTGGAAAGCAATGAAACTCTTCAAATACGCGCAGAAGAGGAATATTAGAGGGCTACATAAATTGTAAAAGTGATTCACATTTCATGAGAGTTTAAAGTTCCTAAGTGTTCATGAGAAAAGTGGTGTTGATGTGACAGTATTCTTGTCTGCAGTAGCGTATCCCACAGTAGAAATAACACCACTGAGATGCTATAAGCCCTTGAAACAAAGATCTGGACTCTTTGGAACAAAATGTGTATTTAAGCAGTGGAAGATGCTTTTTGCAAAGAGTTTGAGAGAAATTATTTTATTGTGAATACATGATATTTATTTAAATCAGTAAGAAAAGGGTTTCATAAGAACATACAAACTGAGTTTTTCCTTTTTATTTTTTTATAGAAAGACACTTACTGTTCTACAGTATTCTTGAATTGGCTGCAGCATTACCACAGTAGTCAACTGAGATGCTGTCAAGATACTAAACACAGCAAGTGAAATGAAGCAGATGCTATAATGATCAACAGGATTTACATTTTTGTCCCAAAACAAATCACGAATAAGATAAACTTAGAGAAATGAAGAGAAACCGATAAACCACTTTTGTTCAAGTTTAATATAAAAATATAAACAGATCACACTGGCATGATAGTATGTGAAATTTGGAGTGGAAAATTAGCAACTTTGTGATGCTAACACACACCACATTGAAAATATCGCATAAATGGATTACCAATATCTGACTTCGCCAGTGGTCTGATAGTGTAGTGCTCATGATATTTTAGATGTGAGGTGTTCTCTGTGATTTCCATATGCTCCAATCAGGTATTTGAGTCCCATCTGCAACCGACGTCCTTTAGGATTCTGTAAATGCTACAGGCTGCAGAAATAAGTACTTGGTTGTTTTCATGGCAAAAACCAGCCATGATGATTTTATACACAGAGACTATCAATAGTCATTTAAGACAGTCACATGTGACTTTTTTAATACTAAGAAAAAACTTCAAAAAGTTGAAGGTCCAAGTTTAAAGCACTATTTGGAGTTCAGGAGAACAAAGCATTACAAGAGATGATTCATTTACAGTTTTCAGAGACTTTTGATTTGCACTGCAAGAACCCTCATTAGGAGGTGAGACAGTATGTCTTACCTCTGTGACAGACACAGTGCCATAGAATCATGGAATATTCAGGGAGAATTGTGTCAGAGTCATAAATTTATAACTACCTTTACAGATTTGCTGGTTAAGATGAGGAATACATCCTGCGGAATCTAAAGACACAGCATGTTATTAATTTAAGTATGCTGAAAGGTGGAACAATGCTGGTAGCAAGTCTTCTGAAACTTCGCTTACGTGCCAGGAAAGATTTGCTTTTGCAGACTAGGTATTTAAGCTGTGTAAAATTGAAATCTTGATTTAGGGAAGGGCAGCCGTCCTCATTAAGTGCACATAGTCAGAAGTGCTTGGAAGGATCTGCACGGTTGCATAGTCCACACTGCCTGGGTACATATTGACACACTAGAAGTGATTCCCTTTAATTATTCAGCTTTTGTAGGACTGAGCGCTGTTTGCTCATAGTTAAAATATTTCAAATTGAAGCTTTGCCTAAAGTCTGTTCTTGTGCCTGGATGAGCATCCTGGCTTTCACAAAAAAGCATACAATCCAAATAGTGTCTGCATACTTTTTGTGGGACTTTAATCTGAACAGTTAAGGGATTAGGACCAGAAGACATGCTGTGTCTCACATTTCTGATGTTGCATGCATGACCCTGTCATTACGTCTAGATGAGCCAACTATTTGGTGCTGGCTTCACATTTGCTGGAGTTATGATTTTGAATCGAGAATTCCGCGTCAGTGAAATGTGCCGGTTCGGAGGTAGAGGATTGCGAGTCCCTGACACAGCTTTGAGCCATTCCCACGTGTTCTGTCACTGGATACCGGGAAGAAGAGGTCAGCACCTCCCTCTCTACTTCCACATTTGTTCTTGTTATATTTCATGCCATTGGTAATTACCCAATACTCCAATCTATCTAGATCCTTCTGCAAGGCCACGTTACCCATCAAAATGTTGCCTACTAAAAATTTCTAGTCTGTCCTTGCGGTTTCCAAGCACCACAGCAACTACTGGCATACAGAAATACAATTCTGCCTTTCGTGATCCTTAACATCTGAATGTCATGGAAAAGCTAGATTACAGGTAAGAAACATTACACTAGAAAAACGGTTTCATCTTTGACTTTCTAATGAAGATGTGTATAGAATCATGGAATCATGGAATCATGGAATCATGGAATCATAGAATCGTTTGGGTTGGAAAGAACCTTTAAAGGTCATCTAGTGCAACCCCCCTGCAACATGTTGAGAGAATAAATGAAGCAATAATGCACAGCTAATTGAATACGCTGTTTTGTCATAGGCAGACCCTTCTAAACAAGCACTTGTTCCTGTACCTTGAAGATAGTCAGGCATGAGAACAGCCTTTTGGTGAGAAAACTGTTCAGTGGGCTTCAGTGACCTGTTAGCTACTTGTAGGGACATATGTCAGAGTTTTCTGATATTTATTTGAATACTTTAAAAAAGTGCTTCAAAAATCCCAATAAATCAAGCATTTAATGTGCTTACCACGTACATGACCATCGGCTTTCATGACAGGTTCAAGGAACACTGAAAATGTCAAGAAGACGTAATTTCCCGAAATAAGATTGTTCATAAATTTTGTAAGTATTATCTGCTTAGAATACATTTTACCAAATAATTTACCAAAAAATTAATATTGTTTGGAACATATATTTTCTTAAAATTGAGTTCAGTACAGTGTCTTTTTGAGGTCTTTTCAAAACCTTAACCTTTTTTTTTTTTTCAAAAGCATTTGAAGGATCTCATTAGTTACCAAGCTCAAAACCCCAACATTCTGAATTGGTTATTTTTACTCATTTTGGCCAGTGCTCGTTATATGGAAAATGTAAGATATTTCTCACCTATACATCTCTCTTTGAGTCCTTCTTTGTCTTTTCTCTACCTAAAGCCATCAATTATTTTATTTGATTTCGTGTGATGGCTTTACTGTCCTTAAAAAAAAAAACCAAAAGCTTTCAATATTCAGTGTGCTCTTTGTCAAGATGTCCTGGTTCCGGCTGGGATAGAGGTAATTGTCACAAGAAGCCGGGAGGGGACACAGCCAGGACAGCTGACCCAGACTGGCCCAAGGGATATTCCATACCATATGATGTCATGCTCAGTATATAAAGTAGGGACAGGGCCTGGGGAGTGGGATCGCTGCTTGGGAACAGGCTGGGCATACGGTTCCAGGTGGTGAGCAATCTGTACTGTGAATGATGGGCTTAGTATATTCTATTATTGTTATTATTATTTTCCCGTTTTCTCCTCCTTTGCTGACCTGTTAAACTGTTTTTATCCCAAGCCACGAGTTTTGCCTTTCTTTTTCCCGCTTCTCCTCCCCATCCCACTGAGGGGGGAGAGGAGTGAGCGAGCGACCGCATGGTACTTAGCTGCCGGCTGGGGCTAAACCATGACACATATAAAAAGTGAGTTGGTCTTCACAGGCCCATTTGTAGGAAATGGTTTTGCTCTGTGCAAGTTGGTGATTTCTCTCCTTAAAGTAAAATTCTACCACTTTGAACACACAAGGCAAAAAATGGCTTACATTGCAAGAGTTTTGGAAAACATTGACTCTGCTTGTGAAATGCAATGTAAATCTAGCAAGAACCCTTGAGATTACTTCAATAAACCCAATCCTATCAGTTTGAAGGAAAACGGCATCTAACAACATTGTTTACATGGAGGACAGAATTTGTCATTTATAACTTGACCAGAAAAACATTACAATGATATAATTAGGCAGATTGTTAAAGTCCTTAAACAGAACAGATATTATAAGCTCTGCAGGAAATGTTACTTGAAACTAAAGAATTTGTTTACTGATAAATGCAAATTTGAAAAAACCTAGAAAAGCCAAAAAAGTGGATGCTATAGAAAATTCCTAAATAAACTTTATAAAACCTTTTGTAAGAATACCCAGTAGCCAGGAGAATTTGGCTTTATTAAGAATTCACCAGAAGTCTGAACACTTAAAAAAAGCTGTATTATTAGTCATGACTCAGCCTTCTGAAACCTTGAATACTGCAGATATTTATGTACATAATGATGGAGTAGGTGGCCAGTGGAAAATTTCAAAAACAATCCAAAATAGCTACAAAAAACTTAAGCACCTGAGGAGAGTTTTGGGCAGAATAGAAGTCCCTAAATCCAAAGTATATATTTCACATATATGTATACCTGTGACATAAATCTGAACTCCTCCAAGGACACAAAGCTCCAAATCTTCAAAATGTTAATGAGACATCCTGGCTAGAATTGGTAGAGATATAGAATCACAGAATAGTTTGGGTTGAAGGGACCTTTCAAGGCCATCTAGTCCAAGCCCCTGCCATAAGCAGGGACATCCTCAACTAGATCAGGTTGCCCAGAGCCCCATCCAGCCTGACCTGGAATGTTTCCAGGGATGGGGCATCTCCCACCTCTCTGGGCAACCTGTGCCAGGGCCTCACCACCCTCAGTGTGAAAAACTTCTTCCCTTTGTCTAGTCTGAATCTCCCCTCCTTTAGTTTAAAACCATCCCCCCTTGTCCTGTCACAGCAGGCCCTGCTAAAAAGTCTGTCCCCATCTTTCCTATAAACCCCTTTAGGTACTGGAAGGCCATAGTAAGGTCTCCCTGGAGCCTTCTCTTCTCCAGGCTGAACAACCCCAACTCTCCCAGCCTGTCTCCACAGCAGAGGGGCTCCAGCCCTTGGATCGTTTCTGTGGTCTCCTCTGGCCCCTCTCCAGCAGGTCCATGTCCTTCTTGTGCTGAGGCCCCAGCACTGGAGGCAGCACTGCAGGGGGGTCTCCCCAGAGTGGAGCAGAGGGGCAGAATCCCCTCCCTCGCCCTGCTGGCCACGCTGCTGGGGATGCAGCCCAGGGCACGCGTGGCTTTCTGGGCTGCGAGCGCACATTGCTGGCTCATGTCCAGCTTTTCATCCACCAGCACCCCCAAGTCCTTCTGGGCAGGGCTGCTCTCCATCCCTACATCCCCCAGCCTGTATCGATACCAGGGGTTGCCCCAACCCAGGTGCAGGACCTTGCACTTGGCTGTGTTGAACCTCATGAGGTTCACATGGGCCCACCTCTCGAGCTTGTCCAGGCCCCTCTGGATGGCATCCCGTCTATATAGAGTTATAGAGCTAGAGGTGTCCATACAAGTGTGTTTGCCGTGGTTTAGACACATGCTAATATTGAACTAGATCATAATTATTATCTCATGTACAAAGCACTTCAGGCAAAAACTAAATCTCAGGAGTTAGTCTTCCAAAACAAAGCTTATTCTCACTCACTCCTGGTCGGTTTTGTTTTGTTTCTTCATTTGTAATTTTGCATCTGTGAATCTATTTTTTAGGTAAAATATAATCACTTCCTCAGAACAGGAGGAGCTAAGTGTTCTTCTCCTGTACACAACGCAATCAGCTGCAGTCTAGTGGCTGGTGAACTCCGGTGGCAGCCTCATTATGTGAAACTCTTCAGGCCTTGAAAAATTTACCCCAGCTCCACCAGCTCCTGAGTAAGAAGTCTAAGTGCTCACTTACAGTACGATGGTATAGTAAGTGGACCTCCTCTGACCGTGTTATTCAGAGTCGTGTCCAACGTATTGCTGAGAGGCTTGGGTTAAATATTTATTTGGGGGAGGGAGATTTCGGATGAGGAGGTGCTGGGGTGCCAGTGGTGGGACAGGTCAGCAGGCGGGGTTAGGATATCTGGGGGACTTGGCTTTTTTTGTCTACAGTGATTTGGAAATGTTTAAGGGACAAAGATAACTGCACCAGAACGTGATCTTGTTTTAGTGGAAATGGATGTGCAATTGGAACGCCGCTCGGCTAAGCTGAATACGTACGGTTTTTACATACACATGGTTACATATGGTTTTATACGTATGTGACCTCATCTCCATGGGTCACATGCTAGGGACTGCTGGATTTTTCTTTCCAGAAAAGAAGAAAAAAAGGAAAAATATAGAAAGGGGGGACCTAAATTCTTTGTCCTATCTTGATTCTCTGGTAGTGCTCTCATTATTATACCACTTGATAACTGGAGTGACAATGATAATTCTTATGACTCATAGTTTTTCTAAGAACATAGTTCTGCTGTGCAGAAGTGATGCAGTTAAAGCAATTCACAAGATAAAAAAAGCTATCAGTTTTCCTCAGATGTCTTAAGGTCCACTTGATACTTAGTTACACCAGAAAGCAGATTATCAATTATATTGATTTATCTGTCAACTTGATACAATGCCAAGGTAGCTTAGAACCGAACAGGGATTGTTATCTTATCTTTAAAGTGTTATAAAATTGATGAAACATTGACAATAATGAAATCATAAATATCAAGGTGAAAATTGCTTTCTCTCTATACTGTATAAATATTAATGAGTTAATGGCCGTTTTGAGCTATTACGAGGAGTATTTCTGTTTGAATAGGTCAATCAAAAAACTGTGTTCATATGTAAAACATGATCATTCCTTGTACTGTAAAGAATTAGCACGCTAAGGCAATTTTGGCCGTATAATTATTTCCTTATGGGAGAAATCTAGCTTACTTTATTCCCATTTAAATGTTCTCTTAAATGAGAATCAAATGAAAACAGAACGGTGCATAAATTCCGATAGCATTTTTCTTGTACGATCATGTATTTAAAAACAAAATATCAAGCCTTGTATTATTATTATTATTGGACAGTAAAACTAACTCTCAATTTAGTATGAAATTTCCATAACTCATCTCATTTTTACCCCAAGCTGAAAGAGCAATGAATGTATTAAAAGCATAAGAATGTTTTCACTTCTCAGGCTGTGACCAAATTTGTAAATATTCCTTGGCACCGTCATAAGGGAATGAAGTGACGTATCATATAGGTAATTCGGAACGAAGTGCGTCTTGTAAGAACCGCATGAGGGAGGTTGGATTGTAAATTTATTTTGTTCTGAAAAAAGAACTTCCCATAGCATCTATAATGTTATTCTCCTACGACTTTAATATTTAACCATGTCCATATGCTGGAAGATGGAAGTAGTTTAATTCTGTAGTTACACCTGAGAAATACCTTGCAGTTTTGTCAGATCAATGGAACTAATGAGTGGTATCAGCAGGAATGTGAAATTTTTGTGCTACACGAATATTGAATGATCCACGAGCCTTGGAGTTCAGTTTCTCAGCTGGGACATCAACAGCGTTTATGGTAGAATCTATGGTGAAAACTTGTTATTTCGTACAACCTGTAAGGTGTTTATAACCAATATTAGGCAGATTTTTCACAGAATTACGAAATCATGATCCTGATCCTTATAATCCTTTTTCTAAAAGACAAGTACTGGACTAGATTTCCTATAAAAATTGTATTGTCTCCTGTCCATGTTGAAGCCTGAGAAAACATATTTCTTGCTGTTTGCTAGAAATTAATCTTTACCATCAAACACAATGTTAGTAATCTTGTATGTATATTTATTTAAATATTTCTTGAATCAGGCTCATTTAAGCTGTTTCCTTACGTACTTCTGTTCATAAATCCTCATTTGCCTTGTGCATTGTAGAAGAAAGATGAAGTAAAAATGTACTTGTCCCGTGTCCTCTGAACCTTAAGACAGCTTTCTGTCAGGGCTATAGATAATTCTCATATATGCTCATGATATTAAGTTTAACTCATTTTACGCATGTATAGTTTATGTTGCCATTTCTCAAACTTACATGAAAATATTTAACAATTATTAGAAACTTGTTAACAGTTTAACAGCAATGTACTTATTTCCTTGGATGTAGGGAACATGATATTTCTCTAAACAGAGCCACTGTTCCACTCTGAAGTAAGTATTTAGTAAAGTCACTTTGAGTAAAAACTGTCATCAAAACTGGACTTTCTCAATGGTTAGCTCTACTGTTGACATATTAATTTCCCTGTATAAAGGAGACACAAACTCCATTCTCGGTCATCTGCCTTGTCCTGCTTGCATTTTAATGGTCAAGAATTGCATTACTGAACTAGACTAAGATTAGTAAATTCAGTTAAAATCTTCTCTTAGAAAAATTCCCAGATTCTCACCAGACTTATTTTTTGAGACATCAGAAAAAAGAAAAATTTGCAAAAGATTTCTACAATTCTCTTAATGTACTTTTAGTACTACGTCAGAAAACCACAGTAACAAAGAGCCTTCCTTGCTGTGTCGTATCAAACACGTTGAATTTGTCTGACTTTCATACTGAGATCTGGCAAGGCAGTAACGCTGGTTGATACCTGGAATTGCAATAGGCTTAGAGGAAAAAAAGAAAAAAAATCCAAACAAAACCAACCAAAAAATAAAATAAAATACAATACAACACAATAAAATAAATAAAATAAAATAAAATAAAATAAAATAAAATAGAATATTTATCTTGACTATTCTCCAGGGAAACAAAACAAATAGGCTTTAGCGTATTAGGTAATGATTTGCCTGTGAAGTTAGGGCAGTTAAAGGTGTCATCCTGCTTTCATCTCAGAAGTTCTTTCAATTTTGGCTTACGACCATTTACCTGTCTCTTTTGTTTTTTCTCTCTTTTTTTTCTTTTCCTCTTTGGGGTATCTTTTGGTATATGTAACATAATTTTAAAGAACTATCATGTTTCTGGTAAAAACAGCCGCAGCAACAGCAAAAAATAATAAAAAAACCTGTGAGAAATCCGATGAATTTTATATGCTGTGCAAAACAAGCTACAATTTTATACTGTTTTTCTCTCAGATTCAGATATAGACACCACTAAGAAGGAAAGAGCATTCAGGAAGAACATTTCTGCTCAGCTGCAATGAAAGCGTAAAAATGTAATTTTTTTTTATAAAACTAAAAAAGCCGTCAGACTAAATACATTTTTATTCATGTGAGTATAGAAAGGTTACACTGAGTGATGAATACATTAAATACACAGTTCTGTTTCTTACGGAAAAGAAAACAGAACTCAGAAGTTTAATACTATACTTCAGGTTGAGTCTTTTGCTTCACTTGCTTGTTTATGAGCTTTTCCCAAATCCCCTCTCCTCTGCACACGGGTCCCAGTGCAATTAATTAAAAGAATGCAAATTCCAGCAAACCAAAAAACCGCCTGTAACCTAAAAAAGGAGCAGAATAAATGAATCTATCCCTCTGAATTTCTTTGGGTTTTTTTCTTTTTTTCTTCCCCCCCCCAATTTTAAAGATCAGGGATACATGCACAAGTGCTGAATAGTTTGTACATGTGAAATAATCAACAGTAGTGTGTAGAAAAGTCTACAAACAAATTCCAACAGGTCAATGGAAGATGAATTTAAAGTTTTAAACAGACTTTTTTTTAAGAGGAGAGCTATCTGCTTAATCTCCTCTTTCATATAGTAGCTAATTAATTAGACAGTAATAACTAAGCAGAGCTGCAAAACAAGCGGTTTGCAAATCCTAATACTGCATATTCCTTTTCTAAAATTTCCCTCTCTCCACGCCGTCTTTAGGAATTTTGACTAATTCAACACAAATAGGCAGTAGGATTTCACTATTTCTCGTGCACGCAACTACCCCATTTTGGCAGATAATAAAGTAAATTAAAAAAAAACCAACCAAAATCAAACCCCTAACAGAATACACCACAAGTTTTCTTAGACCCACAATAAGATTGAATATTAATAGTCTTTTTCACATTCCTTCATTTGGTAGGATGCAAAAAAAAAAAAAAAAAGAAATTATGGTTCATTTTGTTCAGTTATTTTTCTTTATTTCTTAAAATTCTGTTTTGCAAGTGTTGAGGTGCTTTACTGATAAAGTCTGGAAATCCCACTGTAGACTTTATAGAGCACAATTATCCTATTTAACATGCACAGTATGTGCTCCCGGTAGGGTCATTTATTCTATAAGCAGGATCTTAATTACTATCTTTATGCTGATGACATCCAAATATAATAGGTATATCAAACAGTTCATGATGACTTAGATAAATCTGTCTCTAGTCTGGGAGGATACTTATTAGACGTTAAGTGTTGAGTGTCTGCTAACATTTGGTGCTTAAAACAGAATTGATTTTATTTGGCCCATTGCCTGCTAAATAGCAGTTCCTCATTTATGGTACCATTTGTTGGGAATATAAAATTGCCTCCTCACTGAATAATTTTGGTGTTATATCTGACCCTGAAACTTGTTCTGAGGGCCACATCGTGAAGTCTTCATATTTACACGTCAGGAATTTAGCAAGGTTAAGGACATTGCTGTTTCAGCAGGATCTACAGCCCTTGATTTATGTCCTACCGCGTCAAGGTTGGAATGCTGTAATTCACTGTTTGCAGGCTTTTCCTAGCTGTTTGCGGGACGCGCTTCAGCTGTGTGGAATCCAGCACCCACAGCCTTTGCCAGGAACCAGCCGCAAGAGAGTATCTGAGGAGTATCTTGACTGTCTGTCAAAGTGACTCTGAGACACTTGTCCGTGTTTAGGAATTCTGCCGCTCAGAAATCGGCTTGTTCAGAAGCAGAGGTAGTTGATGCCATCTAAATGTCTAAAGCAGAGTCTTTATAGAAGCTTGGATAATTTTTAATGAGTGAATTTTGTGTGAATTTCCAATGTTTCTCCCTACGAATTCTCCCTATTCCTTTCTAGAACATGATTTTAGTTATTTCAAGGAGCTACTTATTTAATAGTTTGATTAATTTCTTCAGAAATCATTCATTTGTGCTCATAGGAATTGCTAAACCGCTTGAGCTATTACTTGGAAAAGCATTTATTTAATCTGGCCTAGATCTATGTATTTTATCTGAATTTCCTTTAGTTTTTGTGAAACCCCATGATTTAGGACTGGGGTTCACTGAAGAATGGCAATGGGGATCATTGAAGAATGATCAGCTGATATTCAGCCTTGAATTCAGGATGGATAGTGGTCCTCAGTGTCATTATTGATCACAAAATGGTGTTAAATTGTAGTGTTATACTTACCAACAGGCAAATGTTGCTGGCTCTGCTAATCGAGCTGCCCATTGCCACAGGCCTGTGCTGGGCAAAAGGGAACTTGCATTAGGAGCTAAGCAACGAACGCTGGTCCAGCTAATGTTTTAACAGTCTAATTAAATGCAAATAGTTATTGTCTGTCCAGTGTAATACTAAAAATACCCTTAGCCCAACTCATTACAGAGGAGCCTCGTTAGTTATAATTGTTACATGTGGAAACCCGCCGACATCTACACCTTTATTCTGGTGTTGTGCTCATCCCTCCTGTGTCCGTCTGGGGCCTGAGGCCGAAACGTCAGACGTCCTCCGGAAGAAGCGAGGAGCAGGGAAGCAAAGCAAGTTGTCAGCATCCCGGTGTCCTTGCCAAGAGGAATGTGATGCTCACGGTGGTGGGAGTGCCTTCTCCCTCAGTCCTGGCTCACTTAGATATACTCTTAACTCAGGCTCCTTCTTTCACGCTCATGCCGAGCTGAAATTTGAGAGCTGTACGTTGGCTTCCCTCAGCTTTAGCTGACAGCAGGGGTTGTCGTCCCTCAGAGTGACGCCCTGCGTTTGTCAGAGCATTTCCCTCGGTGGCATTCACAGTGCTTATGCTTAGAGAGGTATAAAGTCATAGTTGTTCGACCACTAGGCAATTCTTACAGTAAACAAAATCGCTTAAGTTCAAGGCAAGCCCAGAAAATCTTGAGATCCTGCACAAACAGTTCAACACAGAGCCCACAGCCTTTTACTAAATAAAACAAAAAACATATTTACAGGACTACAGCAGAGGAGAAAGGAGAGGATGGCTGCAGCCTTCTTTCTGAACAATCTTGGCCAGAAAATTAGTCACATAATAAGGGAAATTCATTTTTTCAGGGAGGCCAAAACTTTCAAAGCAAGACTGCAGAAACAAGGCATTACAGCGAAGCTGGACTGCCTTCTCGGTATTCCTTCGGAAGGCACGCAACCACAGGCAAAGGCCGTGCTTCCCACCGAAAGACTAGAAATACGACCAACTGAAATAACCTGGAGCTGTCCTAGCAATGTTTCATCTGTGTGGCATTTTGCTATTCAGATTGAACAAAGCCTAGAAATAATGAGGAGAGACAACTGATTTGAAACCTTGTCTACAGAAAATTTGACCTAAATTACATCCTTGAAATGTTTTTTAACTACTAAAATTATTTCTAAAGGCCTATTGGAAATAATGCGTCTAATTCAAACCCGTCCCCTTGCTCATTGAGTGTAACTGGTCACTGCAACAAAACAACTAACAACGACAACCTCAATATTAATTAATGTTTATCTGATTTCAAAAGTTTCTTTTTCACTGCCATTAAAAAGAATAGTATTTCTTCACTTACATGCATGTCACTTCAGTCTTTGATTCAATAAACTGTGCTTATGTAGAATAGATGTAGCAGGTCTACTCATAAGTTAAGCATGTGCTTAACTTTGGCATCTTTTGAATTCTTTTTAATTACATACGAATTACATATCCACTTTGTACATAAATAGGTTAAAGAAAGTGTTTGATTTCTTTCCTGAGCTGGGATATCAATGTATATGATTTTCTTAACAGATATGGCATGACTAAGATGGAAAACAACCAACCTTTAAATGTTTTGAGTGTCGTGTAATATTATCTAGAACATCGTTTCAATGAGTCAATACACAAGCTATATTTGTTAAGAAAATAATTCCACTTACCAATGTACTTAACAATGACATAAAGTTTAAATGAGGTCTGTACTCTCTTTATTTTCAGAAATACTGGTAGCATACTAAAATCAGTTAAGAATTTTTCTCCCATCCTTTTCCATTCCACAGGAGAGAGAGCACTAGCACGTCTATCAATGAATACAGTCTTTTTCTTCAGAAGAACTTACAGAGAGAATGTTAGTGCTTTGCTGTTCAGCAACGCCCGAAGCAACTCCATGGGTGCACTGTTAAACAGTAGAGACATGTTGTTCTTAACATTACACAGAAGATAAATTTTATGGGCATTATATTCCATACTGAGTATAACATCCTTGGGAACCCAGAATCAGACACACGCAACAGAAGTATTATTAAAGTAAAGGTGAATATGACATATCTATATTTAGCTGAATATTGAGAATACCATATGAACATTATAATGAGGGTGACAGATATTACTGAAGGTAATTTATTAGAAATGAGACAATATTTAGGTCTCCCACATCTTTCTATATTGTGGCTTACAGAAATAATTAAAGAAACATCCTTGAAGACAGAGAAAGATATTGCATTAATTAAGTTCCTTCTGCTATAGAATGGGAAATAAAATGCCTGAAATTTGGCTTTCTCAAAACAGAAGACACTTTAAGTGCAGTTACTGTATGTCAGCAAATCACTGCATGGAAGTTGCTCACTCACCATCATTCTTTGGAAAGCTGCGGTCAACCTGAGGATGTTTTTCAAACGTACAGGAGTTAAAAAAGGGACACGGATATTGAAAGAAGTCTAATAAATAGATGAGAAGAATATTTGTGCCCCCTACATAATTTTCTGCCACTGAATGCAACTGTCATTGAAAATCAGTACTTTAGCAGCCATGGCTGTGCTAAACCGACTGACAGAAGCGACGTGGTACATACAGCAGCCACGGTATCTCTTTAAGGCAGAACAGCCTCAAGACATGCAGAGACTCAGAGATCTCTGACTTCCACCATCAAAACAAAAAAGAAAAGTCTCAATGTCGTGCAAAACCAGTCATATGTTCATGGTGACCTCTAAATCTTTCAATAAACGTATGCCACATTTGCAATAAAAAGGTTGGCAATGAGCTGTATTATGTGTTAATAGTAACCTCACAAAACTGATCCGGCATATTTTCATTTCCTGAATCCGCACCATAAGCAGCATGAAGTTCATGTCAAGTAGCCAATATATAAGGACCCTAGGTTGTCCTCACATAACACAATGAATTTAATGAGTAAGACTTGGTTTTTCTGATGCTGATTTTAGTTGGTTAACTTATTTAAGAAATACACATAATTTCTGGAACTAATTGAACATGGAAATTCATCATGGAAATCCAAGGCAACCTTGAATTTAATTCATTAATTGACATTTTGGTTTATTTTTTCTTAATTAGCTATAGCAATGTCACTACCAGTGCAAGAAATGGACGCCAAACACCAGAACACAATGTTGTCACATATTGACCTAAAATAAAAATTTTATATTACATTAATTAATCTAGATATTCACCAGGAGAAAAAAAAAAAGTGTCTTCTTAACTAAGGTCTGGAATGGTTGCTTATTCTTTTCTCCATCTCCTGTGAACTCTATGGAAGTCCAACAAGTGTGGCTTTCAGACAGGGAATGACAGCACTCGTCAGGCTTTATCAAGTCATTATTTGGTTGTTCTATAAGAAAATTGAGATGGAAATATATTCAGACAGTATCGTTAAGGAGAGAGATGAAACTCATTCAATATGCATACTGTTGTATATCTCCGTTATTCCAGCACACGAGGATCAGAATATTATTGGGGGAAGAATCATCTTGGAACATAACTTCAATTTAAATATTAACAAGACTGAAATTCGTGCGTCACTTTTGGAAAAAGCACATGTTGTAAATACAAAGATGCTATTTGAAAATTTACACCTGAATTAATTTCCTCCTTGATATCTCTCATGCATCACCTTGCTTTTTTAGTCCGAATGAATAAGATCAGCAGAATACAAAGACATGTTGAGCTGGTTTTTTTCTAATAAGATTTCGTCACCTGTTATTCATCCTTAAGTACCATAACTATCCTCATTTTCTTGGATTTCTTCAAAATTTAGTCTTAAAAACATTACTTCTTAATGCAACATCGTATATTAGGTTGAGAATAGTACTGTCTGTTTATTATTATTTTTAAGATGCATCAGGGATGACCCAGGAAAAATAGATTATGCTTCATACACGTTTGGAGAAAAATGTGAGACTGACGTATTCAGGGCTACGGCAGAAAGTGCTCAAGGATGTAAAAAAAAAGACACTTTCCAGAAGTAACTAAAAACTCCTGTCAGACTCTTCAGATTTACTGATCCCCACCCCTCCTGCTTTGGGCTGACGCCTTCTGCTGAGTGCCGCCCACCAGAAGGCCGTGTCGCGGGTGGACCCTCCGTCACGGCCAGGGCGTGGGGCCTCTCCAGGTCCCTCCTGCACAGAGCTGATCCCACATCTGAGCTCAAGCGCAGAGACCTAAATGTCCAGGAGGGCAGAGAAAAGCTGCGAAGCCTTTTGGTGCACGCAGTGTCCTCACTCTACCAGCTCTCAAAAGAGTCCGTGCAGGTCGTGGGGGGATTGCCTTGCTCTCCTTTGAATATGTCCATTAAAAAAGAGAACTTTGAGACCTTGTACTCAGAAACCAAATAATCCCTTAACGTAGGATGGTGCTAGACAAGAAGAAATCTTTGTTGAGGTTTTCAGGAGTTCTCTTCAGCTGTTGACTCCTCCAGCGTACAGTTATGTGTCAGCTTATATAGATCTCCATATGAGTTACCTACTGCAGATATCTGCCTTTGGTAACAACTTTTCCAGCAGTATTCCTTCAGAATCTTCAGGAAGAATTTCCCTGTACTTCACCTGTCTGAAAAACCTTTTGGGCTAGCACTCAGGCTGGTCTAAAACAAACAAACAAACATTTCCTACTTAGCCCAACATCTTTTATTTAACATTCTATTGACATATAGAACAAAATCATCAACGTATAGGAAATACTGAAAATTATATACTCAAGTCTTGCATCTTGTCTGTAGTTCTCATTCTCTCATCTCAAAGACGATGTAATAGAACTGGGAAAAATTAAGATAGGGATGACAGACGTGGGATGACCTCCCTAAGAAGAACCACTGAGTAGATCAGGACTCTTCAGCAAGGAAAAAAGGTTACTGAAGACATACTGAAGGTCTACAAGGGTCACAGAAGGGATAAACACAAAGCAATTCTTCACCATCTCTGCTAAACCAAAAAATGAGGAGTAGGAAATGGTGCTAGAAGATATATAAATATACAAGAAGAGAAGGTTCTTCAGTTCAACACTATGATTCAGCTGCATAATTCTTTGTCCCAGGATTTTATAGGTGCTAAGACTTTATATAGGGAAGTCTAAAGAAGTAAATGAAGAATAAACCTTTGAAGAGAACTGAAAGGCATCTCCTCCAAGTCCTCAGGAGATCACTGGAGGGCACTGTAGGTTGGTAGAGTACTTGACGAAGTTTCACGATGCGTTTTCCCTGGGCTTCCGCAGTTTCTGAAGCGTCTACGTTTTGGCCACTGTTTAGAAACTTTCAGCAGACTGTTTTTATGGCTGTCCTTATGTTCTTACTGAGATTTCCATCTTGTCTTTTTCCTACTCCCGAGTGCTGGGCTCTAAATATATTGTGGTTTCCACCTGTAAATCCATCTCAGTAGCTACTTCCCCGAGGCTTTTGAGAACTTTACTGCAAACAACCTCTTCTATTACCATCTCACAAATGTTTTGGAATTGTACAGTCTTATCAAATGAATAATTGTGTCTTCTCTTATTGCCACCGTCCTTTTATCCATATACGAGCGTAGTTAGGAGGTTTAGGCAGAGGCTTTCATCAGACTCCTGCACCATTCATGGGCTAATTCTTGCAGTGGAACTTCTGCCTCTTCATTTCTGGAGTGAGTCAAAGCTTTCTGAGGAAAGCCTCTCTTAAGTCCTCCCCTCCCGCCCTAAGCTGAAAGCTGGCAGGACTCCACTGTCCAGCTTGAGATGTGAAGAGAAACCTTGAAGCTCGCCACAGCTCTGTGAAGGTGGGAAGGTGCCAAATTCAGAGCCTGTCACAATGAGACAATCCTAAAATGTTAGTCTGGGTCACTTTGAGTTCACTCTTCAGGTCATTGTGACTCCCATTTCTAATACTGCCCTGTCATTTCAGTGCATCTGTTTGTTCTTTCTCATCTGCTGTGGCTTTATTTTAATTTTTTTTTTATTTTATTTTTCAATCAAACTGGAATTCTTCTGATAGACCGGCTGCATCTAGCTGGGCTGTATCTAAGGACCAAAACTATTCGAATTGACTGTTCCAAAAGGGAAATGGACTGCTGGCTGCGGGAAATTAGCTACCCAGTAATCTTTTTATAGTAAAGCTGTTTGAGCAGTGCTCTGAATTCTCCCAGTGTCTCAAAGCAAAGCTTTTTATACTCAGGTCTGTCAGACTCTGTGTCTGCTCCAGACTGGCTCACCAATGCCTTCTGCAGCTCTTTCCGAAAAGCATTCGGTTGCTTCTCCATTCTTGTAATCCTGCGGTGGCCCAGGTTGCCTCTAACAGTTTTCCACAGGAAAAACAAAGCTTTCCCGAGGACAATCCTTTCTATTCCATGCACGTTTTGCAACACCTGGGAGCACACTTTGCTCCCAAGAGGAGTGTTTCTGGTATATACATGTACATGTATGTGTGTGTGTGTATGTATAATAATTTCTTGTTCTGAATTTCTCGTTCTGAATTTCTCGATCCAAATTAATTTAAAGAATCAGCCCTATTGACCTACAGATTTTATTGCTGTTTGGAATAATTTACGGACTGGTAAACTGCTGCAATCTCCGGCTCAGTTGTGCCCCCGTGAACTCTTCAGGCACGCTCTCTCCTGGTCCATGGTTGGTGCCGGGCATGTGCAAAGGCCTCCAGCAGATTCCCGAGTGACTGGTTTGCAAACCGGGTCATGCAGTCAGCTGGAAGAACGTAGCCTCTGGATACTCTGGAGACCTTGTATTGGGATACTGATTACTCTGAAAGTGCCTCCAGTTTTAACGATTGCGACCCCCAGAGGAAAAGGCGACTTTGACGTTAGCGCGTTATCTCAAAACAGTTGGAGATACAACAGCAGCCTGTCAGAAAACAGCATCAGCACACGGCAACCTACACATCACCAGGTCTCCAGACAACATTTAGCCAAGAACCGGATAAGCTCGAGGTTTCCTTTTCCTTAATTAAACTTAATTAGGTTGTCTTGATGAGGTTTCTTCGCAAAGGAATGACTGGAGCCGTTGGAACAGTGGCTGGAATATTCACCGAGTTGTTTTCAACCCTTACAGCAGGTGGGCAAAGCCGTTTCCAGGTCCGTTCGTTCCCACGGGGGCTGCACGTACTCAGATGTAGGGTGGTTTGGGGGTGTCTTGCACTGGTGTTTGTCTTCGTGAACATGCTCAAAAGCAAAACATTTTGTTTCACTTAAAAATAAACTGTCATGGAATTTCTTCCTATCTCACCATCTCTGTGGCTGACAGAATTATTGTTCTGATGATTAATCCTTTACCATTCGAGTGTTAATTTCTGATACTCGTGCCGTACTCAGAGGAGTTTCATGCATGTTCAAGAAAGGAGTTGGTTTGTGCACACCTCCCGATCGCCATCTCTCAATAAACATCGCAGAGTTTCTATTACTGGGTCACGACACCTTTCCTTGATGGTAAAAGTCTTCTATTTGCTTAAATAAAAATGAGAATGAATTATGTATATTTATAACGATGCATAACACAAATCTTAACAGATAATCATGGAAATATAATGATGAATTTTGTTTTCTGGCCGTCCATATTTATGGCTTGTAAAATTACTGGTATTCTACTCATGTACATTTGTATAGTAATATGATAATTCAGTCATCAGGCATTTTAAGAAGCAACTGTTACTATTATCAGATGATAAATGACGAACACAATAGACATTAGTGCTGATTGAATAGCATTAATCTGATAAAATTATTTTTTAAGTAACTTATATGTGGTTTCTCTCTTTATGATTTTTCTTACCTAAAATAAAGCCGACATTAGGAAACTACTTTCTGTAGGATTTATGTGATTATATGAATAATTCCGATTTGTTACACAGTAAAGGTGAATGATATATTTGGTTGCTTGAAACTTTTAGTACAGCAATTCTAAAAGCCCAGAAACCAACTAATACACACAGCGGAAATGGGAAAATTGTATACATTTGAAAAACTGCTTTTCTCAGTGTTTCACAAGTAACTTGAGGATTATTAATGATAAAACCTTTATGTTCAAATGATAAACTGCATGATATAGTAAGTAATTTGTATTGCAATGTTTTGTAATATGTTTAAGAAAAAAATAGGTAAAAAAATAGAATTTGCTGTTTGAAGTCTAGCATAAAAGTTACAGATTGAGTTTTCTATTCTGCAAAAAGCTGGAGAATAAATCCATTTTGAATGGTCTGATCCCCCCCCCCCCCCCCCCCCGCCCTGAAGTTTTTGGCAGATCTGGACTGAATAAAGAAGAATGAAAGCAAAGGAACTGATCACAGGTAACCTCTAGGATTTTGTTTTTAATTTTTCCTTTTTACTGAGTGAAATCTTCCTGTCACTTTTTTTCCTTTTATTTTAATTCTGAAAGAACCTTTAACAACTTATCCCTTTAATGACTAAGTGCAAACTGTGCAGTTAGCTATCTACTATTCTATAGAAAGATTCTTTGCCCTTTCTTTTTGTGTCTATTTTGAGCATCATACCTTTTCAGAAGTACAAATAAAATTATGTATATGTTGAAGAAAGTCTGATATGGAAAATGGTCTCGGCAATTAATGGGATCAATGTCAGGCTGCAGTTTAAAACAAACAAACAAACAAAATTCATCTGATCAGGTTACCAAGTATTTCTAGAAGATACTTTGGTCCATGCAATGTTACAGTGAAAATAAATAAAGGGAGAATGATCTGTGTTGTTTCACACCATGACATTATTCTGTAGCCAAACTCAGTATTTGGAAATTATCTTACACTACAAATGAGTAATTTTTCTAACCATAGGAAGGGAAAATGACTTTGCCATCCCATTTTGTTTAGTGGGAGCTGCTCATTGTCAGCACATTTCAAAGTCAAGTCACAACCTTACTGAATTTGAATATATAGAAAGTCATAACCTTCAGCTTCAAGCTTTAGGCTTCAGCTTTGCTCTATTTTCAGGAGGAACCTGGGGTCACAGCTCATCCAAGCTCACTCATTTTCTCTCTACTCCTAAGACAGTGTCTGTATCCGCAGCTACCAGCTATGCCCAAGTTTAGATTAACATCTTGCACGAAACTGTAATACGTGGTCTCTTCAGCAGGGTAAGTCTAATTGCAGCTTCAATACTAAAAATAATATATATTTATAACTAATCTATTACTCATTCCCACAACTCTTCTCTCCTCCCCTGCCTCCTGTAGCATGCAACTCTTCCTTCTGTTTGGAGCTTCATCATTTCAAATTATATATTTGAATGATGAAATACCAGAAGCAATTTCACACACTGTTTCATTGCATTCATTTTCATTATTGTTTTTACTAGCAAATAGTCATGTAGTTTCCAATTAGAGTTCTTCTTTCAGAAATTTAGTGGGTCTGTAACTGCTGCTAAAATAACAGATAAGGCTGTTTGATTTATGAGTTAGTCTTAGCTCATACTACTGGGGTCTATTATACTTCAGCTTATTTTTTGAAAAAAGTTAAGTATTGTATTGATGCAGGATGACCATAATATAACTATGATAGCCTTTGAAAATCAAGGAATGAAAATGAAGGATGAGACACGATCCACCTCACTAAGTGGAGCAAAACCATCTTTGCCAACGGACTGGCCAAGCTGTTAAGTAGAGCTTTGAAGCAGGAGCAATGAGGGAGGGAGACAATGAGCAACTATCAAGTGAGGAAGTGGTGGACCCTGTAGGCAAGCAAAGAGTGTGGGGTGATGTGAACGTGAAGGACCTAGTAATCAGCAAAACCAGACTGAAGTGAGGTTACCGCATGTGTATGCACATAATTGAGGAAGTGTCTATCGGACAGCATTATGGGGAGGGAGCTCACACTCTTCTGGGAAATCACCATCACTGGTCTGTACTCCAATATATGCAGCGTGGAGAACACACCGGAGGAGTTTAAAGTCTGTGTGCAGTTACAGGGTATGATCTCATTGGGATCTCAGAGATATGATGGGGTAGCTCACATGACCAGGGCGCTCCAACAGGTGGATACAGGCTCTTTAGGCAAGACAGACTGGGCAGGTGAGGAGGCACACTTTGAGAGAGTAGTGGGAATGCCTGGAGATGGCTCATAAGACAGGTGAGAGTTTATGGGTCAGGATTAGAGGGCACACCAACATGGACAATATTGACCCCCTGATCAGGAAGATGTAGGTGAGGCCTTCTTTAGACAACTGAAAGAAGCCTCATGTTCACAGGCGCTCGTCCTCTTGGGGGACTCAGCTTGTGCTGAGGGACCACCCTAATGTCTGCAGGAGGGACAGCAGAGCACCAGCAATCCAGGAGATTACTGGAGTGCATTGCTGATAACTTCATAACACAGGTGATCGAGAAGCCAAGGAGGTGAGTTATTCTGCTGGACCTCGTTGCTTTGAATAATGAGGGACTGGTTGGAGATGTGATGGTCAGGGGCAGCCTTAGCTGCAGTCATCATGAGACAGTGAAGTTCAGGATCCTGAGAGGATGGAACAAGGCAAAAAGCAGAATCACAACCCTGGGCTTCAGAAAAGCAGGCAGGTCTGTTCAGGGATCTGGCTGGAAGCATCCAATGGGAGACAGTCCTGGAGAGAAGAGGGGTCTGGGAGAGGTGGTTGGTTTTCAAGGATCTCCTCCTCCAAACTCAAGAATGGCTCATCTTGACAATCAGGAAATCAAGCAAAGGTGGCAGGAGGCCTGCAGGGGTGAAAAGAAGCTCCCGATAAAACTCTAATATGAAAAGGAAGCATATGAGGTGGAAGCAGGGGCAGGTGACATGGAAGGAATATGGAGACACTGCCCGAGTCAGGGATGGGGTTAGGAAAACCGAAAACCTACCCAGACTTGAATCTAGTGATGGACATGAAGGGCAACAAGGAAGGCTTCCACAGGTACATCAGCAAAAAGGAGAAAACCAGGGAAGATGGTTCACTCCTGAATGGGGCTAGGGACCTGGTGATGAAGGATATCAAAAGGGCAGAGGTACTCAATGGCTTCTTCACCTTGGTCTTTTCTGGTATAACCTGCCTCATTGACAAATCGATGAAGTACAGGCTAGGTAACTAGACAGAGGTATGGACTGTAAACTGCTCAAATTGCCAGGCACAAAGAGTTCTGATCAGTGACGTGAAGTCCTCTGGTGTGGTACTGCAGGGATCAGTCCTGAGGCCAATGCTTTTCAATGTCTTCATTTATGACCTAGATGACAGAAAAGTTCACAGCAAGTTCACAGATGATGCAAAACTGGCCCAAGTGGCTGATGTACCAGATGGGGCCATTCTGAGGGATCACATCAGGCTGGATAAATGGGCCAATAGCCATCTTACACGGTTCAAAAGATGCAAAATCCTCCACCTGGGGAGGAATAACCCCAGGCACCAGCACAGGCTGAAGGGTGACCAGCTGGAAGTCAGCTTGGCAGAAAAAGATCTGGGGGTCCTCATTGACATCAAGCTGACTGCGAGGCAGCAATGTGTCCTCGCAGCAAAGTGTCCTCGCAGCAATGTGTCCTCGCAGCAAAGAAGGCCAACAGCCTCTGGGGCTGCATTAGGCAGAGCTTTTCCATCGGGTTGAGGAAGGCGATTCTTCCTCTCTGCTCGGTCACATCTGGAGCAGTGTCCAGACCTGGGCTCCCCAGTATGAGAGAGGCATGGACATACTGGAGACAATCCAGCAAAAGGCCACAAAGATGTTTAAGGGTTTGAAGCATCTGTCATACAAGGAGAGGCTGAGAAGCCTGGGACTGTTCCATACATATAAATACCTGATGGGAGGGCAGCCAAAGTCTTCTCAGTGGTTCCCAGTGTCAGGACAGGAGGCAATTGGCACAAGCTGAAGCACAGGAAATTCCATTTAAACATAAGAGAAAGGTTTGGTTTGAATTGGGTTTTTTAATCTGTGAGGGTGTTTGATCATGGAAACAGGTTGTCCAGAGAGGTTGTGCCGTCTCTGTTCAGTGGGAGGGTTGGTCTAGATGATACCCAGAGGTGCCTTTCAGACTTAGCTCTCCTAGGATTCTGACATAGATGATACTTTTCAGTATTAAGTAAACTCACCATTTAAAAGACTTCATATGTCTATGGAATTAAACACCACATCAAAAGTATGCTAAGATACTAAAAAAAACCCCAAACTTTCTGAGGTTCTTTTAACTTCCGATTGGATTAATGTGTACTTTGCTAGGAGGTCCTTGATGACGTTCCCTTCTGATATAAGGCCAATCTAATTACTGCAACACACCACCACAACATACACCCTAAAAATGACTTTTGTAGTTAGTGTTCCAATTTGGCAGCTATCAAATGTCATGTTTTTCATTTAAATATAGGGAATCGTAAGCACTGCAACCAAGCTGTAGGTGAGTGTATTTTTCCACAGCTACATGGCTTCTCACGGAGTTAGGCTGATCAATACTTCCAGAGAGCTTGTCTGTTTTCCTTTTTCAGAACCAGTGTTTTTATTCCTGCATTGTCGTTCGACTTCAGCCTCCTAATGCAACCTAACCTTTCAAAGGTCTCTGAATGAACTAATTCAATTGCAGTTCGAACCATCTTATTGTCATGTATCGCTGCGTCGGATTGATTTTCATTAGGTAATGTTTACGAGCACCATTGCATCACCTGAAGTTCTTACTATAACAAAAGAGTTATTAAAATTAAGGGTTACTCAGTGGCACATGAGAAACTTTAAGTTCTAAAATATATATGCTAACATTATTTATTCAAAATGGATACTCTTTCAGCTCGAGCCTTTAATTTCAGTTTCACATAGATTTTGGCAGGATACCAAAGCTATTTGAATTCAGCAGAAGACTTACGTTGACTGTGACGGATAATGATTCAAAATGCAAAAGATTCATCCTGAATAGAACAGGCTACCCACAATCCTCAGTACTGTAATGACATTTAACAATGTTGTCCTTTTTTTTGGTGTTCCTAGCTCTGCAAGCCCACGGGTGAACAACGTAAGAACTGGTTCAAAGCCTTAACAATGACTAGAGGTAAGGTCAGGTTCTCTTCTGTAAATCTGGTTGGTAAATTGAAATCAATCTCCAGCATATCTAGGAAAGAGTTCTTCAAAACTACAAGCACACAGGGCGGTTCCCTTAATGGTCAGTGGAATATAAAAGGGTATGCCAGATACTTGTCTGTCTGAGTTCCAAGCTTCAAAATATTTGAGTTACACTAAACTTGGTATTCTTCCCCCCTGTTTTCCTTGAATTGATAATTTTTCCTCTTTCCACTTGATTTCTGTATATATTTTGGTTCACAATGGGGATAGACCAAGAATATCCGTTGTATATCTCAGAAAAACACGGAATTGAGTTTTCCGGACATTTTGTTTTACTCTCATTTCTCAGACCAGACCGTATCAGTGCACGTAAGGCATCTGTTCAGTTGTAGGGCAACAGGGGATAAGGACGGGTGAAAGTTAGGCTGGAACGGAGATCTGGACTCGATTTGTCTTGCAACTGGGGGAATGAAACATGTTTTCGTGACGCTGCCTGAGGAGGGCTGCTTCTCCCACCGAATGTTGCTCTGTATGTTGCTTGCAACAGCACCTGCAGATTTGCCTTTCTGGTTCAGACATAGATGAACTAGATGATTGAAAATAAATAGGAACCAAAGTGGGGAAAATAGAAATATACTGATAAACAGCTGTTGTGTTGGGGTTTTTTTTCCTTTTCTTTTAAAATCAGCTTGCAGTTAGACTTAATAAACAGCATATGCCTGTTGATATAATAGTAGAAGTAGTGCAGATTTCTATCTGGCATCATTACTGATTAACTTGCAGAAAGTTGAAGGCTGTTCAGTTCTAAAGATTTGATTCAACCCTACTTGTATTTATATATAATAAGAAAGCTGGGAAAAAATAATACTGTACTACCTTACCAAAGACAAAAAAAAAAAAAGAATGCTGGTCTTTAATATTGTAAATATGTCAAGATCCTGCTTTCCAGGAAACCAGAGGAAAGGTTCTACTTGCTTTTAGTAGAGCATGGTGCAGATTATCTGTTAGCTAAGATGAATGGTAGACTTAAAATTAAAAATTACCGCTAGAATCTGAAATGATTTGAATAAAATATAAGATTCTCAGTCAGAAACACATAGAATCATAGAATCATAGAATGGTTTGGGTTGGAAGGGACCTTTCAAGGCCATCCAGTCCAACCCCCTGCCATGGGCAGGGACATCCCCAACTAGATCAGGTTGCCCAGAGCCCCGTCCAGCCTGACCTGGAATGTTTCCAGGGATGGGGCATCTCCCACCTCTCTGGGCAACCTGTGCCAGTGTTATTAACACATTAATAAAAACTAAACAGATAAAAACTAAATAAAATAAAAATTAAACATCATTGTGCACTTGGAATGGCCTGATAGAGATTTCAGTTCCCCTTGCTGTCCATGCTGACAAAGTCACACCAATATTGAACTGATTGCCGTTTCCCTTTGAGCTCTGAATTGTGTCTCCACAAGGCCAAGAAAACCCGTCGTTGGCTTCCACAAATTGCAGTTTTTAGGTACAATTGAGACAGAGCAAAAAGTCGAAGTACCAGTTGGCACAGGCCTAGCTGCGAAGTCTCTCAGGCAAGGACGGGGTGGAGGGGGGACCCCCGCGAGGCTTCTCACAGACCTCCCTCTCGCGGTGGCGGGGCGCGGGGCGGCCCACGTGCACCGCACCAGGGCGCACCTTCAGCACCAGCCCCTGAAGGGCAGGATTAGGATGAGGCTGAAGCGCGGGGCTCAAGGCCCTGACGGGAGGTAGGTGTACGGTTCAAAATCTGTGGATGATTTGCATCCGAGGGTATTAAAAGCTCAGCCAAGGAGAAATTTCTGTCATTCATGTTTATTACTATTAATTCTTAGAAAACTGAGGAAACTGGAGGGGTAGGAAGCTGATGTCCCACAGTATTTCAAAAGGGTGGGAGAGAAACAATATATCTGTCAAGTTTAAGCCAGTTACTTTGATGCTAATCACAGGAAAAAAATTCAAATAATATGGAATGCACTGTACAAAACATTAATGAGTAGTTTCATCATGAATGTCAATCACAGGGTTTTGTTCAACGCAGCTCTTACCCAGTATATGTATAATCATACTTACCATGTGTTAGTGCACGTATACCTAAGCTTTATGCTTTAGATTATAAGTTAGTTTGTTTAAATATCAAAATTGGTTTGATGCTCACAGAAGAGCGTAAAAAAGCAGTTAAGAGGTGCAGCTCAGGAACTAGCTGAAGGTGGTGGATCATCATTGGGGAATGGCTAGTGGCAGGGGTAGGTCCTGTGGCGGGACAGCGGGATCCATCCCCGCTAGCGCTTCGTCAGGGGTCATCTCGGTCGAGTCCTTCCGTCATTCTCTTTTGCTAAGCAGAAAGTGCAGCAAGTAGATGGGCAGGTAGGGGACATCGTTGGGGACACGCCAGTGCCAAGCCCAGTGCCACAACACGCAGGAGCAGCACGCTTCGTACTAAGCGCCACGTCAGGTGAAAAAATCAGAGTTCTTCTCCGAGTAGTGGGATCACACACGGATCGGAGCTGTGCCAAAGTTACTCAGCACATTTGTAGTGGCCAAGAAGGTAAAATCTTGGAATAATTCAGCTTGGAGAGGATTTCTCAAGGCCGGTTGGTCCAATCACTGGCTCCTGAAGACAAGCCTCACACAATCACAGGGAAAAAAACCCAAACCAACTGAAACCTGAAGCAAATATTGATTACTATGAGTACAAATGGTATTGAGTAGCAACAGGGAAGTGGTGTTCCCTTGACAGACCAGTTAGATGAGATGCTGAGCAAGTGGCTCTCCTGAGAGCGACTCCCGGACCTGGGAGCCGGGCGCGCAGAGCTCCTGCGGAGCGTGCCATAGGTTTTACGAAACCAGAGCCGTGTCGTTTTGTTTACAGATGGTTATAAAGTAGCTATTTCACGTTCTGTAACGATGAACCGTAAAATATGAACCCAATGAACCATGAAGTATACAGCCCGTTTCTGAAAATAAGATTATTTGAGATTTGGAAGAAAAAGGCACAAAAATTCATTGGGTAGGTATTGGAATAAGATCCATCAAGTCTCTTTACAGGAGATAAACTACTGGAAAAAGTAAACAAGGAGCTCCCTCATTCCTGGAGGTGAAAGTTTCCCGTCTCTGCAGACTAACAGAGCATCTTCCTTGATAAAACATGTGAGTCGTCGCTATGCAGGTTCTGCTTAGCGTCACCCTCCTGCGGGCGTCACAAATGACATTAAATTTGATGACTGCAATGTTAAAAGCGGCACGAAATCTGAAATACCTGTTCCATGGGAAGTGTCAGGTACAGATGTGATTTTCATCCACCATCGGAAAGAAAACTTCAAAATAAGAGCTTTGAAGGTTTTATTTTGGGGGGCAATCAAAATGCTACTTTTGGTTATAAGCAATGAAAAAGCAACAATTAAAACTCCTGGCAGTTCCAAGAACCTTTTTTTTTTTTTTTTTTTTTTTAATTACTGAAATTCTTGGCTACTTCTTCTCTTTTATAAAAGTGAACTGTCAAAATAGGTATTTTTTCCAGATGTATATGATGTTTTGCAGTGTGGCATTTTCAGCTATTGTTTAGACTTTTCTGAATATCAATAATCACATTTTGGATTTAGGTCTGACTATGGGTTTAAATATTTAATTATCATTAAAGTAAATTATTTTAAAATATTAAACTGAGTATGATTAGGGATTCTTAGACTGAAATTCTTTGTATCTAAAATTCTATTTTTCCATGTAAAAATGAAAACATGTATGCCAAAATTAAGGTACAGTCATTGTAGGTAAACGCAATACTGACCTCCCAGAATTCAGCTATCCATTTGCCTGTCTATATACTTAATAAGTTTTGGGTTTGTTTGATCGTTTTTTTTAGAAAACAACTTTACATTTGTCTATGTTATTTCCAATGTTCTGTCCATCATATCTTGGGATCAGTTTGAGAAAGATTTATTATTTCTCATGTTATTCTTCTTCGTAAAAATAGAATTTATGATTATTTTTTCTCATGACTAGAAGGTTTTCTAAGTCACAACAAGCACACTGTAATAAAAATGTAGTTTTTTCTTGTCTACGTGCCACTTTTACTTTAACCAGTCAAGATGTCGTATGACTCAAGCTTCAACTTTATCATTGTTAGACTTGTTTTCTGCAAAAAGCAAGGTTTGCCATAAAATTTTCCCCAAATGCATTTGCTGTTCCCATAGAAAACTCAGAATTTAAAGGCTAAAACGAAGTAGTTTAGACTGGGTTACACAAGTGCAAGGCAGTGTTTGGTGGTGTGTTTCATATATATACCACCTGAGGATTGCAATAGTTTAGTTCGAAGAAGTAAAGCAAGAAAAAGAAAAGAGCGTTGGATTCTTTTGGCATGTTTTATTTCAAAGAAAATCTTAATTTTGTAATTATACATGAAATTGAGAGGAAAACAAAGTTGAAAGCTTTACAAAAACCTCTCTGCTCTAATATTATTTCAAAATAAATTAATAAATCCATCAGGCTTCCGTTAAACAATGTAATGACCCATCAGGTTTCGGTATCGTGAACTTCTCTGCTAAACCTGCCGCTTTCCTGCTGAAATGGCTCGTTGCTTCCCAAACACTGTCCCTATTTACAGACATGTGGTGCTATTAGTGTCAGCAAAGTATTAATTATATATCCATTAAATCTGACAGAGTTCATTATTGTCAAATGGCACAGCATTATGACGGTTCAAACATGCTATCAAAGCTGCGGTTTCACACTTGGAGACTAATGCACAGAATTAAAGAAAAAACCCAACACTTTCTTGTTTTTGTACAAACCCCACGCTGGATCTGTATTAAAATACTCAATGACATACTGTAAAAATAAACCACCTGTGTTTTTTCTATTTTTAAAACACAGTTTGATGGATGGAAATCTTCTCAGAAAAGAAAAAAAAAAAAGCAAATATGCTGAGGGAGAACAACAACAAAACCACTAAGCACTATACAAGATTATGATTTACCTTTACAGAACAGAGTTTGATAAATAATTTTAATTAAGGAAGGATTATTTGTAGGTTAATTAAAGAATTATTACTTGGCTTCGGCTAGTATCTGCAAGCATGCAAATTATTTGCAGCTAAACTACATATTAGAAAGGCAAACCTTTCCTCTTAAAAATACATGTCAGCCAAAACGTGCTCGTGATTCACTGTCAAAAACTGGGCATCCTCATACGGCGATATATTTGGTTGCAATATCTCTATTAAGGCTGACATTTCATAGAAGGACAGCATTATTTGAAACACAGTTTTATACAACTCAAGAGTTCACTAGACTGTAGTATAATCATCAGGGAGGTGTGCGTCTTATTAAATTTCTTTTTATTTTTATAATGATTCATCATTTTGCTTTTTTTTATAATGAACTATTGGCAGAACTATGTATAAAAGTTTTTATAGACCTGATTCGGTAGATACAATAGTTCTTTGTTGAGTCGTGTCTGAATAAAGATTGCAAAACCAGAAGTGCCACACAGGGTGTGATGTGGCTTAAGGAAGTGTAATGCTTGTCGTAAGATGTGAGCAGGAAGAAAAACAGCTTGGCTTTGAGAACACAGGATCAATTTGAAATAAATGCATATATAGTGTTATTTGTACATTGGCCGCATTCTGTATTGTATCACTGTAAAAAACAGAAGCACAGAACACTGTAAGGCCATCTTTAAATCCAGCCTTTAGAGTAAAACTGCATTAAAAACATATTCAATTTCAGTGATGTGTGGGTTATCAAACATGCTATGGCAGGTTATACCAACCTCTGAGACAGCCTATACATTACGTAACCTGTGGTCACCTATTCAATGAACGGGAAAGGGCACATTGAGGAAAGAAACAAACAAACAAACAAAGTCAAGGGATTTTTAAGAGGACAAAGCCAAATAATAATAAAAAAGATTGACACTAGGCACAGAAAGAAGAGGGCAAAGGGTTTGCAAAGCCAGCATGTCTATACATGCTAAGATGACTTTCAGTCTGCTCAGGCTGGTAGACTTAATTCATTTTCTATTTGTTATTCTATTGGCGACCAGGCTCCTACACTGTGCATTTGTCAGCATTGAATTGCATTTGCTTCATGTCAGAAAACCATATATAAAGGCCTTCTGCTGTTTTTTTGTTGTCATTGTTTGCCACAGCTCTGAACCTTGGAGTATTGAGTGTGCAGGGAATAAGGGAACAAGCCTGGGTATATTTTAAGGCTTCATCAAAGTGAGGAATGTTGCCTTTGAACTCATTAAGGAGTGATTTATGTGGGGGGTTTCTGGGAAGTTGGTTGGTTGGATCTTTTTTGCTTTCCTGTACAACTTTGTCCTTTCCAATATTTCTGCAAAAAGTAAAGGACTACCTGCAAAGTGGATATCCTTAGCTTCCTACCAGGTCCTTTCGCCTCAGAAGATTCTATCTCTACAGAGTATCACTTTCTAATATTACCATGTTATTGAGATGTAGTGGAAAATGCTTTTAGTTCTGGATTTGAAAAACAGCAGGGATTTATATGGTTCCAAAGACTCTCAGGTCACCAGACATCGTCTTCTGTGAACATCTTTGGTAACAGGTGTAATAACGAGCTAGTCCGTTATAAAGAATAATTGAAAGACAGTGAGTAAAATCCTGCCCTCACTGCTGTCAAGAAGAATTTGGTTACTGTCTTCAGCAGGCTCAAGTTTTTCACCCAATTACGTTTTTCATAGGTAAAATGACTGCATTTTTTATTACTGAATGACAAGAGGTTTGTTTATAGTGTGTAGAGCTAGGCTTGTGTTTCAGCCCATGCTTAGGGATGATCAAAACTGTCAGAGAAAAGAAAATAATAATAAAAGGCTCTACCCTCAGCCTCTGAATCTAGCCGATACTCAGGAACCGAGGTAAATGAACTTAGGTGAAGTTACTCCTGTTAGACTACTGCCTATATGGGAGCTAATTCAAGTATCTCCACGTGCCACTGCAGACTCAATGTAGAGATGACGTCAAAGAGCTTGACACAGCATTTGATACCGAGTAGCTTGATCCTGGAGAGGCTGCAGTGCCCTCCATCTTCAGACGAAACCTGATGTGCAGAAACTGCAGAGAATCTCTTTGGTTGTAAGAAACATGTCGGTGGCTGTCACATACGGCATCCGCTGCGCATTCCAGCTTCCGATGGAGGAAGCTCATAGTGATTAGCTCAGAAGTTGATTCTTCCTGTGTAAAGTAGATAAAATCAATGGATGTCGGTGGGATGCTGGGGTTGATGCAGCCATCAAACAGAAACACCCCACTCCTCAAAGGATTACATTGCAGTAGAGGAAAAAAATGGTTTAAAATTAAACTGACTCCTTTAATCTTCACTAAACACCCCCAGTATTTCAGGTGCTCTGAGAATATCTAAGCAGACAGTTTAATAAATTAGATCTAACAAATCCTTTTATGATAATGCGTTGGATCCATTCTATCAGAAGATTTCCAAATAGCTTTTTTTCTCTGTAGTTCCTAACCTTTGGTGTTTTCTTTAAGAATGAGGATTTTTTTGCTATCTGAATGTATGGAAGAATAGAAATATTGATTTTAATAACTATAAGATTTGAAAGTATGCCCACTTTCAATTTACTAAACTCAGCTTTCCTAGCGACTCTGAGCAGACAGTAAAAATGTGATTCTGTTTTGGGAGTGATAGAAATACTTAATGAAACCTAGATTTAGTTTTTTATTGAAGTTATTGCAATTATTTATTGCAAATATTTGGTAATGTATTCAGTAGATGAATTTATGTAAATATATACAGAATGTGCATATGAATCATAGAATCAAAGAGTGGTTTGGGATGGAAGAGACCTTTGAGGATCACCTAGTTCCACCCCCCTGCCATGGGCAGGGACACCTTCCGCTAGACCAGGTTGCTCAAAGCCCCGTGCAGCCTGGCCTTGAACACTTCCAGGGATGGGGCAGCCACAGCTTCTCTGGGCAACCTGTGCCAGGGCCTCACCACCCTGAGAGCGAAAAATATCTTCCCTATACCCGATCTAAATCTACCCTCTTTTGGTTTGGAAATATTGCCCTTTTTCCTGCCACTACAGGCCCTGGTGAAAAGTCTCTCTTCATCTTTCTTATAGGCCCCTTTATATATTGAAAGGCCGCAATAAGGTCTCCCCGGAGCCTTCTCTTCTCCAGGCTGAACAACCCCAACTCTCCCAGCCTGTCTCCATAGCAGAGCTGCTCCAGCCCTTGGATCATCTCCGTGGCCTCCTCTGGCCCCTCTCCAGCAGGTCCATGTCCTTCTTGTGCTGAGGCCCCAGAGCTGGATACAGATATGCACAATATATAAAAATACATGGAAACAAACACACACCAGAGAAATAATTTATGGTATATATCTATATCTATATATTATATGTCATAAAAATAAACATAATATGTTTTCTTCATGATGGTGAGATTTGAAGAAAACCTTCTGTGCTTGCTTCTGGCACTAAATATGGTAAGTAGAATGTTAAGTTAACCAGGCACACAACTAAAATGTAAGAAATAAACACCTCTCCCCCCTTATATTTAGTACAGAAAGTAAAAACAGTAATAGCATTTTTAATGTTTATTAGGTTGGAAAAGGTTTGAAAGTGTCCTGTTCACCTGGATTCTCATTAGTTCAAGAGGTATCTCTAGGTTATTCATTCATGAGATATCACTATTTCTCAGAGTGGCTGAGTAGTGTTTTCTTCATTCCTCCACGTCACCTGTCATAGAACAGATATGCACTACTTCCATACGAAATATTTGCGCTGAGAATGTTTCCACAGCTTGGAGTCCTGAAGCCCACAGCCTCGAGGATGATGTGGTACCTAACTTCAGCAAAAGCACATAATCCCCACCAAAATCAGTTGTGGTTTCTCACAGTAGATACTATGAATGTATGGGATTGTAAAGACCTAAAGGATTTATCTACCTGTCTCATAAATGAATCTTCACATAACAATTATTTAAACTCCTTTATGAAATGTAGGGTTTCTTTCTTTTCCCCTAAAATAAAGCTGATACATGTAAGAAGTTTGTGATTCACGCTGCAAGTGGCATTTTCTAGAAGCTCCTACCATTAGTACTAAAAATGCTTTGCCATCTGTCTCCTTCTCTCTTCACTCATTCGTTTTGCTGTCTGGATCCATGCTATTTACTTATTGAAAAAAGAGAGAAAGTAAGCATAAGGAATGCAGACACCCTCATTTCAGCAAACAACCTCCACCTTCTGCCTCCTGTCCCCTGAGTAAGCTGCTTTTGCATGAAATCACACGCGTTGATGATGTATGCCATCAGTAACGATACAGACCAAATATAACTCGACCACCAGATTGCATCTCCTGCCAGAGAGTTTGCTAACTAGTACGTGAAAAGTCTCCATTTTCCTTTTGTCCACTTCCACCTTACTGGGGCGGAGGAAAAAAAAACCCAAACAAAACCCAAAACCGAAACCACAAAACCAAAAATAAAAATCACCACCAAAAAACCACCCATGGTTTTATATTTTTTCCATTCGTTTGTTTGTCCTGCTGTCATGGACACGTCACGACTACCTTGGGCTTCAGAGCTCCTTTCATAACATCCCTATGAAAACTACCGCAAGTTCTCACAGGGGTAAAAAAAATATTGCAAGCACATAAAAGCAATACATAGGTACAGCGGATACTAAGCTGTGTAAGAATTAGTTGAATAAAAGATATGCCATGTTTGCATAAGCAACTTAAGAAATTAAGTGAATCAAACAATAACTGTATATATTTGTAGGTTGAAAAAAAAAAAAAAAGCAGCATCCCGCTGTTTGGTGAGATCTCTTGCATTACATGAATATTAAAGCTGGTTGTAGTGCACTCTAAACCATCAAGCCTGTATTGTCTGGCTAAATTAGGACAGCTAATTTTAGAAAGTCAGACAAATTCACACATTCAAAGTGACTGAGAACACACCTTGCATCTTGGCTAGGATTAATCACATTGCTAAAAAAACCAAACCCCGTGTTTTTCTTCTAGTGCGGATTTTTTTCCTAGGTAAAAACGCCCTGCTCAGGAGGAGTTCGATGGAAAACTATGATGGATATATTAAGCTTTTTGTTATACGTGGTTTGTCAGTACCTTCTTTTTGCTAGTAGCAGAAGGAAGATGATAGAAACCTGTAAGAGTGAGTCCTTCCTTTGGCTTCCTCAGGCTTTGTAAGCTCACGTATGCACAACAACAAAAGCAATGGCACTTTAAGACTGGTTTAAGACCTGTAATTACATTTTAATTATTGGCTTCTTACATGGCAATGCAAAAGAACCATTATGGATGCTAAAATATGTAAAAATAGAAATGTACGCGTGTATAGGCACACAGAGAAACACACACACGAGTTGTAAATTGTCAGAAAATAGGGTCATTTTTTGCAGCATAACGGAGATTAATTCTGAGATTTACATGTAGAATTTGCCAGTCCTTAACTAGAATATTCACAAATGTGTTTAATTGCCTGTTTAGTCTCTTACTGAAATTGGAGTCCCTGGAACCCACTTCAAAGTGCACTTCAGCGTCCCTGCCTGCAGCACCACAAGGTTGGCTTTCCACTGCCTCTCAGTAACCCCCCTCCAGTCTTTGGCTGTTTCATCTGTCTGCAATGAGTCAACAAAGAAATCGGTGTTTTAAAACCAGTCGCATCCATGTCATGGTATCTAGTCCTTGGACAATGAAGCACTGGGTACGGGCAGATGCTACCAGCGCAGAAATAAATGAAGAAAAAATATAAATAATTCTTTAAAACAAATTATTTAAAATAGATTTTTTTAAAAAATTATTATTTCTATTTTAGAAAGCGTGATTAGAATGCTTAGTTTTAGAATAAACTGCTGGAAACAAATTGCAATTTGTATTGGTACTCGGCTTGGAAGACTTTATCAAGACGATGTCACATTTTGATATTAATTTCAACCCTGCAAGCGATGTGCCAGAAACACAAGCAAAGCAAACAGACAAAAGCCCCTCTAAAGCCCTGGTCTGGCAGGAAACCGCCTGCTCAGCCTTCGCCCACAGGAACGCGGCCGTAGCGTCAGCGTGATGTCTTGCTCTGATACGCGACGCGGTTGCGCGTCAGCAGAGCACTTGCAGAAGTGACGAATGCGCAGTGATTGATGAGGATGGGTGCTTGGAGCGCGCTAATGAACAGCGATCTGTTAGCGTAAACATATAATTTCTCAGTCATTACCTGTACATTAACATTTGATTTCCCATCTTGTCAACACCAAGTGGAAGCTAACACGTAGCTGAAGAAAATGTCACTTGGATGACTTCTCAGCAGAAAAAATAGCCTAAATCTTAAAAGAGCATAAAAGGGGACATTAATTTTCACCCTCCCAAGAGCCGTTCTGCTCAAGGCTATGGTAGTGGCTGGTTTATTGGTAGGACAGCTTGAACTGTGGCTGCCTTCCCTATGATCGCTGAACCGCGTTTTCTGTTGCTGAGGCTCTCTTAACCTCTGCAAATGCCAATTCCTTTGCAGTATCTGTGAAGCAGAAGTGACAGAGGTAAAAAATACTGTCTGAAGCCAGCAGATATTGAAACTGTGAAGATGGATATGTACCCCAAGACCCTTTATTCCTGGGAAATAACGCTAGCAACAATGAAAGTGAGCAACAGATGGGATTACAAGTACTGAAATTCAGCTGCTGACAATAAATGTTCATAATAAATACTGTGAAGAAGATACGAACAACCAAACATGGGGCTAGAACGTACAGTACATTTCACAGGAGAAAAAGAGCATGAATATCCCCAAGTTTCCAGATTTCGTTCTTACACGTAGTAAAGCAGAATGGGTTTTAATAACCATTTACTCGTCACTGTTGATGTCCTCTGTTTCCTGGGTGGCAGGGTCGTGGTCTTTACCGGCTTTAATACAAGTGATTTTTCTTGCAAGTCACTAGTACAGCTTTGAACAAGGATTGATATCTTGGGAATGACTCCAAATCATGAAATTTTAGTTGTCAAAATACGAATTCTGAGACATCGAATATATAAAAAAATCAGCAATAGTAGTATACTCACCACAACCAAAAGAACTTTACAAGGGAATACGTGCTTATGCTGTATACAGACCTGTACACAGGACTGCATTTGCCTGGTTTTAAACTGGTGTTAAGCTCCCAGAATGTCAACAGTGATCCAAGAAACACCAAAATTTGCACTTTCACATAAGGATTGGTACATTGCAGGATAATTTCTTCGTAAAATAGAACTTTGTGAACAATACCGTCACAAGGGTATTTTAATTTTCAGAGAAATTTACTGGTTTGGGGTTTTGCTTTATTTCATTTCTGATGCTAACCTGGGTTCTCAGTGAATGCTCTTCAAAATCAAGTCTCTTTTTTCTAAAGGAAAACCTCTTTACCACAAAAGTTAGATTATCTTTTAATACAGTACATACCAACATTTTATTAAAAATTTAAAAAAAAAAAGACTTAGCTATGCTGTTAAGTGAATCGAAAACTAGCTTATGAACCCTGAGCGAACTGGCGTGGGACGACCCGCGTGGGACTATTCTAGAGCAGGCAGCAGTTGTACCAAAACCCCTCGTGTTGCATAATGACTTTTTAACCTTTCTGTTGGCAATACCGTGAGAAGAGGGACCCCCCCCCCTAATTAAACAGGCACTGAATACGACAATGCAGAGACATCAACTCATAGATGAACTTAAAAAGATGCAGAAATGGTCAGCAACAGTAGATATGTCAGAAACCATTTAACAATGCGGTAGATGGAAGAAGGTGATACGAACAGCGTATAAATCATTGCAGACGACTTTTGAAGCACTGACTATAGCAAAACCTGGATTTTAAGAGCCATTAATTGGTATCCAAGGTGCTTAGAAGAGAAGACAAAAAAAAGACTGTCTCAAACTGTAATGCATAGAGGTACAAATGCCCTCAAAAGATAACGACCATTTTGAAGACATTTTTTGGACCACATTAAAATGTCATTTTAACATTCTGCTTCAAAAAAGAGATTGTGAAATTAGAAGGAAGAAGAGAAGACAATTAAATATCACTTAGGGCGGAAACAGAAATATCTATGTGGAAAAAAATGCTACAGCAAGCCTTCTTTCCAACACACTTTGTTCCCACCCCACACTGACAGCGAAGGGAAATACTTCAAGACTGACAAAACCAGAATGTGAAGTGGAGATCTGGGAGTTAAAGAACACTCTGCAAAGGAAAGAAAATGTATCACACCCGTGGGAGGGAAAGCACTAGACGAAATGGAAAAGGAAAATTGAAATCCGAAATCAAAATTACTTTGAAATATTGACAACAAAGGAAAAAAAAATTCACGCGGGCAAGTTCTGGTTACAAAGAGGAAGCCGGCGACTCTACCTGCAGTGGCTCCGTATCCAGACTCACAACCCAGTTCAAGTGTCCCGCAAGTTTTCAGTGACACTGTGTCGTAAAGAGCAGCAGCTCTGTAGGATTCCCAGCGTCTGTCTCAACCGATAAAGAACAGATCCCAAATAAAGCAGGCAGAAATCATGCTGAATTAATGGCTACTTATTTATAGTACTTATAAATACATAGTAATGGATGGTCAAAGAAAAGAACTACTGACAACTTTTGGTAAATTCCAGTAATGACTTGACCTCAAAAAACTGAGAAACTTTTCTTTTTATAGATTATCTATTTTTCTATCTTTGTTCAAAAGCAATTTTAATTATTTTTAAAAGTTAAATTAAAGATTAAATAACTCCTGGAATTAATACTTAGGAATTAATAGTTTGAGTTGGCCAATATGTTTTATTTAATATATTTCAGCCCCCAGAATAATTCTGTTTTGGTTTGAACAAAATGAGTCTTTTTCTGATGAGACTGAATAAAAAATCCATCAGGTATTCTTCCATCTCAAACAAAGTTGAGGGATTTTTGCTCATTAGAAGGCAGGATCTTGCAGGAACAATTTCCTAATGGTCCCTCTTTGAAAGGAAGTGTTTTTCCATCATGTCAAATGATGCAGGAGGCAGCGGGCATGACAGACCTTCTCCGCAACAAATTTCATTCTGTTTGAAGACTAAGAGAGTGCCACTTAACATAAAAAATAGTTCGAATATAATTAATTGTTTTAATCTGTGTCTTGGAAATAACATAAGATCCTGTGTCAGTTTTAATATTATTTTAATATAAATTTGTGGTGACACATGAGAAAGAGCTAAGCTGGACATCCATAAAGGAATAATTTATTTCGTTTATAATCATCGACCCATAGAATACCAGGCTGGAAGGGACCTCAAGGATCACCTGGTCCAGCTTTTCTTGGCAACAGCACGGCCTAGACAAGATGATGTCACGATCTTTAATGAACGGTTGATGCTCTTTTTAACAAGATACATAGAAGGAAAATGGTACTTTCATTTTTAAATGCATGATTTATGTAAAACATTTCTTTTGTTCACTTCTCGGTACTGCTAGCAGATATTTATTGTATTCGTAGCAGTCATTTTTTCCAAGCACCTATGTACATGCTGTGGCAAATTGCACAAGTTATACATCTAGATCTTGTACCCAATAACCAAACGTTAGGACTTTCTTGTTAAAGAGGAAAGATTAGAGCAAACTCACTTTTTTAGATTTATGGTGACATTTTCCAATGTGATAAGAATTCACAATAAAAACATGGCAGGTGAAACCTTAAAATTTCCTAATTAACGCAAACATTTCCTGTAACATATTAGATGTTAATACGGAAGAGTTAGTCATAGGAAGCATTGGAAAAAAAGCAGTGTAAGTGAGCTGCGTTTTCTGTGAAAAAATAAGAGGAAGGCTGGATTTATGTATTGAGTAAGAAAAATAAGTAAGGAAAATATAAAAAGCAAAAACAAGTGAAGATATTGTTTGTCATTAATAAGCTATTGATGAATAAGAGCATTGGCTTGACAAATATTTTTTCTACTTTGCATGGAAAAGGCATATGCTACTATTGGCAAGGGGAGATTGTAAAGTTTAATCTACTTTTAGATATTCATGTGAAATACCTTCATGCGAAATATCACGTGAAACAGCATCACTGGAAATACTTGAAGTGAAGGCATGAAAGAGGAAGAAAAAAACCCACAGGACTTGTTAAGTTGCAAAAAGCTACTTACAAATTAAAAAAAAAAAAAAAGAAAAAAAATAAGGGAAAAAATTACTTCTCCATCCTGCAATATACATAAACAGAGGCACTTGTCTGTGTCAAACCCCACTGAATTGAAATTTCATCCCAACACATTCAATGACCTCACTCTGAGATAGCAGCGTTCACTCCCAAACCCAAGCTCTCCCCTCTTTTCCTTTTCTGTTGAGAAAGAATGTCACTCCGGAGCCTGTGATTCACTCCACGTGAAATTCTGTCAACCCTCGATAAAAACAACTAAAATCTTAAAAAAAAAAAAAAAAAAAAAAGTAAAGGTGCAGAAAGAACCCACTTTTAGTACTTTAAGGAATGATCCTCATGCACGAGAACATGACACCAGTACTGAAACACAGCGACATGCCCATCCCTTTAGTATCACTTTCACGGTCACCGTTCTTAAAGCACAGCTACCCGAGGCCTGAGAACACACAGCGGTGATGCCGAAGAACGGTGACTAGCGAGCTGGCATTCTCCTTCCCTGTCTTAAACCCGAACTCTTCACTTGTGTTGGCCTGCAGCAAATTAATGGGGGAGTACTGCCCTGTCACATCTGAGAATTTGTCTTTTTATGTCATTACCGCTGTATTTTGGGGACTTTTTTTTGTGTTTGGACTAATGTTCAAGCTGTTTTATGCTTTGTTTTCTTACTTCCTCTTAAAAACCTACTCCTTGGTGAACGTTGGCTGTTTATACAGTCCTATAGACATTGCCTCCGAAACTCTGCAGGACGCTGAGTATATCTATGGCTTACATGGGATCTAATAAGAACTCATTGCAAATGTACAGACTGTTATCCGAGTATTCCACAGTACTGTGCAAATATTAATAAATGAAGCTTTGTGACATTCAAATGTCATACAGACAGTTGGTGGTACAGGAACGTTCAAGCAAATGAGTAATCTCAGATTGTGATCCTGCATAGTTCTAATTATAAAACATTCTTATTATTTTCTGTAACATTTTATGATATAATAGTATTTGGAAAATGACTGTGTTAAGAGTATGACATTTACTGAAGTGAATAAGCTTTTCATATGTGAAGTAATTTCACTGCAGTTTATTGTGCAAACCAGAAACTTCAGAAGCAGAGATCAGTGAACTTCTTTGATACACCACCAATCTAAAGGTGTTTTATTAATTTATGACCATTCCACATTAGCATCCTTATTCAAATGAGAAATAAAATATACAACTTCTTTCTACAGTCTCATGCTTTGTCCCCTTTACGTTATGGTCTCGTGCGGGTTTCAGTTCTTGAGCACCATTTTGCTTTGTGTTACAAATGGTTTGTCAGGTTATGTTTGCTCTTATGTCACTCAGCCCTATTGGGTCACGTGTAATTAGTAAAGGATACCTATTGTATGTCTTTAAGGAATTAACATACAAAGTTTGTGAGAATTGTTGTGCAGTTGTGGTGAGTTGATCGTGGCCAACTGTCAGATACCCACTCAGCTGCTCTCTCACTCCCCCCCCCAACAGGACAGGGACAGAAAATAAGATGAAAAAGCTGATGAGGCTAGATAAAGACAGAGAGATCACTCACCAGTTACCGTCGTGGGCAAAACAACGCGACCTGGGGAAAATCAATCTAGTTTATTACCAATTAAAAATAGACTTGGATGGCGAGAAACAGACAAAAACTGAATCACGTTACTCCCACACCCCCTTTCCCAGGCTCAATGTCACTCCTTCACTCCCAGCTCTTCTACGTCGTACCCCTGAGGGGTGCAGGGGCGATGGGGAATGGGGGTTTGCAATCAATTTGTAACAGCTCCTCTCTGCCGCTCCTTCCTCCTCATGCTTTTCCCTTGGTCAAGCGTGGGTCCTTTCCATGGGCTGCAGTCCTACGGGACAAACCTGCTCCAGTGTAGGCTCTTCACAGGCTGCAGGTTCTTTCTCTTTCTGACTTTGTGCAGTTTAACTTGTGTCTTCTGAAATACATAAAGACTAGAAATTACTTACACAGATTACTACAGTTGCAGTTGGAGTAAAAGATCATAGAATCATAGAATCGTTTTGGTTGGAAGAGACCTCCAAGATCATCAAGACCAACCATTAACCCAGCACTGCCAAGGCCACCACTAAACCACGTCCCCAAGCGCCACATCTACATGTCTTTTCAATCCCCCCAGGGCCTGACAGCCCTTTCGGGGAAGAAACATTTCCCAATATCCAACCTAAACCTCCCCTGGTGCAACTTGAGGCCATTTCCTCTTGTCCTTGTCATTGTAGGTCCCTTCCAACTGAACTATTCCATTCTATTCTACGGGTATTGCACTGATGTGCTATTGTTTCTTAACTTTTTTAGAGTTAATTTCTGAGATGCTCACTCACAATAAATAACATTTTGGTGTATAGTATATGAAGAAACTAAATAAAGTTGCATGAAATCTTACAGAAACCAAGAGCATATTAGTCTCTCTTGAAAAACACAGCCAGCTCTCCTAAGTTGTTTCTAATGGTTTCAATAAAGTTCATTTTTATTCAGATTCTTTTTTTCTTTTGGTAATTTTCATTTCTAATTTCACATGAAAGTGGGAGTCTAACCTATCTGAAGGACTAATATAGCTGCATAATGTTACAAGTACAGACTGCCTTTTCTGAGCTGATTACAAATGTAATCAGGTCATAATCATTGATTCCTACTTAGCCTCCTACTCTAATAATCCTCCCTCATTGGCAGCTTCTGCTGGTTTTGTTAATTAATCATTGATATTCTTATTATGTTCACAGTTTGCATACAGAATATTGCAATAGTCCTAGCTACATATCTGAGAGTTTATTTCTAAATTGTTCATCAAAGATATATAAAAATTTAAGCCTAGTAAAAATGTATATCCATATATTATTTTCATTAAACATTTCAGAACTATTTGAATATCAAAACCAAATAAAAAGAAAAATCAAAAGATTACTCTTGCTTTATGCATGTTCATGGAAAAATGTTCTTATTCCAAAATCATATTGAAATCAGTGGTATTTTAATTTCTTTCAGTGCAAGTTGGACAGCAGATATTTCCACCACGCGATACTCTATATAATTATAAACAATAATCCTGTAAGTTCAGTGCCTAAAAGTCCCACAATCTTAAATATATTTATTTTACTTTGTATTATTTATTTTGAGAGGAAATACGTATTGCTGCATTCCCTTTATCAGATGAACCAGACAGATTAAAGCCCAGGGAGCCAGTGATCACGTCGCAGACCGAAGCCAGGATTTCCCTGTTCTGGGCCAAGCACCCAAACCGCTGGACTTGGAGCAGTTCGGCAAGTCGACTCTGTGTAAGTGTTTTTATCTAAAATGTTTTTTTAAACCTTTTGAATGATTTGAAAAGTTTCCCTCTGTAGAAACTCCCTTTTCCTAACTTCAGATTTTACCCTGTTAACCCAATTGTCTGGCTTCTATTTTCTTGATCCTTTCTATGTGTCATTTTATCCTTGGCTCCAACTGCTGGCAGTTGGTAGGTATCTTATCCGTCTTGGCCCATTTGTGCCATGGAAAGGTCCTCCCCATCCTCTTCCACTTTAACCACCCCCCCCCCCGCCCCAAACCAACAAATAAAAAACACCAAAAAAAGTCCTGGTAGAAAATTAGATTTCTAACAAAACATTCATAACAGGTACTAGATTTCTACTACTAGGTGAACTAAATCATAACAAGAGGGAAAATATCACTGGCCTGTTTGGTCAAGCAATATTAACAGCAGGAGACACTGAAAGAATAAATAGGCAAAGTAACTGAACTCCTGTGTCATATAGAAAGATAAAAATCCATGCTGGTCCTGTTCTGTTCTTACACAGTGATTCCATCAAGATTTGGCTCACATCAAACAAATTCAATTAATGAAATTTAACTAGTAATAAATCTGACAGAATTATACAACATGTTTCATTTGAATCACTTGATCAGGAAATAACAAATTATCACAACTGCAATATTTGTACTTTCAAATAACATAAAATCAGTCATTCCTCATGCAATTCTAGCAGATTTTGCAAAGAATAGATACGCTTGAAATGAGGAATATCATTGTTGCTCTGTACATTCGAACAGTTTTAAGGGGAACTGATTTCTCATTCTTCATCTGTATGACAAACATATCTTTTTTTTTCTTTTTTTTTTTTCCCCAAGTGCCAAGTCTGTTCAGAATTTCTAAACACATGTATTTCCTTAGAGTTTATGAACTTTGAAATTCTGTTTACTAAATACCTTCTATGGAGCTCTTAAGAAACCAGTTATCAGATGGATTATTTAGTCACTGTTGCCTAGGCTCATTTTAAATTGGAGTTCAAGAAGGAAAAGGTCAATCAGTCATGCAGTAAAACTACATTATAAATTGATTATTGAATTGCTTCACAAAATGATGATCTCAGTTTTTCACATGGAACTGAAAACAAAAAAGGATTGGATTGCGTTCATTGGAGATATGATTGGCTTTTTGATATGCTATATGAGATGTAATCTTATCTCTATAGAATACTTGGAAACTGCATCATAGTTGAAACAGTATCAATTTTAAAATACTACTAATGGAGTATTTTATGGATATACTTTAAAAGTTTCAAATATTTCATATCTAAGAAGCTGTAGAAAATATTGTAGAAAATCATATGTGAAATGTGGCAAAGGTTGGAGTGAGAACATTCTGGAATAATGAAAGGAGGGAGTAGGCAATTTTCCTGTCAAACAATGATTAACCAACTTACTGGAATCATTAAAGTTGATCCAAGATTTATGATTGCAGAAAGATGAGTGTAGATGTCAGCTGAAATCAGTGTTAGTTCCACTACTTGAAAAATAGCATAGCTGCTCAGCACGGCCACCGTGGGAGTGCCACAGGAGCCGCGATCCAGCCAAAGCGGCAATTGAGGTTGGGTTTGCAAATGGAGGTATCCCAAGACGAGCACCGATTCCCCCTACGTCCCTCAGGGCAGGCTCTTCGGGTCTGGAGCCTGTGTTTGCTCCCCAGGTTAACAACCACTCTGAGACATGGAAACGTGCCTGAAGTTACAGGATATTAACAATTACAGTTATTTCTAATGCAAATATTCAAATATTGATGCAAATTTTCCTTTAGTATTACTCAGCAATATGTCGTATGGCTGAAAACCAAAAAATAGTGTCAAAAGCTTTATTGTCATAGAATTATAGAATCACAGAATGGTTTGGGTTGGAAGGGATCTTTCAAGGCCATCTAGTCCAACCCCCTGCCATGAGCAGGGACATCCCCAACTAGATCAGGTTGCCCAGAGCCCCGTCCAGCCTGACCTGGAATGTTTCCAGGGACGGGGCATCTCCCACCTCTCTGGGCAACCTGTGCCAGGGCCTCACCACCCTCAGTGTGAAAAACTTCTTCCTTAGGTGTAGTCTGAATCTCCCCTCCTTTAGTTTAAAACCATCACCCCTTGTCCTGTCACAGCAGGCCCTGCTAAAAAGTCTGTCCCCATCTTTCCTATAAACCCCTTTAGGGACTGGAAGGCTGCAATAAGGTCTCCCCGGAGCCTTCTCTTCTCCAGGCTGAACAACCACAGCTCTCTCAGCCTGTCCCCATAGCAGAGGGGCTCCAGCCCTCGGATCATCTCCGTGGCCTCCCCTGGCCCCGCTCCAGCAGGTCCACGTCCTTCTTGTGCTGAGGCCCCAGAGCTGGAGGCAGCACTGCAGGGGGGTCTCCCCAGAGCGGAGCAGAGGGGCAGAATCCCCTCCCTCGCCCTGCTGGCCACTTCAGTCCTATTCAGTCTGTTTTGACGATGGCTTGTCACAGAGGCTCTAAACACGGTTGTCTCAGGATCGACTACTGGCTGTAACGCAAAGTTCCTGCCACAAAGACCATTCCCAGCGGTGACCCCTAGTTAACCTGCAGGCAGATGTTAGCGCTACGCAACCAGACGGTAAGGCAAAATCGGAGACACGTAAGAATTAAATACAAAGCAACTTTTCCACGTCCGCCAGGGTAACCTGCTTATCTCAAGGCATAATGCATTTCATGTTGTGCCTATTTCTTTTGTGAAAAACAAAACGTAAGACGAAAAGAGTCACCGATGGTCTTGCTTAACGTACAGGCGCTGCGACGGTGCAGGGTTGCCCAGCAACAGTCAGCAGCACGATTTTGAGAGAAGGAGGTCCGGCTAAATGGAAGGATGAGTCAGAGGCATATTGAAATGAACAGGAGAAGGCTACATTCTCAGTGAACTTTGATTAAAAACAACGCAGAGCAGCCCAAACAACTGCCTCTTGCCCTTAACTCACAAGACATAATCAGATACGTGCTTCTCGCGAGGAGATGGAGTAAAGGGCAACTACACGGTGGCTTCAAGTTACGCTGCCGGGTTGGAGCTCATGTTCACATGCAGTCAATCTTCAGGAAAATGTGAATGCTCAGAGATAAATCTCAATTATGACAACGCTTCTTCTAATAGCAACTGCAGCGCAAGCAACCTTGCCATCCTGCTTCTACAATGTGTTTTGAATTTGTCCTGTTGGGAAAACAGAAAGGAAGAAAGAGCCATTCATTTTCCACACCCGTTAGATCTGTCATGCAATGGCCAAGTAGCCACCACTTATGACTCCAGCTCTATAGAATGGAAACCTGTCCTTCTGACCCTGAACCGCAGTTTTCTTTTCCTGGCCTTCGTTCTGTCACGGATGGAAACTCATCCGAGAGCAGCAAAGTGAGCGTAGCTCCCAATAAAGGGAAGTCGTTGAGTTTCCATAGAAATTTACCACCGTGTACAGCGTCACCAATGAATACGAAACACGAAATCCTTCCATTCAGAACTTCTTACTGAAAGCCTACGTGTTATACACGAGATGACTGGAATGGAAAAAAGCAAACAGGCACAAGGTAGTGACTAACTACGGAAATTATTTTTTGTCTCCTATGAACGGAAATTTAGTACAGATATTGAGACAGAATGCCTGATGCAAAATAAAGTGAAAAAATATAGTAAGGAATGGAAAGGTTAAGGAATGGGAGCCGCTGCCAGTAAAACATTTTCATCTTATATGTCTAGAAAAAAGATTTTGAAGTGTCAGGAAGCAACATTTTAGGGCAGCAAGCAAATAAAGCAAGGCAGGAAAAAGAGCAGATGCTCCAGTTCTAGCTGCGAGCAAAGCAGAGTTGGAATCAGCTTGTGCAAAGGAAGAACGAATAAGGAGAAACCAGTAGTGGTGGTTATCACAGAGCTGTTATTACAACTGATTATCTCCCTCCCAAGTAATCTTTCTATCCAGTAAAGATTCTGTCTATGTATAATAAACCTTTAATAAAGACATGTTTTCCTGTTACATTCATGCAAGTGCTACTGAAATTATTCTCCAGGGACATTTACGAATTTCATCTGAAATAGAATTTAAATTGGGTTTTGGTAAGCTGACTTAGCCTCCTGGCAATGCATCTGGTGTGATTTCTGATGGGAAATCTCTATTTTGGAGGTGACAAAACGGATCAATCCAGAGCTAGATATCATGAATCTGGCAGGCCAGAACCGAGCCCCAGGACCTTATGATAGTTTAAGCAATTGAAATTATTTATGGGTTCTTGTAAATGTAAGCTAAGCAGCAAGTTGAGTAGTACTACTCCTGAGCTTACATATTTTACTAGATAGGGAGTATTATGATAAATTCACCGAAGTCCGAATGGGCTATGGACAAAATAATGACATTTCTTTCCAGCTGCACAATAAGTCAGATTTCAGAATGCAGTAAGATGTTCTCAGAAATTAAGTCTTAGGCCCGTACTCGGGGAGAAGATGCTTTTATTAAAAGTTTTCTTTCACGTAAAAAGTGTGTTTGTGAGTCTGTGCGTCTGTGTGTGTATGCAGACATGTCTATGTTCGTACGTATATATAAATATACACACACAAATACTGTGTAAGAGTATGGAATGTATGAAAAAAATTACCTCGTTCTATTTTTTCCTTATTTCTGCTTCAGCTCCTTCAAGCTGGTAAGGGCGCGGAATGCGGGCTAATGCCTTTGTGGAGGAGGTAATTGCAAGCAGCAGCATTTGACATTGCACCTTCACTGTGCCTGCGTTGCATTAAACTCTGCGCATAATGATTTCCCATCTGCAACAACGGCAACGTGAGAACTATTTCTCCAGTCATAAATAGCCTTACAAGAGCAAAAGTACAGTATTTGCTTGTGTTTGATATCCTGTTATCCTCCTGAGCTCGTTAAAGGCACTTGCTGACAATTCAGCTTCCAGCCACTTGGTCAATATAAAAACATTTTCCCTTTCTATCATATAAAAATGTTTTTCAGTGATAAATCCAGAGAAAGCAATTTCCACAGACATATCTCAATGCCCCAAATGGGTATTTCTTTTCACTCCATACCTCTATTTCTTCTATTATTAGTAGCATTAGTGTGTATTAGCATCAGTATTAGTATTATGCTGAAGCAAATTATCAAGCATTGCTACGGTGGGGCATGCCCCAATATAACAAATTTTCATCCAGATCCCAAAGGGTCTTTTTACTGCGGTTAGACTGTAGTTTGGCATATGGTTCCTTTTCCTGCTACCAATATTCCATCCTTTTTCAGCAAGGTAATATTGGAGTGCAGGTGGACTGCAGAAATTCCATTTACTGAGATAGGTTTTGTTCCTTTGAATGTACCTAATGTGATCGCGGTTGTATTGAATTTTATTGTCTGTATAAAACTTGCTCAAACCTACAGATAAAATGCACAAAATATAATAAACTTGCTTCGATGTTCCAACTTGTTCTAGTGTTCAGTGTGTTCTTTTTTAATCTTTGTTAAGAGATATGGGAAAAGAAAATAACAAAATCCGTGTGCTAGGCACAGCTGACAGTTCCCTTCAATTATATTAAACGCTTTGAATAAAGACTAAGATAGCAGGCCCTGTTAATGAACAAATATCTTTTTTATATATTATTATTTAGAGTTACAAGGAATTCAGGGAGCCTAATGAGATAGTGAGAAAGCTGAGATGAACCCGTGCAAATAGTTGTAATAGTCAACTCTAGCTGTGCTTTCGGTTTAATGAGCACTTTAAAAGGATGAAAAAAACCTGGCCGTCTAAGTTCTGGACTTGGTGAAGAAATGCCAACAGAAAATAACATGTTTTAAAATACACCTTTGCAGGTTTCCCCTTCCATAACTTCTTTGCTGGAGAGCTTTGGCTGAATAATGGGACATAGCTCATAGATAAAATGTAAAAATAACAAAATTCATGGCTTTAAAGAGGTAGAGACCACGTGTTCAAGTTATAGCAACCAAGAAACAAACTGGAAATAATTTTGGGTGTCTTTTCTATTTTTGAGGTACAGTCATCAACATTAAGTGTGATCCGTTTAGTAGATCTCAGAAATCTTGAAGGTGGAAAGCTCTCCCAGTCTTCACGGCCCTTAAATGCTGCGCGTTCAAGAGACCCACACAGTAGCTTTCAGTAGCCCAAAATTACTTAAGTTGGAGAAAAGATCTTAATGGGCGTGAGTGAGACCAATTGTTTCTTAGCAATTTTATGACACACTAAAAACTGATCGTTGTGTTACTAGTCGTATTAGTCACGATTTGGGCTCCCCGTCCAAGACAAAATATTCATATTACTGATGGCTACAGAGATTCATAGAGACAGAAATTATTTCAATGTTATAAGACTAGGAGAAAAAATCATCTAATATTTCCAATAATAAATACATACATTCTCATAACAAAGGAATCATCTTAAATGTTCTGTGTTACTGGTTTCAGCGTATGACATTTCAAAAGGTTGACAAGGCAGGTGTGCTCAGAAAGGTAGAGAATATGATTGCAAGTGTGATCACCCCTTTTAGCAGGGGCATTTAAATATAAAATGCAGAGTGCAAGTTCTGTACGGTGCAGACATTTTACAGAATATCCTGACAAGTGCAAAATCTTTCCAAAAAAGATAAAAAGTCTCTAGTGGCTTCAGCCAGCTGCTTCGTTATGGAGCCACAGAAATGAGTGTATAATTTAGGTTGCATGGTAAGTAATACTTTTATTATTAATATGACTCTCACTCACTCCTACTCTTTCAATTTAAAAAGAAAACACATTTCAACATGGTCTATTATTATCCAGAAGACAATTATCTAGGAGATTAACAACTTAATTAGACATTACCTATTTGAAAATTTGAAAAGTGAAAAGTTCTTTGGAATTAGGAGAAATCCTTTAATAGGAACTACATATGGAAAGCTTAGTCTGGAAAGTGCGAATGGGTTTAAGTTGTAAGCCTGCTCAAAAGTTAGGGGACAGGGTACAGGTATATGTATCCATTTCCATCCTGGGATGGAAAAGATCTCCGTTTAGATGGCTAGCAGAGAGCATATGCAATTAAATCTTCAATATGCTTAATATTTCCTGGTTCAGATTGCATACTTTGATGAAAAATAATTAAATCTTCGCCTCCTTCAGATACCCGCTCTGCGTTTCAGAAACCTCGTACCAAGCGTTTACAAAGAAACACAATTTACTGTTTTCAAATGATGTATCAAAGAAAATTTTCACCCATGGGAATGTGACAAACTGCTCACTTAATATATTTACAATTTACTCCACTTTAAATGTCCTTAGTCAGCACAGGTCGTATGGTTTTGTTGTCGTTTTGACTGAATGACTGAAATTTCCTAGAAAAAACTAAGGGACGGCAAACAGTGGATAATGAATTCCGCTGTTCGAGCAGACATTACCTTGCATGAATATAAATTACAATGTCCCATGAAGAAAAATTCATGAGCAAAAGACCCAAGCAACTTAGCTCGTATGTGTGGCTTAGGCCTTCTGAGGGTGCCGTTCTGTAAACACTTGTGTAGTCAAGGGTTTGAGTGATCGGTAGCAGTTAATGATTAAGGAGGCCACATATTAAAAATAGCCACTCACCTAAACTTTTCATATGTTTTTTCCAGTTTTCTGCCAGCTTTACTGGTAACGAGGAGTTTGGAAAATACGGTCTCATTTGGAAACGTGAATGACTAAATTGGTTAAAGCTTTATTCAGCACAAATACAGCCTGTCCATTCATACTCATCATTATTTGCTGCTGTATGACTACGTGCTCTACTTCTTTTACATACTGAGCTGTGTGTTAAGCAGAAACTGGTTTGAAAATGCATTTGTGAATATTTGGAAGACAAACATATGACATGGCCATTTTAGTGTTTCATCCCTATTTCTACTGCCAAAAAAGATTCTGCTACTTAGACAGGAAATACATTGAAAGCTCTTGGCCAAACAAAATGTGTTAGGAAGCTTAAGATGAGATGCCATGTCCTATGAACTCTTAATAAATAACAGGTTCTAGGGAATTTTTGAGAGATATATATATATGTACATTGCTATATAAATATATATTTGCACATGTATACACACATATATATACACACATCTACATGAAAATATACAATTAAAAAGAATAGAAAAAATAAAGTTCATAAAAAGTTTTCGATTTATTCTATCCATACTTTCAGAAAAGTGAGGTGCAAATGCTGATGAGCCAGAGAGCCGGAGCAATGAATACCAGTGCATGGCACCTCTCGTAGACTATGTACGTTGACTTTGCAGTCAGACCAACGTTCCTGACAAAAGAGCAAACGTGAACTTTGCTAATAAATTCACCTTCTGTTTATACCTTTACATTTCCCCTGAATATTCATTCAGTTCTAATAGGTAGAAAAAAAAAAAGATACGGACTGCAAAGTAAACAGTTTCACCCTTTTATTTATTGCAGAGTAAATAGCTGAGAGTTTTTCCTGTGTCATCCTGCCGTAACGAGACTATCAGGTTTCACAGCAGGAGAAGAGAAGTCAGCTTCCGTGTCCTTTCTAAGCCTAGTTTTCTCTATTGGCAATGCCAGCACATCTGGCAATGGGCCGCATTTACAGCGACGACGTCTGTCTTGATGAAGTGGATGAAGATGAGCAATAAGTTTAATACAGGTCACCAAGGAATAGCGATCTGTGAACAATATAAACTTTATTCTAATTAAATTGACAGATAAAGCTTCCACCTCTCTTGACAAAACTCAAAAAAAAAAAAAGTACATAATTCTCAATGGTAAAGAGTCTTGAATTAATGAATTTCACTGCTCTCTTATGCACTTCTATGTTGCAGAGTGCAAATTACGCCTGCTGTATATGAATGTATTAACAGCTTGATCAATATTCAGTACACTAGACTGGAGTTTCCATAAGTGACTTCAAAGACATTTATGTTAAACCTTTAGAGCACATGAACATATTTGTGTACAATCATTGACAAAAACGGGTGGAAGATTTTGAAATTTAAAATATTTCTCAGGAGTTGCTTAGGGGTGAGGAGATAAATAACAAACTAATACCGATCTCACAACTGTGATTCCTTTGTCACAAAGTTCTTAGTTTGTATTGCCACCGTGTTCAATACTCAACAGATCTTCCCGGTCGAGACGGCAGTCCCACGAGCTTCCCCACAGAGCTCCAGACGCTTCTGCAGTCAGAACTTCAGGTTGCAGGTTACAGTTTCAGGTTGCAGGAAACGGCCCCAGAAAACGGCATTATCAGTCAGGAAGAAGAAATAGTCAAGCACAACTCGGCAATTACTCGGTAGCAATATGGAAAGAGATGAGAGAGTCTGCTAGAGAGCCAATAAATTTGTCTTATCTCTCCCATTCAGACAGGGACTCAAAATATTTTTAATTCTCGGAGCTACATCTCTAGAGCCAAACCTAATGTTCTTTCTTATGTGCAAAAGGAACTGAATAATTTTGAATGACCTAAACTGGCAGGTCTGCTTTCTCTCATTCTGCTTGCCACCCTCGGTCCATTACGGTTAAAAATGAGCCGACTTGCAGACCTTCGCTGTAAAAACCATCTCGGTGGCTATGCGCCCTTTCCCTGCTTGTCCTGATTTGTTGTACGTACTTTATTACCCATGTCTGCATAAATGCTGTGGCATTACGTCAAGCAGGAGACTTTATCTTCTGGACTAAGAGGGCAATTTTTTTTCCTAGTATAAGCCTATTTTCTGTGAGTCAATAAAATATATTAGCAATCTCTGAACAAGGTTTGCGGTTATTTGGTACATTTTTGCAGTTCAAGTCACAGGGCAATGTCAGTTTATGTTCCCTGCTAATATCACACCATGTATACTCAGTAAAATTCTGAAACTTTATTAAAAAAATAGCAAATAAAAAAACAATACAACAAAGAATTGGGAAATGAGGAAAATCTTTGGTTTATTATTGCAAAAGTTTAAGAAAAATGTGCATATTGAACAAAGTAGCATTATTCCCAGAGAGGTGATGACTATACTAACTCAGAATATTTTGCTTTTCTTGTGAAGTTCAATAATCCAGAGAATGATATGCTTTATAAATCAGAAAATGCAGGAATCTAAAGTCACTCTACTTTCTATGTAATATAATTTCTAAATATGAAATTCTCATTCTCTTTTTCCTACCCCATAAAAACTCCAGATAAAGGTTTTGCCTCAATTAGAGAAAGATTTAGGAGTCTGAATTGGCAGAGAGATAAAGTCCGCGACTACCCCAGGGAGGATATTAATTTCAGTTTTATTAATTTTGCCCCAAAGAGTCAAATTTAATTTGTTCCTGTGTTCTTCATCACTTCTTATTGAATCTACAATGAAGGGTCAAGATTTAATTTCATCAAATGTTCAGGTTTATTAGAATAGTTATCCTGGATATTGGATTATATTAACCAGCCATTGGAAATTCTTCTGTGAAATGTTCAATGTTGGAAGCTAAAACTACAGCCAAAGACGTAAGTTGTACAACCCCTGTCTTCTACAGACCATTTCTTTAGTTCTGCGTCTCTGTCTACTTGTAAACATGTAATGCTGGGGCTCCTCTTCCCTGAGAGTCTCTACGGCAGAAGGGACTTTGTTTGGAGATAGTCAAAGCTTCTGACTTGTTCTAATTTATTTTGGCTTTAATTCAATAAAGCACCAAAGAGACACGCTTAACTTAATGCACTGTTTAACATAACTTCAAATTGTGTTTCATTCAGCCATCGTCAGCAAGATTTAAGCACGTACTTAAGTACTTTTTTGTATTAAGAAAGGAATTTTGTATATGTTTAAGTGCTTTGTTAAAATGGAAATTCTGGTTTTAGTCTGATCAATTACATTAATAAGGTCGATTTGTTATCAGAATGTGCTGGTAGTATTATTAAGAATGATGTTACAAAAAATATCAGTATCTACCAGGCAACTATATATGACGTCATATTATTTGTAACATTTCATATAATTAGGGTATAAATAGAATGATAGACTGTGTGTTATTATAATATTTCCTATTGTAATTAATATCTTTCTAATAGTTCTCCTCTTACTATCTTGAGCTTGGCAAGGTTCTGATCTTATTTATGAGACTATAAAACTCAGAAATTCTTTAGCTGTGCTTATTTTAACACTGGAGATACTAAAGTCCAAGTCAAAGATTTTAAAGTGGATTATCGGTTTGCCAGTGGTTGCATTTTATGGTAAATTTTGAAGATGTTTGTTGATGCTTTTAGGTCTTAAATGTGATCTTCCACTTAAAATACAAAGTTTCTAGCCCTTTGTGCTGGTTTTGGCTGGGGTAGAGTTAATTTTCTTCCCAGTAGCTGGTACGGGGCCGTGTTTGGGATTTGTGCTGGGAACAGCGCTGATAACCCAGGGATGTTTCGTCACTGCTGAGCAGGGCTGACACAGAGCCAAGGCCTTTGTTGCTCCTCACCCCACCCCACCAGCGAGGAGCTGGGGGGCACGAGGAGCTGGGAGGGGGCACGGCCGGGACAGCTGACCCCGACTGACCCAAGGGATGTCCCACACCATATGGCATCATGCTCAGCGTATAGAGCTGGGGGAAGGAGGGAGGAAGGGGGGGACGTTGGGATTGATGGCGTTTGTCTTCCCAAGTCACTGCTCCGCGTGATGGAGCCCTGCTGTCCTGGGGATGGCTGAGCACCTGCCTGCCATGGGAAGCAGGGAATGAATCCCTTGTTTGGCTTTGCTTGTGTGCGCGGCTTTTGCTTTCCCTGTTAAACTGTCTGTATCTCAGCCCACGAGTTTCCTCACTTTTACCCTTCCGATTCTCTCCCCATCCCACCGTGGGGGAGTGAGCGAGCGGCTGCGTGGGGCTGAGCTGCCGGCTGAGATTAAACCACGACACCCTTATTATTACCCTTATTATTACAAATGGAAATGAAGAAGCTGTTTTCTATTTCTGTCGTGAGCCAGGGGAAAACAAGACATAATGAGGTAGAAAAAAAGGGGAAAAAGTTCAAACTGCTGGGTTAGTGAGGCATTGCAACAGGCTGCCTGGGAAAATTAGGGGCTGTGCAGTGACATAAGTATGCCCAGGAATGAGGACCTGTTGTTTCCTAAAGGGTGCTGCCTTCCATGCACAAGGCTTTATTAGCAGCGTCCATAGATGATGGCATACCTCAACTCTAATAGTGAAATTTCCTTCTTTGGGAGGGAGAATAAAAGGACTTTGTTGCAAGCTAATGGATAAGGAAAGGAAGAGAAAATAAGGGGTGACTCTCACACAATTGATTCTTTTCATTTAAACACACCATAACAACAGTACCAAGATTTGCAGATGCCAGGTCATGAGAACAACAGCACAAAACCAGCAGCATGAGAACAAAAAGGGAAAAATATTTCCACAGAGTCTTTGAAATAACACCACCAAAAAAAATAGACAAAGTTACCACAGCTGCAAGTCACAGCCAGAGTACAGAAGGGCAAATGGCAGGCCCTCAGCATTAGAAACACTAAGGTTACCTGGTGCACCGCGTAGATGAAGTCTCGGGGTCTTTTCCAGACTTACATTCCAGCATAGAAAAACTCACATGGTTTAAATTTTCTCAATTAAAATACAGTTGTGAGTTTTAAAGGGAGTTTAACAAATTAAATTCAAATAAATTTAAAGAACTGTTACAATCCAAACTGGGCTCAGCATTTCTCAGGACTATGACATTTTTAGCAGCTCCATGGTCTCCAAGGGGGACAAAAAAAAATCACACACCAGTTTAACCCCAGCTGGCAGCTCAGCCCCACGCAGCCGCTCGCTCACCCCCCCTGGTGGGATGGGGAGAGAATGGGAAGGGTAATAGCGAGAAAACTTGTGGGCTGAGATACAGACAGTTTCACAGGGAAAGCAAAAGCCGCACACGCAAGCAAAGAAAAACAAGGAATCCATTCCCTGCTCCCCATGGCAGGCAGGTGCTCAGCCATCCCCAGGACAGCAGGGTCCATCACGCGGAACGGTGACTTGGGAAGACAAACGCCATCACTCCCAACGTCCCCCCCTTCCTCCTTCTTCCCCCAGCTCTATACGCTGAGCATGACGCCATATGGTGTGGGACATCCCTTGGGTCAGTCGGGGTCAGCTGTCCCGGCCGTGTCCCCTCCCAGCTCCTTGTGCCCCCCAGCTCCTCACTGGTGGGGTGGGGTGAGGAGCAGCAAAGGCCTCGGCTCTGTGTCAGCCCTGCTCAGCAGTAACGAAACATCCCTGGGTTATCAGCGCTGTTCCCAGCACAAATCCCAAACACGGCCCCGTACCAGCTACTGGGAAGAAAATTAACTCTACCCCAGCCAAAACCTGGAGTATGACTTTTGATTTGGCATACGTCATTTGCAGCTTGGGAAGCCAGTCACGTGGCCGTGGGAGCGGGTGTTCTCTTTCCCTGGGTCTGTGGTGTTGGTCTCAACTGGACCACAGGGCACGGCCTTGATCGATAAGACCGTGTGCCAAAGAACAGACATCAATCACTGCTCATCCTGCTTAGCAGGCAAATGTTTGGTTATATGTCACTAACTAGTCTGGTTCTATTCCTACATCCAACCCACCCGTAATTCCCCGGTAATACTTGTATTTCAAAACAGTAAGAGAATTTTTTTGCTGACGTGGCAGGTTAGCCTTGGCTAAGAGTCAAGCTACCACTTAGCTGCTCTCTCGTTCTCCCCTCTCAGTGGGACAAGGGGAGAAAAACAGGAAGAACAGGGATGTGAAAGCTCCTGGGTTGAGATCAAGACAGGAAGATCACTTACCAATTACCATCCCAGGCAAAACACACTCAACTTGGGGAAATTAACTTGTTATCAATTAAAATAGATTTAGGTAGTAATGAAGACAAAATTAAAACACCACCTTCCTCACCCTCTTTTACCCAGGCTCAACTTCACTCCTTCATTCCCAACTCTTCCCCACCCCAAGCAGTGCCGGGGGAATGGAGGGTTGTGGCCAGTCCACAACAGCTCCCCTCTGCCCTCCCTTCCTCCTCACACTTTTCCCCTATTCCAGTGTGGTTCCATCCCATGGGCTGCAGTCCTTCAGGATGAACCCACTCCTGTGTGGTCTCTCCCACAGGCTGCAGGGGAATCCTTGCTCCGGCACACCTGCCGCACCTCCTCCCATCCTTCTTCTCTCACCTTGCAAAGCTGTTTCTCATGCTTCCCCCTGCCTCCTTCTCCTCTGCCTGGATGGTGGTTTTGCCACACAGGCAAATATGTCTCTTTTCGAGATCCCTTGGCTGGGCAGTGATGTGAGAAGTATACCTGTTAGCCAAAGAATAAGAAACAGCCAGTAGGTGTAGCTTGACAGCAGAGAAAGTGTAAGAGCAAGTTGTGAGAGAATACGTCCCATTTTCTGTTTAGCTTTTAAGTATTCAAGTCAGATATATTGCTAATTTATAGGTGATGGCCGTATACAACTGATATGTACAAGACGATATATGCAATTGCCCATTTATTACTAACAACCTTTTGTGGAAGAATTAATGAATAAATTAAACACAAGCTTTGCTGATGATGTCATTTGAATTTTCTGCTCACATATACACTGTGTTTGTCAAAAACGGGCAGATACAACGGTGACCTTCAAAATGATGTATTAATGTTTTGTTTGGTTTGCCATCTTTCATTACACGGTGGTAAAATGTCCCCCAGTGCCAGCTTGTCATTTTTTCTTATTAATTTGAGCATCCACAGACTGATGTGGCATTCTTCACCTCAATCACTACAATTAGTAAACAGAAAGGTTGGGATTAAAGAGAGACTAAAGAGAGACATGGGGTTCCTAGAATAGCTTGATTCTTATTGGAATGTGGATGCTTACATCTCCAAGACTTCTTTCAAAAAACTAATAAAGTGCTTTGAAGGTATCTGAGAACTGCATGTTCTCCTGGATTGGGGTTTACTCTTTGTTTACAGAAGATGTAAATGATGATTTACACTGGTTTTATGTGAGGAGAATCGTCAGAAGTACTGTAAATGTGGCAGCAAACATTTTAAACCTGTTTTATTGAGGATGGAAAATTATAATGACGATCTGTCCAATTTCCAAAATACTGCATTTCTCAACGACATAACTCTGCTGTCAGATGAAGAAACAATTAATGCACACATTCTGTTTCAGGTACTGAGCTTGAATTTTATATTTCAGAAAATCTCTACAGAGACAAGGAGGAGTCATTCATCCACGCAGGTGAGATAAGGGACAAAGAGAGGAATAAATCTCTATCACTGAGACTTTTGCCTTCCATTGGTTTTAAACTGAAAGAGGGTGGATTTAAATTGGACAGAAGGAAGAAAATGATGAGTGTGTGAGACACTGGAACGGGTTGCCGAGGGAAGCTGTGGATGCCCCATCATTGGAAGTGTTCGGGGTCAGGCTGGGTGTGGCTTTGAGTAGCCTGATCTAGTGGAAGATGTCCCTGCCCATGGCAGGGGGGTTGGACTAGATGGTCTTTGAAGGTCCCTTCCAACCCAAACCATTCTGTGATTCTATGAAAATGTCTACCTCAAGAAATACAATTACCCAGGAGATTGGACTAGATGACCTCTGGAGGTCCCTTTCAACCTGAATGTTCATCTTATGCCTATGGAATAGAGGACATTGTCATACAGTATTGGTACACCAAATGGAAAAAACCCAAAACAAAACACAAAAACCAAAAAAAACCCCCACAACCCAAAACCAACCAACCAAACCCAATGTTCTCTATCTAGCATCTAGTTAAGACAGTGTATATTCAAGACACAGGCAATAATTTTTGGATAATATAGAGGGAAAAATCCCAGAATATTTAATTCTACTTTCATTGTAATTTCTACTCACAGTAAAAGAGATGACAGCTTCAACTCATTCCAAAATCACTTTTCAGTGGGGAAAAGTAACTTTTCAGTGATTCAAAGCTTTTTGAAGTTTCTCCACAGAGCTCCAAGCACACAGTCCCAAACAGGGCTTTCCCTTACCACTGTTCACATTTGGAACCCTGACTCTTAAAAGGGGAACATCTGGGATATTCAGGTGACATGTTCTGTTTGGTTTCTGTCACGCTGCATGTCTGGGTAAGTCTACACGTCCATGTAGGCCTTTCTGCTTACAGTCAGAGCCTCAGCTGGTGCATGTTGGCCTGGCTCAAGCACAATGACCACCCTGATGATAGGCAACAGCTGAAGTTCTAGCCCACAGCCTGTATTCTATTGTATTTTGGTGTAGGGAATCAGATATAGACTAAACAAGCGGTGAAGAACATTTCACAGTATTATTAGTAGGAGAACAAAAACCTTATGTTTTTAAGTAAGTTGTTCCATTAAACTATATCTGTAACGAGTTTCTAGCTATTTTACTACAAGATCATCGATTAAGGATGTTGTCGTTCCCAGCATGAGTCCTTTGAAACAGAGGATGATTGTGCTGTAGGAGAGTGGGTGAATCAAACTCTAGATTAAACTAATATTTGAATTTGTTAACAACCAGCTGAAACAGCTTTTCTGGAAGGGAAGGAGAGCCAGCATTGGTTCTTATATGATGGCAATCAGGGCAGTGCCCCTTGGACCAGGGCACAGTACCACCAAGCCCAAGTGAGCAGAGTAGGTCCAGTGACAGTAAACACAGTCACCCAAGAGTCCAGAACAGCAGACAAGTCTGCAGTGATGGTCCATGTCGAGGACTAAGCCAGCAAGTCAAAGTAAGCAAGTGAAGCTCATCCTACAGAGTAGCTCAGGCAAAGACCAAGGTCAATGATCTGAGTTTGAACATGGCTTCTGAGTCAAGGGCAGACGCCCGAGATGAGGCTCCTCCCAGCAAACTCTTGGGCAGCTGTTCTCACTGAAGCCTGATGCAAGGTTATTTAGCCAAAGCAGACACCTGAGACACCTACAAATTCATAAATTAGAAATTAGTTAGCATATAATTAATATTAATTTGTCTTAAACCCTAATATTTGTACTAAAATAGTGTACCTAACAACAGTGAGACAGTGTTCAGTTCACCATTTGATAACACTGTGATGGCATAGTCCTTTGCAATGTACGTGAGTATGTGAGCGATACGATGACCAAAGGGGCAGACAGAGATGCCTGTGGTTGCACACAGAAGGCACCCCAGTGACAGAAGAATGAGTAGTAACATAAGCACAATACTCTAAATGGGCAGAACATTCTGCCAAATACACAAGAAGTCTGACTGATGAAACCGAAACCAAAACCAAAACAACCTGTACCAGCAGATGGGATTCCCTTTTGGGGAGGGGGACAGGGATGAGGAGTATAAAACATTAAGGATGACTGAGGAAAGATGTATGAGAAAGACGAGCCTGCGTGATCTCTGACCTGTCTCATCAGAAGCTCACAAGCCTGGTCACCTTGACCTCAATGACTAAGAGCATCAAGAACCATCACCACCAGTGCAAACTATGTGACAGCAGCTCTACAGCACTGTATACTCACTGTAACAGTTTCTTATACGTAGTGATAAGGTCTGAGAACAAATTATTAACATAATATTAACATAATGGTGGATGAAAAGCTGGACATGGGCCGGCAACGTGCGCTCGCAGCCCAGAAAGCCACCCGTGCCCTGGGCTGCATCCCCAGCAGCGTGGCCAGCAGGGCGAGGGAGGGGATTCTGCCCCTCTGCTCCGCTCTGGGGAGACCCCCCTGCAGTGCTGCCTCCAGCTCTGGGGCCTCAGCACAAGAAGGACACGGACCTGCTGGAGCGGGGCCAGAGGAGGCCACGGAGATGATCCGAGGGCTGGAGCCCCTCTGCTATGAGGACAGGCTGAGAGAGTTGGGGTTGTTCAGCCTGGAGAAGAGAAGGCTCCGGGGAGACCTTATTGCGGCCTTTCAGTACTCAAAGGGGGCTTATAAGAAAGACAGGGAAAAACTTTTTAGCAGGGCCTGCTGTGACAGGACAAGGGGTGATGGTTTTAAACTAAAGGAGGGGAGATTCAGACTACACCTAAGGAAGAAGTTTTTCACACCGAGGGTGGTGAGGCCCTGGCACAGGTTGCCCAGAGAGGTGGGAGATGCCCCGTCCCTGGAAACATTCCAGGTCAGGCTGGATGGGGCTCTGGGCAACCTGATCTAGTTGACGATGTCCCTGCTCATGGCAGGGGGTTGGACTAGATGGCCTTGAAAGGTCCCTTCAACCCAAACTATTCTATGATTTTATGATTCTATGAAGTGTGTGGTTAATGAATTCTTTTAGTAAAGTTTAATTCTACAGTTTAAAACTGGCTTAATATGTATCACTCTCCTAAATGCCCATGACAGCAACCTGTGTGCGTGCATTCGGTTGCAACAGTTACGCGGCTGAACTGTATCAGAGCTGACCGTGGACATGACAGCGGAGCCCTCAGGAGAGAGCGAGGGGAAGATGTTGCAGAACTTGGTGCACTCGCAGCCCTGGCACAACGGGCTGTGTAGGGTCATGTTCAGTAAGTGCTTTTGTCCTACTCAGCTCTTACAGCCTCTGTTTCTTTCTGGCACCTCTTTCGTCATTTCCATCTTCCCGCTGCCTACCAGCCTACCGAGGGTGTTTCAGGCTAAAAAGGCTGGTTCTTCATTTCTGGCAAAGACTTTCCAAAAGTCCAGCAGGCAAATGACAGTCAGGACTCTCATTTTGGTCACCACGCTTCCTTTTCATTACTCTGATTCATTCCGCTTAGTCAGTTCAAACGTCATCCACCTGAACAATATTGTTCGTGTCTCAACTGAGTCTTTGTTATTAGTGCTGTGATGGAGATGCTGCCTGAATTCTGCAAGCACAGCTTTTGAGTATGATGTATTTATTATGGGAAAAAAATGGTATTTGCAGCATAATTGGGATGGTGGTAACACATTAAAGTGCAGTTTGAACCTGAAATTATCTCCTTTTGTAATTTCAAAGGTATCATATAAAATGGCATCATATGAAGTCTTAAGGGAAATCTTGACGTTACGATCACAAATGCTCTTTTTGGAATAACTGAGTCTAGAGACAACGATATTAATATAAGAAAACTCATACTGACTTTTAGAAACACTATTTTTTTTTAATATACATGAGTCTGTAATTTTAAAGATGTAATAATTAAATTACTATGAATATGTGTCCTTGGGTGGTAATAGTTACCTAAAGAAAACATGCCGTAACATTTATTTTTGTTCATCACAGTCTATAAAAGATGGCGATTCATACAGACAGGGGGCAGGGGGAGAGCAGCTGTTAAAGTTGCTGGAAGTAACTTCAGAACACTAAAAACAAATGTTAGCTGTTAATTAAACTGGGTGACTTAGTATCTCCTGGAGAAAGATATATGTTTAAAATAGCCCTACTTGTTCCTCTTTCTGCCATAATATGATGCGCTGTAAAAGCGTAACTGAATAGAATTTGTCAAGTAATGCTATGTAGAGATGATCACAGCTTCAGATACCACTTTATGTCAATAAGGGATGCATTCAGAAGGAGAAGAATCATGTTTATAAGTAGCTAGTTTTCACAGTAGTCACTGACCTCAGAAATCACACCCAAACATTTCCTTCTTTTTTCTTTTTCTTTTTCTTTTTTTTTTTTTTTTTTTTAATCCTGAAGCACACATTGACAGTACGGACGTTTAGAGTCACCACTTCTCAAAAAAAAAAAAAGCCCTTTCAAATACAGACTTTCTATGAGCTCTCAAACGTCGGTGAGGACAGGCGCGCGGCGGCACGGGCTGCCCAGGCTGATGAACAAATGACTGGTAGATGGGGAAGAGCAGTGGATATTGTCTGCCTAGACTTCAGTATGACTTTTGGTGCTCTCTCCCATTAAGATCCTTATAGAGAAGCTGATGAAGTATGAGTGAGATAAGCAGACGCCGAGGTGGACTGAAAACTGGCTAAACGGCTGAGCTCAGAGAATGTGATCGGTGGCACAAAGTCCCGTTGGAGTTGGTGTACCCCAGGGGTCAACACTGGGTCCGGTCCTGTTTAACATCTTCATTAATGATGGGGATGATGGGGCAGATGCTGTACCCTCCACAAGTTTGCAGATGACACAAAACTGGGAGGAGTGGCTCATATACCAGAGTCATGTTGCCATCCACAGGTACCTCAACAGGCTGGAGAAAGGGGCTGACAGAAACCTCATGAAGTTCAACAAGGACAAGCACCAAGCCTTGCACCTGGGAAGGAACAACCTCAGGCACTAATACATCCTGGGAACCACCCAGCTGGAACACAGCTCGGCAGAAGACGACCTGGGGGTCCTGGTGGACACCAGGTTGACCATGAGCCAGCAATGTGCCCTTGCAGCAAAGAAGGCTGATGGTGTCCTGGGCTGCACTAGCAGTTGATAGCATGTCGAGGGAGGGGATCCTTCCCCTTTGTTCAGCACAGGTGAGGCCACACCTGAAGGACTGTGTCCAGTTCTGGGCTCCCCAGTACAAATGAGACATGGACATACTGGAGAAAGACCAACAAAGGGCCACGAAGATGATGAAGGGTTTGGAGCATCTCTCCTGTGAGGAAAGGCTGAGAGACCTGGGACTGTTCAGCCTGGAGAAGAGAAGGCTCAGAGGGACCTTACTGATGTATAGAAATTCCTGAAGGGAGGGCACAAGATGACAGAGCCAGGCTCTGTTCAGTGGTGCCCAGTGACAGGACCAGAGGCAACGGGCACAAACTGAGACACAGGAGGTTCCCTCTGAACATCAGGAAACAGTTTTATATTGTGAGGGTGAGCAAGCACTGGCACAGGTTGCCCAGGGAGCTTGTGGAGTCTCCATCCCCGGGAATATTCAAAAGACGTCTGCACACAGTCCTGGGAAACTGGATCTGGGTGGCCCTGCTTGAGCAGGGAGGTCGGATCAGGTGACCTTCAGAGGTCCCCTCCAACCTCAACCTTCTGTGATTCTGTTGCAGCCTTACCACCTTGGAAGTCTGACTTGGATTAAGCTCTGATCAGTGTGGCCTGACCTCAGAGCTGCCCTTGCTTTGAGCAGGAGATTGGACTAGATACCTTCTGAGGCCCCTTGTCTAATTCATGAAGAAATGAAAATATCTTTGATTTTAATAATAATAATTAAAAAAAAATTAAATAACTATTGTGCTGCTTTTGGCTGGGGTAGAGTTAATTGTCTTCACCATAGCTGCTATGGGGCTGTGGTCTGGATTTGTGCTGGGAACAGCACTGATAACCCAGGGATGTTTCGTTACTGCTGAGCAGGGCTGACACAGAGCCAAGGCCTTTGCTGCTCCTCACCCCACCCCACCAGCGAGGAGCTGGGGGGCACAAGGAGCTGGAGGGGACACGGCCGGGACAGCTGACCCCGACTGACCCAAGGGATGTCCCACACCATATGGCGTCATGCTCAGTGTATAGAGCTGGGGGAAGAAGGAGGAAGGGGGGACATTCGGAGTGATGGCGTTTGTCTTCCCAAGTCACCGTTCCGCGTGATGGACCCTGCTGTCCTGGGGATGGCTGAGCACCTGCCTGCCCATGGGAAGCAGGGAATGAATCCCTTGTTTTGCTTTGCTTGTGTGCGCGGCTTTTGCTTTCCCTGTGAAACTGTCTGTATCTCAGCCCACGAGTTTCCTCACTTTTACCCTTCCGATTCTCTCCCCATCCCACCGTGGGGGAGTGAGTGAGCGGCTGCGTGGGGCTGAGTTACTGGCTGGGGTTAAACCATGACAAATATGTACATACTAATTTGTCAAAACATGTCTGATGATAAGACCCATCTACTATAGGGGTCATACAGCTTCTTTCTTCCTTTTACAAATAATCAGTCAACACTGAATAGCTCATCTGCTCTTTGTTTCCCTTTAAATGCTTTCAAATCCTCAATGCAATTCCAGTAATGCTGAAGATTTTAAAAATATATTAAAAAAAATTTATGTTGCTCAAAATTCAAAACATCACTTTCTTTCTTCCTAAATGCTAATAAGGGTTTTAGCATACACAAAACTGAGTATTGCATTTGTGACTGAATTACAGTGTGAAATTTAATTTCTCCTGCTAATTTACAACTCAAATAATTCACTCATTGCTTCCTTTTTTTTTTTTTAATATTGAAGCTGTCTCTTTGTAAGAAGCTCTTAGAGGAATGAATTAATGCAGATAAATCTATTTTTAAAAAGAGAAAAGAAGAAAGTAAATCACAGAAAGTTAAAGATTTTTAAAGGAAAGTTTGTAGCTCTAAACTATGAAATAGCTAAGTAACTGTTCTTTATTTTGCAGAACTATCAGGCTTCAATGATGTTTTTCTCACTGTTTGATTCTGCTCCCCAGCAGGCACTGAAAGTAGAATACTTTTAATTTTAAGGGACCTTCTTTCACAGGTTTTGCATTTCAGCAATAGAATTTGAAACCTCCTGCTACTAAAAATGTTTTCAAGACCCCCTCTAAACACCCTGGCAGTGCCTTTGTGTAAGAAAAACCCGGTACGTTCAGTTGTTGGCGCACTGCGCTGCTGCATCAGTGCCCTAGGGTACAGGCAGAACGGTGAGGTGCTGTGCAGCTCTGTTGAGCTACACCAGGTCATCTGCCTTGTTCTTCCACTCGCTGCCTCCAAGCTAAGTTGACAAGCATATTGTATCACAGGTCTTCCATAGGCCCTCGGACATATGTCCTCACAGCATAAAATTCAGAGTCAGGCTTCAATAAATGCTTTCTTTAATTCCATTCGCAGACTGCGTACCCCAAATGGGTCAGTTGGTTTAGTCACTGGTGACAAGGGGACATGGAGCTGATTCAGTGCCAAAGGTCTGCAAGAAAATGTACAGTCGTTGACTTTAGTATAGCTTTAAAGGAGGAGTGTAAGGTTAGAAAGTCTCTGTAGCTGTGAAATGGAAGCTAAAAGGATATTTTAGTATTAAGTAATCGGAATTAAAGCTCAAATGTATTCATTACTAATTTATGCTCATTCCTCAAAAGCTGAAGGTGCACTAAAGATGGTGGGACAACAGTCTGAATGCCTGGAACAGGTAAAAAGACACCAAGAAAATCTGGTTTATTTGCAATTTTATCACCTATTGTCTAGTGACCTTGGTCAAAATATCAAGTCCTGCTGTAGTGTTGTCTCTACATCTACTGGTAATGCTTGTTGCATCTCTAAAAGTGACTAGAAATGCTGAGGGTGGGAAGTGATGCACGGGACAATCTGCAAAGGCACAGCAAATACAGAATCTGGCTGGAAGGAGGGTTACAGCGGTTTTCCACAGCTGATGACACGCTACAACGGGCTAGGAAATTATGAGGTAGGGCCTTGTAACCACCTGGATACAGAGAGTGTCAGTAATGTAATTATTCCTAATTTTTTAAATATATATATATTTGCACATTAGTTCCTTAGTACAGAAAGAGATGTAATGACTGGAAATGACCGTGTCTCTGTTTCTACCTCTCAAGCTTGGGGTGGGGGGGAGAAGGGGTGGGGGAAAATCCAGACTTTATTTTATATTTCAGTGGTGAGAGTTGTGTTGAAATCTGCTGAGAACATACTTTTGAAATATTTATAAAATCAAAATTCTCAGGCTAATAAATACAAGTTTAGCTTGTTCTGCCATTTATTGATTTCTGTTGCAAAGAGAGGAGGAGTTTAGTCAGCAGAAAAATATCATTTTTACTCTGTGAAAATATATACATAAGGAAAAAAAAATTTATTGGCAAAATGCTACATTTTTTCCCCTAGTTTTAGTAATGAAGATTGAGACAATCTCTGCTGAACAAATTAAAAAGATGCCAGAGGATTTGAGGTGGAATTTTATGATTCCAGTGGCGTGAATGAAACAAAGCTCCGTAAGGTCAGGCGGGGAGTGCCGGCTCTGCGCACGCTAGCGGCAGCCACCGCTCCAGGGATCCGCGCCAGCCCCTTCCAGGAAGCAGCACCCGGCACCACGCGGCCATTCCCGCCGGTCAGGCACTCCCGGGCATCCGAAAACCCAAATGGACAGAGGTGACGTAGGAAGGGAAGGAAGATTGACAAAATACGTTTGAAACTCTCAAGTCTTGCTCAGGCAACTGTCTGTCACTTTGCCAACCACCTTGATGCTCGTGCTAGGGCGCAAGCCGGCGCCTCCTCGTGCGCTGACGGCTATGAAGATGTATACTGCTGGTTTTGGAGCTGGGTGCATGAACGGAGCGGTAAAAGGTTATAGCAGTGCAGAAACGGGACTTTTTCCTGGTGTACTCAGGTCACAGCCCCACAGCTCTGATGATGGGGACACAGTCGGTCGCCTGAGACTCGTCTCACCGTTGATGCGGTTGGAGCAGTAAACTTAGGTGGCAGTTTAGTACCATTTCTTATTTCGCTTGATTTTACCAAATAATGCCTTTCACAAGACTCATTGTTCAAATAATAGAGTAAAAGAAGCCCCAAATCAACAAAACTATTTTTTCTCCTGTTGAGGCTTTTGCTTTTTTTAAAGCTCACACAGTGATGGGCCAGGGTCTGTGCAAACACTAGCTTTTTGGTAATGAATGGCATATCAAATGAGAGAAGATCCAGTGAAGTCAGTGTGCAGTAAGATAGAATCAGCCTGATGAGGATATAATCTGATATTAAAGCACAGACTGATCTGCAAATAGCATAGAATTGCTTAGAAATAAATTATCCATTACAAAAAAAAAAGTAACAAACGCTGTTATTTAATTATGAACATCACAATAAAGAATAACTATGAAAAATCGAGAATGCTGGGAGAAGCTATATGATATTCTTGCAACTCTGTAATCTGTTTTGAGAAACAGAACTTGTGTTCTTAAAACAGTACACTGACAAGGGAAAAGAATAACTGAGGCCAAAAAGTTCATAAGAATCTTGAATCAATTGTACATTTAAGACATATGGTTCTAGTGTGGTATCAATTGCCAATATTTTTGAAGCTTGAAATCAGTCTACTAGTTTAGGTAGTTTAAAAATAAATCTTATTTTTCAACATAAAAGTTAAATCCACACTTCAAATTCCGGAACATACACTCACGTACACTGTGGCCTCACGTACGCTCTCTGTGCTCTCATCCGTCTTTCATTCGGCTGAGATTTCTGAAATTGGTAGCAATCTTTTATTATAAGAAACTCATATGATTTGGTTATCTGGGAACACTTATGCAGTTGCCATTTTTTACTCTTTCATGAAATGGCTGCATTTCAGCTGCTGTTTAGAGCAGAGAGGCAAGCATGACTCAACTTTCACAAAGCCTTGGCTGTGACAAGTGAAAGAGCTTCTTATAATAACCCCATGTCTGAAACCGTGAAGGTGCGGATTGCTCAAAAAAAAGCCTTCAGAGCTCACCTCAATCCATAACAAACAGGAGTTTATATGCCTCCTTGTATTACGGCAAATTATCAGAACGGAAACACTGTTTGAGAAGAAAAAGGGGGAAAAACCAATGTATTTGCTCTAATAGCTGTAGAATTGCCCACCTGACCTGTGGGCACATGCGAAGGTGGGCACAGACACACCAGAAAGGACAGGAGCTGGGCATCAACTCCTCTGAGAAATGTGCCTCTCCTCTCCCCGACCTCCCTCTGTCTGACTACAGTTGACATTTACCACTGGGAAGTAATTAGCATCACTCTGGTATTAGAAGTATTTCCATGCTAATTATTTTCATAAAAGAAATGTCAAGATTTCTGCAATACTCAACACATTGCTTTTTTGTACCGAATTACATCTAACAGTTTGTTAAAATGGCACTTCAGAGTTTTGGGGAGAGATTTTCAAAGGCACAAATAAGAGCGAGCTGTTACTCTAAATGTATCTCCTTTTTTTCCCCCTTTTTTTAACGCTTTTGAAAAATAACATTGTTTCTGCATTGAATCACTTATTTTTCATCCTGCTATGAGTTCTGTCAAGTTCATCTGAACATCCAGATAAGCATTACTAGACATGTTGCTCAAAATGACATTTTTTTTATTAAGCAAGCAACAGAACTATGAATGATAACAAAAATTGAGATGCTTTCAATTATAAGAAAATTCATTCTTCATTAAGGTTCTACTGGGTTTTAATTCCTAAGGAATAGCAATTTTATGCTTTGTCAAGGAGAGGTAAGCTGACCTTAACACTTACGTCATTGCAATCTCTTAAAGACTTTGCTATTTCATTTCTCTCCCTTCTTGGCCTCAGATGCTGGAAGATCAGGTGGGTGATCTTTAAACCTGAGAGCAACCCTTAGGCAACGAACCAATCTAACCAGCCTCGGATGGTTCCAAAAGAAACATGTGCTGGTTGTTCAGGATGACCTGACCTTCACAAATAGGATCTTGAATGTCATCGTGAGGGAGTAGACTAATAATGGAGTAATAACAGAGCAATAAGAAAATAAATAGACTTGCTGATGTTCAAAACCCATGCGTTTTCCCAAAATATCTAGTCACTACTTGTATGAAAGAAGTAAGACTGTGCTTACTTTTTTTTCTCTTACATTTTATGTTCTGTGTTTTCCATCAGTCCAGCATTAATGGGTTGGTCCCTGCTTTTTGTCCTGTTAAGGCTTTTCATTGTTCCAGGTAAAAAAGCCATGGTAAAGTAAAATGAACTTTAGCAAACAATCCTCAAAGGTCTGGGATGACTGCAGAGGCATCACTGTAAATTCTGGATTTTTGTGATGACGTGACTCAAAAGTCACAGTAATTCATCGTTCCCCTTTGGACCTGTGTCTGGTTTCAGCTGAGACAGAGTTAATTTTCTTCCTAGGAGCTGGTATAGTGCTGTGGTTTGGATTTAGCATAAGAATAATGTTGGTAACACACTGACGGTTTAGTTGTTGCTGAGTAGTTGTAGTGCTTATACCAAGTCAAGGACATTTCAGCTTCCCCTGCTCTGCCGACGAGGAGGGGCACGAGGAGCTGGGGGGGCACAGCCGGGACAGCTGCCCCAGCCTGACCACAGGGATATTCCATACCATATGGCCTCATGCTCAGTATAGAAACTGTAGCTGGCCGGGGGTGGGAATCGCTGCTCAGGGACGAACTATCAATCACCGGGTGGTGAGCAATTGTTGCGTTGTGCATCACTTGGTTTTGAATATTCCTTTATGAATGTTATTATTACTACTTCCTCTTCCTTTGCTGTCCTATTAAACTGGTTTTATCTCAACCCACAAGAGTTTTTTTCCGATTCTCTCCCCCATCCCACCCGGTGGGGGAGAGGTGAGTGAGCGAGCGGCTGCGTGGTGCTTAGTTGCCGGCTGGGGATAAACCGTGACAACCCAGAAGCCTTTCCTCAGGCCATAGACATCCTGACTTCTTCTGGTCTGATAGAAAACCTAGGGATGTGTCTAGTATTACACCACGACCAGTACTCTGCCTGATCTCTCATGACTCTGCTAGTTGACCGATGTGTGAGGTACCTTGTTTTCCTTCAGGATTCAGTGGGGATCCTTGAGCAGGGACAGAAGGTGGCATAAGGCTTCACTGGAAACAGTTTTAGTACAGCAAGCAGGGTACAGAATACAGGCATACCAGCTACTCTTCCCTGGAAAACCTGCTATATGAACCTGAGGTAGCCTCCATTCGTGTGTTTTTTTCCTGTTGGTATCTTAGAGTAAGCGTGAGGTAATTCAGTCCTTACTGATAGTGAACCTGAAACAGCTATAAAAGAAAAGAGTCACCATATCTCTTAAGCTACTGGCACAGCAGTGTACCAAATCACCATCTTCTGGCCGACCTACATCTCCTGAGAAGCGGAGAGCTTCTTGTAGTATTGGTAATGTGATCTGAAAGCGGGATTTACTTATGTACAACCTGTTCATCAAAACCTTTATGCTTAGATTAGTTAAACGTCTCTGAGTTGGCCACAAGAAGGTTATATTTCTGACCCAGTCCTGCTCAAACATTTCTGAGGTGCATTCTAGGAGAGTGGGCTGGAATCACTCTTGAGATTTTAAGAGTACTAAAGCTTAGGCTAATAGAAACCTTCTTACCCCTGCCTCCACAATCTAGACAGACCTAAACCAGTATAAATAACTGCTAATATTTGCTTGAAACTCCTCTGGAACTGCAGTTTGTCAGCCTTCGGCATTTTTATCCTCTAGCCCATGTACAGAAAGAGTTTCTAGAAGATGGGAAAGTAAAGCATTGGGTTGGGGAAGGTGCGACATGATACACTAGTTCAAAATAGCTCTGTCTGTACACTTGAAAATGATCCATGATTGTTTGTTTTAACTGTAATGTGATACTAAAAAACCCATACTTTTGAAAAGTATACTCTAAATCTAATGATACTGGTATGATGAATGTACACTCAGTGCATTTCTGTGGAGAAAGAATAATTCTCTGTCGGACTGATAGGACTACCCTATTTTACTCTAATTGAGTAAGACAAACAATCCCATGAGCTATGATGTCAACAAGCCTCTTTGTAATATAAAAAGTTTCAGAGTACTTAGAATCAAAAAAGTAGGACACTGTTAATTTAATTGCTAAGAGATAAGTTTGATCAAAGCCGAAGAATGTGAACTGCATCCTCAAATATAAGGAGCTTCATTTAGAAAATGGACTTAATAACAAGCACATTTATTCATTGTTGGAGACTTGTGATTATTAATATTTGATCTAAAGAATGCCTTATATTTAAAACTCTTCCATTATTTACATTTATTATCCAGTTTTCTCCTGCCATTGCTTTCTGGCTTCACTATTGCTAAGAAATATGTAGCCAAGATAATGATATTATCTTCCATCAGTGCTGCAATCTGCTTAACTGGAAAAGCCACACGCAATATTGCAGTGCTGCTACTGACAGAGGATTTAACGAGAGCTGATTCTCCTCAGAGCAACTCACCCTCCTGACTGCCAAAGAAAAAGTGCTAAAAGCTGGGAAGTTACCTCTGCTCCAGAGGGCTGAAATTTAACTTCTGCTCAGCCCCGAAGAGCCAAATGGCCACGGTAGCACAAGGGAACTAGAGTCACAGAATCCCAGAACGGTGGGGGTTGGCAGGGCCCTCTGGAGCCCACCCAGCCCAGCCCCTGCCAGAGCAGGGTCACCCAGCGCAGGCTGCACAGGGCCGTGTCCAGGCGGGTTGGAATCTCTCCAGAGAAGGAGACTCCACACCCTCCCTGGGCAGCCTGTGCCAGGGCTCTGGCACCTCACAGCGAAGACGTTTTTCCTCACGTTCAGGCGGAACTTCCCGTGTTCCAGTTTGTGCCCGTTGCCCCTTGTCCTGGCGCTGGGCACCACTGAGAAGAGTCTGGCCCCGTCCTCTTGACACCCGCCCTTGAGATACTGGTAAGCGTTGGTGAGGTCCCCTCTCAGTCTCCTCTTCCTCAGGCTGAACAGCCCCAGCTCCCTCAGCCTTTCCCCACAGGAGAGATGCTCCAGGCCCTCAGCATCTCTGTCCCCTCCGCTGGGCTCTCTCCAGTAGCTCCTCGTCTCTCTTGAACTGGGGAGCCCAGAACTGGACCCAGGACTCCAGCTGGGGCCTCACCAGGGCAGAGCAGAGGGGGAGGAGAACCTCCCTCGACCTGCTGGCCACACTCTTCTTAATGCACCCCATTTCTGCCTGATGCAAGAGTCCATTTCTTGTGGTGGTACAGCCAGCTAACAGGTCGTACTCACCAGTGGTGCTCACTGAAGGTGAATAGTCCATTTTACTATGCATCTTACTCAGCTCATGGTTTCTTACAGTTTTTGTTTTCTTAAAAATTATTTTTATTGTGCAAAGAAGCATCACAATTTAATGACCACCATCCAATGCATTTCAGCATTTTTAAAGCACTAAATATAATTTTAAATGTTTGATATTCTGCTTGGATGTTTCAGTCTCATTCAAAGCATAACAAACATAATTGGAGAAATTATTAAGATTTATATGAGGGAGGCCTTCCACAGAAACTTAATTGCCTTATGACTTTTGGCTGAAAGGGATTTATTCTTCTTTCTTTTTTTAAAGGTACTCCTTTGTGTTTTGGATACTGCCCAGAAAAATCAGAATAACCTGATCCTACAGCCAGAGAAATTCAGTCTAGTATCATACAACTCTTCTTTCCCTTAAAATTTGCACACTGTGTAGGATACTAGAGTTAGGGGTGAACAAATTTCCTGACCTTAAAGAGAAGACTGCCTGTGCCTGAGGGCAGCCATAGCAACAAGAGGTAATATTTGATTTGATGGGCTCCAGCAATTCCTCTGCTGATTCCTGCTGCTCTTCAGTCTTAACCATGTGCTCACAGGGGCTGTAGAGCCCTAGAGCCCTTTCTTTCTGAGGCCCTGCAATGCTCCATCCTCGTTACAGCTTCCAAAGCAGACCAAGTGGGGAAGGTGGGTTCGGAAGAAGTTTGGCAGAGACAAGTCCATGGGGAGTTGGTGTTCTAAGGTCTATTGTAGATTTTGGAACTTTCTTGGCTTTTGCAGTAATAGCCTTCTTAAAGTGTTATGCAGGAGAAAGAGGAGTCCAAAAAAGCTCTGTCCTCTCATGAGAGGACAAAATAATCCATCACAACTTCAAAAAACATTTTTTGACTGAGAAAGGTTAGTTATGTAGTTCGTGTCCATTCAACTAATTCCATCTCCAGCATCTTTCTTTAGTATTAATGAGCATTTGTAATAATTGTAGATAAATAACCTTGGGTTTAGCCTATAACTGAAAGTTTCAGTCAATCTCATGCCCTGAAGATGGTTGACCTGTATCTCTACTCATGGTCACTGGGGAAATGAATTTCACAAGGCAGAGAAAGAAACAGCATCTTCTGAGAAGCAAGCACCTGTCCAGGACACGCTAGAACTGGAATTAGCAATAATCACCTTTCGGCCTCAGAGTGTATCAACCAGGCAGTGGTGTAAAGGTATAGGCTAAACCTTGTTTTCCAAGTCTTATCTTTCTGCTTACACTCAGAAAACAATTCCTCAAGAGCTATCCATTTGATCTAATAGAACTGGGAAGCGAGTTCTTAAATCTCACTGCCTCCGTGCTCCTGATCGAATGAAGACAGGAATGAACCATCCTAATCTTCTCAGAGTGCTGACAGAGTTTTATGTGATGCTGTCCAATAACGCTAATATAGATAGAAAGAAGTAGTGGGAGAGTAGTAATACAGGGTGTGGTGCGCTCAAATCGCTGACAGAGAAATGGAAGAGAGAAGGTTGCAAGGAGAAGTAAGTACGGAACATGGTCTTTGATCAGGGGACTAAGTTTAGCAGGTCGTATTATATTGCGAGGAGGTGGGTTTTCCTGAGGTAAGTTCTTAAATCAGGTAGTGCATCTTCTTTGCTCATTTTGGGAATTCTCTCTTTATTTTTTTTTAAATAAAGGATGCTCTTTGGAATGCACTCCAAATAGTCAATAACTTCAGTTCTACCAACCAAGAGCAAGAAAAGGATCCACATTGTTCACAACATATATATGGGGAATAGTCAAGCCTGAATCGTTTTATAACTTCTGTGAATTATTCACTTTCTAAAAACTGTGGTTACCATAGCTAAGATTCCCAAAATAAAGTATTTTTAAATTTAGTAGTCATGGAGAGAGTAAAGCGTGGCGTATCAGATCAAACTGTCAGGTATGTTGAGTTACAAAGCATGTTGAGATGCAAAATGACAACTTGATGCAGGCCGGCTTATTTGGGAACTGTTTTAAGGAAAACATGTTTATTATAAATGTTAAGGAATGATCTGGTGTTGGATACAAGAATTAAGATCTAAGCTATGTCGAACACTTGCTTCAGAAATTAAAATCCTGGTTAGCCACAGTCTCCCCTGAGAGCTCTTTCTCGTGTACCACTTGTTTCAATACCTGGCTTCCATTAAATTAGAGTTGTCTTGGCTGGAATTTGTCATCATTAATGTTTTACACAAAATTCTTATAATATACATAATAATTTTACTACATTAGTGTATTTCTTTTGTTTTACATTTAAATACAAACCAGAAGAATTTCCACCTAATCTGAACTAATTTCCTCTTAAAACCAAAGACAGTCTCACGCACTGATGCGTGGTAGGGGAAATCAAATGTGTTGGACTTCAGGACTCGGGGGATTCCTCCTCTTTGTTTGCTGCTATTCCCATTTCCAGGTCAAGCCAACAGCAAGGCTGAGCACGTATTCCCACTGTTCCCGAATAAACAGCCTACACTTAAGTGCTTTTCCCTCATTGACCCCATATACTGGGTGTATTTGGTAATTAATTGTGTTTTGGTAGTGGGGGGCCGCAGGGGAGTGCCTCTGCAAGAAGAAGCGTCCAGCTGGCTCTACAAGGGTCCCACCACAGCTGTTCCCATCAACATCACTGGTCGTGCCTCAGCGATAAGGTATTGAAGAAAGGGCAAAAATGCTGGACAGGCAGAGGACTGAGGAAAAAAACAATGTGAGAAACAGCCTTACTGCACCTAGGCGAGAGAAGGGGGAAAGGAGGAGGTGCTGCAGGTGCCAGAGCAGAGATTCCCCTGCAGCCCACGGAGCCCTCCGCCACGGTGGAGCAGATATCCATGCTGCAGCCCATGGAGGACACCATGCAGCAGCAGGTGGGTATTTCCTGAAGAAACTGCAGCCTGTGGACGACCCATGCTGGAGCAGGTTTATCCTGAAGGACCGCAGCCCATGAAGATCCCACACTAGAGCAGGGGAAAAGTGTGAGGAGGAAGGCCACTTGTTGTGGCTAAATTGTGGCTACTCAATTCAGTGTGCTCTGTAGCTTTAGACAAGGTTTTAAGGACCTTTGTCATTCGGTCCTGAGGATGCTCACAGCCACACCAGCCCCCCTTCATGGGCCTGGAACCCCAAGTCATCCCTACTGGGACCTCAGTACCATCTCAGCAACACTGTAGGATGTCCATCTCTAGCCTCATCGCTGCTGTGCTTTACTGGGCCCTGCTGAGCCAGGCCCGACCTGTGGGCCAATGTCCCATCCCATCCCATCCCATCCCTGTCCCCACGGAGGTGCCCGATGCCTGGGGCTGGGGCTGTCCCACCCCCCCCAGCTGCCCTGCTCCCTGGCTGGAGCGGTGGGACAGGTCCTGGCCAGATGGCCCCGTGAGGATGCCCCCGGCACCCCTGAGGCTCTGCTGGCCCTGGCTGCGTCCTAGCAGACAACTAACTTCAATGTGTTTTACCCTTGTTTCCCAGAGCAAATACATGATGTCCCACATCACTTTTTAAGACACTAAACCACTTAAATATAAACCCCCCTGTCAATAGTATTCTCATATTGTCTCAAACAATATGATACGATAATTATTTTTAACTTGGGAAGCAACTGTAGAATAAGCTCTTAACAATTTAAATGGTAAGATGTTGAAAACTGGATTTTCTCTATTCAACAGTACTTAAGCTAAAGAAATACCAAGTATTTCCAGATCTCCAAATAAAAAGCAGAAATCTTTGCTATTTCTTACTCATGGGATTGAGACATTATTTTTATATTGTCACAGATTAATGAGCAATAAGTTTAATCGTTATTGTTAACCTACCCTAGATCAATGCTGCAGATTGCCTCCAAGGGACTCACAGCTTTGTGAGAAATGAAAAATGTCTTGTGTGTAGAAGACAAAATAAGGAATTTGCTATTTTTTTTCATGTGTACCTGAAAAGATAGAATGATTAAAAAAAAAGATTTGTGACCAGCAAAACTAAAAAACCTGATGTTTTTCTGTAGTTGTCTTTACTCTCTGAATTAGCAAGTTCTGCAGACATTCTGAAGCTTATCCTGTTCTTGGAATGCTTATGGAGAGCACAGGATTCCCTCCTCTAATAACTATCCCATTTTCACTCGGCATTTGGTGGGTTGTAAAAGCTCCATCACTATGAAACACCCAGCTGAAACTGCCTGAAAGGTTTTTTGGGCGAGATGCATAGTCACATACACAATATGATGGTATTCATTTTGGTTTATTCAGATGTTCAGGAAAAAAAAAAAAAGAAAACTGACTTCAAATTCTTATTTTCCTGCAACTAACTGTCTTGGTCATATTTTTTTTTCCCCACATGGCACTATTACTTAATGGCCATAAAAAAAGGGGACTAATCAGTCGCGCACATAAAAAGTCTGTCTCTGCTGTTGTCAGATAGTGATCACGCTGTGATCGTAAAATCTTACACTAAAACCAATTTAGTATCTTGTGAAAATGCTAGGTGTAAGGATTGTGCCATGCTTCTGAGTCATGGAGGCATTTCCTCTTGTTATAGGAAATTATTGCAGTGCAATAATCACCCATTATCTTTCTGTTGTACAGTTACAGTTCTTTTATCACCTTAGGCTTCTTAAACTGTGTTCTTCTCCATTTCCTTGTCTACCTGTAATGCCTCCTCTAATCCTAACATCGCTTTCATTGACAGTTTTGAATAAATAATTTGTTTGTCTTTGACAAAACTGCAAAAGATGAGACATGTGGAAATGTTGGGGGAAAAAAAACCCAAACCTTTTCCATGATCACCAGTTTAAGGTCTGTATTGGGTTTACGTGACAAGGTTTTGGTAACAGGGGTGGCTGCTTTGAGAAGAGACCAGTTCCAGACGTCTTCAGGTCGGGTCCACTGCTGGCCAGCTGAGCGGGTGGTGCCTCGGTGGTGCCATATTTAAGAAAGGGTAAAAACCACTGAGTAGCAGCTGTGAGAGAGGAGTGAGAGAATGCGAGAGAAACAGTCCTGCAGACACCAAGAAGGAGGGGGAGGAGGTGATCCAGGCCCTGGAACAGAGGTTCACCTGCAGCCTGTGGAGAAGACCACGGTGACACAGGTTGTCCCTCTGCAGCCCGTGGAGGACCACAGCGGAGCAGATATCCACACTGCAGCCCAAGGAGGACTCCACGCCACAGCAGGTGGATATGGCCCAAAGGAAGCTGCAACCCATGGAGAGGAGCCCACATAGGAGCAGGTTTTCAGGCAGGACCTGTGGCCTATGGGGGACCCATGCTGGAGCAGTTCTTCAAGAACTTCAGCCCATGGGAGGGACCAACGGAGAAGTTCATGAACGACTGTATCCGTGGAAGGAACCCCATGCTGGAGCAGGGGAACAGCGTGAGGAGTGGCAGAGAAGGAATTGTTATGGCCTGACCACAACCCCCGTTCTCCATTCCCTGTGCCGCTCAGGGGCTGGAGGGAGGAGGTAGAAGACTCAGGAGTGAAGTTGAGCCTAGGAAGAAGGAGGGAGTAAGGGAGAAGGTGGTTTATTTTTTTGTTTGTTTGTTTCTCACTATCCTACTCTGTTATTAATTGACAATAAATTAAATTAATCATCCCCAGTTTGGACCTGTTTTGCCCATGATGGTAATCGGTGAGGGATCTCCCTGTCCTTATCTAGCCCCACAAGCTTTTTCAATGTATTTTCTCCCCCCATCTTGGAGCAGGAAGGGTGAGACAGGGGCTTGGTGGGCACCTGGCAGACAGCCAGGGGTAACCCACCTCAGGTTATGTTAACTAGTCAGTTTTTATTCCTTTAAAAAAAACTCCAAGCCAACAACCTTCAGGCGGCTGAAATAAGAGGCCGTCTGTTTGAAAAGGTAGATAGCTACTTGTGTTTAGTATCCCACCAGTAGAATACAACTTCTAAGTTCCAAAGTCAAAACATTGACAAATTTAAAAAACATTTTTTGGCAGTCTGAGGTTTGAAGCAAATATTTGATCTGTGAAATTGTGTTACTCAGACAATAACAGTCAACAATTTTTAATGATTCATAAGCTCTGTTCCTTTATGGCAATTGGAAGTATCTTAAATTATGTGAAATGATTTTAATGTGAAAAGTAATAGAGTCTTCTAAACCTGAGCAAATAAACAAATTAAAATACTGAAATTATAGTATCTGTGAAGGAACTGATATCTCCAGCCACAAAGATAGCACAGGCTTTATACACCTATCGCTTTAACTATTCATGAAATAATTTCTGGTAGTAAATAAAAATTACAATCCATTTCTAAACAATATATTTATTCCTAAAAATTCTATAAAATGTTAGGGGTTTAATGTGAAGAGAAGGATTAACTTCAAGAGAAATATCTAGTGGAAATGGAGTCTTTTTTTGGTGAGAAACAATTCCCTTAGATTGGTAGCTGAAAATTTAGTAAGATGCTATGAGTGACATGACTAAAAATGAAAGTTATTTGGGTCACATAATTCTGTGTAATTCTTCTCTGTAATTCTCTGCAACAGCTTTGTCCCCGTCCTCTAGTAAATCTGAATTGTAAGTCTGGGGCAACACAAGCAATCTCAAGTGGAGTTATCTAGGAGTCACTCGGTGTCTCACAAGACGCACAGCTTTGCTTTGCTACTTGGAACATATTCCTGGGCTGAATTCTCTCTTTTTTCTTGTGTTTCTTGGTTTGCTTGTTTGTTCTAACTAGGCACGCCCCATTGGCTTTATTGCCTGCCCATCCTCTGAGAGGGTCTGTGAAACAGCTTTCCAAAGCAATGCAAGTTCTATTGGCCAGAAGGAACACAACACGTGAAAAGATGTGTGAAAATGCCACCACATTCCTCACTAAGCCAATCTCCTCAAGCAGACCCAGCTTATTTCCAAGTTAGAAGTGCTAATTTTCTGCCGTTTCTGTACGCCGTCTTCGCCCTGCCGTGTCCTCTCTTTCACTCCTGGCAACTATTCCCGTCTGGCTGTGCCCGCACTGGCCGGGGAGCGCTGGGACGTAGCTCAGCCTTTCTCACCTGTCAGACACTCAACTTGGGATCTTCCGGGAGAGAAACAAAGCAATCTGATGCACAGGCCAGAAAGGGCTGCGGTAACAAGTGAGAGATCTGGAACAGGGATGCGAGCAGGGTGCGCAGTCAGGCCTGGGAAAGGGGAATCGCCTTCAGGCCATGCGGGACAGGCACAGCTTCGTTCTCCTCTCCTGGTCAGAAGCTAGGGGTGGGGATCCCTCTTTGGTCTTTGGCTGGGATTCCTCTTTGAAGAACTGGGATCTTAAGGTTTTTCAGCCTTAGGAAGGTTACAGCAAGCCAGGCATGAAGGAGCCCAGCCGAGATTTTGCCTCTTAATGTCTGTCTTTACCTTGTTGCTTTAAGGTGCTTTACCTTTGTCTTTCTTATTTGCTGTCCTCTTAACAGTCTCCCTTAGGACTAATTTCTCATTAGCATGCAGGTCAATTTTGTTTAAAAAGTCTGAAGGGCATTACAGTCACATTTATAGAATCATAGAATCATAGAATTGTTTAGGTTGGAAGAAACCTCCAAGATCATCGAGTCCAGCCGTTAACCCAGCACAGCCAAGGCCACCACTAACCCATGTCCCCAAGCGCCATGTCTACACATGGTACCTCTGGTCAGTCTGGTCCTAGCACAGCCATTCCCTGTCCCATTTGACCTAGACTGGAGAGGGTCAGCTCAGCCCTGTATGTTCTGGCGAGACCCAGCTGCATCACTTATTGAGCATATCCTGGGGGATCCTGAGGTCAATATTGCCCCCAAATCCCACTCATCCTAGCTGATATCCAACACCTCATCAAAGGTAATCTGCTACCTCCCGAACTAGGTAGGTAGTTTATTGGCACTGGAGTTATGTTTCTCTGAGGGCTCTAGCTTCATGGAGCGCTGCTACCTGTTGATAAGTACATGAACAATAATTCGTAACAGAACTACTTTTCACACAGAGCTCTGCCGTCTTGTCAAACCCTGATTGCTCCTGTGTAAATGACAGGAAAATAGAGTCCAATGTCTCCTTTTAGTAGTTCTAATACAAATTCTTTTTTATATATATATACATATTAAAGAAAACAAATATCTTGACATTATCCTTTTAACCTTACTTATTCAGTTACTCACCATGTCTTGGAAAAAGATGTTGTCTGGTTTGATTACAATATATGACTCAAGATAGATGAAAAATAATCACATTCCTATGGAATTTCTTACAGACTTTTCTTTTCTCTGTATTTTTTTTAAATTTGTTTTTCTATAGAAACCATATACGTTTAAAAGCAAAAAAAGCCCCACTGCAGTGATGTTCTATGACAGGAAGTAAAATAACATCGGCAAAACCAGAGTTCCTTAAGTTTCAATCTAATGAGTGTAACACTATGCTACATAAGAAGACTAGAATAGATAAACATAAATTCTAGAGCTGATTGTACCAGCCTTGAAAATCTGTAATTAAGGTAAAGAAAGTCCAGGGAATGATCTCTAAGGAAATAAAAATAATGAATGAAAGAAAAAAACCATTTCTCTGCAGTACATTATTCCACAATAATTAACATTTTTTATCGCTGCATATATTTCTCCAATTAGCTATCTGAAAACTGGGGTCTAAGTTAATTGATTCTGTTATACTTGTGTAAATCTCAGCTCATTCCATGTGCTTCAGAAAAGCTGCTCTGGTGTAGCTGATGGCAGGATCTGGTCATCCATATGGGCTGCTTTGATCAGTCTAAGCTGCTCATTTATAAATGTGCAGTAACTAATACAGAGTAATACAAGTATTTATCTGCAAAACAAGGAAAATCAAACATTTCTTATCTTAGTGTGTGTAAAAACATCATCTAAACATTATAGTATAGAGGTACATGTAAGGAAGCAGAAGAATGAATTTTGGATTGGAAGTTTGTCCTCAAACCAGCTCCCCTCTCTGTCGGAACGGACATTTTATTGCGGCTGAACAGACACAGGCAGCTGGAGTATCTCACTACCTGACTCGGTAGCAGGTGGCTGAGGAGGTTAAAAGTGCTGCAGTAAAGCACACGTCGATAGTTCAAAGGATTGATAAGGGTTTGCCGTTCCGGTGTTTCTTTTGTATAGCAAAGACTGCAACAAAGGTAGAAGATGGTGTAACGTAGGAGTGATATATATGTATTGGCAATGGTATTACGAGCAAAACTTATCAGGGAATATTACTGAAAAGGATATGTTTTCTTAACCTCCACCGACATAATAAAGTTGACCTTGTCTTCAGCTGATACAAACGATTGATTTCATTTATTGAAGTTCAGTAATTTGATCTATTTCTACTGAGAATGTATCTTTTTTATAATTTGGATGGAAATGCCACTTTGATGTGATTTTTCTGATGTTTCAGAATCTTTAGATACATTTTCATATAAAGCATACAATTGTTAAGTTGGAAAAACCTGCTGGTATTTGTGTTTTTCTTCCCAGACTGTGGACTATGCTAAGAGAGCTCGACAGCATGTAGTTTTAAGCAGCTAAGCTATGTTATTCTGTGATAAAATACCTTTTGAAGAATATGTTGAAGAGTTTTCCCCTTCAAGTATTCTTCTTTTATCTAATTAGCTGGAAAAAGAAAACAAACATGAAAACATAAAAAAAAAATCCATAAAACCTCTGAGTTCAGTGCATACAAATTACTCTGCCGCCTTTCTTTTTTGACAGAAATATATTATATCTTGGATTTCTACACCGAAGGATAGTGCTTAAAGCTGTCGGACTCAATGGGGATTAAACCCGTCTCTAACAGTTTTAGAGATAGCTTAAGGCTTCTCCGCGGTGCAGGCGAAATGAAATGGTACGGTGGCAACCAGGGCTGGAAGCTTGGCACTGAGGGATGGGCGGTAAGGAACCTGGGGCCGGGATGGGCGGTAAGGAACAGCAAAGGGGTCTTGTTTTCTTTCCCGCTCCTCTTTCTTGCATTACTTCTCCTCTTCTCCAGAGCTTTCCTGTGAAGATGCCTCCTTTTTGGACACCCTAACCAACAGCAGAATTAATTTAGAACACTGTGGTTTACCATAGATGTGATTTTGGGGCCAGATTTTGTAATAATCAGTGTGGTTATAAAGCTGTTCTTCAACATCTTGTTATACAAGTACCTTTTCATGACATACGTTCCTGCTGTGTAAGACTGATCCGGTTACAGAAAGCCACTTTCTAAATTAGTATTATTTCGGTTTTAAAGGGAAAGCCACAGTTGCTCACGTTTATTTCAGACAAATGTATTATAGACATCAGAAAATGCAGAGCTATCAAACAAAAGATCTGAATAAGAATTTTCTTTTAAATGATAGCTTGCGTATTATATTAAAATAGACAACAAAAATCTCCTGAAGATTGTTTAGAAAATAGACAGAACAAAAAATAAACACAAATAATGCTTCCTTCGTGGGAACATCTCTCAGGTGACGAAGGATTGCAGCCGGCAGGAAGCCATGCATTTATGGACTGTTGGTGTAATTTGGTTCTGACCATAAATAACGGGTGTTGGTTTGTTACTTTAAAACTGCTAAAGCAACAGAAAGCTTCAAAATTCAGAAATAACCTCAACTGAGTTCCTGACATTCTTACTGAAATAAGCATTATAGGGCATTTTATGATCCTACTGGAGCCAATATCTGCCTTATATATTGATTTTCTTAAGGAGTGTTTCAGAAGGTACATTGTATGGAGCTCCTGGATATGAGGCACACAAAATTAGGTCCAATTACTTTAGTTGTTCCATGGGAAAATTAAGCTTATCGTTGACAAAATGTGTATGTTTGCGGCTGTGTTTTTTTAACTTTTTTTTTTTAATGGCAGACAGCCTCAAGAACAAAATGGTTCCTTTATCTGACATCAGTTCTAGTAAGGCCTATAAAAATCTCTTAAAAATCCAGATTAAATTCACAGAGCTCACTAGTGTCCATGAACTCTCACCTATGGTTAGTGTGGGCTCATCAGAGACTAAACTTTTCCACTACTACTTGCATCTGGAAGTGGTTGGCCTGTTAAAGCGCATGAAGGTCACTTCTCATAAAGGTCAAAGGAGAGGTCCAGCTGTAAGGAAGGAGTTCAACGTATTTTTTCTCCTATTTTTTAACAGTTCAGAAATAATTTTATGTAACAGTTTTAACTTTGTGACATCCAAAACTTTCAAACTTCTAAAACTCAGGCGTCCAGATTGCAAGCTCAGGTATGCAGCACGCCAGGCACATCCCTTGGGACAAGACCCTCATACGGCTAATACACAACGCCTAATACATTCATGCAACACCATAATGCCATATTTTTCCTTTTGGTGTAGGAAGAAGGAAAAAACAAATGTTATCTGGCTTCCTAAAGCACACACTGAGGGAGCTGACAGATTTTTGTTGTTCTCCTCAATGAGGAAATGGTCCTTTGACTGACACGGTGCATTAAAAATTAACAGTCCTGTTAATTTGGGACCTGGTGCTTAAGATAAATCTGGTATTCAAGACATGGCCCTCAGTACATGTTTGCTGAGTATCACGCTGACATCTGTTCCCTTTGTCAAAGTCTGTTGTACTTGGTCTTTCAACGAGAAAACTTCATAAATTATCTACACTTTTGAGTTTAGCCTGTAGGAAAAACAAAGGACAAAAACCCCCCCCAAACTGCACGTCTCTCCATTCCACAGAAATTCAAATATTGATCTGTCAAAGGACAGAATTTATTTGTTGAATGTTTAATAAGTTCACAAAACGCACATATGCACATTTTCTAGGCCAAATGCTGTATTTTGCTTTTTTTAATATGCACTAAATGAGCATTTTTCCAGCAACAATCAAAACTGAACTGAGCAGCCTACCTAAGGTGACGTTTGCGACGTTTAGGGAAGCCTATATCATTCCTTGGGAAGAAGAAATGGTTTGTGGACACAAGATCCTTCTCGATCCAAGCTGACATGTGGGGTCTCAGTCCTTGGAGGCCTTCGCGGCTCCAGAGGACAAGTCCCCGCGTGACCTGCGCTAGCTCTGGAGCTGGCCCTGTTTGGAACAGGAGGTTGGACTGGAGGGATCCTCCTGAGGTCCCTGCCAACCCCATTTATTTTAGAATTCTGTAGTTATTTTTTAATGGTTTTAGAAATTAGAACAGTATTCCTGCCCACTACTTGTGAGGGATCTTAGGGGTTTTTCCAAGTCCTCTTTTTACAGGTCTGCTGGCATTAAGGGTCTGGATGTTCATGCGATGCAAGTCAGCCAACTTCATTGATGCTGGTGATAGAAACCATAAGCTGACTTACACCAGCTGATGACTTGACCTTTGTTTTTTGATACAAAGGTCTCCTTTCACATTTGGGACGTGATCCTTGAGTTAAAGAGCGGGCTGTTTGATTTATACCCTGTAAGTGACAGTACAGACACTCTGTCAGTCGGATGGAGTCCATGCAACATGCCAACCTCCCTATATAGGGTAACTGCAAAACAAATCTGTTCCCTATAGTTATTTCTCAATGTATAAAGAATGCCCTATTTTTTTTCAGAGTTCTTAGCGATTCGCTACTTATGATAGAAATATCAGGTCATCATTATTCACTTCTGTTATTTCGATTTTCAGCAGAGGAGCTGCATTATGTCACGTTCAGCTATAAACCCTAAATGTACCTTTCTTCCTCCAGTTTCCCCTCTCTCCAGGTGTTTAACTGGGGCACAGTACTCCTGCTGTAAAAGCAAGAACAAGAAGCAATTTCGCCCCAGCTTACTTCTTTTTTTTTTTTTTTTAAATTCCCTTCGTTGAATTATGTGAAAAGAAGAACAAATATTACTGGAAGTGTGAACTCTATAGAAAAAATTATGCCTAACCTACCTGACTGAAATAACAGCTTGATCTTTTTAATAATTATACTTTTATGTTTGTTAGAAACCCAGATGTAAGGAATAGCTACTGCAACACATCCCAGAGCTAACCGGAGCTGTAGGTATGAAGAGGCTCATTTTACACATATTTTGCACTTCACTAAACTTTGGGTGAAACAGGTTTCTATCAGGTTATATATGTGTACAAAGATCCTCCCTGGAAATCTTCTCCTAGCCCCTCCCAAAGTCTGATTCTTGTTTCCATGCTGCATTTACTCATCTATCTAATTGCTTGGTGAGCATCCAACCTCATGGTCACCTGCAGCTGTATCCTCAGTTCCACATCGCCCGACCCCTACATCTCTGCTCCATGGCACCATCCTGTCTCAACAGAGCCAGTAACACAGGAATTACCTGTCAGTGCTCGCAGAAACGATATGGCAACGTGACCTCCTGAACACGCACCTTGCCAAATTCGTGCTCATGAATGCAACATCAAGATGCCTTTTTCTCCTGTGGTTTTCAAAGACGTTGCGTGTTGCTTAAAGCACCCGTGGCCATTCTAAAACGACCCCCTGACACTACTCCCAGCCATCTGCAGCACCGGTTCATGAACCTGGAAAACATCAGAAAGGCTTCAATTTTATGTGATTATTTTTCCCATAACTCTTTTCCCACATTATATATTTTGAGGCAAGGAAATTAAAATAATATCAAGGAGGAAAAGTAGACTTCCTTTTTTATCTTTATTTTTCTGGTTTGATGGAGGACAATTTATAAGACTGTGAAAATAGAAAGTGGCAGGAAGCATTTTTCACCTTCCATTACTTAAAGTGTTTTATTTTTATTTTTTTTCCCAATATGAGAGGTGAAGAGGGGAAGGGGCCTAAATTGACCTAGGAATCAAAAAGAAATTTCCTGCTGCTCCGTGAAAGGTAGTTATAACAAAAACAGCATGCAATTTGGTTAATGACAGCCCACCCTCAAAGTTGACATTTCCTTCTGCAAAAATCAGTTGTCAGAAACACATCACTTATTTAAACTTGTGGGTCAAAAGATTTCAACTACCCCACTTCCCCTTTCCACCCAGAAAGATATAATTTTAAATGTAATTATTTAGTGGTCAGTTAGTCTGAGAGGAAGCTTGAAGGAAGACTTTCCAATCTAGAACACTTCTTCATGCCCTCTTCATTTACCGCATCAGCGTAGAATCATACAGTTTTCTACAGACATTTTGTTTCCATTTCATTACTTGTGCAACGGTTTCTTAAAATGGCGTCTTGCAGGAGCTGATGTCACTGATGTCACTTCCTCTGCACGAAGTCTCGTGCTGGGTGAGCTAATTTTAGACACAGAGGTAGGAAAGCAAATAATAAGCAATAAAACAAAAATAAAATAAAATAAAATAAAATAAAATAAAAATATTCTTTAGGAGAAAGTGATAAAAACACAATCTTATGCCACTTGCAAATTAATCTGGGTATATCATACATGAAGTTGTCTGTCTGTATCCAAACTGAAGCGAGAACGGGAGGCGACGTGCCTTTTGTTGTATACAGGAGCCATTGACGCTGTTTTCCTGTTCTTTCTTGTCGAAGAGAACCCCTCTTCCGCTTTGCATTTGACGGTTACGTTTCTGTGCGTAGCCCATATCTGTGTGACTTTCCAGTGCAAACGGGCGCGTTCAACACTGCTAAGCAATTTTTAAGGAAGTACACAACTGACAGCGATATTAACTTCACCGAATTTGCCATTTCACTCGAGCTTCTGTAGTATCTATGGAAAAATAAATCAGATTGAAATATGAAGCACAAGACATTAATATTGAGGAAGTGTCCTATATTTCTTTTATCCTATAATATAACCTTTCTGCTAAAACTCAGTTTATGTGATAATAATCTTTCTAATATATCTCAAATAAAATAAGTAAAAAGCTTGAATGCAAACTGGGAATTTTTACTGTTCTTAAAACCGGATTCCATTTTAAGCCTATAGTCTTGTTAAAATTGATGGCACAGTATACTTTCATTTCAAAGCATCCTTAATTATAGTCAGAAGAAATGGAGATTGAATGTATTCTGCATAAGCAATGCAAATAGAAGATAAATTTGGGAGTATATTAATACTACAATTAAATTTATGGTATTCTAAATAAATCATGTCCATTTATGTTTAATTGATTTGAAGTGAAATATGAGAGTATGTAGAAGTTTTATGCTCTCAGTTTGGATAGTTTACTTTTTATCATATCAGCTATTAATTTATCCTGAAGCTACTTAGTGGAATCAGGAGGTATGTCAAAATCAAAATACAAAATTTAATTTAAACAATACTTCACCACAAAGAAAAAGTAAGATGAAAAAGAATGAAAAAAGCATATTTAATTCTAGATTGTGGCTTGAGTTGACTTTCTTGACATGGTTTTGAAAAGCAAATCAAGTCTATACTGTACTGGAATTTCAGTAGTCTCTGAAAAAAATTGGAATTCTGGAAGAAAAAGGGACTCTGGATAAATCCATATAAGCTGTGGCCGTGGCCTTGCTACTGCCCACTGACCTTATCTATGATGATGTGGCAATGAACAGAGGTCCAAGCAGTCTTCCGCGTCATGTATGTGTGATGACAGTGGAACCTGGTTCTCCATTTGATGCAGTATTCTAAGGCAAAACTAAAAAGAATCTAGTTAGAGTTGAACCTATCTGGAGCTAAGAAACGGATTCTCTTACTCCAGAGAAATGAATATTGTTACTAAAACCAAGGTAATATTCAAAAGCGATCTAATAAAGCACAATGACCTTCTGCGTGTGAGGGTTTTGTCATAGTGGCACACACATGAAGATTTGATCAGATCTTCTTTGGAGATGCGTTATTAAGTTTTCGGATCATCTTTAGCTACGCCAAGTAAACTCGTAAACCATAACTAGGCATTAAGCTGTCTGCATATGCTGCATATGCTGTAGTGTGACTGCTTAGGCAGTGGTTTAGTGATGAGAATGTCTGAAAATCAAATTTACAGATGAAGAGCTCTTATAGCTCACTGTTCTCCAGGATAGAAGGTGAAAATTTTATACCTCACTAATAAATTACCCGTTTACCATTTTGGGGGTCTAAGGCTCCATATGGTCTTACAGATGACTTACAAAAACATGAGATCTTAATCTTGTTGTCATGACAAAACTGAATATTCTCTGTCCTGTACCTCAGACCACTGTCACATATGGGCTGGTTCAGAGGGGAAACAATGAATTATTTATCTGGCATATTTTTTAAACTGCCATGTGTGTTTGAAGCTGTTGGAAAGTCTGAAAGGGCATAAGTAGCTCTGCAGGAGATGGATTGGTAGGCAGAATGTAAGTGAAGCTGCCCAAATTACATGATGAATTTAATTTATCGCTAGCTACTGATTTATTGCATGATTTTCACCAGAACTGGCAGAAAATCAGGAGGGAAACTGGTTAGTGTGAATCATTATCTAGTCAAGAAAAGGCAAATTCAAATCCTCTCCTTCAATCCTGGCCTCCTGATCAAAGTGTGGAGTACGGGAGAATTGAAATTCTACCTGAATATCTGGGTTTCCTTCCTATGAAAAAAAAAAACGCCACAAATAACCTAAGAAATGGACGAATGGATTTAGCAAAAAATTGTATCTTGTCCTGAAGAGGAGTAACACAGTAAGGAGCAGCATAGGTGTCCTGGTTTTGACTGGGATGGAGGTAATTTTCTTTCCAGCAGCTCCCATGGTTTGGGTTTAGTGTGAGCAGAACGGTGACAGCACACTGATGTTGTTGGGTGCTGCTGAACGACCAAGGACATTTTGCAGTTTCCCAGGTTTTGCTGATGTGCAGGTACAAAAACTTGGGAGGGGCAGAGCCAGGATAGTTGATCCAAACTGTCCAAAGAGAGTGTTCCATACCAGAGACGGCATGGCTGGGATAAGTGAGGGTCAGCCGGTGGGCCAGTCCCTTGTTCTTTTTCCCCTCTTTTCATTTCTTTGGGCCTTTTTGTTCGTTCCTTCGGCTGTTGGTTCCCTCGCCTGCTCTCTCTGGAACTTGCTGTATTGGTCGTCGGGTGGTGAGAAATTGTGCATCGTTTGTTTTATATATTCTATTATCATTGTCATCATCTTTATTATTATTCTTATTATTATCTTTTCCTTTGCTGTCCTGGTGAACTGTTTTTATCTCAACCCATGAGTTCTCCTTTCTCTCTGATTCTCCTCTCCACCCCACTGGGCAGCGGGGGCAGTGAGTGAGTGGCTGAGTGGTACTCGAACACCAGCTGGGGTTAAACCACGACAATAAGTAAAATCACACCTGAATCCTGAACTTCAGAAAGTGTTCACTAGCTCCCAGTTTAGGTAAAGGCTAAGGAAATCTGGCAGGACCAGATTTCAGTAGCTCCAGCCAATGAAGTAATAAACAGTCAAGACTAGAAATTAGTATTTCGTTGTTGATAAAGACAGTAAAGGGCATTGTGATACAATACCTTGAGGACAAGGGATTCATTAGTATGTGGGTTTAGTTTTATTTTTCTCTGAATGACATCTTGTTAAGATAGTTGAAATAGCGCATGGTAAAATACCACTTGTTCTTCCAGTTTCGGCTTCTGAGGAAAAACAGGTCATACAAATATCAGCTGCATTTCATTACATTAAAAAAAAAGGAAAAATTGCCATGGAAGTTAACTGAGTGTTAATATTCTGGGAAACTTCTTTCACAGCTACGTTACATTTTAAGAAAAAATACTGCAGTGGTCCATCACGGAGGAAACAGATGTCATAAAAGCTATGAGCAGAGCAAATCAAATGTGTGAAATACTGCGTGCAAGTGCATGTGTTGGCATTTTGTGGACCGCAGATGGAAATTTTTATCAGATTTGTCCAATGTGTTTAAACAATATAGTAGGTTGCTATGACACTTATTGAACCAAAAGGGCACATACATAAAGGCTGATTACAAAGGCTAAAAACCCTCAGCATTATAAAGGCAGCTTTCACGTGAGAGTTTACAGAACACAGAGAGGCGAGAGAAAGTTTCTCTGTAGATTGTTACTGAAGACGGTGCTCAGTATTCCCTTTTTTTTTCCTTGAGAGTGCGCTAAGTTTAGCACAGGAAATCTTTTGTTTTACCCAGTGAGGGGAATGTCGATAGTCACCTTCCAACATTTTTTACTGGAAAGGCTACATGAACTTTACTAATTGTACAGATTAGGAGAGCAAATTAGTTTCATCCATTTGCAGGACACACAAAGCATTTTCCACCCACTCTTGGAGGGGCCTTTTACGCTTTAGGTTTCACGTTTTCATATGACCTTTCCTAGAACATGAACAGCTCCTGATCTTTCTGACTTATTAAACTTGCAAAATAGGGCATATACTGGTAAAGTTCCATTAACAGGAAAATGCCAATTTGGGTTTGAGACTTGATTTAAAAAAAAAAAAATAGTCCCCTTTTGGTGAGTAGGTAGAACTTAGAACTTGGAAAAACATTTTTCATTGTTTTTGTTATTTATTACTGCTGGCAGATTCTTCCAGACCCCTCAGAACCAACCCACTCTTTCTCTTTACCGAGGTGTTGCCAATACAGTATATGCATTAAGAGTGACTTAAAATTCATTAGCAAATATGTTAACTTTCTATTTTAATTTTCTTTAGTTTTTCCAAACAATTTCAGGGAAAAATTATTGTAGATACATTATTACAACAGGTAACTATGCAAAGTTTTCTCTTAAGCAATAACCACAACATATATATGTTTCCTCCTAGTACATCCATATCAACAGTTTATATATAAAGATGTTCGATTTTAAGCTCAGACCAGTGATTAGACCTGTTTTTTTCCTCAAGTTTCTCAATTGCATAAAGTCATAAAAAGGAATGACGCTCAAAGGGTGTGCCCTAGACTCCGTGATCAGAGCGTGGTGAAAACCTATGATCTAAGGGACTAGCCTAGGAAAATACGGCTTAAAGTAGAAAGGGTAGTGCCGGCAGGTAAATTATGCTACTTTGATGAAAAGGAGGTGGGATTTCTTTATGAATCTTTCATCTATACCTGGGAAAACAGAATCTTCTTGATAAGAGGTTCTGACTTGTTGCCCTGGACTCCAACTTTTTTTGGATAAGTGAGATAGGGAGATACAGAAATGAATCAGGCCTAAGGAGTCGAATACTTTGGGTCATTTTATGGTATAACATTAGGTTTCCCACCTAAAAAAGTTATCTGTCTTTCTTTTACCTCTTTATGGCCATAAAAGAGAAAAAAACTGCAAATTTCACACCACGGTGGGCAATGTATTTTAAAACGCTGCAACAGCCCTACAAACAGAAAGCAACAATTGAAAGGTTTCTTGAAAGTCTGTAATGTCGGGGGGCTCTTTTCTCATAGATCATAAACACTTCACAAATATTATAGAGCTAATTTAATTAATGTAGATGATTAAGGTCATCTAAAGAAAGTAAGCCAGATAGGGTGATGATTTGTAATCTGTATTGCTCTAAAGTGCCTAAGAGTCTGTTTCCTATAATCGACTTCACTCTTATACAAAGAACCATATCCAAGAACAGCTACTTGACTATAGTATTAAGAAGAGGAAGAAAAGGGAATGAATGACACTCCTGTTTGAAAAATACAGCTATAGTTCACTGCTTTTCTGCTGATATCTAATTATTTTCTACTGGTGAAGCAGGAGTAGATTGAGTTTCATCTTATTTGTGTACTGAAAATACTGTGAACTTTCTGAAAAGCTCTGAAAAATTAATTTTCTGATTTTATATGAAAGGTCAAAGTTCTTTTAATTACTTGTAGTACTGTAACATCTCTGTAAACAATCTTTTCACAAGTATGTAAAAATGACAATTCCCATGGTGTACCAGCGAATTAGTAGACAGAAATATTTTCCTACAAGTATTAAGAAATTGTCTGGAGAATGAGTTAGACAGTAAAAAAATAAAAAGCTTGCAACTTTGACAGTAAAGGCCTGAACTAAAATATAACACGACTCCTCAGCATTACAGTGCGACACCAGGGCCTGGGATGAGGTGGGTTGAACTCCACCCGAGCGGGTTCTTTACTAAAATCTTCCACTTTCACAAGAGCTATTGCAGCTGATTATTTCTGCTCTGACAGGCCTAGCAGACCCAGAACTGTAAAATAAACGGGGCTGGCAGGGACCTCAGGAGGATCACTCTAGTCCAAGCCCCAGAGCTAGCAGGGGTCGCTCAAGGCCTTGTCTCCTGGAGCTGTGAAGGCCGCCAAGGACTGTGGTCCCGCAGCCTCCCGGGGCAGCCACTGCCAGTGCCGGGCCTCTCGCGTGGTGGAAACCCTCCTCCTCCTCCTGGCTGCAGCTGGTCGCCTCGCTCCCTTCTGCTGGGCACCTCTTGGAAGAGCTGGCCCCATCCTCTCTGTAACGTCCGTCTGGGGGTTAAAGACGGCACGTTTCGCCCCGCTTCCCACCCTGTAGCTCTCTCCCGTTCAGGCTCCACAAACCCAGATCTGTTAGGTTCTCCTGACACTCCACATGCTCCACCCGTGCTGCATTTTGTCGATCCTCTGCTGGACCCTCTCCAGTTTGTCGTTATCCCTCGCCTGCGCCAGGTCCTACAGCGCCAGGTGCAGCCTCACCTCTGCCAAACACGGACACGGGGCTCTGCCTTGCGATCCCAGGCCCGTCTGATGGGTTTCGTTCAGAGAGTATGCTTATTATTCTTAGCAATATCCCTGATTTATCTCCTTTTATAGACTGGAAAGGATCGTAAGCTAATAACGACTCTGCTAACATATTATTTGCTAACAATTATCCGAGTTTATTAATAGAAAGGCATTATCCTCCAAGCTTTTCTCACCAACTGAATCAATCATTTAAATTTTGTTTTCTACCTGGCTGCTTCTATTGACCTTATCATTATAGAACCCAGGTGCCTCAACATTATGTCTCTTTTGAAAGGCATTGACAAAGAATATAATCTGCATAATTTTAGGGGCTGTTTATAAATAAACACAACAGGGTAAAAATCTGGAAAAAATGGCTAGCTCAGATAATGATAAAGACAAGCAATAGAAGAAAAATAGTGGGTGTAATGATCAAGTGCTACTAAGGAAGCAAGTCTTTTTTTTCAAATTTTTTTTTGGAATTTTTACCACCTTGCCTTTTTGACCTGTAAGCTACATATAATTAAGGACACAGGCATTGTCACCACCTCTGTGGAGAAAGAGGGCTACCAGAAGACAGAAATAACTGAGAAAAGCTATTGAGGAAGAAAATAGGACTCTTAATATTGAGGACATGGAACTTCTAATTTTGCTAGCAAGATCAAAAATTTAAGACTTTGATCTACGCTGTATGAAGTGCAGTGACAAAACAAACATAAACTGATGCAACTCTTCAGGCTCCATTGTTTCCATGCTACTTTCATGGGCTAAAATTCACTGGCTAACAATCAAAATCTTTAAATAAACTAATAAATAAAGTATATTGTAAAAATAGAAACAATTGAATATAAAAGAGGGAAGAAGACGCATGCTGGGTATAGAAAAAAAAAATACATTTTCAAGATGATTCAGGTTCCCCTGAATGAGAGATGAACAGACATAAAAAAGAAATAAGCAGTAGGCAACAGCAAATGTGTTCTATGAAATGCTATCATGAAACCTATGACTGTAGCAGCCACATATTGTGGGAGGCTGGGAAATTGTATTTGCAATTCTAAATGAACAAAATGCATATGAAGCAATATACAAGCCTCTTCTTCCCATCATGTTAGGAACTGTGAAATGAAATGAGGGCAAAATAACCATAATTTTAAAAAGATTGAAATAAAATAAAAACTGAAGAAATAGGAGAAAAAAAGTGCTACAGGAAGAAAGATGACATTCGATCATAAAAAGTATTTAACAATAACAAAGAAAGCTAAAAAGCTCATGAAATGCACAGAGAGAAGAAAAAAGGAAAAAAAGCGCTAAAAGTACATTTGTTATTTGATGGGTAAAAAAATCCACTTCTGCAAATATTAAGAAGTTTGCTGTCTTAGACTACTAAGTGGAAGGAAATGCATAGATCTTCCTTCTTGACATCCTTGAAGGTAGGAGTGATATTTGCTCTCTTCCAGTCTCAGGAACCTGTCCCAGTCACCGCGACCTTCCAAGGATCTTCAAGACTGGTCTCGCAACAGCAGCCAGCTCCCGCAGACCGCCGGGGCGCAACCTCGCAGGCCTCTGCTTCAGTACGGCGAGTTTGGTTAGGTGCTCCTTAACCCGGGCCACTTCTACCACGTGTAAGTCTTCCTTGCTCTAGCCTTTCCCTCTTGTTTCAGGATCCTGGGATATATAGAAATATATTTTTACATATATGTATTAAAGAAGTAACTACTCTGGAACAATTTCTTACTTTATTACAGCCATGTAAGCTGATTCATTTCATCGTAGTTGTGTAGGACGTCAAGCAGTAATAAACTATTTGACCAGCTTTAGGGATCTGTCTTTGCTTAGCTGAAGAAGACAAAGCTCATCATTCTCTCAGTCATTCCCAGACTTTCAAAGACCCACTAGATTGCACCAGGTTTGTATATTTTGCCATTTTTCACTAACATTTTAATGGAAACATTCACAAACCTAAAATAGCCCAGATGTACTGACAGTTATATGAGCAATGAAAACTCACAAGACGTATTTTCTAAAATGGATCAAGGTAAAACAAACTAGGTAGAAAATATCTTTAATTCGTACATAATGGAACATACGTAAAGCAAAGTCACACTTCAACAGCTGATCACTTGAGCTTCAAAATTTGGATTTCATATTCTCATTTCATAGCCTCTAAGGTGAGTCCTGTCTGTATTAATGCGAGTGAAGGAAAATGAACGTTAATATCTTGTAAAGTCTTGTAAAAATAACTGATTTCAAACAATTAAAGAGAATTTTTGCTATGACTTATTATTATTAAGATTTTAAATTTTCTCTTTTCTTTTTCTATTAATGCAAGCCAACACTAACATATTATTTTGTCTGAGTTTGACACTGTGATGTAGAACAAAGGGGAACAGAGAATTTGCTGGGCTGCAATTGAATTTACGGGTTAGAGCTGAGATAAGCCTGTCTACTCAAAATGAAATGTACAGATTACATTTCAATGCTTCACTGCATCTGTAGATAAGATAGTTCATTTAGCTTTTTCCTATCCCATGTTAATGTCTCTTTTTCAGTTTTGCTAAAGGCCAGTCCAGCCATAATACAACATTTCTGAAACAGACTGGCTGGATTATTTTGAGTTACTACTACCCGAAGTGATGTAAATCGGGAGAACTGAAGTACTAATGTCCAGGCTTGAAGAAAGTCTTCTACAGCTTCTGGAAAGAACCGTAAGTTGTTTAATAACTCAGGGATCAACATTTCTTCCATCCCATCCCATCCCATCCCATCCCATCCCATCCCATCCCATCCCATCCCATCCCATTCCATCCCATCTCATCCCATCCCATTCCATTCCATTCCATGCCAGTTTTCTTTCCTTTAGTTTTCATTTTCCTCCTTTTAATTTTTATTCAATGTTTTACCTTCCATGTACGTTAAACCAACACTTCATTTCTTAACACGGTAATAGCTTGGAAATAGCTATATGTATTTTGCTTTATATCTTTTTGGGATAAAGAGAAATAAATTTGGGGACAGAAGTCATGATGTCATACTATTTATTTTCAAAGCCTTGCACATACATTTTATATTGTGAAACATAATGAAAAATTCTGAGGGCAGTTCACATATATTTAGTGTTCAGCAACTATGCATTCTTTAACTTAGATGATTCTTATCAGTATATTTAAAAATTGAAGCATCTGAGGCCTGAAATGAGCTGAGGTGCACACTTCTTAACAAAATTAGTACTTCCTTACATTTCAATCCTAGTATTAGAATAGCTATACAAAACACTTTAAACATTTTCAGGTAAGTTAATCAAGAAGATTTAAACATCACATCTTCATATAGGAAGTTTTAAATCAAAATTACTTCTATCTTGAAAAAAGCTGCCAAAGACCTGCATATTTCAAAATATAGAATTAGAAAGGAGAAATCTCAAAAAAAAAAAAAAAGAAGAAAACAAACCAAGAGCAGCAACTAAGACATAAAAATAACTAAACAACAGGCAACATTTCTGTAACAGAAGAAATCCAACTAGGTTTATGTCAAGCTTTATGATTTTTCTAGTAAAATAAACCCCATAATGTTTCCTAGAAATATGAGAAAAAAATCTGATAAAAGGCCTTTTCACAAATCCGTATTAGGCTGAGATATGTCCTTGAATTCTAGTCTTCATCTGCAAACACATTACTTGAATAGCTACTTTTGCACTCATAGAGTTTTCTGGGTAGGGTGAGTCATCACACTTCTCACCTGATTCCAAAAAGTTGTCCAAAACTCTCTGAGCTACAATAGAAAAGGAATGGCTGAGTCCTACTGCAGAAAAGGGATCTTTACGGAAAAATAAACAGGGGCTACAAGACAATTAAGAAGAGCTTGTTCTTTTCCCTCTTTTCCAGCTAGGAAAGCAATCGGCTGAGAAGAGACCAGTATAATATCACATGCCGTTGAACCTAATAACTGAAATATCTGTACCTTTACTCAGTTCATAGGGCTCATTCTTAAAACTTTTTATTTGATTAAATTCTTGTTTTGACAGTCATTGCTATATTAGGTCCACTGATACAGAATCTGTTCCTGACCTGTTCTTTTGCTAACTTGACCTTTTAAAATATGGAACATTTTGGATATGCTTTCGTTTATAGTTGTGGCTACACCACCGTGTGGTATTTCAATTGAATATGACAGTTTTACTATGTCTCCTTCTGTCTAGGAGTAGAGTTTATGGACACAGTACAATAACTAATAAAAATTGTATAATAAAACCAAAACAAAACTGGGCAACTTTGTCATTGAGATGTACTAAATTGCTTAAGATGGATACTTTAAAAGATAAAACTGAACATGTTAAGAAATTATGTATTATATATTTCTAGTGTGGTTATATTATTTTTTTTAATCATCCCATACATATTCATAGCTAGGGTATCTTCCAGCACTTGCCATTGCCGCAAGTTACAGGCTATTATCATCATAATGTGGAATTCAACAAAGGACACCTCTCTTAATGGGAACATTCCTAGATCCTATTTCTTGCCTCTTCCAACCTTCTCAAACCCATGTTACGTGCAGCATCTGTGTAGGCGTTGCAGGTGAAAAAAGAACATTCTTTACCAGTAGGCCAGAGCTCGAGCAGAAAGTATTGGCATGGCTCAGGAACTCTTACATAGGGTTTATAATCTATACGATAGCGTGTATTCATGAGGTAACGTGAAGGTAACCAGAGAATTGAAATATCTTGTTCACTGACGCTTCATAGCCCTCTCAAATTCTCTGTTCTGCTTCGAAGACCTACTGAGGAGGGAGGCTCTCTGACCAAAGAGAGGTTGTTGTAGTAAGCATGGATTCCCAAAGAGTTTCATAATGAATGAACCTTTCTTATCCTCCAAGCTCATTGTTTTCTTGAAAGTCTCCCTAATTCCTAACTTATTTACACAGACTGATGTTCTTTTCTCCATCTTCACAGCCACCAAGTAAATACCTTCAAATTTTTGACTGATTGCTAGAAGGTTCTCCACTGTCATGGGAACAATCACAAGAAAATTATCAGTTATCTGTGCAGACTGAAATCTAGATGACGTTTGTGAAAAGAAAATTTAAGTCTCAGAAAAGTTACTAACGGTGGTGTATACTCCTGAGAGACTTGTGCAATTTTCCAAAACAAATCCCTCTGAATGAAAGTAAAGCATGTATTTAAAAATTTATAGTATTAATTTTAAAAATAAGTAAAAGTGGTGCAAACCGCATAAGCTGCTATAGATCTCTGTATTTATTAATAGAGAACAAGAAATATTTTTGTAATAGTAATTTTATTTTAATGTATATCATCATTTGCTGTAAAATTATTTCAGAATTAAATAGCAATAAGCTGTAGCTGTTAGTTGTTAGTGAATGCCTTTTTATTAAAGAATAAGAGATACTTTCTTAAATAATGGATAAGAAAACAGAACAAATGTTCTTCAGAGTCTTCTAAATAGCTGATTAGGCATTTCTATTATATATTTTATGTATTTCTTTACAAACAGCTCAATGGCAACTGCCCAGAACAAGATTAAATGGAATTCCTAAGTGAGACACATTTGATGAGAAAATTCATAAAATCGGAAATGGAAAGTGTTCAGATCAGCCATTGCTACACCAAATCCATAATTACACATTATGGTAAACATTTAGTGTTTTCCCCAATCTAAACCTATTTCCTTATCTGATGGCTTTTAGAATTTTTCTTTAAATCAAATTATATTTGTTTTCTGGGCTGCACATTATCTTTCACCAAATACAAGAAACAGAAGTAAATCATTTGAACAAAATGGCTCATCACTAATTTTCAAACAATTAAATCAAGAATAGCCAAGTCCTTTTAGTTCTTGTTGCTAAGGAGACTCCCAGTTATTTGTTGATAGCAGATTATTAGGCCAATCTTCTTATATTGTTATTACTCTACACTACCGCATTTTTTGGCAGACAAACTTTAACCAGTTCAACAGCCAAATTCCTCAGGGTAAGTCCGCCGTTGAAGTAGAATGAGGAAATTAGGGGATGCCTGATGTCTGTGCAACCACTGTGCGCTCGTGGGGATCTCAGGGTACGTCCTCCCATGCCTAAGCAGTTTGCATCGGTAGGAAAAGGAATATCAAAGAATAAAAGGTAGATGCAGAATGAATAGAATTTAAAAATATATTTGCTTATACAATTCTTTCCTTGAGCGGTACTTTTTCCCTTTTAACAGCAAGTGTCTCCAAAAACTAACATAAGACGTACAAGGACAGGTTAAAATCAGCAAGACAGGGTGCTGCGGGGGGAATCGGGCACCGGACTAAACTAAAACCCGAAAGCTAAAAAGGCCATACATTTGACATGAGTATAAGATGACATGTAAATCGAGCAAGGTCTGAATGTCATGAAAAAAACAAGATGAGCAGAAATTAGGGTAATAACTTTTTTTGATTTTCAGAAGACAACTTATCATAATTACTGTAGTTACATTTCAGATGCATTTGTTCAGAATAAAAGCTTATTTCGTCATCAAAATTGTTAGGCTCTGGTTGTAGCAAACTGGAGAAATTTGCCGATTTGTGTTCAGAATAACACCTTGCTGTTCTGATGAACACATGCCATGTCCTGGGCAAGGCACAGCGCAATTTCACCATCGAGAAAAAGGTCTGAAAACGTTACCTCTCCCTCAGAAATTTTTGTGAAGTGAACCACAGTCGCATTTGCGAAGCCTGAGTGCCAAGCCCTAGCCATGGGCTATATGTACGCGATTTTACGCATTTGCACCCTACAGCAGCTGATACAGGGTGCCATTAGTCAGCTGTCTTGCCTTCAGGGCTTATGTTAAACCTGTTTATGGCACGGAATTGCAATTAAGCAAACGAGGAACAGGTAACTGGAATAAATCTCTCCCTGAACAACGGATCTTACGTAGCATAATGATGCATCACAGCTTCACTTTTAACCTGGAGAGTCTTTTCTGTGCAATTGAGGTTGGAATCTAAATTGAGTATCCATTGACATCAACAGACTTTATTAGATAAGCATTCATAAATAAATCAGAATGACAAATATGACACAATAATCCATGAATTTTGGTCCTTTTTAATGTAGGACAGAACTGCAGAGTTTTTCAAACTTTAAACCAGAATACAACTCAGCTTCATTAAAAGTTAAACAGAAGAAACTAGGTAAGAGAATATTGGGAAATACTATTTATGTTGCTACTAGTACAACTGCTCAAAGTTTAGGAAGGTGGGAGGCAAATGAAAGAAAGGAAAGATCAGAAAAGTAGCAGGGGAACCCAGGGGAGGTATGGGACGTGACATTATCCCTACGAGAGAAACTGTGACCAGACTTTCAGGAGTTTTGTCTTATTGCCAGCTTCTAATTTTTTCATCCTTACAGAGCATTTTGTTCATGTCTACATTTACGTCATATGGACTACTTAGTTTACCTCAATAATGAAGTTTTTGCATTGCGATCTGGTTATGTCTCTCTGAAAACAGTTGGAGATTGATTTTATCTGTGCATCGCACCCTGATTCCAAGTCTTGTGATAACATGATGGCCACCAAACTGCAGTCCGTCAAATACACTGAAAGAACTTTTATTAACAGGCACACAAACAGATCTGTTCTTCATTGAGACCTCATCACTACTGAAAATCATTTAAAGTCACCTTTTCTTCTTATCTTTCAATTAAGGTGCGATAAAAGGCAAGAAAATGCAGCAAAATGTGCCGAGACCCTCACAGAGATCATGAGTACTTTATGCGCTGAGAGAATGTGCCCATTTGACAGCTCTCCGTCAGTGTGATGATGCCATTTTGCCCCTCTGCTAGAGAGCTGGAGATCAGCTAACCCTGTATGGAGGCTGTGAAGCTAATCAGCACCATATCCCTTGGGAGCCGTAAGGAAACGCCAGATTTCTGACACCTACATTTGTATCAAGTGAGTACAGAATGTTTAAATGGATGCCAATAGATACTAGAGGAAATCGATAGTTGTATGGCCATTACTTGAAAACATGACTTAGAATCATGGAATCACTTAGGTTGGAAAAGACCTTTAAGATGACCGAGTCCAACCGTAATTCAACTATGTTTTTTACATATATATACAGAGAGAGAGAGGTGCATTTCAATTACAAAGCCGGCAAAACCCTCGGAGCTCTTAGAAGTTCAGCTTTTAAATAAACAAATGTTTGACAGTTCAAACTGTTCTTTTAATTTGCAGCGGGGAATGTTAACAATACGTTGCGCAGAGGAGAGAATGAAACGAGGGCACAATTGCAATTCTGAGGCAAAAAGAGAGAAGGATTTCATACAAGGTACGATATCAATGGCAGAGCTGGGAATAGCCTTCCTGTTCTTACTCCAACTCCGCTGGTTTCTTTGTTGAACTCCCGTGGAAGCATTATCTTTGCAGGGCATAAAGACGGAGTAGTAACCCTTTCCCAAGAGAAAGGGATTTCGATTGCCAAATGCTGGCAACCAAGGTATAATTTAAAAGCTTTAATGACAACAACAGAAATCAGCATCTCCTGTATTAACAGGTTTTTATAGTTTTTAGGAAGATGACAGAAAGTGACCTCGCGTATCAATTTTTAATCTCAGTTACACTGACAAAAATGAATGAATTTAGCAAAGTAACTCCACATTTAATGCACAATTAGAAAGATCACAGCTTTATTCAGATGATCACATATTCATTATGTTTCGGCTTATTTATAGAAATTAATACAGAACAACCGCACAGGACAATTTCTACTTTTTTCCAACTCCTGAGCACGAGCAGGTCAGCAGCATTGACTTCTCCATAGGGCCCTAATTGTCTTACAGGAGCCACCACACTCTCAAGAGTTGAATCAAAACCTGGAGCTGAGCAAAGGACCAAATCATGAGGAATGTCATCTCATCAGATCTCCAGATCCCTGTGTTGGAATGCCCGAGGTCCCAGAACATCCTTCAAACACCTTTCCCAGTGAAGACACCTAATTCTTGCCACAAGGAAAGAACCTGTCAAGCAGGGAGTCTCCGGCTACAGGCAGTGAAGGTGTTCCTTGCACACTCGGGCTTTACGGCCTGAAGTGCTCTCCTGAACCCTTATCTTCTTTCCTCCTTTTCAACAACAAGCAAAGGAGGAGGAATTTCCAGCGGTCCCTAAAAGGACTAAGGAATTGTTGGTCAAGCACAGAGATGAGCATAACTCTGTCCCGATAAAGTAATACTTAGCCAGCTTAGTTCAACTCTACAAAATAGCACTTCTTGAAGCAACTATACATTTCTGTAGATACCCCAATGGCAGATTTTTCCTAAAAAATCATAGAATCGTAGAATTGTTTTGGTTGGAAGAGACCTCCAAGAGCATTGAGTCCAGCCGTTAACCTATCACTACCAAGGCCACCACTAACCCATGTCCCCAAGCGCCACATCTACACGTCTTTTCAATCCCCCCAGGGATGGGGACTCCACCACTGCCCTGGGCAGCCTGTGCCAGGGCCTGAATGAAACACAAATCCTGGGCTGATAGTGATGAACTCACAAATTCTTATTTTACAGAAATTTCATCACAACCTTTCATCTGTTACCTCTGAAATTTTTCACCTACGTATCTACCAACTTGATCAGTCACGTGCTGCAGCTCTGACAGTCGGTCATACTGCTTGGGTAATTGTTTTAGGTCACACCAGTCAAAAGACTAAGACTAAATGTAATACATCTGGTTTAATAGATTGCACACAGTTTGCATGGTTTGCAAAAGAGGGCAATCATTCTGTGCAAGTTTTACGGAATAAAAGGTTACACATACACGCATACATAAATCCTTGTGCAAATTAAATTTAAGTACCTTGAACTTCGGAGTGAAAACCACTGTTCTATGAACGATGAAATGTCAACAGGTATATAACCTGAAAAACAGGTACGCTATTCCTGTTAAAGACATTTTCACCTCCCTAGTCCTAGTCTTTCCAAGTTATTTCCCAGGTTAATGTCTAGAATGTGTATTCTTGTTTTCTGCTGCGTACAAATATGCAATCATAATTCCTGACCAAAGGCAAACCAGAATCCACTTTTTCTGAAACAATGAATATTTTAGCAACTGTATTAAGAAAAGGAATAAGTTATTCACGTTAGTATTAACAAAGAGTAGCTGAAAGGCCCAAATTGGTGCCAATAATTTAATCTCAGAAATAACTTATTACTTGAGGGGACAAGTGTAAAAGCAACATGCTGTAGAATGCTCACACTTGTACGACAGCCGTGTTAATCAAATGTTCTGTTTTTACAGTCCTGTCGGTGACTAATTGGGACTAATGATTTTACTCAAGTCTAAAATGCTTTACCTTGCAGGCTGGAGCTGCCGCAATGGAGGCTGTCCTTCGCAGTGGAAGTTCACGACCTTGCAAGAATGAGGTTTTTCATTACACTCGTCGACGTGTAATGCCATTAAAACAAATTTAATACATTCATTTCCATTACATGGTAGTTTTATATACGACACAGTGTAGCTACATCATGGAAGTGTTGGGGTTTTTTTTGTAAGTAACTCCAATTCACACAACTGGAATGATATTTATATGACAGATGCCTTTACTATTTTCCATTTGATATTTTAATTTTTAAAATAACTATTAGAATCCAGGTTACATTACCAAGATTATAATTACACTTTCTTTATTCCCAGTAATATAATTGCTTTCTGGTCAAAAAGTGTAATTGCAGTGTAACTACTCTGAAATTTCTGCTTGCACATTGCAGAGCTGAAGGGGGTGTTTACACTGCTTACAGAATTCTGTACGGCAACAATAAGAGGCAAAAGAGGAAAGGTAATTTAAAACTTATTAAATATAAGTGATTATCTCCGCCCCCCTGTGCTTTACTTATCCTCAAGTAATGGGAAGAGCAAAGCGAAGGCAGTTTGATCAGCAGCGTGCACGGGCTATTGGAATTAACGTAATGTAAGAGCGTGAAGATTTAAAAGGTAAAAGAGAAGAGAATCAATGCAGTAAACAGCAGCGTCTGTCTTGGGAATGAATTGTAAAATATTTACCAGAACAATTACGTTTTTGTGCATCCCTTGGTTCTGTTTCTTGACACGAACAACAGATTGATGGTGAAGATATACTGAATCAAGAAACTGTTAACCTACTGCGGCTTCCCTTGGTGCTGAGAAAGGTCATCTGACCCAGGTTGTCCATCGGGCAATAGGTTTTATCAAAAGTGGTGTGTGATGGAATGATGTCATCAGAATCACAGCTGGTCTGTTTTGCTTAAAAGCTCAGATTGAGCTCAGGTTATTATTTATAACTGGGCCAAACAAAAGTAGCTGAAGTGGAAATCTAGAGCAAAGTGTAATTTGCGTTGTCTGGGTCTGTACCAAGATGTCCCTGGAACTGCAGAGCGTTCTGTTCTAGAATAAATTATATTCTGTGGCTTAGCCAAAAGGCATCAAGATTTGGTGTGGTGCACTCTGCAATGAGCATAGAAAAGATACAATTTCATTTTTCTTTAAAAAAAATCAGGAAAAAAGCAACTTCTTTGTTGTAAAATGCCTCTTTTCATTGTACAAATACCATCAGACAGGGTGGAAGCTATCGCTGGAACCTACGTCACCATTTACTTCTTGCACCATGTTGAGTGATGTAACGTTTATTAGGAATGTTCTTAGGAAGTCTTCCTCGCAGTGTGTCCTGTCTGCCCAGCTGTCCGACTGGTCTTTTGTTGGGTCGTTGGCTGTCGTCTGCTCCTTTAAGTACCAGCTCCTGAGCCAGCTGTTTTCACGGGTTAATTTTCACAGTGGAATGAGCAACGTCTATCCTGAATATTTTTTTTCAATAAAATAAATTTTAATTATTTTTTCCTTATCACATTAATTTAAATAGCGTATCAGGTCACCACAGGTTTTCTGAAAATCAGGAACAACTACAGATATATAGAAACATACCACATAATCAGACAATTTAGAAATCTGTAATAGGACCTAAATAGATGAGAATATGCTTCAGAATTTAATGGGAAAAGAGAGACTGTAGTAGGAAGGGGGGGACTCGACAACAAGCAGCATATTAAACGTCGCCTGAAGTGATTTTTACATTATTTTCTAGTATATTTTCTTGCAGACAATGTAATATAATAAGGTATTTAAACAATATTGTTGTCTTTCTTAAGAGCCCCCTTGACTTTAGTTATGCATTATTACTACTGTATTTTCTTGACATAAGATAAATCACGTTTTCTGCCTACGAGTGGACCGCACTACCCAGAGCTGTCTGAGAGCCGGCTGTAGCTAAGTGGCCTCTCTTCAGTTGTACTTCCCTGCTTACCGCTTTTGGGGAAACCCTGTTGGCAACACTTGTTTCACCTGAAAACAAAAGTTTGGGAATCCTGTGTTGTTTCTCTACTGCGCCACTTTTGACTTTTATATTTATAGATACTCAACGCTTACTAAAAAAAAGGCAGTACCAAGTTGCCTACAGTCTTTTAGAATTATAGAAAACACCTATTTGTGCCTGTAGATACCTACATTTCTTAGAAAAGATCTCATCTAGAAAACCTAATGATAACATTTCCCTCTGAAAATTTAGTGGAAAAAGTTTCCTCTTAACACGTGCGGGATATTGATTGTCCTGTCGGTGCTCTCCTGTTAGTTGCAGATCATAAATCATCGCAAAATTACTGACAGGTTGTGTCACTAACATGCTGTACCTTATTCTGGGGCTTAATTATATCAGCATCCGAAGGCACCACCGTCGAAAGGGGTTTGTCAGCATTTTCAGTACACATCCATTTTTTTTCCAAAGTGGATGAAAACTTAATATGTCAGTAATTTCAAAACTGTGTCTGCCTGAGCAGACACAAAAGTTGTCAGTCAGGATTTGATTTTACTTGTCCAGAAGTTTAGTCCAGATGTTTTAGTTTTGCTTATTTATTTTTTCCAACAGGTATTAAGAATAATACAGCAGCTTGTGTGTATTTTAAAAGTTCCTATTAAAAAAACGCTGAGTATTTTTCACTTATTGAACCACTAATTATAGGTAAGATAAACGGCTGTTGAATAATGAAGTGTTAAATATATTCAGTGTATACACAAAAGTGCTCTCGGGTGGGAAAGAAGAAGTTATCAGAAATAATTACCCGCTAGCTGTGCCTCCTGGGATCATAGTAAGTGAAATGACATTGTGATTTTTTAGAGAAATTTTCTACCTTTGAGAGAGTTGTGAAAAATCCAGGAGTCTTTACAGTAACACACATTAATACAGACCATATTTCTTCCATGTTTGCACATCAAGCTTAGATTCATTTTGGTTTTCTCCCCTGGTAATTTTTTTCTGTCATACTGAGGAATTTATATTAATATAATATATACTGTAGGTGGTTCTAGTTCCAGAAATTAGTATTTTAATTTGAACTGTGATTAAAAACTTGAGCTATTTCCACGCTGGTTCAATTTTTCTGAATGAGGCAGTAGCTACAGAAAAGAGGATGGATTAAATCAGGTAGCAGAGATTACTTTATTGCTAAAATATCAAATTAATCAATGAGACTCGCAATCTGACAGGTGGGAACGGTCCTGGTGGTGGTGAATACTAATCACTACGTGGTGACAGTCCAGGGAAAGTGTCACTTATGGCATCAGTGGTAATAGAAGGAATCATATGTTGGACATTTTGCTGCCGTTTCATTCTGCGGCACCAAAGTCAGTGAGAAGCACTGATACAGTTAGTTGTTGGCTCAGGATAACATCCATCTGGAGCACTCTGGCTAACGCTGTTTTGTACCTGGGATATGCTCCAAATTCAATTTAACAGGAAAGACTTCTCAGCACATTTGGTAGAACCGCCTCTTCCACCTTCCTCCATCAATTTGCCTTGTGTGCAACTCTGCCCTGGTTTTCTTTCTGTATACTTTGGACTGTTAATACATGTTCTTTCCTCAAAGTTGTCACAGCACGCTAATGAAAATATTTCAGATATTGTATCTGTTTCTGTGAGAGCTCTGCCGCTGATGCTTTTTTTTGTCTTGGTGAAGTCTTCCCAAGCTTTAACGCTGTAGTCACCATTCTTGGGCCTCTTCTCACCTTATATTTAGTGTAAACTGGTAACAATTAAAGGCTTAAGTGTCCAGAATAGTGAAAACAGGCATTGTAGCACCTCAGTGCTCGTCCCTTGATGTGCAACGTAATGTGCAGGATGCCAGAGTTCCCCAAATTGCCTCCAAATGACGTCTAAGGCAGCCCCGTGATGAGCAGTGGATCTGTCCGGAGCCAGGCAATGAAAATCACCATGTGTTGGCAGAAAGTCTCAGGTTCCTCCTTTCCTGGTCCCTTTTTCTTTTGATACGCCCTGTCAAGGAGGCTGAAGGAAGAGTTTCCAGAGCCACTACAAGTGATCAAGAGGCATAAGTGCCGTAACGACTGGATGTTATGGAGAGAGAGAGAAAAAGGCAAGGTTCTCTGTGGACGCTGTGTGTAATACCTACCCTGATCAGGGGCTTAGACACCCTCCTTCACGCCACAGTCTCTCTAGAAGAGAAATCAAAGGTGCAGTGGGTGGTAAACTCACCTAAACAGAATTTAACACTTCTAAACTCTAAACTAGTTTTAACCTTTTCCCCATATTCAGAAAGGACAGAGTTTAATGGCATATTTTTACTTATATCTTGTACCACTGAGATGTTGCTTCTGGGACCAGTGCTCAGTCTCTTTATAATATGTAGTTATGTCTTTTTATTCATTACATTCATGGTGAGGATCCTAATGCAGGCAAAGGGATTCTCCAGTTCAATTTCCCAGTTCAATTTTACTCCAAAGGTAACAAAATCCACCCACAAGACCTGTAGGTACCACCTTGCACATCTCACCAGTAAACAGCCTGCCTGCTCTTATAGCAGAGGTGATCTTCATCCATCCTAGGGAGCTGGTCAGGGACTAAAAATAAACCCAAACCCCGCAACATTAAAAATTCGTTTATGAACAAGAACACATGACTTGCCTGCACAGTTACATGAACGACTCTTATTTCTTGCTGCTGAGGATGGGATTGCTTCCTTCGTTGAAAACTAGTTACATCAATGCAAAATATCAAGAGTCTTTGGAGCAGAAGCTATGAGTCAGGGTCTCCCTTGCCCCTTTGTATTCAGAAGAATTCCTATACTTCTCTTCTTTCTGTTTTTTGTTGGCCCAGCTTCCTCTCAGGGATGCTTGATAGGCAAAAGGAAAAACTTTATTTCCCCGTGTAACATATTTTTTCTGTGAAGACGTGGCCTCAAAGGCCACAATTCTGCTCAAAGTCCTATTATTGTAAATCAGCCACACTCTGGGTAACCAACATGTTTATTCTGACTTTATGCTGCAGCTTCCACAGGCAGAATTCAGCAAAATTCACTTTTTAAAATGACATTTACTTAAACATTTCATTTTAACCTATATTGGTCTTACATGTGCTGTTTTTCTTTTCTTTTGCACTTATATTCACATATGAGGCAAAGTATTAATTGGCAATACTGCTGTATTAGAGACACTTATATTTGGAAGACCTAAGCCATTCCGCTGGTGTATTTCATACGCTAATATAAGGAAAAGTAAAACAGCTTTTCAAAAAGAATGAAAACTTGACAAAGATTTCAACTCCACAGATCTAGCCAGGCTTCCTACAGTTTTCTTCCACGGTACTCATCAGCTTCATAAGGAGGTCTGTAAAACTTTGGCAACACAATGAGAGCACAGCTGAATCCAAACCGTGATAAATCACCAGGGATCTCATTGCAATGCTTATTATAGCTGTACCAAACGTACCCGAGCAACTGAAAAATCAAATCGAATCCTTCGATATCTCAGGGGAAAAAAGCATCAAATGAAGCCCATAAAGGGTAACTACACAGAGCAGCATCATATTCTGCTGTCAGAATACCTTTTTGGCTTCATAAAAAATCATATCTTTTTTCTTTCTTGGAAAAATGCAATCTCACAAAAGAGTGATGTTACAGAATCACAGAAGGGTGGGGGCTGGAAGGACCCTCTGGAGCCCACCCAGCCCAGCCCCTGCCAGAGCAGGGTCACCCAGCGCAGGCTGCACAGGGCCGCGGCCAGGCGGGTTGGAATCTCTCCAGAGAAGGAGACTCCACACCCTCCCTGGGCAGCCTGTGCCAGGGCTCGGGCACCTCACAGCGAAGACGTTTTTCCTCGTGTTCAGGCGGAACTTCCCGTGTTCCAGTTTGTGCCCGTTGCCCCTTGTCCTGGCGCTGGGCACCACTGGGAAGAGTCTGGCCCCGTCCTCTTGACACCCGCCCTTGAGATATTGATAAGCGTTGGTGAGGTCCCCTCTCAGTCTCCTCTTCCTCAGGCTGAACAGCCCCAGCTCCCTCAGCCTTTCCCCACAGGAGAGATGCTCCAGGCCCTCAGCATCTCTGTCCCCTCCGCTGGGCTCTCTCCAGTAGCTCCTCGTCTCTCTTGAACTGGGGAACCCAGAACTGGACCCAGGACTCCAGATGGGGCCTCCCTAGGGCAGAGCAGAGGGGAAGGAGAACCTCTCTCGACCTGCTGGCCACACTTTTCCTTATGCACCCCAGGGTGCCGATAGATGAAGAAAAAAACAGTTAGTGACTGGACTTAGTGTTACAGAAGTCAGGCAGAGGAAGCAAGGAAGAGTCTTCCTAACATGAGTTTGCCTCATGGAGGAAATACGCTCGAAGAGACTGAGGCTTCAGTTCCCAATCCTGGTGTTCTGTTTCAGACAAAGTTCTGTTTCCATTTAATCAGTTCCCTAAAGTAAGGAGCAAAGCCCTGAGCTCTTATTTTGCTCAAAGTGAGAGCACTCTGTGAAGATAAGCAAAAAGTGAAATCAAATTACATACCCTACATTTCTTTCTACTTCCTGCATATTTTAAAAGCCCTGCCTTCAGTGGTGCTTTGTTGATAACAACAGCCAAAGATTGTCCATGCGGTGTTTATACAAAATCAATATCTCAGACGAGCCCAGATTTTCAAGTGATGAGCACTCTCCATGGGAAGCCAGGTTTTCAAAAGAAATCAGATTCTCATTTAGGCACCTAGGTAGGGACCAGCCTTCTAAAAGTGCTCAGCTCTCAGCAGCAACCACTGCAATTCCATTAGACAAGTTTTCAAAGAGCTCTGTAACCAAAACGGGAGCTCATCTGAACATGCAGGATGAGACCACATCTCCCTTGAAATCAGTGGGGATTTTGCCACTCACTGTAAATGAATCAATCCCACAAGGGGATTGCATCCCTTTAACTGATTGTGGATGCTGAGCTTTGTGAATATCTCTGGCTTTGGTGCTTTTATCTGGAGGTCCCCCAAAAGTTTTATGAACAATTTTCATTATGATTCTCCATACTAGGGGAAAAAAAAAAATCTGTAATAATCCTGAAGTATTTGAGCTATGAAATGAACACAATTCTGTAGAATTGTAATGCAGCTTTTTAAAATGGATTAAGGAGCTGTCCTATTGTGAGTAAGATACTTTTCCTTTCATTTAGTAAATGTTTGGATAAAAATCTATAGAAACACATGACTGTATGTTAAATTACAGCTTATATTAGAAAGGCAGCATGATCCATAAGAATCAAGAGGTTAGCAGTGCCAGCCACAGCTTTCCAGAACAAAAAGGAATATCAGTATTTCAGAGCCAGAAATGAATCCTCGACCGAGGGTGAGAGATTAGATGCCGAGGGCGGTTTCCCGGCAGTACGCAGGCACCACCAGCCATGGACCCAAGGACTGGAATTAAACATGTCTCTTTCTGCATCCTTCCTCCCACCAGCGTCAAAGACTGCTCAGTCTATGTCCTTTAGGACCCAATTGTAAGGGACCAGAATCTAGAACAAGCTCTTCCAAATACTGATGACCTCTTGTTTCTATACATATTGGGAAGTTGGCATGCGCACGGCTGGTTTTCCTTTCTTGCAATAAGCCTTAAAGGGGCTCCACTGAGCCCTGGACCTAATTAACAACTCAGTCTTCCCTCCCCCCAAAGCGTACTCAGGGAAGCGACGATCATTCAGTGCATTAGACATCTAAACTGCTCACGCGAAGCCGTTCTGTGGGCACACCGCAGGAACGGCTCCGAGCCAGCACCCGTGGCCCCGTTAGAAGTGATATACTTATTTTAACGGCTCCTGGTACACGCTACTTCAGTCCGGTTTCTAGAACTCTATTTTAAATCTTCCACTTGGGTATTTTAAATAAGGACCAAACTTCAGGCAAATGGCAGTCCTGATGCCCAATTACAAAAGAAATCAATCACATGTCGTAGCTGGAAAGGCACGGGAAGCAAGTACGGCGTATACCGCCCGATTGCTTACGGCAGGCACAGCTTCAGTTTCACCAGTAAATCACTGGGGGTTTTCCTCTTTCTACCAAACATGATTTGTGAATGAAAAACATTCCTACAGTTAGTTAAGTGTACCAGAACTTTATGGCTCGAGTGTCATTATTTTATTAAACAGCGTGTCATTAATTACCACTGGCACGTTTCTCCCACATACGGTAGCTGGAGCCGTATTTTGCAGACGGAAGGCAGTAAATTCTGCATCTAAGGTTGAAGAACGCAAACGATAGCTTGCGTTGTGGTTTTTCAGAGTGTTACAATGTACACAAGCCCATTACGCTGCCCGATGCTCTGTAGCATAACGTTACCGATTTACATTCATCTGCATCGCGCTGCAAACCTTCTGTTAACAAGCAAGGTCAAAAGAATTCCCCAGGGAGTAAGTCCAGGACAAGAATGTTTCTTCCTAAGTTTATGGCAAACCACAGATGTCTCACACTACATAACCACTGAATATAAAGTGAGTTTAAAACACGTACAGTGTAGTTAAGGCGTTGTTTTCACGCTCTGTAAACTACAAGTATTTTGTAACATGGTGAAACCTGTATTTACATTTAAAATTTCTGCGAATATGTAAGGAAAAGGTGACAGGAAATACTCAGCGTTAAGAAATTCCTTTCAACTGAGGGAAACCTTATCAGATGGGTGTGAAAATCTGGTCAGATGGAAATCATTATTCAAATGCATATGTACAACTTTAGATTAGACCTCCTGGTTATTGTCTCGATTTTGGGCCCAGTCTATGGGAATTTGCTGAGTGCAGCTGTGAGAGACACCTTTTACATTTCCTTAATCCTATTTTTAGTTTGAACAGTGGCACAAACTGCAGGATTATTTTGCAGTCAGTGTGCTCCGCTCTGGTCCTAGATTTTCCACAAAGCTTTCAATTTATTCCCAGGACCGGAAAACAAGAAGATTGAGGAACCCAGGGTCTTCCTAGCAATTCTAGGACACGCAGTTATTGAAAAGTATTGAAGTCGCTACCATAAACTATATACCAAAAGGCAGAGCAAGGTCTTCCAATTTATCTTGGGGCAGAAACATTTTGAGGCAAAAGATTTTTGTTGTATTTTTTCTGGATGGTTGTTTGAAAGTTCCTGAGGGTCATAATTTTTAAGGAGCTGGGCAAGTTACGTGCATCGGTTGCTTGACCAGCGCAATAGTAAGCGGAGGGAAAGGTAGATGATAATGCATGTTACGCATCCTCCCAAGTAACCGACTTTTTATATGTCACTACAGCAACATATTCGTATCATTTCCAATCATGTTTTTACCTTGGTTTTAGATGAGGAGAGCAGGAAGCACGCATGGCTGGAGTCAGAGCGCTTAGTACCGACACACCTCATGTTATACAGAGAGATAAAGCAATGAAAAATTTTATGGAGTTCTATAAACAAGTTTTGCCTTTTATAGAGCAAGTGATTTGTCTTTGGTATGATGAGGTATGACGCTACATTATCCCACTAATGAATGGAATCATTTCGGATCTCGGCAACGGAACTGGACGTGAGTATTTTGTAGCAACTAGCTATAAATTGACTGTTAAGCTCCTTTGAACTCGATGAAAACAGTTGCAATGACTTAAGGAGTTTGTTATGCCTTTTCCTACTTAGGATGTGCTCTAAAATAGGAGGCGAGAGATCTTCTCTCAGCGAGAAGCGCGTGATTTGAGAACTGGAAGCAATCTGCTGTTTTTAAGCTCCCTCCAGACTGGTAAGTGATTGACTGCTTTACTATATATCATGTCTTATTAATATAATTTATTAATCTAGTAGTTCAGTTCAAGTTGGCACTGTAAGTTGCCGAGAGGAATGAAATAAAAAGAGATTGTGATAAAAGATTATCATCTCGCCATCGCTGCAAATCTGAGTGACAGCAGAAGTGAAATTCACGCTGATGAACTGTTGTGTATCTCACGGTGACACGGTTACTATATCTTTAGGCCAAAAGATACACTGCACTGTAAAGGAAAGAGCACTCCCACAGTTTTGGAAATATTAAACTGTGCTGCATGCCTGGACTGCCTTGACAGCACGGCCTGCCTGCCTGTAATAAATATGCAGCCGTTGTGAAATTACCAGGTTGTTGAATCAGTCACGGATATACACAGGAATTTCTGAACTTCTGCCTTTCTCCTCAGCCAGATGGTCCTTTTTCAAAGTAGGAAACAACACTTGGAGCCATGTGAACCATGATATTTCTCTCTTGATTTTTTGTATGGACCAGAGTGTCAAAGAGGTATCCTTTCTCTTCTGTGCAAAAACCAGAGGCTTCAGTCCCCAAATCTGGGAACCTCAAAGATCTGCAAAAATCATAGAATCATAGAATTGTTTCGGTTGGAAGAGACCACCAAGGCCACCACTAACCCATGTCCCCAAGCGCCACCTCTACACGGCTTTTCAATCCCCCCAGGGACGGGGACTCCACCACTGCCCTGGGCAGCCTGTGCCAGGGCCTGACAGCCCTTTCGGGGAAGAAATGGTTCCCAAGATCCAACCTAAACCTCCCCTGGCGCAACTTGAGGCCGGTTCCTCTTGTCCTGTCGCCTGTTCGTTGGGAGAAGAGACCGACACCCCACCCCACCCCGCCCCCCGAATTTTCCAGAAAAGCAAAGAGTCTGCGTACAGCGCTGAACATCACCCAGAGTCAGCTGAAGGGGGCCTGAGAGCGATCAGATTTTTTGCTGTTGAGCTGGAACTGATAACGTGGAACAAACACAGAGCCCACGTACCGCAAGGCAGTGGCAGCATTCAGACGACTGATGGTTTTGGACTCCGGGAAGAGCATATCCCAAAACTTTGGAGCTGCCTAATATTGGAGCATCCCAGAACTGGGATTACGGTACCAAAAGTGGTCTTTATTGCGGATACTTCTAGTCACTGGTGCAGAGCCTGAAGCATCCACAAAACCGACATGAACTCCAATTTCCCGGTTGTTCAGAGCCAGCGATCACATTTTATTTCTGAAATACTGTCTTCCAGTATTTCCTGCAGTGAGTCCTCTTTGGAACTTTTGAGGTGTGAGGGGGTTTCATAATTTTAAACATTTTTTAATGTAAACCAAAATGATACTCAAAATATGAAATTACTTCCAAAATACGGTTCCCTCCCCATTCAAGTTGTGCCGTCCCGTATCTGTTGTACTTCAGCAACTTCCATGTAAACAGAGTGAGATTGTGCACCACTGCACCGGCACTCATAAGGATTTACCAGGCTTTATTGCTACTGCTGGGAGAGAATTGCTACATACCATGGCATTTTATTTTTTTTTTTCTTTTAAATGTTCACTTAGCGCTCCACACGCCCCAGTGTGACCACCACTCTTTTCCACAGGTTGCAGAGGGATTTGTTCCCCCTGACTTGACGACACTGCAGACTACAGTGCAACATAGCTAAGAGGAATCGGGCTCATCGTAAAGTTAATTTGTTGGGGGACTGGGTGTAGTCCATGATAACCCAGATCCCTTACAAGTTAATTTACTACACTTACCTTCACAAAGAAAAATCCTGAGCAAAAGCTACACTGGATCGATGGTATATGACTGGTTCATACTAGTTTACCATCTATATGATTATATGGTAGATTTAAAACAAGAAAAATATGGATTTAATTTTTTAAAAAGAAAATCTATATTTCTTTCCTCTACCATAACAAATTTCTACTAATTAAATAACGCGATCTTTAACAGTGGTGTAGAGAGTTATTACATTCTGATCTGGCTATTACAATGAGAAATGTCTTATTGGCAATAAATGGTAATATGGCTAGAAGCAGTTACCATGTCCTATTACAAAAAGTTCTACTGCCCTTTAAAAAAAAAAAGAAAGAAAGGGAACAAAGAGAGAAGCATTTTTCTTTCTGTAGAAGACCAAATGAACCCAGAGACAAGTACCCAGTTGTTACTGGCGTTTTTGTTATGGCTCAATGACAACTATGAATAGCATAGTGTCTCTTAAAAGTTGCACTATAATGCTTTATGATGAAAAATATGATTACTCTTCATTTCATGTAATGAAAGACATTTTGTCTTTTCTATGCTTGCATTTTTTCTGTGATGAATTTGATTTTTTCCTAATATATATATCAGTGTTGTTTCTTAGTTCAATTATTACCCTCTGGCTCTCAAAAATTGTAGTATGTTTTAAAAATGCTTTTAATATTCTACAGCAGGAATATGAAACACAGAATTAAAAACTGTTGCCCTGACCAATGCCAGTAAAACATCCATGCATTTGTGGAGCTCCTCTGCCAAGGACTACGGAGATATAGTGAATTACCTGGCCAGATTTTAGGTTAATTTCTACTATAGTGTACACTCTAGAAACAATTTAGATACCGGTAGTTAACTCATTAAAAATAAAACTATTAGATTTAATGGGAACTCTAAGAGCAAAATTAGTGGGCCTCTAATAAAGACTTGATGAAATAAAAAATGAAAAATAAAAAAGAAGTCCTTTTACTGAGATTAGAAAGCAATGCTGCAAAATACTTTTCAACACATCTGTGAAGACCGTGGGCTTTGCTTCACAACATGACTTCTGTCTGGAAATCCTTCACAGGGAAAATCTAATGACGTGAATCAATAAACTAATTTCACAGGAAGGATTCACAGCTCTGCTCTTATTCAAGCTGCCCAACTTTCCTGAGCCCTCTATTCTGCTAACAAATAGGCAGCAGTATTTTTCCTAGTATAGATCTGAGAAATAATTCTATTGCAGCTGCTGCTCTTGCTAACCAATTAAGTCTATTAACAAAGTACAAGGATTGTATAATTGCAATTAAATGTGTGAACAAAGCTGAGACCACATATTGGCTCAATGAAGCACACCTCCTTAGGAGTCAAAGGCTAAAAGATGGGATGATTTTTTTCTGTAGCTGAGTCAGAGGGAACACAAGACATTCATGCCCAGAAGCCACAGAAAATGTCACAACGGACAGAGATCAAGGGGCTTTTATCTAAAAATCATCAGAGGGAAATCACTGCCTCACATTTCCTTTGAATATATTGAATACAAGCCAGCAGTGTGCCCAGGTGGCCAAGAAGGCCAATGGCATCCTGGCCTGTATCAGCACTAGTGTGGCCAGCAGGACCAGGGCAGGGATCGTCCCCCTGGACTCGGCCCTGGCGAGGCCGCCCCTCGAGTGCTGGGGTCAGTTCTGGACCCCTCACTCCAGGACAGACACTGAGGGGCTGGAGCGTGTCCAGAGACGGGCAACGGAGCTGGGGAAGGGTCTGGAGCACAAGTGCTGTGAGGAGCGGCTGAGGGACCTGGGGGGGTTTGGCCTGGAGAAAAGGAGGCTGAGGGGAGACCTTCTCGCTCTCTGCAACTCCCTGACAGGAGGTTGGAGCCAGGGGGGGTCGGTCTCTTCTCCCAAGGAACAGGCGACAGAACAAGGGGAAACGGCCTCAAGTTGCGCCAGGGGAGGTTTAGGTTGGATCTTGGGAACCATTTCTTCCCCGAAAGGGCTGTCAGGCCCTGGCACAGGCTGCCCAGGGCAGTGGTGGAGTCCCCATCCCTGGAGGGATTGAAAAGCCGTGTAGATGTGGCGCTTGGGGACATGGGTTAGTGGTGGCCTTGGCAGTGCTGGGTTAATGGTTGGACTCGATGATCTTAAAGGTCTTTTCCAACCTGAATGATTCTGTGTTTCTATCATTCTATATTGTGCTGGGTGCAAAAACGAGAGATTAATTGCTATAAACAAGGGTAGGATATGTCAATAGTTAAGAAGTCTACATGGAAGTCAGATCGTGCTCTGTTTCTATAATATTTGATCAGGTAATTGCTTCACAGATAAGTCTTAGTTCCTCCTCAAATTTCTTTTACCACTACACCTTCTCCAGAAGTTATCTACAAAGAATGGAGGGCAGGTAAGAGTGCTGGCTGCACAAGTCCTGTTCAGCACATCAGCACATCAGCGAGCTTTTGAAGTCTCATGAGGCGACTGTGGTGGGCATGAGAATTATTTTAGGCAGCTCAATATAGCAAATGGAGCACATTGAAATTCCTCTGCAAATGAAGTTCTTCAAATTAGGAATGATAAGACTTAGATTATCAATTTATTCCTTATGCCTCTACGTCACTCTTGGTGATAACTCAATGGACTAGAAAGATGACAAGGACTGTGTGTGCTAAATTTCTTCACACTGCTGATTTCTTCTCTCTTCTGGATCAGACTTTCATAGTCGATGTAGAATAACTCTTGTGTGTTTCACTTAGCAAATCCATATCTGCTCTACTTTACCTAGGAGTTTCAAATAAATAAAGAGAGAAAGAAAAAAGGAACTGTGTTGATAGTCCTTTTGACCAATAGTATTGACAATCTTCCTCTTTTAAAATACATTTTTCTACTGTCAGAACAAATCATCCAAGAAAATAACACCATTCATTTCAGTAGAAATGCAAGTCTGTAATAGTATAAGTGACATATCTCTAGATTGCCGCCTGCCTCAGAAAATAGATCCGCAATAAAGCAAGTCTAATCCTTGAGAATTTATTTGTAGAAAATCCATCAGGTGTAATACTGAAAACCCTCTATCAACATCGAGCATAAAGCAAGGCCTGTCTAAAGCATATGTAGTCAAAGTCAAGTCTTTGTTTAATAAAAATTACTGCTTTCTGAGAAGCCAGAAGGCAAAGCCTCCAGAAGATTTCTGCTTCTGGGGGGTGCAAAAATGTCTCTCTAATTGAAACAGATGTAGATTTTTGTTAAGCTTTTACATTCTTCAAGAAGCCTCTGTGGCCGTCGTCAATGCGATCTTTTGATCTAGGGCTTTGCAGTCAACACCTACAAGATTTTCTTCAAGCAGCATACTCCTTAAATGTTTCTGATTTTCTTTGATATTGAAAATACACACTTGCACGGGAAAAGCAAGAAACAATGCTTGTCTTTCACTTGTATCTTCTTCATTTTCCACATATGTTACTCCGTGACTAGATCTGAACTAATTAAAACAGATTTTTGGAGGGAAATGGTATCTTCCATTATTAGCATGTAACTTTTTCTCCAGTATTAGTCCAAATGATGTAATTGGGAAAAAACAGATGGTTTTCAGGACCAGGAGATTTTTAGTCCAGAAATAGAAGAATTCCTTTTTCCATAGTCTATTTCCATTTATGGGATGTTCATACGTCAAAAAGGTTTCTGTTAATATTTATGTAGATGAGTAGTACATGGTATTTCACTAATGCAATTAAGCAATTAAGTACACAAGAGGGAGAAGTTTTTATGAAAGTAATTAGGACTTTCAAGCAGTTTTAGTTCCCGAACTAGAAGGTAGTTGGGGATACATTTGCAAACTATAATGTTGTGATAAATTCACAGTAGGTCGAATGTGTTATCAAATCAGCTATTTTCTTTATCTTACAAAACAATGTCTATCAACGGGTAAAATATAGACAATAGCAACTTATAGCATACTGAATTTGTAGAAAAAAATAATTGTGCAAATATAAATACATTATTTAATGGAGCAAGTTTAACTCTTCTTTCTAAGAATTTACTTATGTACATTATGGCTAATGAACGGTGTAGATTAACTGTCCAAAAGCAGCTATGACTGAAACTTCAGATGTATTTTATTAACAGAATGTCCATTTCAGCCAGAAAAACTCAGAATAATTTGAACTGCAGATCTGGAGTAAAAATGGTGTCATGAGGCGGTCAATTGCACTTTCAAAGGAATGCAAGATGGCACATATATATACATAAAAAAACCCCTATATTACATTACAAAGAAAAAGTAAATACTTTGAGTCTCAGTGTTCCCAGGAATAAGTTGGGGGTTTTTTTTGATTTGTTTTGCAGAGCTTTTTAGTCTTTCAGCGATGTTATCCCACCTATATTTATATTCAGCTAGCAGCATCAAACAGCTTAAAAGACAGTCTTCTGTTTTGCCAGCAAGTATTTTATTCAATACCAGAGTGGAGATCGCTTTAGCTTGGCTGTTCCTATCCTAAAATGATTTGACTGGTCCTTGGGATGCTTTAAGAGCAGTGTATTCGATTAAATCAGCCAACAGTTAATTGCTTCTAAGATCCTAAAATGCCTACGACACCAGAACAAAGGAAGTTCTTGTGGTCAGGTCTTGTGCTTTTACGCCAAAAGAACCTCTTTTTTGCATGTGTCATTATGAATTTCATCAAATGAACTTTACTGAAGATCAGAAAAATCAAGAAAGACATTGTTCAGAATGATAGGCTTGGATTGTCTATGAGACATGATTAGTCACTTTATCTTCATATTTTTCAGAAAAAAAGGACGCCTCTTGCTCATGCAGTTCAATAAGGGACTAGATATAAGGAACCAGCGTGTGCACTAAGAAAGCATGCAGCCGCTATAAAATTTAAAGTTATTTGACTACAAAAGGCTATTTTAATTTGCTTATTTTTTTCCAATACATTTTAGGAAAGTATATTTTACTTATTTTCAATAGATTATAAGGACACATGAACGAGAGAGAGCTGAGGAAAATTTTCGAAAGCCGAATGAAGAAGGGAAGGGTATTGAGTAGGAGGAATCCTTTCTGTGTTAGGTAATTACAGCGACATTAGGGAGTTCCCTGCTCATAGCTGCAGTGTCGGGGGCATGCCGTCAGGGTAACAGAACTGAGTAAGAGTAGACTTAGAATCTGCATGAAATTATTGAGGAAATAAGTTTCTCTATATCTGCATGTTTGGCGTAACATATATTTGCATTAATTTGTTTGAAGGATTGGGCCTTAGTATAACACAATGGTGATGGATTGTTTTAATTTAAGACAACTATCAACCGTTTTAAAAGGTCTCAATTTAGGTGGAAAAAATCCCTACTGTGAGTAAAGTACATACAATAATAAACCTGTTTACTGTTACTTTTACAATATGCTATAGAAAAATACAATTAAAATGATTGGACTTTGTAATTCAAATACCAGAGATTCTAGGGAATAGAAATATCTTGCTCATCATCTGTGTTTTCAAACTGTCTGACATTACCAAACCGTGACTAAGTCAAATACTTAACATACTGTATGTTTCATCTTCATACACCTAGACACTCAGCATTCTTTTTTTGATCCTTTCCCTATTTAAATAACTTGTTAAATTTTCAAACAGTTTTGGTATAGCTATTAATAAATAGATAAATCTACCCACTGAACAGTGAATGGTTACCAAGATGTTTTAGGTACCATATCTTAAAAAAAGGTAGCAATTTTATAGGCCGAATTCCTGGCCAAAAGAACACATGTTCATACCTAGACTCATACACGTTAATGGACGTGTACATTTGAGTACTGGTGGGGGTGGGAGAAGACATGATCTGCTACAGAGGTTCATTACTGTGAACCTGGGATTTTCTTTGTATTAGTCATTAGTATTCGAGTCATTTTAACTTAGTGTTAACTAGAAACCTGCTGAAATGACTGTGAAAATGAACACACACCGCGCTACTTGGATTTCTTCTGAGAACCATATTCGTAACGAAATGTCTAATTCACCTTAGAGTTCCTGCAACAAAGCTAGACTGTGCAGTCTTGAGGAGCTGAGCCTCCTTGTTAAATTCATAGAGGGCTTAGCTTTTGTCCTCACAGCATCACAGAATAGTTGAGGTTGGAAGGAACCTCTGGAGGTCATCTGGTTTGCTGGTCTGCTCAAGCAGGGCCACCCAGCTCCAGTTGTCCAGAATCATGTCCAGGTGGCTTTTGAATATCCCCAAGCATAGAGATTCCACAAGCTCCCTGGGCAACCTGTGCCAGTCCTCGGTCACCCTCACAGCAAAAAAAGTGTTTGCTGATGTTCAGAGGGAACCTCCTGTGTTTCAGTTTGTGCCCGTTGCCTCTGGTCCTGTCACTGGGCACCACTGAAAAGAGCCTGGCTCTGTCACCTTTAGAGCCTTCCTCCAGGAATTTCTATACATCCATAAGATCTCCCCGAGCCTTCTCTTCTCCAGTTTGAACAGTCCCAGGTCTCTCGGCCTTTTCTCATAGGAGAGATGCTCCAAACCCTTCATCATCTTTATGGCTCTTCGTTGGACTCTCTCCAGTATGTCCATATCTCTCTTGTGCTGGAGAGCCCAGAATTGGACTCTGTACTCCAGGTATGGCCTCACCAGTGCTGAGAAGAGGGAAAGGATCCCCTCCCTTGACCTGCTGGCAACACTTCTCCTAATGCAGCCCAGGATACCACCAGCCTTCATTGCCACAAGGACACATACAAGTCTGGTATGTTTTAAAATCTCTGAATCTATGACTAGGACTTCCAGATTATGTCCTAACAAAGTCATTACTGGAGAGATTGATGATAACCACCCAGAACATAGGTTTGAGAGTACACCAGACTTGGGCAGAAGGTTTTGGGGAACACATGAACCTCAGTAGCTGAGAAAAAGGCAAAAAGAGAACAAGTCTGTCACATTTCATGTTACATTTTGACTTCACCGTTCTGGAAAGAGTAACTCTGCCTTCAGGGTAGTTTCCAAGGGGGTGGTTTTCAGGATTGCCTTACTTTACTTCATTAGCAAGTTAAGGAACATGTAATTGAAAGAGTTTGCAAAGGTATCACACTGCCTCATCAAGTAAGATGTTGTATGTCTTTAGTTTTTTGTTATTGATCTGAACAAGTGAAAGCATTTCCCTGGTTTGATATTTGGGGGAGTGGCACTTGATCTCATCTGCCTTTCATAGAAACCAAAGATTAAGTAAACCCCTGCGAAATCTTTCCCAAAGTTCTTGAAGATTCCAGTACTTACATGTTAAGTAAAATACATTTTTATTTTTTTTTTTTTAAAAAAGGTTTTTAACTTGAATTTGCATTTGAAGTGCAAAGTAGTGATAATCTAGAAATCTGAAGACCAACACAAGAACTTCACGCTATTTGTAGAAAGTTGAGCATGAGATTTCTTACGTCTGCTAAACAGGCCTCGGCAGCACTTCTGATTTCCTACTGTCCAACTCAAATGAATTATGCAAAGCTGTTCTCATTAAAGGCTGTTCACTTTGAGTGGTGTCAAAAGCTGCCAGAAAGTGTAAGTTACATGAGGTTCTACTGATACCTGCTGTAGCTCCAAAGGACGAGCAAAAATCCTAAATGGAAAACTGTGCCTGTATTTTACAAATCTCATCTTTTCCCAAGAGCACAATGTCAGCAGAAGCTCAACAAGTAGATTTACTGATTAACAGTGGAATCAAAGAGATGACAGGAAGGATGCTTTGAAAATGGCCATTGACTGCCAAATATTTTCTGAACTTCAGTTGAGATGAAAATTGGAAACAAATCCTCATTGCCAGCATGGCTTGGACTTCTTCCGGATATCTTGACAGGGTTGGTAACATTCCCTATGAAATGCTAGAAGCACATAGTGATGAACACATGATTTTTCTTTCCTGGTGTCTAAGTTTTGTTTCATACTGGAGGTCTTATACTCATGTTGTTTCCATAACAACATGAACTAAAGCACGACTGAAGCTGTTTGCATAAGGGTATGTGGAAGGAGAGTGCCTGCTCCTTTGAGGGTATCTGGCCAAGGGCCTTTTTCAATGCAAAAAAAAGGGAAATAAGAAAAGGAGTAAGCCATAAACGGGAACATACAAGGACACAAACCTGAGCAACAAATGAAAAGGGAGGCAGTGTTGAGAGCCAAACCTGGTCGGTCACACTAACTGATGAGGGTCTGTGATAGTTTTCATTCCAGCAAGGTTATCTGGTCAGGGACCTCGTAAATTGAGAAACTAAGGGAAAAAGGTAGAAACCAGAAACAAAATATACAGCGACACAAACCTGACAAAACAAGCTGGAGACAATGACACGAAACAAAGCTCACTGCTCGCACTAACCGGTGGGCAATGGAGAAACTACGGACACCGATGCCGGGAAGATCAGCCTGGACTTTGCCACCAATGCGATTGTGAACCAGGGGGACCCGGCCGCGGGCTGGGAGGGGTGTGGGAATGGATAGAGCCGTACAAACCCACGGGGGCTGTGCCGGGGAAGGGGAGCCGGGAGGAGCAGGGTGGGCAGGCAGAAGGGGTCTAACAGGGGCCGGTCGGGTGTAGAACAGGGCTGGTCAGTGCGCTTGTCTGGCTGAGGCCTGCGCCTGACCACCACAGTCCGTCCTGTCATCCCAGATCTTCTTATCAAATCCTTTCTTAACCGTCTCTCTGCGTACCTCCCTCTCCATCTGGGGGGTGGGGGGTGTGCTGCAGGGCCCAAGTGCCAGCGACTGGAGGGACTGGTGGGAGTGGGCTGGGTGCCAGCTATGGAGTCAGACCAGGGTGTGGGTGCCCTGGGCCTGTGCTGTCAGCCACCGGAGCCAGTGGGGTCCCAATGCGGCTACTGGAGCCGGTGGGGGGTCTTTAACCTCCAGCCACAGGGACAGGAATGGTGTGAGTCCCCAAAAGCAGCTGCTGGGGGGACCAATGTGAGTGAGGGGAGTGAGGGGCTCAGCGCTGGTGGCTGGAGTGGGACCGCAGGTCACAGCCCGTGTGCCTGGTGCCGGCTGCTGGGGGTGAGGGTCTGCATATCCCCCAAACCGGACGTGCATTGGGGGTGCGTGTGTATTCACCAGCAAACTTCAAGCTCAACTAGCTGCCTTCGGTCCAGGCAGGGTTATCTGTTGGGTGGGGGCTCTGTGCTGGTACCCAGGGGGACTTGCAAGTGAGGGACGAGTTCTTGTTTTCCTAGCAAGCATCAAGCTGGAGTAGTCAGTGAGTAGGGGACCCACAAAGCAGGTAAGGGGGCCCAGGATCTGGGCAGGGTTGCCTGGAGGACAGAAGGGCCATGCCAGTGCTCGCGGGATCCGTGTGTCTGGGTGTCTCTGGAACACGTGCTCAGCTTCCTTACTGGTTGAACCTGCAGATGGGGAGGTGGCAACTGCACCCCTCGGCTTGGGCAGAGATCCCGCGTACACGTTTTAATCTCGGTTATCTATTGTGTCCTCGTTCCGGCTGGGATAGACTTAATTTCCAGGGCTGACCAGGGGGATATCGATACCATATGACGTCATGCTCAGTATATAAAGGGGGGATGGCACTGGCGGGGTGGGGGCAGGATTGCTGCTCGGGAGTGGGCTGGGCATTGGGCTCCGGGCGTGGGCAATCTGTACTGTGATTCACGTGCTTAGTAGACTCTGCTATACGCTGTTACTGGTTTTTTTCCCTGTTTCTCCTCCTTTGCTGTCCTGTTAAGCTGTTTTTATCCCAACCCACGAGTTTTGCCTTTCTTTTTCCTGATTCTCCTCCCCATCCCACTGGGGGGAGGAGTGAGAGAGCAACCGCATGGTACTTATCTGCTGGCTGGGGCTAAACCATGACAATTGACCAAAAATTTGATACATCGATTTCATAGTATGTATTTAAAGCTTTATAAATATCTATAGATATGAAGGAAAAAAAAACCCACAACAAATAGGCTCTTAATTTTAAATCTGTATTAACATCTGTGATAGTACATCTAAGCACGTAACATGAATCCTTTGGTTTTGTTCTGAACACTGGAGACATGCAGAGGAAAGAGCAGGAGAAAAATAAATGCACTTGTTCTACTTTTCTCAAGCCTATACTTTGATTAACTGTGACCTCATGAAATGTTGTCTTTTTAAAGTATTCAAAAGGTATTAGATGCGGGGGAAAGGATACAAAAGAAACAGGAATATTAATCCTGTTAACAGGATGTTAATCCCTCCATGTGCTGAGAAAACACAATTACTAGATTACAATAGAAATAATTACTGAAGATACCAACATAAGTATGGCAGCATTTTTTTTTTTCCTGCAACAAACTAGAAGGTCCTAGTTGAATCCTGAGTGCTATCCATCTTAAGGAAAGTATTCGAAGAATATTACGTGCAGGTACCCACTGAAGCAATGAGGTTTTGAAATGTCCTTCAGACATCCTTAATGGGAAAAGTGGATTCCTCGGTGAGACTGTTAAATCTCAGAACACCCAGTTCAGCACTTAAAGAACGGGAAGACACAATTACTCACTACCTCCAAAACATCCAAGTGAGTTTCTGCACATCTTGTATAATCTTATAGCACAGTCATGGATAGAATCCAGTTCTCTTGTCATTTACTGCTTGATTTGAAAGTCTCCTTTCTCTTCTTTCATTTCCCTGATCATTTGTTTAGTTTTTCAAGAATATGAAAGATTTATTCAATAGAAAATAGTGTTCCCTAGGACTTAACAATCTCTTCCCACAAACCTACCCTATGTGCACTGGAAAAGTAGAACTTTGATACAAAAATCTCATTCTAAAAGCAGAACAAGCTCTTTTCTCCTTCTTCATTCACATTTTCTCCTCCAATGTGCAACTGGTTGTGCAAGGAATTGACAACATAGGAAAAAGAAGAGCTGTGCGCTCGGTTCAGGTATCAGACCCCACATCATGAAAGGCTTAGTGCAAGCAACTCCACCTTAGACTCAGATAAAAGCCTGTTCAGAGGAGACAATTTCTGGTATTTAAAGTCCTCTACTCGTGATTTTTCAGAGGGCCAATATTTGGATAACTTCATATTGATCTCCTTGGTGGGAACAAAAGGACATGGTTGACACAAAGGCTGCATGTCACCCTCAATTTATAACCAGAGTAGATTAAGTCTTAAAAAGAAAAGGTCTTGGAATTATTCCATTGCAGACAAAACATCCTGTTTATTGATCATAACCTATTTCATTCAGGACTACTTGCCTTCAGGCGACGGGGCAGAGGTTTGGAATAGTGGTTCCAGCTTGATCCGTTATTTCTAATTGTTGCACCGCAGTAGTTTACAGAACTGGACAACTTACAGTAGTGGCTTCCATACAACAATTGTACGATTATACTAAATTAGTTCATTGGACTGTTTAATAAACAGGCACCTTTTCTGGTCAAATGACGAGAAAAAACTATCACCTTTCCTTTCAATGAAAACCAAAGCAAAGTAAAGGTAATGACCAGGACATGATTTCTCCCCTCTGGACACGTTAGCGGGGTAAATGCTGAGGAAAAATAAGATTGACACAACAAGAAGTGGACAGGAGAATGTGATGCGAGAATGAATTTCAGATAGAAATCGGGGGCAGGACTGCAGCCGTAGATAAAGAATATGTTAAAGGTCTGGCCTTTAAAGTCTATATATGTCTTTACGTGTTAATTGATTTAGTAGCACCATTAACATTAAATCTTATCACGTCTTCCCAAGCAAAGCAGCAGCTAATACTGTTTTATATTTTGTTGAGTATTTAAGAAACAGAAACAACGGGGAGAGTTTGAGGCTGGTAAGTGGCATACTTGTAAGTCGATTCTGTTGGCTTTTAATCCGCCTGACTCCGTTGAACATCATAAATCTGGTCTTTTTTGCCAGAGATAAAGTGGTTCTCTCTCTTCTGCCAGCAGATGCCCATTCTGTAAATTCACAAATGAACACTGAAGAGCTGCAAATTGTTATTCCCTGTCTAAAATGAAGCCAATTTCACCCCGTTACTTCCCCGTTGCTGCAGCAGCAGAGGAAATTATGGCTGCTCAATACACGGCTCTTGTCCAGAGCTTGATACTAGAGGCTAATACATAACTTATTTGTCTTTCCTCTCCGGTAACTGGTAATTAAACGATATATTTGCTATAGTTTGCTTAAAGATACTTTGTTTCTTTGGGAGATCAGTCGTAAAAGGTTGTACCTGTAATTTTACGTAGTATACTAATCATTTCCATATGTGTATTTCTGATAGTTATATCAGACTTTAATTTATTTAAACCTTCTGTAAATAAATTGTCTAGCTTTATACCATTGATTTTTCTTCCTGTGAGTTATGTTTACCGTACTCATCACAATAATGTCTTTGAAACAATTATCTTTAAAGTTCAGAACTACAAGAAGAATAAATGAACATAGATTGACAACCCAATTGGGCCAACACCACAAAATCTGCTCAGGAACATTTATTTGAAGAAAAGTAATTTCAATAATAGTATATTTGTCACTCTTCCATGAGTTTTTAAAAGCATTTCAGAATGTGAATGTTTGTTTGTAAGAATGTTTATGGAAAATTGTTGAAAATATCCACGCTAATATTTATTAAGGGGAATACCCAGATAACTCAAGCAGATAATTTAAATGCATTTTTGCAGACTCACCCATCAGCAAGTCTAAGTATCATGAGCGGAAATGGGTTAGGAACAGAGAGGATCCGTGATGAAAACTTCGCTATAACTGAAATGGTCAGTTCAAAAACCCGATGTAAAAATCTCTATTTAAATAAAACCGAGGAAGGAGTTCTGGAGCAGGTTTGGGGAATGCTCTCACCGTGCTGTCACACAGGCTGCCTCTTGCAGGGGAAAGCGATACCTTTTGCTGGAGAACTGAGCTCTTGCCTCCGGCAGCTCGGCTCCAGGAGCACCGCAGATGAGACATGGAGCGACCCAGAGCAGCCCGGGGAGATGTCCCCCGCCCTGCGCAAGCGTACGAGCAGGCACCGCTAACGACTCCAGTTTTTCTTCTTTTTCTGGATAGCTCTTAAAAGGCATTTCTATTAAATCAACAGAATTAATATTTAAGATTAAATTTCTTCTCTTACAGTGGACAGCTACAGCTAATTAACTTGCCTTTCCAGTAACACTTCGTCATCAGCTGGAAAAAGCGAGAACGTAACCATTGAATAGCTGAAGGACCTTTTCCACACAACAAATATTCTATATGGAAATGAACTGCTCTAGTCCTTGTAAAATAACTGAAGGATTTTGAGGCCATTGGGATTCATACAGCCTACAGTTTGTGCCAACTAAACGAAGCCTGTCAAAATTCAGCTACGGCCACTTATAAATGGCAGAGCAGAGCTCTGCTGTAGTCATGAAAAGCCCTCAGCACCCCGGCTTCTTTGCTTGGGGCAGTTAAGCAGACGATGCATTCCCTGTGCCGCTTGCCATTGCCTTGCAACCGTAGGTTTTAACCAGCCCAGACACTGCAGTTCACAGCTTTTTTGCTAAGGTAACATAGTCCGTCATAGTTTCATAAAGTACATCGAAACTGGTGTGCCCAAATGCCTGAAAGACTTTTAGGAATAATATATATTTGAAAAAAAATAGCACTTCTTTTGTGTTTTATAATGAACCACAAGCATCTGAATTGAGTGATAAAAGTATTATGGAATTAGAATTACAAGATTTTCACTCATTTACATCTGTATTGTTTTCAGCTGCATGTTTGCAAGTCACATTTAGGGAATGTTGCCAATACCGCAATAGCCTGAGGAACATTTTGGCTCCAGATCAGTGTGTAAAAATCCATGGAGCGTTTTTGTATACTAAATTGGCTTTTACAAAAATCCAGTAGTACAACAACTGAAGAAATGAAGAAATATGTGCCTTGAAAACCCATCAGCAGGTCTTCTTACCTGGTATGTTATGGTATGTATTTCATATCATAACCCTATATATGGAAAATAGAGTATTCAAATATAAAAGCAGAAATGTTTGATGCCCATTGATCACTAATTTTCGTAACGTATCACAATTACGTAAACTCTTGTGCTGAACAACTTTGTGCTGATAACGGCTGAGAGCATGTACAGTGTTCAATACCACTCAAAACGTCTATTCCAAATCCTCTCAGGTTTTTTTTCCCCTCTGTTCTCTTCAAGACTGCTAAAATTTCTTTATGCCTATAAGCTAGGGTAAACACACAGACTTTTTAATGAAAGTTACATATATCAGACATTAGAATAGTTCAACTGGTACATCTACAAATAGCTGCTAAACTGGCTGAAGGGGAAAAAAATCTTGATTCTCTTAATCCCTTTCTATTTTTCACCCATGTTTCAGGAATTTTACTACTATTACTCTCATGAGCAGGTTTGTTGGCTGCAACTGCTGGAATTCTAAGATAATTTCACTGGGGCTGGATGACGTTCTCGAAAGCTGTGGCTTCAGCGGCGTGGGCCAGCTTGCCGGGAGGGAGCCCGCGGCACGGCCCACAGCCCGTGGTTCTGCTTGGGATGGTTGTTGCTGCCTTTACAGCGCACAGGTGCGGCGGGGTGAGGTCCGCCCTGCGTCCTATCAAGATAGCAGCATTAAACCTTCATGTTCTCCACTCAATCTATCCACAGTATTTTGCTTCCTTATGTGTTCTACAGGCAAAAACCATCACAGCACCTGCTTTCGAGGGCTACGTTTTGCCATATACTCTGTACGCTGGACCTCTGTCAGTAGAAAAGGTAGCGTGATCCTGCAGGGTGAAAAGAGACCGTGCCAAGGCTTACCAGTCCGCAGCCAGCTTGTTATCTGCTGGAGCAAACAGCTCGGATCAGGCGGTGCTCACACCGATGATGTGCAATGGCTTTGTAACAGCCACCCTCTCCCTCATTCCTTCTATCGCTGACACCGTAATACAGGTTGTGGTGTTGCAAACACTGGATTCAATCTCAAATCGTTTAGAAAGGTTATCAGAAGTATGGTGTCTGCTTCCTGAACAGATTTTGTGGCCACCATGGCAATTCACAGACAAAGCAGCATCCTTTCCATCTTCAGCAATTACTGTTATGACTATTTTATTTGCAACGGTGTAGGGCATTTGACACAATTCGGTTCTCTGTTGTGCAGAAAGTAACACACTTACTCTAGAAGTATTCCATGGTAATTTAGATAAATTGTTTGGGTGCCGAACGGTTGGCTTTCAAGATTTTTATTAATTCTTGGTAGATGTACTTGACTTTTCTCACTCAGTTATAAACCCCACCAGGTTTAGTTGAAGTTTAGATTATCTGTAGAAAATCTCTATCATCTATAACCTTGACTTTGTCAGTCATGTGAAATTCAGAAAAATGTTACTGAAAATAATAATTAGATGCTTCCTAGGGCTTCTGCATGATTTAGTTTGTAAACCATAAATGCTTATTTTCAAAGTCGTTTCAAAACGCAGACAAGCTTGGCTGGAAGCAGGCAGTGCTGTCAGCCCTCGGTTCCATGTTATCCTCAGAAGAGGGTTTAATAGCTGTAACTGTTTTGAATTAGGCTCGGAATCTTTAGGATCTGCCTGAAACCCTGAAACAAGTGTTTCCTGTGTAACATCACATTGATTATAGGGGACTGAGCACCAAAAAACACAGTAGTTAAGAGAAATCATCCCTACCGCAGCGAGGAGCGGTAGCTGAAAGGGGCCTGGTAGGCACCTATAGCAACAGGCACTCGCTGGGGCTTCATTTACAGCCATGTGCTGTCGACATTTACAGCAAAATTTCTGTAAATGTCTTTCAGGGAAAGGGGCCTGAAAAGGATGGATTTTACACCCTCTTCACAGCATAAATGATGTCACTGGATGAAAAGATTCTTTTGTTTTCTATGTGTTTCCTTGTCGGTCTCCTTTCGCTTGAGCAAGTACTTTAGGGAAGATTTTCAAAAGATCTAGATGACCAAAAGCAAGTTGTATTGGCTGATTACTGAAACCTTTATGCTTCTGAATATCTTGCTTTTTTTCTCTTTAATTGCTACTTTAAACAAGAAAAAAATACCCTGTAAGAAATTATAAACATAACGATATCGAATCTTACCATCAATCCCAGAGAAAGTAGTTAGGTAGTATTAAAAAATCTCATCATGAGGCATTTGGTACCGTTACCGTGAGCAGCAGCACTACAGGGAAATCATCAAAAATAACTTCTAGAACTGATGGAAAAATTCAAAGATAAAAGTATGTTTGCTAATGAGATGAATGAATTAATTCAAAGCGTATAAACAATGAGGTGACGCTTGCCTCACTCCGCTGTCTGTCTCTTGCCGTTATATGATACGCTAAACTCGGCACTTGGGGAACTTGAACTGAAACACGCGAGAAAAACAGATTCTTTGAGTAAGAAGACAAGCTCAGTCATGCCACAGCCAACACAGACTAGGTCAGTAGAACTTTGAGGTGAGCATATCTGCTAATTACGGCTGCTTCTCAATGCACGTCTGTACGTAATACGCTGTTGTAAAGCAGGATCGCTCGATCCAGCACGCAGGAACAGGCAGCACAATTCCCCCTGTTTGGTGTTTGAGTTGCAGCGCGACCAGCGCGTTCTGTGGGTACAGCAAATGTAAAGCTTCTTTTTTCTATCTACTTCTAGATTCTAAGAAAAAATCGTGAAGATAAAATGACGCAGAGAATTTAATAGTATTTGGCCCACATACCATCTAAAATAAAATAGAATTATAATTTTATAATGAAGACATGTTCAAAATTATGGAAAAGAATCTTTTTCATTTCCAACATCTTGCTTACTCATTTAGCAACAGCAGTTCTGCTGGATACAAAATAGAGACACACGTCAACAAGTGACATTTTGGCAGGATCTTAACTCTAAAGCTCTGTCTGACAGAGACTCTCTCCACCCTCCCGAGGAGACTGGAGTTTCGCACAAAAGCTTCAGGCTCCGAAGCAGAGCTTGTTAAAAACCAGATAAGCTACAGTTTTACGGCCTTTTGTTTCCTAATTGTAAAATAGATTTAGTTGATTTCATGTCACTCCTTGGATTTAATGGCCTGGTTCTTGTCATACCCTGGATACAGTTTATGTTAAATTTGTAGTCTTTTGTTTTTGCCAAAAAGATGTATTGTTGTGTTCTTACAGAGATACAGTTTTAAAAATCCTACAATATCTCTAACCAAAACAGACAAAAAGCGCAAAAGGGAGACAGATTGGCAGGTGATAACTGTGAAAAACATCAGCTTTCCTGCCAAGGGAATCACAGCTAAGTGTGATGGAGACAGTAGGGTCCTGCTTCTCCTGAGGGGTTAGAGGTCCTCCACGATAGTGTGGATTTACTGTATGAAATGATGAGCCACAAATACAAAATACAACAGTCTTAGGTGAAACAATCCAAGCAATTCTCACAAAAAGAGAACTGGAGTTTGAAAAAAGGAAAAAGAAAACTGTTTAATCTCTTCAGGCCGATATGGCTGCAGGTTTTCCTCGTGCTTCACCAGGTTTTTCACCATTTGTGCATTAACAATTATGGCTATGTCTCCCGATACACGACTCAAAAATGCCAAGTTGCATTTGAATTCACCTCTTGACTTTAACTATCAACTTATCTGGCAAACACAACTTATTTTAAGAATATGCACTACTGAGTAGACGCAATTATATATAGGTTTTTGTGACACGTTCGCTGTCATTATCTGGAGAAGAAAAACAAATTGTAGTGCTAAATCAAATTATATCCTCATAGACCTTATCCTTTGTGTAGCCACGCAGAGCCTTGTGATACCTATAAATTGAAATTGCACCAGTCAGGGTATAATTATTATTAGCTTGCCTTGAACCCAAAGACGACTATAATGAGACAGCGTATTGAACAACAGCATAGACGTGTTTTGCATCATGGCAATTGCACAGCCAGACACTATGCAGAGGCATTTCACATAAATATATGAAACAAGGTGAGTAGATCACCGCTCTTACTTTCAGAGAGGTTGTAGGTCTCTTCCACATCAGGACAGATTGAAATGAAAGTAGTTGTGATAAGAAGCAGAGACTACAGTATATTACTTTTTCGCTTCAAATAAGCATTTTTTTTTCAATAGTAAGATGTTTCTGCCCTATGAAAATTAGTCATCTAGTTCATGTTTTAAATAATAAGATATTCTATGGCATGAATAAACTCCTAAAATATCTCTTATTCATATATCATATAGATCATATTCCACAGAATATGCCCCACAACACCTTAAATACGTTTTTCCACCTACGATGTAGAAAATAGACTGAGCAAGAGGGGAACAATCAAGCACATGCAACCTCTGCCACCTCCGTTTAGCCGCTCAATACTTAGCTTTCCTTGGCGGAGGGTTCTGACCACAGGCGTAGACTCAGGCGTTTATAAATTTCTACTTACTGATTAAAGAAAACAGTTGAAAAGGTATAGTGAAAGCAAATACTAAATGCCTGTTGCAAAATACTCATTTCACAGTTGCTTTGTGTAAGCCTTGTGCTAATGTCTCATGCGTTGGCATCGAGTCCCTGTTAAGATTTGTCTCAGAAACTGTAGGCGAAACCTGCTGGTGATATATGACTTAACACTGGAACCGTAATGGAGGCTTAGTAAGTACTACAAAAATGCCTTGGTTTTCACACGTGACTACCTACATGACAGAAACCTCTTTTTAATATGCCCAGGGAAAAAGCTAAAAATCTGGAATTGAGTTCACAAAAGTTATTCCAAAGAGTTTTTTTTTAATTCTCTTCCCCCTCAGAAATATAAGTCTCTATTCATCTTTAATGACCTGTTGCCTCTTACACTAAGGTTTCAGCTAATTGGCAACATTAGTTAAAAAGGAATCTCTTTCCAGAAGATGAATGTATGTTTTATTTCAGCATATTTTGAACATCTAGGGTTTTGTAAGGGGAAAAAAAAGGCTCAAAAATACTATTCCTTTGAGACATGAGGTAGCTTATTCATCAAAGGGACGGAAGGGCGATATCATAAAATACCATGCAAGAGTGAAGATTGGGTTGTGGCGCTTAGATTTATTATTGCAGTAACAGCATTGTGGTTTTTTTTATCTGTGCCCAGAACAGCAACTGTCCCCAGAGGAGCAGGGAGGAGCCGATTCAGAAGCTGGACGGACAGTGAGCAACGATGCCTTTGCTCTTGGTACGACACAACGGAATCAAAATTGGTGATGCTCGTAGGTCAGGAAAACCATGTGTGACCGCCACTGTGTCAGCACCGTGGGCATGGCAGGGTGTCCTCTGGGCGGCCGCCCCTGTCCTTACCACCAGGAAACACCACCACACATACATATCAACATATATACGTATATACAGGGGTGTACAAATAGGCCCTGGCTATTAAAGAACAAATTGATTGTTTGGCTGTGATTTTATACGAGATGTGAAAGGCCTACGTGGAAAAGCACCCCAATTTTAAAGGCTGGAAGTGCTGACTGTGCTATGAGCAGAGCTATAACATAAACCAGCAGCAGTGTTTGTAGCCTGTGATCAAAAATCAAGCGGCAGAGGAAGTTTATATTTTCTATGATATGGAATGTTTTCAGGAAACTGGAACACATCTCAAGTCTGTTTCTGACTTGGACTTAGCACTGGAGGCACCATGGGCTGAAGAAGAAGTGGTAGAAAAGAAAGCTGAAGGAGAATGCTTTTTTTGAAGAGGACACCTACCTCCTAAACTTTATTTGATTATTTATGAACACATTTTGGGGCTACACATTCATTGTCCATAACACTAAAGGAAGTCGCGGTAACACCTTGTCAGACAGTTTCTGAAAGAAAAAAAGGACAAGCAGTTAATCCCTCCTGGGTGGCCCATAGCTTATAGTGGTGTGTAATCTAAATATGCAAAGGTGGCCTCTGCCAGAAGGTTCCAGTGACTTTCATGGTAGTATTTGATACAGCCAGAGAAAATGCACCCATTGCATTCAGAAGAGGTCAGTGTGTCCTGGTTTAGGCTGGGATGGAGCTGGTTTTGTCTCCAGCAGCCCCTGTGTTTTGGCTTTAGTGTGAGAAGAACGGTGACAGCACACTGATGGTGCTGGTTGCTGCTGAACGACCAAGGACATTTTGCAGTTTCCCAGGTTTTGCTGATGTGCAGGTGCAAAAACCTGGGAGGGGCAGAGCCAGAATAGTTGATCCAAACTGGCCAAAGAGAGTGTTCCATACCAGAGACGGCATGGCCGGTGGGAGTGGTGGTTGGCTGGTGGGCCACTGCCCTTCTTTTTGTTTTTTTGTTCATCTGGGCCTTTTTGTTCGTTGGTTCGGCTGTTGGTTCCCTCGCCTGCTCTCTCTGGAACTTGCTGTTCTGGGGTAGCTGGGGGGGATACCCCTGCTCCCTGCCTGCTGCTCGGGACGGGCTGTATCGGTCGTTGGGTGGTGAGAAATTGTGCATTGCTCATTTTATATTCATTCTATTATCTTTATATTTTATTATTATTATCATTATTAATATATTATTATCTTTTTCTTTGCTGTCCCGGTGAACTGTTTTTATCTCAACCCACAAGTTTTCCTTTCTCTCCGATTCTCCTCCCCACCCCACTGGGCAGTGGGGGGAGTGAGTGAGTGGCTGCAGGGTATTCGGCTGCCATCTGGGGTTAAACCACACCAAAGAAGGGCTTTTTTTGGTGGCAGGAAAAATGTCATCTGTTTGTCTTCAGCAAGGCCTGACAAAAAGTTCCATTACTGTGATATTACAGGTTCTGTCCCCAGCGAAACAATACCTCCTTGGGCATGTAAAAGTAATTTTTGAGAATTTCAGCACTCTAGTAGCATATTTCAGGAAGATTAAAACACAAATATACCCACCTTGAGGGTTTTTTTCCCTTTCAGGACAGGCTAGCGTCAAACTGTTGCTTTCCTTGTGCCACTCTTCTGCTGAAACCTGCCAGGGAGGAGCAAAGAGCCCTCACGGCACCTGATGTATCCCTGGCTGAACTGGTCTCTGGGGGTGACACCTGTGAAACTCTGCCGACTGCTGTTTGGAACAGGGGCTTAACAACCTTTTCTGAGACTGCATAAACCTCCTTTAAAAGCAAGAAGCTTCAGACTATCCAGTCTCTTGGATAAATGCTGACAGATATCTAAATACGTTAACTATTACGAGCCGAAGAAGCCACTGCTTTGTGGCCTGAGTGCATAAGGAAAACCCCCACAAAATGCCAAACAGTTTTGAAACCCTCTGTGGGTAAATATGAAAATATAAATTCCACCTTCCCCAACATCACCATTGTAAGAGAACCAGAAGAGTTATAATTTCCTCTTTTCTCTGGCTCACGACGTGTTGAGGATGCTGCCACTACCTCATGGAAGCGTGCCGAGGGATGTGTAACCCTGGAACACGGCACTAACATTTTTATAGCCTGCTGCACCACAGCACGTGTGCGCCTGGAGCTTTACGATCTCTTTAGATGCAAGACCATTGCCTTTATCACAACACGGACTTTGATATTCATGAGTTGCCTGGGTGGCTGCATGCTACTCCACCTCTTTGCAGGTGAATGACACCAGATGAGCAAATTCATGTCATCAGGTCCCAAATCCTATGGCTACCTGCAGTCAAGGGAAAAGTCTTGTCTAGAAGCTAAAGACTTCACTTGAAATTCAATCAGCAGAGCAAAGATCAATTTTGTGTCATTGAGGGAACTTGTGTTGCACTATGACATAAACCCAGAGCAGTGATGCCTCTAAAATGATCACCATAGATCAGTGTCCCATCAGCAGTAACCAGGAGGAGTGGGCAAAAGAATCCAGCCTCTCCCCCCAGACACACAGGAGGTCTATGGCAAATGGGTATTGTCTAAAAATTTCTGCAGCTTTTGGACATGCACTGGAAGCGCCTTTTCCCACATCCCTAGTAGGGCCTAGCAAGTGGGGAAAATGTTAATTTGGAAAAATTTTTTTGGAGAATGCCAAAGACATGCTCGCTGTTATGCCTTGGAATGTGGTGTGGTGTTAGAGTAGTCAGCAACTGCTCTATCGGGCAGCTCCGTAAATATCCTTTTATCAAATTTGTGGAGGACTTATTAAAAAGTCTTAGCAATAATCCCTTATTTCCACCTCATAAAACGTACAGGGTTGTCATCAATGATTTGATGAATTCTGCTGGTGAGAGAAACTGAAAAAAACCCAAATTTGAGTGTATGGCAGGAATCCTGCCATCCTGCACATGGTACAGAACACACTTTGCTCATTTGTTTCCTTGCTTGTTGTTTCATTTCCCAGGGCAAGAAGCCCCACACCATCACTCAGCATAAAATACAGGGCGCTAAGAAGCCCAAAGATAAGTTCTAGGTTGTATCCTGTATCCCCAGTGAGATGGATGTATCCTGGCAACATGGAAATTTTCCTCAACTTAGTAGCCGTGGGCTACACAAGAAACTTGGAAAGAAAATGGTTGTTTCCAGGGGCAAGAGAGAAAATAATCCTTTTTTTTTTGTGAGAGTAAACTCACTTGCTACTCAGTGGGTGAGTAGCAAGATGGAATAGGTTATATTTCAGAGGGTCAAGGCTTACATTTCACAAAGGCTACCGTTTATGTATGTTATGTCTCTGCAAATGTATCAAACAATATAAAAGAAAACGGAATGAGAATAATAAAATTTGCATATGACTAAACTCAGTGCTCTCCTGACACTGTTCTTTGCGGGTTAAACAGAACTGGAGCTGTTCCGTACTTCACGCACCACTTGTTTGCATGGGTTTTATACATAAGTGAAGAGAGCCAGAGAAAAGGAATGTGATTTCCCTTCACTGATGTGCTTTAAAAACATTGGAGGACAAAATTATCTCCTAAAGATCTCTATATCCTAAATTAGACATAGGAACATTATTCCATGTGGGCACACAGACATGTCTGAAGAGAAGAGCTGGAAAGACTCAGGCCTAAATGCCACCAGGCTTTGGAGGTACAGATCCTCGCTGACGCTCTCGCTTCGTGCTCAGGCTCTGCATTGCTTCGTTAGCTAAAACGTGGTTCTACCATGTTCTTCTTTCTTCCGTTAGACCTTTTTGTGTCTTCCTCTAGCTGTTAGAGAATTTCACAGGAGATAACTCACTGGAATCTTCTTTTTCCACTGTGACAATATATTAAGTGGGCACCACTGAATATATTTTCTCTTTGCCTAATTCTACAGATCAGTGGAACTTTTATAAAGCTGTAATTTTCCAGAGTTTAGGTTTTGTCATATTGTCCATTTAAGGTAACAGAAAAATAGTTGATGCTCACATAAATGTTTGCGGTATACCTAAATAGTCTGCCAAGGTTTGAATATAGTGCGTTATTTTCAGCGCGTAGTTACATATATTCAAAGCATACTCTGCAGTGACTGAAACAGTTGGTTTGGCTTTCCACACTGTTTCATGGTAAGTCACTCTAAATTCTTCTTTTTGTTCTTGAATCACTGTTTTTTCTCAGCAATGATATCCACAATTCATTCTCCCTGTCAATTTTGAGTTTGCATATGACCACAAAGGCCATTTTTGACAAGGAATGTTTTTTCACACTTACATCAAACTCAAGGAAGAGGGATTTGGGTGGGAGGGCGTCTTGCTCTACATCTCCTTCGAGAATTTGCCCTGCATCTCCTTTGAGAATTCTTTTTTCAGCCAATTAATAAAAATAATTTCAAAAATGATTATGCTATCATAAATCAACCTCCTTTGTGGTTTGTTGTCTGTTTTTCTTGGCCCCCCCCCCAATTATCATGATCCTATGTGTCCACAGATTTTACGTAACCTTTTATGTTAGAATTCGACATTCTAACATACATCTGTATTTCATAAGCAGGTCACTCAACTTCCAAAAGTAAGAAATGTCTATGAAAATTAAAATGTTTCAGAACAGTAATGTAATCATAAAAACTGACAATATTTCTTTGTAAACCATTCAACAGGAACTAAATCTTACTAAATTCTGTTCTCATCGTAGCTACTATTTCATTTACTTCAATATGAAAGGTGTTGCACATGTACGGCACTTTCTTCTGGATAGTTTGACTGTAGTCAGCGATGCCACCTCCGGAGGCTGAAGTAAATCAACTCAGGTATGAGTGAAACCGAACCCGAGCAAAGATCAGTTTCTAGGATGTGGTTATGTCCTCCTGGTCCGTACGTAGATGTTTTCGCTGAAGGAAGGTGCTCTCCTTCCGTGCCTTGCCAAAGGGCACATGCTCTCCTCGTGTTAGGGAGTGTCAGTCCTGGAAGACATCCTTGGAAGTGGATATATGGGTATCTCATATCCGTAGGTAAGCCGGGTGGAACTAATGCTGTTTGGGCTTCCACAACAATGTCTCTAACACATGAGGACCATATTGTAATACTTCCATGCTGTTAAAAGGCCATGGCAAGTGCTTCTGCACAGGTTCTTTTGTGGCAGGAATTTTGATGTTTCTGCAAGATTATTGAAGGAAAGAAGAGGACCAGGGAGCTTTGGGTTTGTAGTTACACTGCGTGCCGGAAAGGTGACGCAAGGGGACGTGTCCAGGACTGAACATTAAATCATTCCTCATCACCTTGTAACGTACACGTTACTTTCTCATAAAACATCGGTGCAGATAACGATGTGAACCTTTATGTTGCTGTCAACCAAGTCCAATTTACAATATTCTTCATAGCCTGTGGTAACCACGTCGCACGTGTGGAGAGGCAATTACAGGCACCTTTTTCTGTTTTATGCATATTTTAAAAACATAATTAATAATAAAATATACTCAGCAATTTTATAGCCCTATTACTTCCCATTAAAAATAACAGGCTGCAACAGTGTAAAAGGTGACCTGTTCCCTGTGACAGTCAGCCCCGATGGCACCGTTGACTGGAACCATCTGGAAATGCTCTGCCAAAGCAAACACCACATTTTTAAAGTCTCTGCTACCAATTCGATGCATGGCCTCCCAATGGCAGTAAGAACTGACAGCTAAGCCAAGGTTTCTGCAGTCCACAGGTGTGAGGAATCCCTAATTACGTGTCAGCCCAGCGTCAGCCCTCAGGTTTCAGTAGCTTCACCTCGATAGAAGGAACCCAGGTCCCACGGTTCTGCTGTCATTGCGAATTGGCAATACTGCAATATGAGAACCACCACAGAGCAAAATCTATGGAATTCAACACCATTATAAAATAAGATGCGTGCATCTTACCTGTAAGATAGGTGCATATACACGAGAGAGGAATATAGATGGAAAGAGCGAGCAAAGGGAAATTCTGAGAAAATAATGGGTCAGCACCACTCATTCCTCAGTGACAACATCAGCTTTACGCGTCCCCACACTTCAGTTTATATTATCTAGCACCTTTGAGCCTCGTTATGAACTATGCCAGGAAACTGAGATAAAATTTTTAAAAAGAACCAATTTCCAGTAGTTTTGCGGGTTTTACATCCAGAAGAGCTTTCTTGGTCCTGTTCGAGCGCAGCGCAACGGAGCGGCGTGTTGGCACACTGCGGCGCAGGGGCTGCTACATCTTGCAGAATATTGCTGCCAAACGGGGTGTGTCGTGAAATCAGGGATTTAATTTGATTGATAGGATGTAATCTGAACCTGTAACAGCTTAACTGCATGGAGTTCTACCAGCGCTGTGCCAAAAGACTTCTTTCTTTTTTTAAGAGGGATTAGAGGAAGAAATACGAGGCAGCTTTGGATGTGCTTAGTCTTAATTCTTCTCCAGTATGAGGGACAACCTAACAAATGCAATTTGTGATTTAAAATTGATACAAAAGAAGGAATCACAGAATCGGAGAATCGTAGAATGTTTGAGGTTGGAAGGGACCTACAGAGTTCATCTGGTCCAGCCCCCCTGCTATAAGCAGGGTAATTTAGAGACAGTTGCTCAGGAAATTTTTATGAATAAATAATTTTTTTTTTTTTTTTAAATCTGAGAAAAGGATTTTCTACCTATTACCTTCTAAGTGTTTTTTGGCAAATTAATTAAATGTTTGTTTAAATTTGCAATGATAATATGACAAAATGGATTAACTGATTAGGGTGAGATTTTCTTTCATGCTTGACTTCCCAACCATCCCTGTGATCTCAGGGTACATGTTAAGCTTCTGTGATTTCGAAATGTGTTTTGATCTGGAAAATCTAAAGAGGAGACTAGACCTGCATGCCTACGTTCACTTAAATTGAATCCTGAAGAAAAATCTGGAATGTCAGCTTTGATATTACTGCTACCAGCATCCCTTTTCCTCTGCCTCCTTTCTTTTTATTTGTTTAAAAATATACAACCTAACAACTGAAAAACCCAGGCAAGTTGGGTAAAGTGAGCCCAGTATTTCTTTTTTCCAATATTGCTCGTGAACCTAAGACCAGAAATGCAGTTAAAATCAATATCTTGCCTAGTAGGTGATAAAGCACTTGGACAAGGGTGTCCTTCTCCAGAGGCAAGACTGCGAGTAACAAGAATGCCAGAAAAAGAAGCTACATGTTCCGGCTCCGCTTCCATTTTCTCTGCATTAATTTTGCTTTGTCTTCAAAATATCAAGATCTGACCTGAATTTGTGAGACCCATAGAAAAATCTCAAGTTAATTTCTATTCTTCAAAGGGACAGTATTTACCATGTTTACAATCTTAGTAAAAATAGCCAAAATTTCTATTTGTTTTACATTATACAAAAAACTTTCAATCTAAAAGTATATATATTTCTAGAAAGCGTCAATATCTTCCAATTCAAATACCTCAACTTCCCTCTCTCTCCACTCAAATATTTTTAAATAGTTAAAAATTGTTTTAATTATTTCATTTAATTATTCCCTTACATGCAGGAGGTCAAAACAGCACGCAACACAGAGATCTTTTTGATGGAAGACAAACTTTCAGAAGCTGAGGTAGAAACATCTAAATGGCACTAAGATGTCAATTGTAGAACAAAGGCGTTTGTAAAATACCGAACTTTGCTCCAGTAAAATGAAATGGATTTTTAAAATAATTTCAATGTTAACGTGTAATTATCCTTAAACGTTTAATAACGGTGTGACGCTGCCTGAGGTGGTGATGAGCACTTAACAGATGTAAATCGGCCCTGTTAAAGTGATTGGCAGACCCAGACTTTTACAAATTGCCTGGGGATTTTGCTTATCAAGACATTACCTTTTCCCCAACAGTAAAGTTAAAATAAAGTCTACGAAGCGGCAGAAAGCGACCTTTTCTGCTTACCTTAAGCTTTGTCTTACGCTTCCTTGGTCTTGTGAAACACACAACTCTAGAGATCCTTTCTCAGTCAGCATCATTCTCTCCTCAACACCTTGCACTTGCTCCGCGCTCTGAACCCCTCGAAGGGAAGGCGGGGAGCACGGGCATCGTGCCCAGGGCCTAGACCTCAATTTCATTTTCAAGGCCCTTCGCAAGGATCGGATCTCATTTCAAAGTCCATTCTTTTGAAATGTTTAACCACATACTTCAGCACACAAAAGATGTTTATAGCTTCCAAAGAACTTAAAAATATGGTTAGACATGAAAATAATTGCTATCTTAAGAAAATACCGATGGGATTTTCCTTGGGATAAACACGCTTTTCCAGTTTGTCATTTTTAAAAAACATGATAGATTGGTGTCCTTAATTATAATAAAGAAGAGTTTTCTTGATTCTATCTGACTTATTTGTGATGTGTTCTGCCATTAAGAAGATTTTATTCACCATTATTAGCCTTTAATTTGATAAGCATAAAGTAGCTGTTAATCCCTACCTAAATCCTCATCATTTCCTCACTTTTGCCAGTACAACTTTTGTGGAACTATGCATTGAATTGACTTGGTGAACTTTTTCAGGTCATTAATGATTCATCAAAAAGAGGTTATAAATTATTGTCACTATGAATTTGATTCTCTCGTGGTAAATGTTAAATTTCATTTGAACAGAAGCAGAATTTGTGATGAAAGGACTAAATTCTTGGTATCGAAACTCCTATTGTTTTCATCTACTTCATTTATTATTCAAATTGTTTAACCTTAAAGAAAGCACTGAGAATGCATTAGGTTCATCTTACTATTCACAAGATTTCAGAAATTAATGACATATAGCTCTTCCTGGGAAGTAAGACAGAAATGAAGTAAAGATTCCGTAGTAGAGACTAGAATAGTGATTTCAGCTGAGAGTCAGCTGTGAATAACTAATCCCAGGATCACTCCAGAAATAAAGACGGGGATGTTCAGCAGAGTGAGAACAGACAAATTAGTGACAGGAGTAATGATTCAGCTGCTACACACTTTCATTGTAATCAGAGATTCTTGCACGGTTGAAAAAATAGCAATCTAGAGAGCAGCACAGGAAACTCAGCATTAATTGAAGGCAGGTCAGAAAGGGATGCGAAAACTCAAACTACTGAGGGCAGAAAATATAAATAGCATGAATGGAAACAGCATAATAGGAAAAATGAGCTCAGAAGGGAAAATTCAGTATAAGACAGATTATAATGAAAAGAGTGAAATGCACTGAGAAATATAAAAGAACAATGGAAGTTACACTCTGTTGCCGATTTGCTGGTTCTGTGGTACACAGAAATGCTTTTTCTGATAAGATTAATAATTTAATACAGGCAACAACTGACAAGACAGGGGAAAAAAAAGAAAAAAAAAAAGAGATAGCAACAGGAGTTCATATCCCACGAGTCCTTCTGTAAGCAGCTGAAATAAGTTTCTTCATTTACAGGTGAGGAGTTCAATGAAGTCCTCCTAGCTAAAAACACCTAACAGGATTTTTTACTTTATTGATTCCCCAGCTGAGCATCCTAAAAAAATGTAACAGGTTGCTTAGCAGAAAAAAGCTCTCTTATTTTTTGCAAAAAAGGAAAATGAAAAAATGAAGTCAATAGGTAGATGAATTCTTACCAGTCCAGTTTCACTGGGCTTGCTTCCTTACTTAGAGACAATCTTGTGGAGATTCATGAGGCTAATTCTATGAATAATATAATATGTTGTTACCACTCAGTGGTTTGTTTCTATTTATACGTACGGGTGTGTATAGATATGTGCAATCAGCCGCAATAATTACGAACAAGAACTTGCAAGGTGGTGTTTTGAAGAGATACTGGATTTAGCATTTCTGACAGTTTCTGAAATCTGTTCATTTCTCTCTGCTGCTGCCAGTCATTCGTTTTTGCCCTGTACTGCTGTTATTTCCCTCATTATAACTTGTTAGTTAAATATGAAAAAAAAAGGGAAAAAAAACCAAACCAAACAACAACAACAACAAACCCCAAAGAAACCAAACAAATAGAAAAGAAGCAATCCAGATTAAAATAACACTTTGGATAAACAGTTATCTTTAACCTGAATCAGTTCGGTAATCTGGTATAGTGCGGCCTCTCAAAATTGCAATAACACACTGAGGCAGCAAACAGTGATATGAGAAGGAGATCAGACTAAAATTTGCTTTACCGCTAGAGACTGGATTTCACCAAATTGCTTTTTCAGAAGAAAGCCTTTTATTAACATCCTTCAAACCTGCTGTCATATTGGTGAGAGGAAATGGGGGTTTTTGTAAATCAACTGGTTGTACTATCCAACAGAATAGAAAAATAATTTGATCCTCTCAAGTAATGATAATTTTTTTGTTAAAAGGTAGGGAAAAATCACTCAAAGGTACACACAAAAAAGGTATCAATTTTAAATTCCTAAAAAGTAAGCAACCATCAAACTGACAATCTGTTTCCTGAATCTAAGAAGGTTCTAGGACTTGGAAGGCTCTAAGTCACAGAAACCAGTAAGTTTCTTAAAAATATTCTAAAGGACCCTTAGTGTGAGTATTGTGACCATGTTGCTGTAACAAACTCACCTCTCAAGTTCTACTCTGTTAGTCCACATCCAGTATTTCTTATCCCTAGTAAACCATGTTAACTCTTTCCAGGTGTGTTATAGCTCATAGTGATCTGAAAGTTCGTTATTCTCCTCTGGATCATTAATCTGTGTCTTGCTTTCTAAGGATACAGCAGATCGCATTTTATGCCCATAATGTGCAACATGCCAGGATTATCTTATATATTCCAAAATGAAGGAGAATAAATAAAATATCACTAGATTTATTGACAAGTTTTTTTCTTTTTTTATGTGTTATCATATTTATCTAAGTGTAGCTCGTCAATAAATGAGATTTAATTCTGAAGGTGAATTTAATTCCAGAGAATGAGAAATAGAATTTTTGTCCAGGAGACATTTGCTTGTGAAGCTACTTAATGCAAAAGTCCACTAGGTATAGAAATAGATGTGAAGATAAGTCCTGCCCCTCAAACCAAATGGAATCAGACTGGAATAAATATTTTCTCACAGCCAGTTCAAACTCGACAGTGCAAAATCCCTTCCTGACAAATGGAGGGAAGTGATGGAACGACTTTAAAAAGTCAGTGTGGCTTGAGGGAAATAGCAGAGCTGGAGCGCTACACAGTATAATGGGATATCCCTTTTCCATGATCCCAGCCTTGTCTCTCCCTCCTGTTAAGTGTTCAGCCCAGAGGAGACAAACCAGGGAACTGTCCTTGCTTTGGTCCCTGCACACGGCCACTCGTCATTCCCCATGGAAGCATCTCAGAAGTATTTCACATGGCCCAGCTCTTTGTACTGCTGGCATCTTCTGCCTCTGCATCCAGCACCTCCCGCAGCGGGGGGGGTGGTCCAGAAGCAGAGGTGGAAAACACTAGAGGACCCTCGGAAGGAAAGGAGGGACTTCGGGCCCGGAGGTCGTGTAGGGTGGGAGTGAGAGGGGACAGGCAACTTCATCCTACTGGGGAGCAGCAGCTGCTCTCCCCAGACATTGTCCCTCCCACGGCAGCACATTTCTGCTAGAAGGGTTGGTCTGCAGCTCCCTCCGTGGATGCACAACAGGTAAGCTGCCCAGTTCATTTTGCTTGCTACCCAGAGACAGCTCCGCAACCTCTGGCAATACCCAGAGAGACAGGGTTTGAATCTCCGCTGCATGGAACGATGCACAGCCACTTGTGTCAGTGCTGGGCAAGTGTACAAGTGTCCTAAATCAGAACGGTATTAATACCTGGAACTGACAGCAAGAATACCTATTCCTATGCCCCAAGTGCAAAAATCAAGCAAAAAACCATCATGCCCCTGAAAATTACAAATTCCTGACCATGGAAGAATGAAAAAAATATCCATGAGAGGAGCTAACCCCCCTCCTGCTCACTCCCACAATTTTTGATAAATATGAAATGGATTATAACTGGACAAGGTGTCCTACTTAAGAAAACTGATGAATATTTATTATATATAGAACTGGCTCCATGTTAACTTTTGCTACCAATTGCTATCACCATGCTCAAAATCTATTAATGACATCGGTACCGTGTACAACTCTCCCTCTCATTTCAGCAGCAAAATACGCTTGCAGAAGTCCACATTTTTTCAAGTCTATGCAAAATTCAGTTCTATGAATCTTTCATTCACTGCGCAATATGGGATTTTACACTATGATGAGTAACCCTTGCTACCTTTTCCAAGAATCAGTCCTGAGCCGTTGAATCCTGAGCTGGCTTTGACAGTAATTTCAAGGAGTTTCTGGCATCCAACCATCCATAATTGCCACGTCACAAGTCACACATCACGTAGAATAAATAACAATCTGAGCTAGATACCTTTAAACCAACCAGGTCTAAAAAAAATAAATAAATCTACTCTATTATTCCATGACAACTTAAAAAAAGTTCTTTTATTTGTAAGAAAACTTATTAGAATTAATGCTTTGAAAATTCTGACCTTTCAAAAGTAACATATTGGGTTTTTAACCTGCTGAAGTCCGACATGTCCCAGAAAAGGCTCCTCCATTACACGTTGTACCTGTTTCCCCTGTGAGCTGGAAACAAACAGGGTAGCAGTCGGGGAAACTTAGATTCACAACTTGGATTTGAAAGACAGGCAGTTACTTACATTAAAATAGTTTTCCCTTACATTAGGAGGGGGAAGAGAAGCGCATCCCTTCGGTGCCTTCTGGCCCCAGAGAGGGAGGGCTGAGAAGCGCTTCCAAGCAGCTCGCAGGTGAGGGTGCAGCAGCGACGCTCCATCACGTTCACTTCATCGTTTATCATCACAGAATATGCACCTTATAATCTCTGAGACAGAATTTATGAACAATAAGGTTTTCCCTCTCCATGATTGATTGTGTCATCTGTGGACCACCAATGGAAACAAGAGATTTTAATGAATTCTAGTGAAAAAAAGATGTTTTCCCTGCCCTGGTATAATAAACCAGACATCACTCTGCATTTGCAATGTACCCATTAGGTTATATGAGAATGTATCATCTTCCCAACATCACACAAAGTTGACAGAGCAGACTTCTATTTTTATTGGTAAGGCTGGTAAGATGACAAGAAAGCACAGGCTATCTGCCGTACAGACTTCCTGCCTGGTAATATTTTTCCACCATTTCACTGCTGTTTATGACAGTGCGGTTTGCATAAGACACTGAATGTACACACATGCGATACAACCCAAATAATTCCTGTCCCAAAGGAACCGCGATCCTGCTGATAATACAAATGAAAGAAACTGGAACAAAACTGGAACAAATGTGGAAATGAATTGTAATATTGAAATACATTAAAATACAACAATATCTATATACTACACAGAGCTGGGTTTTTTAAAAAATTTATTTATTTTAGAAATGACCAAAGTGTCAAACCACTTTGTGTAAGTGTCTCATTTCAATGGACCTTCCACTGCCAGCTCTGGATGGCATTTCTGAGAAGAAGGCTTTTCAGTGGAAACCTGCGAGGAGTATGGAGCATTTTGTGGGACATGGAGCATTTTGTGGGACACGGAGCATTTTGTGGGACACAGAGCATTTATGTGGGACATTATGTGGGATCTGAACGGAGGCGTTTGCTCTAAAGCAGATGAGGCAGCGACGTGAACCCAGGTTGCAGACACACGCTCTAATTATCAGGCCAATGGCTGTTCTGAGAGCGTGTGTAAAGTTTAGGATTTTTTTTTTCCTTCATCAAAAGGCCCAGGTCCCAATTTAATGCAGACTGAAGATGTTTTCAAATATCATTTTGCTTCTACATCTCGGTTCTTTTCCAGACAGCTCAACTAATAACTTCTAAAATTGTAGCAAATCCTGTTGCAGTTCAGCCAAATTAATGTTTATTCACCAGAGAGAAGAACATTCTGCAGAGACAAGGACGGTAGACATAGAGCTTTTTTGTTGTCTTTATCAGAGAAGCTGCAGAGTTTCTTTCACTAACCCCTCCTAAGGGTCTGCATATTTTTTTTTTCAGATATACATATTTATATAGATACCCTTCTGTACTTATAGCTGAATTCTTGGGGGAGAATACAAAAAATAAAAATGGATACTATTAAACACACAAAGCTTGAAATTGAATGTTTTCTCTCTTAACTGTGCTGAACAGTTGAATTGCTTTTGTATTCTGACAAATTAGAAAGAATCCCCAAACTCTCTGTCACTTAGAGCATTCATGTAAAAACATTAGTTGTCAGGATCTGACATCTCTTAGGATTTTTGTATTCCTTTTCATGGGGCTATGAGGATCAAAACGACGATCACGGAAACGTAAGCTAGACAGCTTGGGTATGGACGGGGCCTGGGAGGAGTGAGGCACTTTCCTGGTCAGAGGAAACAGAATCCCCTCGAGTAGAAAACAAAAATGACATCCCTCTGTAAACACCTTATCGCGCTCATTTGTCCTGCCTTTATCACCACTGATCTAGCACAAATGCAGCAGGAATTATGAAGATCTCAAATACCATGCAGCATCCGGGCATTCAGCTGAAAACAGGGGAAAAAACCCAGATCTCGATTTTCAGCTGACCTTTAAAATAATATAATTTATCATCCTTTCATTAGAACTAGACTTACCTTTTTTTTTTTTTTTAATTTCTTTTTCCCAAGTACGATCTTGAGGAAAGGAATACAAACTTGGTGATTTAATCTCTTTACTGCTTTGTTTCTACGTATTTCTTGTAAGATCACAAGTTGCATATTTTCTGTTTCCTCTTTGAGCCACATTTAAGCAGTCTCCATAATAAATCTTTTCATCTGCATCTTCATAGAAATCAAAGAGTTTAACTACGCAGCTACCACAATGAAACGCGTGTGACCAGACTCCCAGGCAGTTTCCAAAGTCCCAACTTTCGTCCATTTATTCCTTTCAATCTTTGAGCAGTTAGCCCAACAAGGAAGCCGTTTAATTCCCTTCCCTAAAAAACTTGGCTTTGGACTTAAGTGAACATCAAGCATGCATCGGCTTAAGTATTGCAAGTATTAAAAACCAAAATGTTTGAAGTTTTTTTAATGATTTTTGCTGTAGAAAGCTAATACTTCAAGGGTTTCTCCACAAATAGCTTTAAAGAACAAGAAAGATAAGATTTGTCCGTATTCTAGCAACCAGCAATGAAGTTATTATTTATTCCAGAAGGTTAGTATTTATTTAACTTGTATAATTTTGACTGAAATTTAGCCTCCTATTATCTAAATGATGAATTTAGCTCATTAAGAGGATTTCAAAGAGTTAGGCCTAAATTATATATGCTCTCACATATCACTGTTTTCTAATTTTCCCATCACCTTACTACTGGCACAGTAAAAGAGCTGTTCTAACACGACCTTACAGTATTCGTTAGCTCTGCAACAATAGTCTGCATTGTTTGTGTAATTATAAAATGAGCATTTTTATGTTATTAAGTAGAAAACCCCTCCAGTTTCATTCCTACTGTTTGAATATGCAGTAGGATTTTTATCTTTTGTGCAAATTTTTATTCTATTATTTTCAAATAAAAAATTCTATTTATACATTATTTTATGTAATATGCCAATGGGGAAGAAATACGGCTTTAAACTTACGTTCTGAAAGTTCCAAAATACTGATTTTCTATAATCAGTTAAAAGGACTGTGAAATGTCATTCGCTTTGGTATGTGACAGCTATCTTAGAAGGATGTTTTATACTTTTTGATTTGTGACTCTTGAAATTCACTCAAAAGCCACAAATTACTGTAAACTAAGCTATAAATAATCTAACCTATAGTCCCTGTCTTCTAGACTTAAGTCATGATTTCGTTATCCAGTTACAAACTATTCTCTGCGTTTCCTCCCCAACGTACTTGCCTGCAAATGCGTCGTGACAGACATAATTGTGCCCCAAACAGATCCGTAATCGTCACTAATAAAAAATTCAAGCGTGTAGGAGGGAAAGTAAAAGAAAGTGAGATACAGTAAAACAATTCAGGGAAAAGAAAAATAGCTTTTCCTTCTCTAACTGTTGTCCTTTTAGGGCTTGAACCTAAGAAAATGAAAAAACGTGCCTAAATGGACTTCAGTAGAGTTTGGGTCGGGTCTCGACAGGAACATCGATTAATACTCATGCATCAAAAAAAACCCTACGTGAAAGGAATCTTCTAAAAATATTCATAGTCATTCAGACTTTTTGTTTTGATAATATAATTGAAACTAATGTTAACCGTATTAAATTATTGTACCAAACTGTCTTTACACTGCTGAACCCATGTTATTCTCGCTGTCACTGTAACCTGCTGTGATGGACAACAGGCGGCACGTAGGCTACTCAAACAAAAGAATTTGAGTTTTGCCACTGGCACATTCAGTTCTGCTCCTGGTGAACATGCACGCGCATGGAAAGCCATCATTAATCATTTCAGTTATTGCATTGCTGCCAAGAAATAAATGTGAAGACTCAACCCTACCCTTCAGAAACAGCCTGCACTGGATGCCCAGCAAGGCTGGGTAATGAAGCTTGAGTACAGCTGTTTACTCCTTTCGTGGCTACTTACTTCACTTCGCACTGCAGACCTTTGAAGTCTAATATTTGCTGAATAATAAATGGATTAAATGCGTTATTTCAAACCAATTTTTCTTCCTGAGCTCTAGCTGCTTCTTATACACAGATAAGTTATTTTCTAATCATGCTCTTTATACATTCGTACATAGGTTTTGTCCTGAATTTCAGACACGAATATCCTAGACAGTACTCATAACCTCAATATGCTGTTGTGTTGGGGTTTTTTTTCCCATTTTTTTTAAATAGCCTACTACTTCATTTAGAAAGCCAACAAGATAATAAATACATACAGAAAAAAAAACCCCAAAAAACAAATGAAGTGCTGTAAGAAGAACCTCCAGCTGGGCCATAAATTTCGTTAACCCTCTTCTCTAACCAGCCACTGTAAGAGAACTGAAACACAATCGAAGAGTAGTGGTAGCAGGTAGGAATCCAGCACAGTCTTGTGGGACCTTTGAAGCCAAGAGTATTCATGAGCAGCCCATAGCAGTGTAGCTCATGTTTCAAAAGCATTTTTTCATGTTTCTATAATGTTACAAGGGAAAAAAAGGGGAAATCCTTCTCCGTTTTAGCATGGGGAAAAGGACTAGTGATGCTTCTGCATGGCCAGTCACAGGGAGGCAAAACTCTAAGGGTGGTTTCCAGATTGTCACTTAGGTTAAAGTTTTCAAATAGTCGTAGAATCATAGAATCACAGAATCATTTTGGTTGGAAGAGACCTCCAAGATCATTGAGTCCAACCGCTAACCCAGCACTGCCAAGGCCACCACTAACCCACATGGTTGATAATTTCTTTTCTTTTTCCTTCCTAAGTAAGATAAGTACTTAAATTTCCCTAACTGCTTCACTCTTCACAACAGTGGTTTAACGAACATGGCAGAAAGACTTTTTGAGATTTTCATAAGAAATGAGAAATCATTTTTTCCAAAACTTTACATTCAAATACAGCCACAAACTAATATAATGTGGGCATTAACTGTCGCTGTATGATTCTTCCTGACTCTTTTTTTTTTTTTTTGGTTATTGTTGTTCTGATATTGATTTTTCTTCATACCATATGGACATTATAATAAAAGATGAAGCAATAGAATTTGTTTATTATATATAGCAGAAAGGAAATGAGAGCTCCTGACTATAGCTTACAAAGGGGATGGGAGGATATTAAATTCTATAGAAAGTTGTAGTTACTTTCCCACTATTGTTGAATGTGTTGCTAATTATCATGGGATATTAAATCTTGGTGTCTATCAGCTTTTCACATGAATCCTCCCCACTTTTAAATAGCTTTGAGATTCATCACAGCATTTTAAGAAAATACTGTACCAGAGCTTTTTGTTGGGATTCACCAGCAAATTCACAGTAATTTTGCTCTCGAATGGGATTTAAAACACACCAATGTGATTCTTTACCCCACCCTGAATGGAAGACACTGATTACAGATCTTCTTTCTTTGATTTCACATTAGCCTAAGAAAGAAGAGAAAGCAAATTCTTGCAGTGAGCTACATCTGATGAATAATTAACAAAATAAGACCCTCCATAGCAATTAGAATGACCAAAATGCTGAATGTACCAGAAAGCAAATATTTTGCCACTACGTACGTGGCCTTGAAAAGCCAGGGCTGGCCCTTTGCTGCAAGGTCTGCTTCAGGCGAGCCGCTCGTGTCGGGCCCGGCTCAGCGACGGCCGTGCTGCCTCATGCTGTGCCTGTGGTCTTTCCACGCCACGTATGTTTCTGTAAGAATTAAGTTTTCTTCTAAAGCAAAATCGAAACTACTCAGTCGAAAAAAAAAATTCAGAAAAGACTCCCAAAATGTCTGTCACATATAACAACACCATGGCAAAGTAATTGCTTTTTATCTTCATCTGTAATTTAATAAAATAATGCGGTTTATCGAAAGTGCTGAAAAGTAAGCACTAGATTAAACTGTTCCTCAACAATCGATTTTTTTCTCCAGTAACTGATTTTAGACTTGTTTAAAGGAGACTATTTCAGGCTTTCAAGTCCCATTAAAATCCCTGGCAGGCATATGACTGGTATGTTTTACACTATTTACAAAACACATGAGCAGGTTTCCTGACAGTCTTTCAGCATTTTCTCACCACGTACGGTTAGAAAACAAGAGAAACCATCCAGATAAATTGCTTTTTGTTAGGCTGCGTGGTATGTACAGCGACGACACGCGAAAGGTGCCCAGTGTGCTGTGGGCTCTAAACGGGGATTTTTCTGCTTCATTTTCTCACGGACATGGACGGAACTGTTAGAGTCACAGAGACTTCCCCAGTCATATGGCTGGAGAAAAAATTAATTGTATGAAAACAATGAATAATTCAACTGAGAGAAATGTATCTCATACTCTTTTGACGAACGCAGTCTGCTCAGTTTTCACCTGTGGAAGTTAGCAAACAAACCCTGTCTCTTGACTTGGGCTGTTCAAATTTATTTTGTCATTAGCAGTCTACATAAGTCCGCCCTTGGTATAATTTTTTTCTGTCAGAAAAAAAGGTGCTTGGAGAGGCCAAAAGACAAGCGAAGTTGACAGACTGTGCACGTGGAGATACAGAGCTGTCAGGAGCACGTGGGCAATGGCTCTTGTCCAGCAAACACCGGGGGGTTAACATTTTTTTTTAACCTTTCGTCAGAGCAGTCTGACAGATTTTTGCCTAACTACTGCTTTTGTCTAAATACTGCTGTGCACATCAGTAAAAATCATGAGAAGTATCACCTGCGTGTTGGAGTCATGTAGCAGGACTGTCCCGATCCGCAACCCACTCTTACCAACCTGGTTCAATCACACTAATCAACTGTGAAAACGCTAAAGGAAAGCAAACCCGTTTTTTCCAATGGGAAGCTAATGCTTAATCGAGAGCCCGGAGCAGAAGCCCTTCATTGATCGGTGCTGAACAACAGTAATGGGGAAAACAGTTACTCCTCTCAAAAGCAAGGGGTCATTTGACACAAAGAAGTGATGGGGAACAAATGCAGGGGAAGCAAAAGGTGTAACCGGCATGTGGGTCCGCGACGCGAAACTGCTTAACGTTGTAAATGGCTTTGGTAAAATAATTCACGGAGTTTGAAGCGAAGAATGACAATGACGAAGGGCGACGGCGTCTTGCACACACTTTGTCAAGTCACTGTCACACTTCCAAGCCCCTGAAGGAGGAGGCTGCAGTCGCCACGGCCTCGCAGGCAGAAACCGGGGGAAGAAAACTCTGTGTCGTCAAACACAAGAGGGAAATACTGTTTTCTTTAGGGTCGAGAGATGTGAATTGAACTAGCAAAGCTCAGGTAAGCTCTCTGCCGTCTAGACAAGGAGTAAAAAATATATTCGCTCTTTCCTGCCACATGGAATTTTCTTTTAAACTTTTAAAAGATTTGCTTAAAAAAAAAAAAAAGAAACAGCTTTTCAAAGGATTGTGTCCTCCCACGACAAAGTACGCAGTACATCTGCACACGATCCTTTCCAACAGTGCCCAGTCTCTAAAAGTGTTTGTTAAAGGGGCAACCATTTCTTCAAGAGGAACAACAGTGGGTTAAAACCTTACTCACTCTTTCCATAACTCCTTAATTTTAATTTATTCCTTTAGTTTCTGCAGAATATTGGCAGATCATTTGCAGGTGAATGAATCAAAAAAGTTAAACCACGTGATCATATTCAGCATTTAAGAGTTTTCCTGTACAGGTTCTATAAATTATAAAGCATGCTCCCAGTCTAGTTTTGGAGCTTAGCTGACGTATCTGAACCGGTTGTAGCAAGGACAGCCATATCCCGAACGGCTATCTAGAAAATGGGACAAAAGCCCCCGTGGCCTCGATTTGTTACAATGATCTAAATAAATCCTTAAATTAAAATGAATGAAATGCAATATCAAACTATACAAAAGCATATACAGAAAGATATTTTTAAGAAGTTTCAAAATTAAACTGGCCTTTATTAGAAAACAAATACAATTTGCTGTATTTTCTGTAGCTCCTCTACCTAACTGGATTTACCGGGAAGCTCAGCTGCAAGGTAGATGCAAAAGACACTGATGTTATAATGGGATCTTGCTGTTAACTACGTGTTCTCTGAACTCTGACTCACAAATGATATGTATAAATAAAAGCTGAAAAGAAGCAAACACTACAATTACATTTTCATTTTAGCATTTAGACAGCTATTACAGATGGTCAGATGACCGCAGCGCAGGCACAAATTTGATTTCCAGAAGAAGTCTGATTATGATTCAATTAACTCTGACATAGCCACAAGGTTTTTTCCCCAATAAATCTAAGCAGATATTGTAGACAATGTTGTTCTTACCAGGGCTGCAATGGGAAAAAGGGAAAGTTTTGAGGACCACAGTGGTGCTTCATCCTGTCAACACCTTTAAATTATACTTTAAAATTTATTGGCTTTGAGGAACAGGGTTTCATCTTTCTTTTAAAGAATGTAAAAAGCCAGAAAACAAATGTTTCATTTTTATTTTAACCACCACCAACAAAAAAAAGCCCAAATGCAAATTTGCAACAGCGTGACAAATAAGACACTTCTGAAAAACACACTCTGGCTTAGAAGACTTGTGCCTTTTTGTTTGGCTCCAATTGAACTTCCCCCTCATTAAACAATAATCTTTATGGTGAATTCCAATAAAGATGAAAAAAGAAAGATCCTGAAAAGAATGCATAAATAATTGTGGTTGCCTAGCTGTGGCAATGAATTCCTGCTTGTTTTGCCACTGAAGGGTGAATGCAACCCTTTGAGCAAACGGGAATTCATTATTCCAGCGACTGAGAAATGATCCACTTAAAGAACCTAATTGGTTCTACAACAGCGATTTCTTTCAGAGCACCGTTTCCGGAAGAAACACCAAAAAGAAGACAGCTCTTTGACTAGTACAGGGTCTACAGGGTACATTTGCCTTCCCATGTTTCAGCTTTAAAAAGAAAATGTCACACATACCCAGGACAAAGGAACAAAGAACTAGTGTTTTAAACGGTGCAGAAATGGAGCAGGTCTTCCACTTCTTTCTTGCACAGCAAAGCTGAATTTCAGTAAATAGTCGTGCATGCCCATGACACTTGAACTGTCAGTAAGAAAGACAATACTGTACTGACCACGGTTCCAACTCCTTTCAAGAGTGATCGTCGCTAGCCAAAACCTACTTGAACATTTACTATGCAAATGAAAAGTAAATCAACATTATTTACCAGTAAGTGTTATAGAACAGGTGAATTAATACGCCCAATCTGCTGAAGCAAACAGAATACTGTCATTTATTTTTAACCTAATGAATTAGAATATGCAAAAAAGAAACTCAGACACACAGGTAGATACAGACAGTTCTCATTTACATCTCAATAGTTACGCCGGAAGAATAAAAATCATGTACTGATTGTTGCATTTAAATGCAGAATCTTAAACAAGAGGTTTTCTGGAGGCAAGGTGCGGGTCAGAAACAAATCTGATTGAGGTTAATGGATGGATATCTATTTACTTCAAAATGAGCTTCAGAACAGGCCCCCACAGAACAACAAATTCACACTCAGAATGAAATCCGAGGAAAAAATTCCAGTTCTGTGCAGATTCGAGAAGTGATTTAATGCTATTTTTAGAATTAGAATGAATGATACAAAAAGAGTTAATGCATTATTTACACATCACCTTCAATGTGTGTCCCGTCCCTGAAGAATAGAATTGATATCAAATGCTCAGATTGAAACAGAAATCTCTCCACCCCTGTTATTCAGTGCACAAGTCAGCACAGTTGTAAATACCCCCAAAGCAACAAGAATCCTTTCTGTTTTCACAACGCACCTTCTCTGGAGAGACTCCAACCCGCCTGGACGCGGCCCTGTGCAGCCTGCGCTGGGTGACCCTGCTCTGGCAGGGGCTGGGCTGGGTGGGCTCCAGAGGGCCCTTCCCACCCCCACCCTTCTGTGATTCCGTGATTCTGTGACTGCACCTCAGTTTTTCCATTGGTGGCATCTGAGAGTAGTTTGGGTGGGTGGCCACAAGAACAGACCACATCACTTGGTGACATAAAATCTAAAAATTATATAGTAAGTGGGATAGCAATTTATATTCCCTGGCGCACACACTCATGCACGACACACCAGCCAAGGCCCGACTCCTCTGGTCCAGTTTAGACCAGCACCACAGACCCAGAAAACACTTGTCTAGGACACTCGTGTCCCACCTGTAGATGTGTCAGGCCCTGGCCGGTGGCTCCGTCATTTCACACAGTGCTTCCACCTGGAGTACAAACATCTGAACAGTTTCACAGGCCCACGGATATGTGACTCCCATCACCCCCTACCCCAAGGGGCTACTGTTTTCAATAATCCTTACTTTCTGTATTAGTTTGTCAACCTAAGCAGCCAATGGCTTTACTCATCCCGTAGCTGATCCAACCTCTTTGACTTTCTCTATATTTAAATCAATTACTTCAGAGATTTCTCCCACCCTCTGGTCTCCTCCTTGAATGTGTTACAAAAAGTGCAGTTTGTCCACTGCTGATGTGAGCCCCAAACCAGAATAATCTAGCCAGCTGGAGATGAGCAGGTGTAACCAGGTCTTACCTGGATGATATCGTGATAGAAATGTCCTTTTGTCTGCTTCACATCTAAAGAGCTACTGCACTGAGCTCATTTCTGGACGTTGGCTTCAGAGACATGGAAATAAGCTCATGGAAATAAAAAAGCTGAAGGTGCTTATCCTGTAATCTCAGTTATTCTACACAACCAAACTGCTAAACCAATTGTCTCTTGGGGACCCATACCTTGACAGTGGATCAGCATTTTGTCCCCAGACTAGTCTAGTCAATGGCTATTGAGAAGCACATGCAGCAAGAAACCAAGAAATTCAAAGGAACAAAGATGTGGCAACAGATTAGCATCATCACCAGCCTTGCAAAGGGTTTTTCCCACTCAGCTGGGTGCCTGAAGTTCACGAAGACCCATGACACCACACCGGGGTGGTGCAGCAGTCAGCTGGAAGCACAAGAGTTTCAGGAGCATGTCTGAAAGATACTGAAAAATGCTTGGACTAGCCATCATATTTGGTATCCTGCTTATTTAGCACGTGCTATATGTCAGCCCAACGTCAAAGAAACTTCTTTTGATTATACTTATTGACTGAGCATACTACTAGCAAATAACTCTCATGCTTAAATTATTCTGTGACTGAAAAACAGTCCTGCTTAATAGTTCATCAACACCATAACCACATTAGTATTTTTTCAGTTTCCATCTGTTGCAATAAAGTTATACCAGGTCAAATGGGTTCCTGAATATGCAGTGATTATAATTTTCTTTAACTTTTACTGGCTGCATTTTGCAGTAGTTCTGTATCAATCCAATATTTTCGAGTAATTATTTATCTAGTAATTCTCTAATGAAAGTTTGCTAAGTTTTAAGATAGACTGACTTGTATCTGCGCCTTATCTGACTTGTTTTACGCTTCTTATGCTGCTTTACACTTACTGACATTGCTTTCAGCCAGTCGCTCACCTTAAATATGATGCTTACAGTTACGTCTTCGGGGAAAGTGGTGCTTCAGCAGAGAGATGAAGCTGGTTGTTGAGAAAAGGTATTAAAACAATGCTCAAAACCAACAAGAAGGTGCATGTCTATGTATCCTATGTATTCTAACTAAAGATTTCGCTGAAGTCTGCTGCAATCGGTATAAATTAACGAAAGGCAATTCTCACTACCCTTTCAATGACTACTAAATTAATGTTTTAAAACATATGCCCCCGAAGACATCATCAATTCCAAATTACAACTGAGTTATGATGATTTGCCCAGTTACAGTTTTTGTGCAATCATACACAACTCCTCCCCTCAAAGCGAAATGTTTTGCTTTACCCTTGGTGATACGTATTTAAATCAAAACATTTTAACTAACAATTGCTAGCTAAAGGCTTTGTCATCCGTTTCCATCGCTGACCATATATTGCAGGAGTCTGAGTGTACCTTGGCGTTGGACTAGACAAGAAGTTCCTGTTCTTTATAAACCACACAATAGTAAAGAAACATTCATTACAGTTTTATTTCCACTGTATTTCCACATAACAGAGTGTACCTTCACATTTAATTATTATCAGACTAACTCTGATGACTCAATTCAGCAACAAGCTCAATCCTTGGCACATAACAAGTTTAGAATTTTCTAGACTTTGGAAATATGTTTGGTGTTTGAAGCAAGACTCTGAACTCAGGATACCTAGATTTGATTTCAGATTTTGTTGCATAAATTTAAATAGTTGTTTCCAGTGTCTCTCCGTTTCCCTCCAGTGCCCTGATGATAGTGAATGTCCCAAACTTTAAAGTGGATTTGAGATCTCTACACAATGGAAGCTCTATAAACATGAAATACTATTAATAATGTACTCTAATTTAATATGCATAATAAATGTTCCACAATGCTGACATTGCCTCGCACTCATCTAGCATTTAATTGGCACATAAAATAAAATCGCAGTACCGATTCATTAGGTGTAACAGTGGCTGATGCTGGCACAGTCCCTTTTATCGCAGCTAAATGGAAGTAAACAATTATAAATACCCCGCAAGTCCCTCCTGGACACTCGATTAGAAGGGAGACACCAAGAATCATCTGTCCATCATGAAAACCCAGGCAGCTGTGCACAATTAAGCTTTCAAACAAACTGAAGTGAAATCACATTGCAGTGCAAACACATTATGCAGTCATTAGCACACTTACTCCACAGAAATGTAATAAAGCAGCTCTGATTAGCATGCTTTGATGCATTAAAAATCTGCTTTTTATTTAATACTGTCTCACAGAGTAATGAGCAATTGTACAAAAAAGCACGGCACCCCCCATTCGGCTTAGCGTGCCACTGGGAGCATAAAGTGAGTTTCCAAAAAGTGTGTAACCTCGTATCCAACTGCTAGTGACCATTTTAGGCACCTAAAAGAAACGCATTTTTCAAAAGGACTGAGCTCCCAGGGAGATTAGTTGAAACTCTTTAATTGGTTTTGCTCCATAAACATGATAGATGATTTCTGTTTACGTTTGCAGGAGATTTTGATTTACAAATTATGTTTTGTGTCTTCCTCCTCAAGGAGTTAGCACATTTTCAGCCTCCATGGAAATAATCTTCCTGAAGTAAATGAGATCTGCCAAATATTTACTGAATTATACACAAAACATCCGGCTTTTATTCAACCGTTCCTTAAGTAAAATTCCATTTCCTTAAGAAAAATTCTAAACCCTTCAATCTTATCCATGCAAGACAGCGGACAAAATAATGGTTACAGAATTAAGAAAGCACAAAATGGTGCAATGCAGAGTGGTACGAGCAGTTAATAGAAAGATCCAGAATACTCGCTGTTGGAATAGCAGCTAGAACAAACTGACTGGAAAAAAAAGAAAAAGGAAGTATTGTGCCACTAAATTTGTTGCATTTCACCAAGGACAAAATGGACCTTTTTCCTTTGTAAGTGTTGAAACCAGAATTTACTAAAATGTGAAAGATCCCTGTCACCTAGCTATAATAGCTGGGAAATTTCAAAGGCTATATTCAGAAAGAGTATCAGAATCAGTTATAAAGCCCGTTACATGAAGTAACGGTGGAGTAAGACTCTGAGCTGTAAGAAAAGTAGATAAGCTGGTGTGGTGGCAGGTGTTACTTCAGTGAAGGCATTTGCATTACCACGAGTCTCACAGAAGTCCTACGAGCTTCAGAGGCTTACAGGTTTCACTGTCTGAAATTAGGTGCTGTACCTGTCTTTTTAATCATCAAATCAGTGCAAAACATATTAAACGAACACAGTCATTTTTATTTTCTATAGGGTTGCGTTCAATTATCTACTGTGAAGAACAAATGGTTGCCACTGAACCATATTGGCTTTTAAGTGCTCAAGCTCCAAAGTGATAATTTCCCAGTGCTAATTAAATGCAGTTGGAAACAATTACAGAAATAAATAATATAAACATGGCCTATAGAAAAGAGTTTGGACTGGAAAACCGTTTCTCTCCATCAGTATTGGCTACAGATGGTTTTTAGGTGCCAATATGGCCCATGAACAGGGCTAAAAGTCTTTTCAAGAAAAGGTTGTTCATGAATATACGCTGTTGTTTTACTAAGCTTCTCGTGTTTAGTAGGAGCATTAATTATCATGTGTTCTCCTAGAAACAGAAACTTACACAGATGTGATCATCCCTGAAGTATGCGACCTGTTGATCCCTGTTCTGCAGAGACATTAATTACCAGGAATTGCCACAACAAGTCCGACTGGTGATGTACCTTACGCAGATTTCCTTCACACGCTCTCCCAAGGACAGAAAATTCCCTCCCTCTTCCCTGGTTTGCCATGTTAGTTAACAGCCCTACGGAAAGAGAGAGCTTCAGTATGAAGCTTTTACTAGAGAGGTTTACAAAAATAAAACCCTTCCTTTTTTTTGGCCTCTTTCAAGTACAACAGTGCAACCAAAGATACGGAGATCGTGCAAACAGCTGGAGCTGTAAAACCATTTTAAAAGAGAGAATGCAGGTTCCTCTAAGCGAGGAGCAATGTTTATCTACTGTGTTGACACGATATACTGCCTGAAGTAATTTACTGCCTTACAGTGCATATAAACGGGGGCTTAGGGCTTCCTCTTTTCAAGGAAATTAATTACCTTGTTAGGAAACACATTCGGTCTTTAAAAAATTGCACTATTGTGCACGGTGCTATTCTCAAAGTATCGTCCTTCTAATCAGTTTAAAGAAGAGACTCCAAGGAGTTTACGACATTTACCACTTTGCAAATATGACCCACTTAAGGCTCGGATCTGTTCCCATTCAAGACACCTAAAAAATACTGTTGATGTCTACGTAATTGAGTCAGATCCTACAAGATTTTTTTTCTGTAGCTGTTTCCAGAAGATCCACGAGGATAGACTTGGTTGAAAGATAGCCTTCCAGTTCATGGAAAGGCATCTGTTTTTCAAATTTGATTTGGGGCCAGACATTTAGTTTCTCAAATAAAAATTATTAAAGGCAGGAGAAAATCCTGTAGAAATCCTGGGGAAATGGACATTCTTGTTGGTTTAATCTTAATTACTTTCTTCTCAAGTCACTCCTGCTCATGGAGACCACCCCTGGGGATTTTAAGATTTACTGATTCCTCACTCCTGACAAGTCTAAAGACTTCTTAATTTTAGACCAACTCTACAGTGAGCGCTGCGAAAACTTGACATTTCCAGAGCTTTTAGACACCAGGTTCTCCATAAGGCTCCAGCAACGCTGGGACCCATGCTCTAATGGTAACCCCTTGATGTCATGGACCTAGATGCTTCCCAAATCCAACTCCAGGTCAAACTCAGAGCCTGACCCAGGACTTCCAAACTGCAGTACTTTGTTCATGACTACGAGCCTAGAAAGCTTACTGCCATGCCTGCTCCAGAGTCCCGAATCAGAAGACACAAGAGTCCTGCAAGCAATCCGCTTCAGTTTAGTAGTGGCTCTATGAAAATCCTGTCTTTGCTTCAGGGAAATCTTGGGAAGTTTGATAGATATTTCCATTTACAAATAATAATAAAACGTTTTAAAAGTAAATTTGTGTTGCTGAAAAGTTTCCTTTGGCAATAGTTTGACACCAATTCTGCTTTCAGCTGAGTTTCTCTATCCCTTTTAAAGCTTAACACACAGATAAAGGAGGAAAATTAGAAGGAAGGAAAGACGTCTGGTTTCGATTAGGGAAGGGTGTAAGGCTACAAAAAAAGTCACTACAGTGTTAAAGCAAATGATAAATTTCACTTTATACTGGTCTCTTAAATGGAGTTTTTATAACAGTGCCAAGATAATCTTGTTAAAAATATATAGCAAGTCCTTCAGCATTTTAAAAATCAAATACCTCCATTACTATGTTGAGTGTGATTCCAGTAAAAACTCATTACAAACGGTTACAATTAGAAGAATCTCTTTTTCCTGATGTTCATATGTCAGTAATTTTAGTCCAGGCTTATCATTCTCTGACCTAGTTTCCAAACAACGATGTCATCTGTTCTGCATCAGTTTCAGCAGAAGAGATTCTCTTCCCCTCTAGATCATCCTCATGTGGGTTTGTGGGTGTCCTTCCTCTCTTAGTGATGGGGAAAATTAGCGGAGTCCTGGCAGATACTCTCTCGGCAGGAGCCACCTGTTTTGCACGCGCATGCGTTATTGTCAAAGCTGTCTTTCATTTTTCCTCCTTTCATTTTTTTATTTGTCCTCTCCAAAAAAAAAATCTGCAGACCTGGTAAATATTTGGAAAGTGTGTGCCAATTTAGCCGTGGAATGGTATGTTATGACCAGTAAGACGTGACGACAAAGTTCCTGTAGCCATTGTATTATAATAGGTTGCAATTGACACTCGTATTTCAATATCACACTTGTAACAACAGATTCGTAAAGTAAACATCCTATTTAACCTTATTCTCTACAGAATGTAGATTCATGTCTGAAAACTGGGTCATTATAATTTCATTTTAAATGAGATTTCCAAATGCATCAAAAGTTTTCTGAGCAGAATCAATATCAATAGAACTGTAATTTTTCTCCAGAAAAACAATTCCTTCAAAATGCCAATTTCTACCCTTTGCAAGTTACCATAGAATGACTTTTTTTACCCTGTAACAGCCAAATTTTGCTAAACAGTATAGTCTGGTTTCATATGTTATACACTGTAATTTAAATTATTTTTTTTTTATCCCAAATATTTATTCAAACCACAAGAGTGGAAAAGCATCAGAGCTCCAATTCAGATTGTTCAGATAAGGTCAGATGAAAAATATTCAAGGAAATTCAAGTGTGCTACAAGAACTTGGAAACAAAACACCACTTCGGAGTGGAAGTACAGAAAACACTTCTAATACTGAACATACAGACGTGTTTGAACAAATATACAATAAATAAATGAAAGGAAAATAAGCACACAATTAAGAAACAAAACTCATGCAGTAACATACTCAGTTCTGTGCCTGACGTATTTCTAGTTACAGACACAAAGAGGTTTTTCCAAGATGTTTATGCAGCAACGCAGCTGCTCTGCGGTCCCTGCAATAGCACCGGAGCTCCAGCTGCCTTATGAATTCACCGCTGCAAAACTGTGCATCTTCCATTCTTCTGACCCAGATAATGTCAGTGCAGAAGCCAAACCCTGAAACGAGGTTACTTATGCCACATCTGAAATCTTTTTAGGGGATTTTCAGTTCTTTCCTGCATAGGTCATCTGTGAACTATGAACCGTGTTGCTGATTTCAATTGAACTGTAAAGCTAGAAGAGAAATAATTCCTATATAAATATGGTTTTGGTTGAAAAGTAATAATGATGTGATGGATCTATAGCAATGAGAAATGATCTTTGATTATACTAATGCTCACAGCAAGCCAGTGTGACTTCTAGTCTACTGTAAAGTCTCATCAAGAGACCTCTGAATGTCATGGTTTCTATTATTGCTCAGATCAAATTAACTTGCATTTTATTGCCTGCTGAATTCTTGTTTCCCAGCGGCTAATTTAAAAAGCTGTCTTGCTATCCTGCTTCCATTAGGCACACACGTACTCAACTTCTGAAACAGCAGGGATTCCCCCAACAGAGGCTGTGGGCAGAAGTAAAGGACTTTGACGACTAGACCTGATTTTCTTCTCTTCCCTTGTGTCGAGTTATTTCAAAAAGTTCTGGTTTGCATATTTGTTGGCAGCACAGGGTCTACGTCTAATGTTTCTGAGGGTGAATATCAAGTGCGTAGGAGACCACGGAGTGGAAATACATGATTGATGTTTCGCTACTGTGCCAGTGTGACCTGAAGTGCATATGCTACACCGAGTCGGACTAATGGGGATCAGGCAGGTAGCGGTTCTCTGCCAGAGGTGGCAGAGATCTGCAGTAAACTGGAATCTCCTTTATTCAGACTAAAAAGAGCGGTTTGTATGGTTTTTAAAAAAGAAAAAGCTCAGTTGGGCTTAAAGTCCTTTAATGGAATTAGAAAGACCTACTATCAAATTTAACAGATATCTTTGCTCAATTATAGAAACTAGGACAAGACTGCAAACAACAGTGATGACTACAATAATGATATCTTTATTATTATAAATACTAATAATTCCATATCGTTCTAAAATATTTTCATAGAATTTCACAGTCTTTTCCCTTTCAAATTGCCAGTTTCAAGGTTCATTGCGTTGTGAAGTCAAAAACAATGTCAAAACTCAGCAACTTACTCCCTTTAGAAACACTATCCAACAGTATATGTTTACCTTAAACACAGATGTACAAAATTAATAGGGCTGAAAGATTTTGCTAATCTTCTTGAAACGTTCTAAAGTACTTTTTAAAAAGCAAATAAGAGAGGTTCATCATCAAAGCCAGAAGAAAAGTCTGCGCGGTGTTTTACATGAACACAGCTCATGCCTGATTGACCTTTCTGAAAAAATGGGATTATTTGGAACCGGGATACCTATCGCTGTGTTCAAACTGACACAGGTGGAGATTATTGTTTTTAACCCCCATTGGCAACTGTGCCACCATGTCACTGCAGATCAGCCGTGCCGGGACTTAGTTTCATGCCCCTAAGATAAATTTCATCTCTTACATGACAAAACAGTAAAAAAGAGAAATCAGCTGGCAGAATATCTGACCTACACGGCAAGCGGGCGAACGAAACTCCAATCAAGCCTGTACTGAGACTGAACGCCAAGACCCACATTAGCTCTGCTCTCCCTCGCAGAATTTCTGGTAGCTTGCAGCTGGAATTATGGGACCATACAATTTCTATCTTTGTGTGCTGTTAAAAGGTGCTAATAACTTGTGTATTTTTCTAATTTCTAGAAAAAAAAAATGTTTTCCCTGGATTTGTCACTGCTGCTTACCTTGCACTCAAGGTAATCCTTTGGCATTCAGAGGAAGAATAATATGTCATACTTAAACTACTTGGTAGCTCACATCATGAAGATCTGCAAAGCGATTCTTTGTTCTGTCATTTAAATAGATAATTTTGTAACGCTTTCTGAAGTGATAAATGCTCAACGGAGAAAAAATCTTTCTCAGTGAGGTCAGGCTATAGCATGTGAGGGATAGAACTATTCATTTTAATACAGAAGGTTAAGAAATGGATATTTGTTCATTTTCCCAGGAATAATTTGAAAATGCCTACTAATTGAAGAAGTTACAGAAATGAAGGGAAAAAAACCAACAACTTGTTTATGCAACATTATTCAAACAGTTTTGAAAGTGCCTTTTCTATGTCCTGTTCACTGTCATTTGGGAATGGAGCAGGATGTACATTAAGGAAACTGAGACACGTAGAGGTCAAATTTTTTTTTCCTACCAATCTGCAGACCCCGTCCTTGGAGAGAGTGGAGTCAGTCACAGCTTCGGAGACTGATCCTGAACCTGGTGTGGTCGCAATTTGTGCTGTGTTCACGATTTCAAGCTGAAAATCTCAATGCGATTGAAGAAGAGGCACCACTAGGATAAAACATTGCAGATTTTTTTTTTTTTTTAAACTTAAAACTAAAAAAAAATCACAGGTGTTTATAGATATGCACATATATATGCTAAAGGGTATTCCATAGTTCGCATATATTAAAGTAGCCTATATTAGGCTTAATTTCTTTAAGATGTCACCTTTTTTTTCTGGTTTTTGATCCCCAGCTGTGGGGTTGACGCTGATCAGCAACTGAACACCCACCCAGTCTCTTGCTCACTCCCCTTTCCCACAGGATGGGCAAAAAATGGAAGGAAAGCAAGAAGCCTCATGGATGGAGCGGACACTTTAAAAGGGAAAGCAAAAGCTACTTGTGCAGGCAAAGCAAAAAACCCTTATTCACCACTTCCCATTGGGAGGCAGGTGTCCAGCCGCTTGAGAAGACAAACACCATAACCACCCCCTCCTTCCTCCTTTCCCGAACTTTTACGGCTGAGCACAATGTCATACGGTATGGAGTATCATTTGGAGGACCCTGAGAACTACCGGCTAGTCAGCCTCACCTCAGTGTCCAGAAAGTCCTAGTGGCCTTCGATGATGAAGTGGCTGCATCAGTGGAGAAGGGAAGAGCAACGGATGTCATCTACCTGGACTTCTGTAGGGCCTTTGATATGGTCCCCCACAACATTCTTACCTCTAAGTTGGTGAGATATGGGTTTGATGGATGGACTGCTAGATGGACAAGGAATTGGCTGAATGGCTGCATCCAAAGACTTACAGCTCAATGTTCAAGTGGAAAAAGTGACAAGTGGTGTCCCTCAAGGGTCCTTTCTGGGACCAATACTATTTAATACCTTTATTAATGACACAGTCATTGAGTATTGAGTGCACCCTCAGCAAGTTTGTGGATGACACCAAGCTGCATGGTGCAGTCGATACACTTGAGGGAAGGGATGTCACCCAGAAGAACCTGGTCAGGCTAGAGGAGTGGAACCATGCAAAACTCATGAAGTTCAACAGGCCAAGTGCAAGGTCCTGCACCTGGGTCAGGGCAATCTCCAATGTCAGTACAGGCTGGGGGATGAAGGAACTGCTACGGAGGAGGTTAACTCCATCCCAGCCAGAGCCACTACACTTAGTTGTGCATCTGGATCTACAGGCATCAAAGACCTTAAAACCACCAGTAGAAAGGTCTAAAAGACTGTTTGACCTATGATTATTTCATAGTCTTCCATTTAGAAGAAAGAATTCGCACTAACACATATATGAATATGAGAAACATTCCGTATTGCTAGCAAAGCCAAAAGTCCCTAATTCTGGTGGCAGCCTATTTTATAAACCAAAATGTAAAAAAAGAACTGAATCAAACCCAACATACAGCAATGAGACAAACCCTCCCTCCCAGAAAAATGAATAAACTACCATGGTCTTTGTAAATTCAGTAGGGTTGGAATATAATCTCTAAGTTGCAAAACAAACAGTTTTCAAGTGATTTCTATTAAAATTAAGGAATACACAAGACACTATTACCATAAGTTGCCTAGAGGAGTAGGAGTGGGTGAGTTGTTTGGTTTATATTTTTTCCTTTTCAGCAATTGGGAATAAGATTTTTTATGTCTGCATAAAATATAAATGATCTGTAACATTCTTATAAATAACAAAATTCTCAAAGGCCTCTCAACAAATTGCCTATAAAATGCAATTCTTAGAAACCAGTAGATTAGTAATATATGCCTAGCTCCTATGGGCTTTTCTGTTTGGTGGTTAATTTAAAACTTTTGTCTCCCCAAGAAAAAAAAAAAGGGGGAAAAAAAGTGTCTAATATATCTCTGTCGTGCCTGGAAAATCGCTCTGCAAAGTTTGGAAACAACCTGATAGAGAAAAACACTTGGTTTGAACAGGGGCATCATATAATCAACGTTACGTTAATGCAAGTGAGGAATACAATAATTGCGTTACGGACTTTGGCCAAAAGTGGCATTTGCCAGTTAGAGCATGTTACCAAAAAAAATGGGAGGAACACTTTTATGGCAGCAAAGATTTTTGTTCAGAAAGGAAGGAAGAAAAGAAGGAGGGAGGACAACTAAGGAGATGATATTGTTTAAAAGTCCCTTACAGCGGTCCTGGAGCAGTCAGACGAGGAAGAGGAGAGGAAGAAGAACATTTACTGGCTCTAAGAATAACAATTATGCACTCCTCCCCTCTCTATCCTCCCCAAAAGAAGGAAAAAAAAGGCAATAAGAAAAAATAGCTTATTAAGTGGGAGTATCACTTTACACACAGTTGTACCTAAATATGTCAAGAACCACGGACCGAAGAAGTCAATTATAATTAATTACACTGTAAAGCACGGAATTTCAAAAGACCCTCAATATTAGTCATGGTCTATTCTGTGTTGTTGTGAAATTACTTCAGCAGATGTGTACTCAGACCAAAAGTCGAATGATTTTTTAAAATCTCTATGTGCAGTTAATTCTAAAATGATGATGCCGATATAATATATCGTTAATTTACATCAGCATTTTTCTTTTGCAGTTGAACAGGCAGGAAGAAATTGTGCAGTAGGAAAAGAAGCCAGTAAAAGAAAGTTTTATCTGGTAATTAAGACAGTTCCTGCTGGTTTACCACCAAAATGAACCCTACCTTGGTGCAGTGTTTCCTGAAAGGGACACCTCACAAGATGCCCTTTTTCAGAGCCATTATAATACAAAATAGAACAAGGTTGGTAAATCACATATCTGTAAAAAAAAGTGAAAAATTGTGACTCTCATCCATGTCACCAGCAGTACTTTGGGCGCAGACCACTATAAACAACATCTGACCCCCCGCCCCCCAAAGTAACAGTCACAACCTTACCATTTTCATTCGCTGTACACGTACATTTTAGAAAAAGGGAAAATCTACACAAACATTCTCAGTTCATTCAAAAGATGCTTTTCTACAGATTTTTAAAGTTAAGAACTAGTTTGTCATAGTTTCCTTATGAATGCAGAAATAAAAAATTATTGCTTCAGCTGGCAAAAATAATGAGACCTGAGTGTTCCCTCTGAAGTTTTAGGCAAAATTTCCCCACCAAAATTCAGCCCAGCAGATAATGTGGTGACCATTTTGCCCTTTTCTTCTTTATGCAACATGGGACTCAGCCTATTCTGTAAAGCACTAAATGCAGGACTGATGAATCAAAACGCCACTGTTTCAGAAAAAATGGTGGCTGGGATGTGACTATGATGTCCCATAGCATGCAGGATATGAGGAGAAGGATGGAAGCTCAACAGAAAAGTTGCCCCGACTCACAACCTCCTTTTTGCCCACGTCCGCATGGGTCTCAGAAAGATCATGACCTGAAGGAGGCCAGGTAAACTGCTTTGCCTGGCCTTTTTCTGAGGGCAACAAGGGAGCATTGAAGGAATTGTATTTTTGTAGGTGACTACGCAGAACAAACTCCGTTCCTGCAGGAAATATTAGACCGTCCTGGCATCACGTGGCAGGTCCTTTAACAGGAGAGGGGTTGGCACTGCTGTGTCCTACAGCCGTGCCTCTGGTACCAGCTCACAAAATGAAGTCCGCAGAAATGGATTTAAACATTACTCTGTCCCATGCAGAAGGAAACGTTGGCTACACCTTTGTTACCCGTTAAAAAAGGCTGTAGGGCTGCTGCTAGGTTGACGTGATGGCCAAAGAGCATTCCTGCCTGCCCAAAGGAAGAGGGAGAAGGGTTTATTCTTCAGTCTAGAGACGGCAGCGTGCTGAGTGCTACTGCCCGAGAGGCTCGCCTGGGGCTGGCAGGGTACGAGCCCCTCTGCAGCCTGTGGCCGCAGTGTTGGACCAGCCCTGACACGTGGCTCTACTGCCCCAGGACCAAGTTTCCTCCCCTCCTCATCCCAAGCATCTTCATCCTCCTTGGTAAGCATCTATTGATGCTTAAACGAATTGTCACGTAGGACACCTAATTAGAAAGGAAGCTCAGCTTGGTCTCCATAATTTACAGACTCCTCTGCCAAAGGAACATAGAATCATAGAATCGTTTTGGTTGGAAGAGACCTCCAAGCTCATTGAGTCCAACCGCAAACATAAACATATATCTTTCTATGATGCTCATCCCTAGTGAGTCTGAGGGCTATACTGTGCTCTTTGTGCTCCTTTGGAATGTGAGACCATTGCTACCTAACGATGCTCAAACCCACGCGTCCGCTGCTAAGGGGTAATTCCTCTCTCTTTCTGTGCAGTCAGTCAGGAGCTCCTCTCTGCCGTGGAAGTCAGGGTGTAAGACTTTGAAATGCTCCTTTGGAGGACTGGTCCTGCTTTTCATGGGTGCCCTTGCAGGTTTCTCTGTTTATATAGCTGATACAGTTATTCTTGACAATAGTGTGGAATGAAGCTGTCCCTTTGATTTATAAATCAATAAGTTTAGAAATATGATAAAGGCCATACTCACCTGCTCTTACACTTCCAGTGAAGTAAAAGGGACCACACAGCACCATACATGTATGCACTAATTAATAATAAGCTTTATAGTTTTACAGTGTTGCAAGTTCAGCAGTGCTTGAGTAAAGAAAGGCAAGATTTGTTACTGAACTTGTTTCTGGATTAAAAATTTTGACAGAAGAACAATCGAGTAATTTACAAAAATTACAATGAAATAAAGAAAAATAGAGTAGCTAACATATTTCTTCTTCAGCTGAATTACAAGAAAGCACATCGGCGAAACAGATGAACCACTCATACTGTGTTTTAATAATACCATAAAATTGTCTAGGGGAGACAGAAATAGACATTCATAAATATGTTCATCACAGAGTTAGTTAAATATCATCTGATATATCAGATACGGTATTCACAGTGTTATAGCAAATGCTACCTAATCTGAAAATGTTGGTAATTCCTACAAGTTGAATAAGATTGGCTTATGAACAATTTAGCCAAAATGGGAATAAACCTTAAGTAAGTATTCAATATTCGCCTGAACCTATTCAGCCTAAAAGAAAAACGTGACCTGCAGTGTTTGGGTTTGCTGTGCAAACTGGAAAGATAAAAATATAAAAGTTTCGCTTATTCTTAGGTGAAAACGCAACAAGGCAGATGTTTGAAGCAAATGGATAACTCACTGCATGTGTACTGCTAACCAAGTATTGCGCAAGGCCAGCGTGAAAGAAACACAAAAATTGAAATCAGGGAAGAGATCCTAATTCTGGGGCTCTAAGTACATTTAAGTATGAACTTCAGCAATATTTCATTATGTGCTTAGCTGCCTTACTAAGTCAGCAACATAAATTTGGTCTACAAGAGTAATGAACCAAATGCAAGGAGCCAAATGTTGATGGCCTTGTTCTGACAAGAAATCATATTAACTTCCTTGGGAATTACTTAAAGAAATCAGGTGGAATTCATAACCTAAAGGTAATTCTGAACATCCAAGGGGTAACCCAGTTATTACATGACACTGTAATTGCAGCACTGGACTCCAGAAAATACTAAAATGTAAACAAATATAGTCTTACACTGTCAAAAAAAGTGCAGAATGTATCTACACAGTCTGAAGATGGAGAACTGTAAATAGGAAATGTGAGAGGTGGGGTTTTTGCCAACAATAGCTGTAAAGATAGAAGAGCCTCTGATTTTATTTGACATATGTCAGTAGCATAAAAATACTCCAATAAAAGAGACAATCATCATTCATGAAATGTCAGTCTGCTCCAGGCATACTCAGTGAAAGGACTCATTCTCACGGGGTAGGAGCGGGTATTTACTTATGGCAAGCTTCAGCTTAAAATATTTCCAAACAATTTGAATACCAAAAAAAGTATTTAAATTCTCTCAAAAATCTATCTCAAAAAATGTCATGTGCCCAAAAAAAGTAGTTAAACAGTAAAAAAAGAAAACAGCTACACAATGATAAAGCTAAATATCTGAATAAATGAACTCTAGCTTATGAAAAAGGCTGGAAGAAATCATATATCTGATAATCTCATTAAAAATATTACTGTAGTTATGAAGAGTGTGACATAACGTCTAGAAGGGTCTAGAAACCAAACTAATCCTCCAAATTCCAGTATATCCTCAGTGAGCTATTAACTGGTTGAACTTCACCTGCTGTATGAAATCAGCTATGAACTCCACAGCACTCTACAGAAATCGGCAAGATCTGGATTCCTTTTAACACAACACACTCTCCGTCAGACAGCGACACTTCTTACCACGCTGTTGGCATTTAGATTCCGTACACTTCATGCGCTCACAGACTTGCAACTACCTTCACAATTTGAATTAACTGCTTAAAACTCATTCAAGTTGTTGGTGGCCACTACTTCCTTTCTCAAGGACACACATGGGATTAAGAGATAAGCAATTTTTTATTCCATCAAAAATTTAGGTAAGAGAAATAATATAAAATAGTAGATAAATTCTTTCACCCATGAACCTAGCCTCTACATTGCATGTATGCCACATCTATTTCTGCCTCGTGAAATCTGTGATATGTTCTACTGCACAGAGAGTAAAGATCTACAAGTTCATCAAGGTGAAAAATTTAAATTAACTTTTAATTTGTTGAATTAGTCCTGCGAATCTCAATAATGGTAACGTGGTAAATTGAGGAAAATGTTGAGGTTGATTTATCTTTAACTTATGTTGTGTTGCTCCCTTTGGTCATCACAAAGAAAATAGATTTTAGCTGCTACTGAAAATTAATGTATCATCAAATTGACAATTCCACAAATTGTGTAATTTCTTACAGTCACTTCTTATTGTATAGAAATCTAAACATATTAAGATATTATTTCTATAGATTATTGTAAAGCAAAAATCCTTTCTGACATCTAAAAGGATGTCAAGGAGCCTTAAATCCAAAGAGATCAAAAAATCAAAAGAGGTTTTTTTCAATTGAAGTGTAGTTGTTGTAGTTGTTCTTACTATAAGTTAGGACAAGATAGGTGAAATCATGATTCGATTAATGAATCTTATTGGGACAAGTGTACAGAGAGATGCGAGGAAAGTCAAAGCTGCATAAACATTTTGTATATGCATATCCAACTAATTTTCTTAAGGACTACATATCTGCTCATGCCATTGTGAGGCCTCTTGCTGTCGTCTTTAAAAGGTTGTGGTGACTAGGGGAGATTCCTCGTGACTTGACATTTTCAATGGCAAAAATGACGATCTGAGGAACTACAAGTCAGTCAGACTCACCACCTGCAAGAGATGACATATTGTTGTGGTTTAGCCCCAGCTGGCATGTAAGTACCGTGCGACCACTCGCTCACTCCTCCCCGCAGCGGGGAATTGGTGAGGAGAATTGGGAAAAAGAAAGGCAAAACTCCTGGATTGGGATAAAAACAGTTTAACAGGACAGCAAAGGAAGAGAAAACAAGAAAAAGAGCACTAACAATAATAGAATATACTAAGCCCATGATTCACAGTACAAATTGTTCACTGCCCGGAACCCAATGCCCAGCCTGCTCCTGAGCAGCCATCCCACCCCCCCCTGCCCCGGCACCATCCCCACTTTATATACTGAGCATGATGTCATGCGGTATCGAATATCCCTTTGGCCAGTTTGGGTCAGCTGTCCCAGCTGTGTCCCTTCCAGCTTCTCATGAAAATTACCTTTATCCCAGCTGGAACCAGGACACATGAGGAAAGGTTGAGGGAACCGACTTTGATCTTAAGATAAGACTAAGAGACATCTTAGTGTTTCTTCAGCTACCAAATGAAGACGTTTAGACAAAATGGAGCTAGATTCCTCTTGGAAGTGCACAGTGGTGGGACAAGAGGCAAAGGACCCAGGTTGGAGCACAGGAAATACATATTGGAGACAGATATATATAAAGTTCTCAATAAGATTGATCAAATATTGGAACAGGTTACTTGAAGAAGTTTTGGAAACTTTGTCTTTGGAGATACTTCAGACTTGATGGGAAAGGCCCTGAGCTACCTGACCCAAATTGCCTCTGCTTTTAGTGGCAGTTTGGGCCAACCAGCAAAGGTCCTTCCAACTTGAGTTATCATAGACTGCACCTAGTCTATGACACAAACTGGCTTTCAGTTCTAGTAATGTAATTGGATATCTGGTGAAGAGCATTTCTGCACTTAATCAGTTCAATTCTCTGTTTTAAAAGGTTAAATATACACAATGGAACATTCAGTCAGTTCTCTAGGAAAGATTGGTCTGTGCCATTTTAGAAATTTGGTACATTTTCTTTATATTTATTGAATGACAACTGTCAAAACAGTTACCCTCAGCTGAAATACTCTTAAGGTGTCCTCCCAGGTTGAGTCACTACATAGTTGTGGCAAAATGTCTTTAGAGAGGGACACATTTCATCAATGGTGCTCTGTAATTTATTGTTATAGACAAAACAGTCACAAGCACCACGGGAATGATCCAAAACTTACTGAAACTCAGACTCTTTCAGACTTCATTAATGTCAGTTGATCTGTTAAATCTTAAAACTATAACATATTCAAAATCTTAAATACCTTGAGTTTGGTGGTCTGCGTGATTCAATGTAGAACTCAATTGACTTTTTCTTTTTTATCAGTAAATGCAGCCAATGAATGTCATAAAACATTTATTGCTAAATTGGCTATTGATATTTTTCCTAAAAGGCATAATTAATTGTAATAGATCGTTGCGTTGTAAATCAAGGCATAGGCAGATATTGTTAAATGAAGAAAAAAAACCCGATGATTTAAAGACTGTTAATTAATTGGAAAAAAAAGGTAGAAGCCCTTGAAACCATAAACTACATTTGTTCATAATGTCTATTATCTCTTCAATGTGTTTCTTATTCAAGAAAAGAAAGTTAGTTTACCAGTCCTTGAACTGATTTTGTTCCCTGTACGTTCCAGTACATGTGTAGGTGAATTGACTTAACTGGTTCTTAGCCTCAAAATCTAGACTGCTGCAAGGTTATGACTACAGACCAAGATCAACTGGGGACCTTTTATTTCTGTAACACCCTTGATCCAGTAATCAGGCATCAATCCCTTGTCTATCAAGCAGAAAAAAAGATTATGAATATTCTTACATTTAGACTAGGCCTAGATAAGCAAGCAATTAAAAATTCAGTTTGAACAGAGCTGACCACTAAAATTCTTTCCTCTGGATGTTTACCTCCAGTGGAATATACAGGAAACCAATAAATACATGTAGCATTTAGCAGCGAGGACACCACATTTTGAAAGAGTTCTAGAGTATGTGGTCATTTTACTTAAGGCTTGTAAGTAAAGAAGATAGTCAAGGAAGCCTTGAGATCACCAAGCAAGTCTCTACTTGAGTTGTTGCTGTCCTTTGTTCTTTTCGATCAGGACTTTTCCTGATGATATTATCTTTTGTTAATAACCCTTAAGTGCCTGCAGATGGCATGTTATTTGTAGTCCTTCTGTTCTTTTCTCACTTTGTTTTCCATAAATCCCCCATTAGATTAAACCAATGTAATTATACAATAAACTACCAAATAACCTTTTCTACGCTATTCACAGACTCTTACAGCACAGATCTGTTTCTGCCACATCCAGCACCTCTCTGGAAGTTACTAGGAGGAGGCTAAGTTTATACTACTGCCATTAAAGGACAGTGGGGGGTTAAAAAACAAGTACAAGGAGAACAGGATAAAAGCAAGAACAAAAGAGAATGCTTTGTGGTAGGCAGCACGCTGTTTGGGTATTTTAAGAGGCTAGCCTGGAGGTCCTGTTGCAATGAAGCGACTGTAGTGCCGTTCCCAGCAATATCTTTTGGGTCAGATATTCCAGACACAGAAAATGGAACAGGCTTTGCAGATCACAATGTGTCAGGCAGGACGGCTGATTCTCTGAGCGACTTCTCCTGCAGGGGGGAAAACCTGAAGCAAATAAAATCCCACAGCTTAGTACAGGTTGGTGTGAAGTGACTCCAGTGAGTGCCAGTGACACTTTTGCATTGTTATTTCAAAGCACGCATGCAATTCCACCCCAGGAAGAATACTGCAGAAGTCCCGGTGCACGCAAAGAGCAGCTGCCTGGAATTGCTTGCACTACATTGAGTTAGAGGAGCAGGACTGAAACAAGCTGAGGAGTGAAAGCAACTCACCGGAAAAATGAAAGCTGCAACTCCTGGTAGTTTAATTGCACTGTGTTGGCTTCAGAAACTAAAATATCTCTTACCTGCAGCGCCGTCACTGAAGATATCTAAATTGCTGACAGAATAGCTCGGACATTAGAGCCTGCAGGTTTGGTACCTCAAGTAACAATCTAGAAAGATCTGCCTAAGGTTTAATTGATTATTCTGACTCATCAGCATAACGCAGCTCAACTGCTTCAGCACAACACAAACACCACCAGTGCTGAAGATGAGCGGTGTTAAAAGCAGTGACATAAAAATCCTGTTTCCTGACTGATCTGAGGAGGAAAGGAATGACAGCTCACTGATTTATGATGGAATTTGATGATCCGATGACATCCACAGGATGCCCCTGTGCCCTTAACACCTTGTCCATGCTGCTGCTTCTGCATATGAAATTACCAGAGTGATACAAAATTCTGTGTATTTTGCCCATCATTGTAATGTAAAAAATTTTTCCAATAGTGTGACAGTTTGGGTCACTGCTAAGCCTTTATAATTAACATTTTGATATGTTTGCCTCATTTTGAGGACTTACAGGGTACAGATCTACTGTAATGGTCCTTTCATCCATTATGCACACTTGAAAAAATATCCTTTAGAGCTGGAAAATGTTATACTCGAGAAGTGACTATTGGCAAAAGAGAAAACAATTCTTGATATAAATCTAAGAATTTACTGTGGGCTTGGTTATTTTGGTGCAAGTCTGTTTCTTAGTACCAGCTGAAGTCTGAAAGACAGACACTGACCGTCCCCCGGGCTCAGCTGGCAGTTGAACTAGATGGTCCTTGTAGGTCCCTTCCAACTGAAATAGTCTGTTCTGTTCTATTAAGGCCAGGTTGGACAGGGCTTTGAGCAACCTGGTCTAGCAGAAGGTGTCCCTGCCCATGGCAGGGGGGGTGGAACCAGATGATCTTTAAGGTCCCTCCCAACCCAAACCATTCTACGATTCAAATGCATTACATTGTTTTGTGTGAGGAGCCCTATTTCCATACATTTGAAAACTGCAAAGTGAAGACTCAAATAAGCCACAAGAAAACAAAAGTATGGAAGATCTATATTAAAAGGGGGCGAGATGTGGTTTTAGTGGGTGTGGGTGGCAAGGTTTTGGTCGTGAGAAGCTGTAGGGAGGCTTCTATGAGGAGAGGCCAGAAGCTGCCCTGTGCCAGGTAGAGCTGGTCCCAGCCATCTTCACAGCAGCCCCACTGCGCCACGTCTGAGCCCATCAGCCATGCTGGTAGCACCTCAGGGAAAACATTTAAGAAAGGGCAAAACATTGCACAGCTGTGAGGAGTGAAGAAAGAAGTGTAAGAAACAGCCCTGCAGACACCAAGGTCAGAGGAGGAGGAAGAGGTGCTCCAGGAGCCAGAGCAGAGATTCCCCTGCAGCCCGTGGAGAAGACCATGGTGGAGCTGATACCCACACCGCAGCCCATGCAGGACCCCACGCCAGAGAAGGCAGATATGCCTGGAAGGAGACTGCAGCCTGTGGAGAGCCCACACAGGAGCAGGTTTAACCTGAAGGAGACTGCATCCCATGGGAAGGACCTGTGCTGGAGCAGGGGAAGATGGGAGGAGGAAGGGTTGCAGAGAGGAGCCATCACGGACTGACCACAGCCCCCAGTCCCCATCCCCTTGTGCTGCTCAGAGCAGGGAGGGATGTAGAGGAGCTGTGAATGAAGGAGTGAAGTTGACCCTGGGCAACAGGGGGGAGAGAAAACTATGTTTTAATTTGTCTTTGTTTTTCAATATCCAAACCTATTGTAATTGTCAATAGTTCAAATTAATTTTCCCCCAGTTGAGTCTGGTTTGCCCATGAAGGTAATTGGTAAGTGATCTCCCTGTCTTCATCTCAACCCATGAGTTTTTTCATCTTATTTTCTCCCCCTGTTCTGTTGACGAAGGGAGAGCGGCAGAGAATTGTGAGAAAAAATGTGATTAGAGATAGCAATGTAACTGTGTTATTCAGAGCACAAAAAGACTCTTTTTAAAAATGGAAGAATATAGCAAATAATTCACCGGTTTCCATGTGGCTTGAAGAGCTTTGCATTAAAAAAGCATATTAAAATATGAGTGTCCTGGAACATGATTTGAAAACCATTTTACCATAATGTTATCAACAAAAAGAAATTTAAATATTCCCGTTGAAACGGACAGGAGTCACAGCCTCGCTGGCAGAGGCGCGGAGAGGTTGGGGCACAGTCAGGCTGCAGCTGCCAGGAATAACTGGGAATACTGGGAACAGGACACAGCTGGCTGCATCCCGCTGGCGGCGGTGGCACAGGAGTGGGTGGCGCAGCCAAAAGGGCTGTCTAATTACGTTGGGTGCCATGTTGGGCACCAAAAAGGACTGTTGTGGTTTAACCCCAAATTGTAACCCAATACCCTGCAGCCACTCACTCACTCCCCCCCCCTCCCCGCTGGGGTGGGGAGGAGAATCGGAGAGAAAGGGAAACTCGCGGGTTGAGATAAAAACAGGTCACCAGGACAGCCAAGGAAAAATATAACAATATATTAATAATGATGATAATGATAATATATATAAGGATAATAGAATATATAAAACAAATGATGCACAATTTCTCACCACCAGATGACCGATGCAGCCCGTCCCGAGCAGCAGGCAGGGAGCAGGGGTATCCCCCCCAGCTATCCCAGAACAGCCAGTTCCAGAGAGAGCAGGCGAGGGAACCAACAGCTGAACAAATGAAAAACAAAAAGGAAAAACAGGGAAACAAAAAGTGACCTGAAGGGAAGCTTAAGGATTAAGGCAAGGTAAGGGTCTAGAAGCCTAAAAGCCTAGCGGCGCACCGGCCAACCCTCACTTATCCCAGCCATGCCATCTCTGGTATGGAACATTCTCTCTGGCCAGTTTGGATCAACTATTCTGGCTCTGCCCCTCCCAGGTTTTTGCACCTGCACATGAGCAAAACCTGGGAAACTGCAAAATGTCCTTGGTGGTTCAGCAGCAACCAGCACCATCAGTGTGCTGTCACCGGTCTGCTCACACTAAAGCCAAAACACAGGGGCTGCTGAAAACAAAACTAGCTCCGTCCCAGCCTAAACCAGGACAAGAGGTTACATTGGTTATTACAAATCTCGTCACTAAAGAGCAGATGGGCACCACAATACTGACAGAGTATAATGGGCAGAGCGACATCCCACAGTAGGTAGCCACAAAACATGAGGAATGGTAAAGAAACCAAGTCTTGGAGCAATGGTCGGAATAGGAATAATAAAAACAGGTCTGGCTTTTATCCACGACGTTGTATCTATGACAGGTACGTCCTCCTACCCACTGACCAACCGCTGTTATGGTATCTTCTTACAGGAAAGTTGGAGCAGTTTAACATCACTATCATAATAACTTGCAACATAATGGGCATTTATTTAAGAATTATACCTATTTATTACTTCCCATTTGTGAACTTGCTTTTCTTTCCTGTGACACACTCATTGCTGTTTCAGAAAGGATAAAAACAGCATTCAGAAAGTCCCATATATACTGGTTTTTAGCAATCCTTCTCATTTCAAAAATCTAAGTTCAATTTATATTAGGTAAGATTTTGGAAAAAAAGTTATATCACCGTCTCCTACAGTGGCTTATGCCAGAGAAAAAAAAAAAGAAAAATAAAACAAACTAAATCTTTCCTGGATTTTTTTTTTTTCTATTTCCTGTAAATTGCTAAATAAAGGACTCATTGATCCCGAATCATACGCATCTTTTTGTGTTAAATAATCTTCAGTGAGCCTTTCTTCTATTAATTTCTCTAATCCTTATATTGTCCTAGGTATGCTGTTGGTATCCAAGGCACCTATGATAATGAAATATATAATGGATTCAAATATTATTTCTTTTTTATTGGTTCTAGAACTTGTATGCTGTAATTTCATTGGATGCTTCCTATTTCTTACAACATAACAAATACTGAAAAATGGGTCCCTATCCACCTTTTATTTGAGATTTGAGGGTTTTTTAATGTCTTCATCATAGTCTTCTTGATATCTTTTCCAAGCAGAAGAATCTCAGTTTATTTAATATATCCATTTGCAGAATAAAATAGATTAAATTTTATACTCGCAGTCATATTTGTTCCTCTTCTACATTCATTATTTTTAGCTCTTTTATGCCCCTGTGATTTTACACAGTGGTACGGTGATATCTTCTGTCTGGTTCCCCATCCTTTTCCTAACTTTTAACATAATACTTGCTTTCTGAGCCACCACTAAGCACTGGAGCTGATATTTTCATATAATTATTCACAATGATTTCAAGAGCACTTCTCTGAGTGCTAATACTAGTTTAGGACCTACCATGTGCACAGGCAGAGCTGTTTCACAATAAAAAACTTAAATTTATCAGTGCTGAACCTCATTTGCCCCATTTTTGTTCAATCACACGCATTGCGGCAGCCTTCTGAAACGCTTCGCCGATGCATTCCTTCTTCTTTGCATTGAGGAAGTTTGTATCTCGCAATCTTTGCCACCTCTGTTGTCCGCAGTAACTTCTGTTCTTCTGCACCGAGGCCAATCCAAGAAGCGGATTAAAACCAGGTTTATCTCAGTGGGTTGCTATTTCAGACCTTCTAGGGACTCCCCCTCGGACACTGCACAGTATAGTGACTTGCTCCGACATACCTCGGCGGTTTGTGCTGAAATGAAAGTTCAGCTTTAACTAAATCTTCTGTCTAGTGCCCTGTCAAGAAGGGTCCAATGTAGAGACAAGACTTGCATGTTTTGAATCACGTTTTTGCTCCTAATACACTGCCATTTCACCATACTAAGTCTATGCATAGGTATCCATTTATATTTTGCGTTATTATTGATAAATCATAGAATCATAGAATCGTTTAGGTTAGAAGAGACCTCCAAGATCATCGAGTCCAACCGTTAACCCAGCACTGCCAAGGCCACCACTAACCCATGTCCCTTAGCGCCACATCTACACGTCTGAATTGCTACGGCATTTTTCCTTCTCATCACAAAAGAAAAGTACTGATATTCTGGCTGCTTGCTTTTTATTTTTTCTTTTCCAACACTACAAACAAAGGAAATTTACCCTAAAATCCAAGTATCTACCTAAGTAGACTTGAGGGTTTTGTCCTATATTATCACTCTTAAACGGATATTTCTGTCCTTGTAGAAAGTGACAGATTCTAAAGTCACCTCATTGCCATTTTGCACCACTCGGTACCCTAAAAGTGCTGTAGTACATTTGCAAATACTGAGTGCAATTACCCCGATGTTGCAAGCTCCTGGCTGGCAGAAGTATGACGATGCCAGCTCACGCACGGGTACCCAGAGATCTAGCGTCGCGCCCGCCCGGAGCCGGGGGCTGCACGGGCTCCTCCTCCTTTCCTCCTGCATCTAAAGCAGATCTGCTCCAGGAGGGAATGGTAACCGTGCGTCAGACACAATAGGATTAGCATAGCTACACACTGCGGTTGGAACAAGAGAGTAAGTTTTTACTTTCCCCACCTTCTTTAATAGACCATCAAAATAGCAGCAGTACCCATGCAGAACCGGTCCGGTCTCTAACATGCTGCGTATTTTCAAAACACAACCATAGATGTATTTAAAAATAGCATTTCTTGAATGGAAGATCAATTGTTTTTCTTTTATTGCATATTCATTAATTTAAAACCAGATGAGTTTCTAATAAGATCTTCCTTTTTTCTTCTCTCCCTGTCTTCATCTTGCGTAACTTTACTTTTCACACCTTGGTTTATTCGGTATTTATGTTTCTCATTTTCACCTTTAAGCAGACTACAGTAGTGTACTTTTTTCTTTTGTTGGTCTAGGGCTTGAAGAATGTGATTATATTCACTTTTCAGCAACATCTTTAGCTATCATCTGCACTATGTTTTCTCTTGGGTTTACTCGGATATTACTCAGTGACTTCTCTGGTACTTCCAATTTCCATTTCTGGCAGCTTTAAGGCTAGCTCGTACCATTGCTCCCTGTTTGCTAAGGTGAAAGCCATTAATAATTATGGTAATTATTTGATCCTCCACTGCGAGCATGGCTGGAGCACGTGGCAGTGACAGACTCACGAGCTGCGTGACCCGTGCTTGGGAGGCCTTCGGGAATTTGTAGTCTTGTGAGAAGGGACCCGCCAGGGATGGAAATCTTGCACAGGAGCGGCAGGTGCCTGCGCCCAGCTCCCGTTTATTATTTAACGGGCCCTGAGGGGTCACAGCATCCTGGAACACTGCAAGGAGGGGCTGCAGACAGGGTCTGAGACGAGACATGTGAAGGTCCCCAGGGTGCTGGTCGGGCTGCTGGTCGTGGCTGGTGCTCACCGTCTGCACAGCAGTTCTCATTTCTGCTTCGCGATCTTCTGGGAACTTCTCCTGGGATGTTCAGAGCCAGGCTACCGCTGAGAAATCTGGCTCCTGGTCAGGGAATGACAAGAGCCCGTTAAGCTAACGCTGGAGGGACAGAGGGGACGGAAAGGGGACTGCGCAGTGCTGGGCGCAGCTCCCGGGAGCAGTAGTTTGCCGGGCAGGCCATACAGACGGGCGCGCAGAAGGCAGCTGCAAACTGCTGAAGACAGTGTGGATTGAGGGTTGGACTAGATGATCTTCAAAGGTTCCTTCCAACCCAAACCATTCTGTGATTCTGTGTGATTCTGTGATTGAGCACCATCGGTAGTGCCATGAAATGCGGCGTGGTCCCCAGCACTGACGGGAGCAACTACCCCAGCAGGTCTGAGGCTTTTATTGAGTCCAGGTCCCTGATGCAGAACGCACCTGGACCACGAGGACTGATGGGGCGGGGGGAGACAGCAGCCTGCAGCTGAGTGAGGTAGCAGTCAACAGGGGTCGAAAGCAGAGTACAGAGTGATGAGAAGAAAGAGGAATGGGAACAATCAGATAGGGCATAGATGCATCCACCTCAGGTGTGCTCGCGTGACTGGAGCGCTGCGATGGGCAAGCTCTTCAGGAAAGAGTCGGGGATGGTGAGGAACAAGCCGTGGGGCCCTCTGGTGTGGCTGATAGGCAGCGAGCTGAACACGAGCCAGCAGCGTGCCCTGGCGAGGGCAGCAGCACCGCGGGTGGCACGCACAGGAGACCAGGGGGAGCGTTACTCCCCTCCGCTCAGCACTGCTAGAACACATCCAGATGCTGCACCCAGCTTTGGGCCCCTCGGGACAGAAAAGGCGTTGACGAACTGGAAGGAGGTCAGTGAGGCCCACACTGGAGCACCTGCCCTGGGACGAGAGGTCACAGGAGTGGGACTTGGTCACCCTGGGGCAGGTGGGCTTCAGGGGGACCCACAGCAAGTGCCCTGGCTGTGGGGAGGGGATGGAGAAGATGGAACCAGTGTCTTCCCAGAGGTACATGGAGGGAGGATGGGACACAATGGACAAAAACTGAAACAGAACAGATTGGATGTAAGGAGAAACTTTTTCTGATGAGGACAGTGGAGCTTCCATTGCTAATGGAAGAGACTGCCCAGAGAGATTGTGCCATCTCCATTCTCAGAGGTTCTCAAGCTCCAGCTTGGTCAAGCCATGAGCAACCTGGTCTGAGCCCAGTGCTGTGAGCAAGAGGTTGGACAGAGACCTCCTGAGGCCCCTCCCCGCCTGCGTGATCCTGGGAGTCTATGACATCCTTCATCTTAAAGCACGCTGCAGCTGTTAGAGACATCTTACCCCACCCCTCCAGACAAGAAAGAGAAAGAAAGGGAGAATGTTGAAAGTGTTAAGCGTAATGTACCTGAAGCAGAGATCTCTCGTTCCAGCTGATAAGAGATGGGTAAGGATAAGGACATAGATATACACGCAAAAAAAAATTCCTTCTGAATAGAAACTAGAAATTACAGAAGTAGAAAATAAATTATTTTTTACCAAATCATTCATTATTAGGAAGCCCAGAATACCAAGTTTTGGTATTATAAAACAAATTCGTAAATTTATTCATCAAACTAAATATCATGCCTAGTTTGAATTTTTGGCTCTGATAAATTTTGAACATGATATTGAATATTGTTTTCTATTTTCTGAAGATGTCTGTCCCTCTTATAAATAAATCAACACAAGAAAAAGAGTCTAGGACATGAAAGATTATTCCCATCTTATCCACTCTTACTAGGAACGTTTTTTGATAAATTCATTTCTTTGAGCCAGCAAAACTTTGCCCCTTCCCATAAATTGTACTGGAAGTTATCTATAATCACGGGTTATGTGTCCAGCCAGCTCAGGTATCCTTTCAAATACTGAATCCCTCAGTAAAATTTATTTACATCAAGCTGCTTATGTTTATGATGACACCAATGGTGACATCATTCATCAAAATTATTTTTCAAGTTGTGATAAAATCAGGATTAAAGTACTGGTGACCTGTACTTCAAAAGCTTACGGGCAGAACACACCATGATTTGTAAAAGTCGCATTAAACACGCTCATACAAAATAATACAGCATACAGAATACTCATTAAATTCCTTCAAACTCTTACTGTATTGATCAGTGATCAGACTGTCAGGGATGTGACCTATTTGCTCTCCCATAGAGCATCCTTCTGACATTTACCGTGAGGAGAAACGTGGCTACTCCTCTGGTATTACCTTGGTAGCAAACGAGGAAAGTAAAGCACAGGAGCAAAGAAAGCTGGAAACTGGGATAAATGACAGACATGTCCTGGTTTGCTCTTTTGCTCGTTTAAAATAATTATAAATTATTGAACACACGCACACTAGCTATTCTTTTATTTATCCTTTGGACCATGGAAGTAAGAAGTGAGAGAGTCGCGCTCCCACCTTTTGTTTTCATTGGGTGGCCACACAGCAGGTGATACTTCACAAGTGTCATCAAAGACTTCACATCACAACACAAGTGGACCTACATGGGTGAGGCATTATTAATGCAAGCTAGTATTTATTTTATGTAAAACAGGCAGGCCCTGGCTTCTGCTTCTGGCTTTACAGAATAGAAGAGTACAATAGCATTCATATTCGTTATGAATGACAGTTTAGGAAATATAAAGACATACAAAGCAATTGTTCTTCGGATAAAGCGTTTCTTCCTCAGACTGCATTTCTCAGCGTCGTGACCAGAGGGATGCATCTGGTTCTGCGCAGCGTACAATGCCGAACAGTTTAACCGTACATTTTCTTCTCCGTCAGGTCAGATATTTTTGCCCCGGCAAGGATGAGGCACAAAGGAGAAGCAGTGGGACTGCAGTTAACAGAGCACCCTCTCAATTGCACTATTCACTTTAAACAAGCACAGCAATTGATGCAGAAGAACTGGCTGAGACCGATGAGTCATGCACTCCTGAGTACAGCACGGAATTGTTCTGTCTGTATCAGAGACTGGAGGGTTCTCTCTGTGCTGTACATGTAAAAGTACATTAAATTGAGACTATTGTGCTGTGACATTTCTGTTCTAGACAATTGCAAGTTAAATCAATGCACATTTTATCATGTCTTTGAATGTCTAGAAATAGTTTGCTGCACAGTACCTTGTCAAACACTTTGGCGTGAATATTTACTCGGGAGAGCTCTGTAATTCTGCATAGGCTAACTTAGGCTGTGGTAAAAAAAAATCACCCGCTTCAGAAACAGTGTCGTTCATACACCACTCCTGCTCCAGCATGGGAGTAATCTTGTAGAATCACAGGATCACAGAATTGTTTAGGTTGGAAGAGACCTTTAAGATCATCGAGTCCAACCGTTAACCCAGCACTGCCAAGGCCACCACTAACCCATGTCCCCAAGAGCCACATCTACACGTCTTTTCAATCCCTCCAGGGATGGGGACTCCCCCACTGCCCTGGGCAGCCTGTGCCAGGGCCTGACAGCCCTTTCGGGGAAGAAATGGTTCCCAAGATCCAACCTAAACCTTCCCTGGTGCAACTTGAGGCCGTTTCCTCTTGTCCTGTCGCCTGTTCCTTGGGAGAAGTGACCGACCCCCACCTCTTTATTGTAATCCTCTTTAAGTCCTAGCAGCAAACAGAAAAGTGGAGTAAAGCTCTTCCCAGTCCTTAACCATCACTGAATCACACGTGGCCTAGAAGGACACCTGCAGAAGACAACGTCAACTTCTGACAGCAGAACCGAATTCAAAATCTGAGTGGGCTGAACAAGAATCTGGGACTTCACCACCCATTCATCTCGGTAAAAAAGCAGAAGCAGGGCAGCAGTGAATTCCTTATCCTCATATCTACCTAGGTCTTAATCAGAATGAAAAATATAACAAAGAAAATAAAATCATCTTTCTCAAGTAAAGCCAAACCACTGAAATTACAGGCGATGCCAAGCCCAAGATACCTGCAAAATGTGCGGTTTATGGCAGTTCTTACATTAATGCATTTTCTGTCAGAATTTAAAAACACCTTCTAAACACACATCTAAAACCTGACCTATAACTGCCAAAATACAGTCACAAGGTTGGAAGTGAGCTGTAAAAAAGAAAAATAAGTGATTGACAAGCTAACTCACAATAATCATGTAGGTAACCTAGGATCAAATAGAACCGACTCTTGTTTACCAATTTAACATTTCTTTGCCTGTTTGGTATCATAAGAGTAAATATAGCTTTTAAAAGTCAAATAGAACTGATTTATTAATTTATTCTTAGCACTTTAAGAATCATTAATGATAACTCTCTAGTTCTATGTTGCTAGTGTTTAAGAAACAGCTATTAGAAAATCAGTGCATAATGATACTACCAAAGAATCAACTGTTCTAATAGCCACAGATACTGGAGAGGAAGATTCTTGACTCATCAGAATTTGTTCACATGTAGCAATTAGCAACGAAAGTTGTTCGTGAAATAGCTAGATTCTTTTTCTTTTTGAATAAATGGAAATAGTATTTTGGGAGGAATATAGTTCATTTTTGAAACTACAGGCAGAATCACAGAATCCATAATGGTGGGAAATTCATATAAATGTGAACATAACATTTACTGCTAGAAACTACAACAAGGCATCCAAAGCTCTTAGATGCTTCTTCAATATCAACAACTTCCAATAAACGATAGAATGAAAAGACACCAGATCTTACTGCCCGTCACTCATGTTATCCACCGACTGATTCTAGGTATGATAATTGAGAAATTTCCTCTCTTCTCCCCAGAAATTCTAACAGCCCCAAACACTACTTTGTAGGATTTCAGTAACCAGCTGTCTCGAAGCTGTTTCTGGGTCTCAGCTCCGTATCAAGAATATCACGAAATTACACCAGCACAGTTGGATTCCAAGCACTCCTGTTCATTGACTTTGCACAAATACGCAAGAGCTGATAATGGATCGTGAATCACCACTTTGGAGGTTTCTGGTGGCAGAAAACAGAGAGACTCTATAAAGGGCTTCCAAGGTATTTATGGGAATAACACCCACTTCCAACACGTTACGCTTAACAAGCCTCCTGCTTGTCTCAAAGTTCGGTCAGTCACCCGCTGACATCGTAACGCTGATGGAGGGCAGGGTGGGCCGAGACTTGTGGCAAGTCTTTTGCTAAGACTTATGACAGGCAGAACACAGAAAAGTTCCATTAGTGGTTAATTCAGAAAGAAACATCATTTGACACCGTGCATGAAAAAAATCAGAAGTTCTTTTTACTCGGGGTTTTGAGCACATCCAAGTTACATCAGTCAGTGAAGAAAGACAAGGAGTATGAGAAATGCTGCAAGCTCAAACCAGAAAATAAGCCTTGATTTACCCTTAAAGAGACCTGAACAGAAATAACTGATGTCACAAGTTCAGAACGGGGTGCAGCTGGCTGAAACCAGTCCTATAGGAAGGGATCTTTGGGTAATGAGAATATTTGTATGAGTACATTACAATGTATCCTTGCTCGAAAATTGAATAAACTAAAAAATTAGGACATGGAACAGATTTATATAGGTTTCTTTGGGCTTCCTTTCCTAAGGTCTTCTTAATAGCTTTGTGGGTTTATTGTCAAAGTTAAAATAAGTCAATCACAAACAGAACAGGAGACAATAATGTCATTGCAGTGGAAAGGCAGACACCGCACAAGAAATGCAAAGATGAATACTACACGCACATGAAACAGTTCTTCTCCACTCAGCCAGCATAAAGCCACGGCTGAATGACTGTAGAATATCTTGAGAAAGTAGAGCAGAGGAACACAATAGTGATCAGAGGTCTGGAAACCACGACGCAAGAGAAAAGACTGAAGAAAATGGGAAATACAAGGAAGTGGCTGACATGACTTTTAACAGTCCTCAGCTACGTTTGATGGAGGAAGGAGAATTCGTTTTTCTATATCCACATAGCCAGAACAAAAAGTAGTCTAGAACGAGAAAGATACAGACGAGACGTTAAGAAAAAAAAGCCCACAATTCTTTATTAGAGAAGTTAATTAACAAGGAAATAAGTTACCTAACAATTGTGGGCTCTCCCTTACTAGAGATATTAAAAGAATCTGTCCTGAATCACAAACACGTTACTGATCCCAGGTTAGCGGAAAGGAATGAACGTGGTAACATCTTGAGATTCTTCCCAGCGTTGCTTTTTCATGACTCTATTAGAAGAAAATCTATAGAATAGGAAAATTATTAGCACGTTTACTGGAAAACTGATTTGAAAAGCACATGTATTTTGATTTTCCTTGTAGACCGGCACACTTCATTTTACTGGCATTAGTACAGCCCAATTACAAGTGCACAGATTGCCCCACTTGAAAACACATATGCTCTCTCTTTCCAAATGTGCATATGTGTATTTTCTTTGTTTCTTTTCTCAAGACATATTTGGACGGGTGTGTGACTATGTACGGTGGTTTAGTGTTATTATAGAAAAATGGCAAGACCAACTACATAATCAAAGAGCAATTTAAGAAGAGTGAGGTCTGATTAATTAGACTTAATTAGATTTGACCACTGTAAACATGATCATAAATTATTTTGGTCAAATGGACCGAAATTAACTCTGTGACTTCATAAGCACAAATTAATTCTTCATCTTCATTCAGGAACAGAAAGGAACAGCCGGGCACGGACGGGAACCGCAGCGATCAGGAAGCAAAGAGGAGTGAGCCAAAGTCCACCCTGAGTAGGGTCCGTTTTATGGAGTTCTCAGAGCAGAGACCACCTTTCCGATGTGCACTTCTATAGTGCCCAGCACAATGAATTCCTAACTGAAGAAACAATTTGGTAAATAAGTACATGTACAATTAGATAGAAAACTAGAAAACTAATGTGCTACTGTTGGATGTGTTTATTCTACAGGCTGATAAACTGCAGTATGAATAATGTATTTTCTCTTAATATTTTTTGTCCAGAAAGGACAAAATTTGCTTTAATGCTTATTTTCCCTTAGTTAAATGACAGAAAAATCCTGATAATATGCTGTCACAGTATTTCAAGTCTCATTTAGCACTTGTCTGCTGCAATCAACTGTCGTCTTTACCTATTGTCACTAAAAAGTGACACTTCTGGACACTGGATTTTCTAAACCAAGAATGAAATGCCAAGATTATTTAAAACGGAATAGATTTTTACACCCTTGACTTTTGAATGATGGCAGAAACTTTGAATTGTGATTCTCCTGTTCCTTGTAAAGGGTAGAAATGTACATCTAGAAATGTTTGAATAGGCAGTAGGATGGCAGTATTTGGGTTGCTTTACCTTTGCTTTCTGTTCATATATATACACTCTAGTTTTTCACTCCCCATTCAAGCACTTCAACCATTTTTCATCAGAGAAACAAAACCATAATTTCTGCTGAAGGAATTCTAGGAATTCAATGGGGAGTATCAATAGTTAAAAAGATACACTATCTGTCAGCATCCACATCTTCAGTCATTGTAAAGCTTAAAACGGCTCAGGGAAGTTGCCGGAAATCTTTTCTTAGACCTCAGTGACGCGTGAACAAAACACGTGTAACAATTGGCTAACATAGCTACGAACATAGGCACATTTATAACTTGCAACAGCAAGGCAAAATACCTAACAAAAGCCTCGTGGGTATTCTAAAAGACACTTTTAATGAAGTTGATCATCAGCACTGGAAGTGTCCTCTCCAGGAACAACGAAGCAAAAATTGCATTTGAGGGAGCAACTTACAGTATTGTAATAATGAACATAATATAATCTTTCTCTCCCTCTTTCTCCACAAAAGGAAAAAAAAAATAGTGAGCTACACAGAATAATTGTAGATTTTCTATTCTTTGTGGCCACTTTATAAGTTACAGTGACAGTTTGAAATTTTCTTTTTATACTAGGCAAGATCATTTATAATTTGTGATCCATAGTTCAAGCACCTGTGATTTTATGTTATTTCTAGTTCAATCACACCCAGCTGAAACACTTGCACATTTTTATGGTTATAAGCCTTGATAACAGTCTTTTGTGTAATGAAGGAAAATTCTGAGATTCACTTCTGCTAAAAATCCTTACGTGTAGAAACCTTTGCAGGAAAATAACAACAACAACTGGTTCATTGATGGAAACCACCCGCTTTCTTGCACACCCTGATTAGCCTGGTACAATATTCCTGCCCCACTGAAAACCTCCGCTAAAGTCACGGGGCATTTGAATGCCTGCAGACTGGCGGGTTGAGCCTTCACTGCATTCTTGGGTTTATAGCCTTTTAAAAATTTTTATTTCTTTCTGCTAGACCTTCACAGAGCCTTTCTCTACCATTTGAAATGTTAATTTCCTTAATAAATGGTGGATGATATACATGTGCAGTACATGACATAAGTAGAAGATGTGATCGTTAAAAACAATTTTAAGATATGGTAGTTGAAAACAAATAGCTTAGTTATCATCCTAATGGATGTAATCCATTCCTAGCTAGAGTCCAACTTCTATCCACGACTGCTTTCAATTAGCAGTCTGCTAAAGAAAAAAAAAGAAAAGGCAAAAAGAGATCTGCTGGTGTTCATCTTCAAATACAGTTAAACAGCCCAATGCTTTTTCAGTTAATGTCTATCGCATTGACAAACACCCCTTACCTGAGAGTGATCGCCAGAACCCCTGCAAAGGGTATTTTTGCTCTCAATTTTCCTGTTTTAATCAGGAAATTGTGATCAGTATATTCTTGGTCTGGAGACGGGTTGAAGGCCAATACTATACAGCCATGGGCAAGCTCTTCTAGCTCAGACAGTGCTGCAAAATGTCAACATGTCTTGGTTTTGACCATCTTGTTAAAATACTCAAAGATGGTGGCTTTACTTCATTATTAATTACTAAGAAAATATCGAATATATTTTTGCTTTAACAGCCTATTTAAAGGCTGGTTTAAAAATTCTTTCCATTGATTGTTTGTAATTTCTGATGCATAAAAATGCTAAAAACGATTGTAAAAGCCCTGGTTACTTCAGAAACCAATTTGCCTTTTAGCCCACGCCTGGGCATGTTTGTACAGTATCCCTAGAAAGATAAAAATAGGCTTCACACCATCATTGTTTTCGGAAAACTATTGCATAGTCACCAAATCTGCTGCCATTGAGCATCCCCATCTGCCATGATAATCTTTAATGTCCTTTGTCAGAAGCTGTGCCATACACATATCTACTGACATATGACTACCACACACAGATCAGAAATAAATTTAAAACTCAAAGTCAAAGAAACTTTGGTAGTCAGATATCTGGGGTGACAGCTGGCAGTCTGGCATCTCCAGACTTTTTTCTTTTTGTCCTTGAATGCTACTATATCTATAAAAGAATATGTATACATGTATAAATAAACATACACATATTATACCATTCCATATTTTTCTACAGTCTTTTTTATATATTCATGCCCATAAGAGAGGTTCCTCATGCTAAGGAAATGGGCAATGAACAGCATGGCGTTCAGCGATGACGTGGGATATAGCGGTCGCTTTTAAGGGAAAATAGCTCCAGCCAGATCCAACAGCCCCGAGCAGCGAGGCTGCTGCCGCGGCGCATCCCCTGGGCCAAGCAGTCCAAGGCTGAAGGTGTGTTCCCAGCAGACACACACACAAAGCACAAGTACACACCACATATATACAGAGACACAAACACCACCAACGGCCTCATAGAGTCATAGAATCGTTTAGGTTGGAAGAGACCTTTAAGATCATTGAGTCCAACCGTTAACCCAGCACTGCCAAGGCCACCACTAACCCATGTCTCCAAGAGCCACATCTACACGTCTTTTCAATCCCTCCAGGGATGGGGACTCCACCACTGCCCTGGGCAGCCTGTGCCAGGGCCTGACAGCCCTTTCGGGGAAGAAATGGTTCCCAAGATCCAACCTAACCCTCCCCTGGCACAACTTGAGGCCGGTTCCTCTTGTCCTGTCGCCTGTTCCTTGGGAGAAGAGACCGACCCCCCCGGCTCCAACCTCCTTTCAGGGAGTTGCAGAGAGCGAGAAGGTCTCCCCCCAGCCTTATCTCCCCTCGTCCTGCTCCCCTCTCCGGCTGGACAGGATGGACACCCACTGGTGAGACTGAATGCACACATGTGATCAAGGTGGAGCTCAGCAGCTGGGCTCAGGCACTGGGCCTGCCCAGTAGCTGGCCCCTGGGTCCCAGTCTCCCCAATTGCTGGCCCCTGCATGTAGGAGCCCTCAGGGCTGCAGCTCTTGTCCAGCTGCTGGTACAGACCATCCCACACCCCCTGAGCCAGACGGGACGCCCCTGGTCCCGTAGCCGACCCACCATGGTCTCACCCCTAGAGACACCCAGGGTATCTCACGTCCAGGGCTGGCCATCAGAGACCTGCTCCCCCCCTTGCTCCCAGGCCATGTCACCTGCTCCCCAGCTTGTGCGGCTTGCTCTTTGCTGGTGCTCACCCACTCCGGCACACACCCGCCCTCGCTGCCCCAGGGACACGGGGACCCTCCGGCCCATGTTCAGCCCCCAGCTGAGCAGGGCTGACACAGAGCCAAGGCCTTTGTTGCTCCTCACCCCACCCCACCAGCGAGGAGCTGGGGGGCACAAGGGGCTGGGAGGGGACACAGCCAGGACAGCTGACCCCGACTGACCCCAGGGATGTCCCACACCATACGGCGTCATGCTCAGCATATAGAGCTGGGGGAAGAAGGAGGAAGGGGGGACGTTGGGAGTGATGGCGTTTGTCTTCCCAAGTCACTGCTCCACGTGATGGACCCTGCTGTCCTGGGGTTGGCTGAGCACCTGCCTGTCCATGAGAAGCAGGGAATGAATCCCTTGTTTGGCTTTGCTTGTGCGTGGCTTTTGCTTTCCCTGTTAAACTGTCTGTATCTCAGCCCAGGAGTTTTCTCACTTTTACCCTTCCGACTCTCTCCCCATCCCACTGCAGGAGGGTGAGCAAGCGGCTGCGTGGGGCTTAGTTGCTGTCTGGGATTAAACCACGACAGTCCTTTGTGGCGCCCAACATGGGGCTCGAAGTGTTCGAGGTAACGACAGACTTGATTGGAATGTGCGAGATCGAATTCATAGCTGTTATTGCTGTTTAGCTATTAGTGGGCAGCCTTCTGTGCTTGCCGTGGGGCTCGCCTGCCTCGCTGCGTACTAGAGCCTAGTGCTCATTAGTGGCTGCTTTTTGCTTTTGCTGCTCACTGTGCTGCTCATCATCCCACTCTGCTGTGCCTGGGAACGTTCTGATAACAGCAACGGCCACGCGCCAGGGCTGGCAGGTGGCCAGGGCATCGCTGCTGTGCTGGACGGGCTGGAACTCCAGTGTGAACTCGAGTCGAAGGGACTGTCACCCGTGGATGAGTCCATGCAGGAGCAGGACACCCCGAAGCGTCTGTGGCCACGGATAAGCCCATGCCAGAGCAGGTACATCTCGAACGTCTGTGGCCATGGTTATGTCTGTGCCGCAGCAGGTACACCTCTGAAGGGATCGTGGCCCAAGGATAAGTCCACGCTGGAGAAGGTACACCTCAGAACATCAGTGGCTGTGCATGAGGTCATGCTGGAGCACCTCCAAGCATGTGGCCATAGATTAAGTTGTGAAATTCATAGTCATTCTTCTCAAAGTTAAGAATTTGGGGTGACTTTAGATTTTGTAATTTATTTGCCTGTGGAATCTGTGCAGGACACTATGCGAAGAGGCTCAGATCCAGGCTTTGAATGTAACACCTGATAGCTGCAGTTAAGGGCCATCTGTTTGCATGAAAGAAGTGTGAAGAGATCCATTAAACAAAGGGAAGAAAAATACTTTTGTAAGTTGAGAATTCTCTTTTTGCTGCTTGGTCTTCAGTGGACTTTTGTCACCACTTCCCCTACTCGGAAAAATACTTCATGATATCACAGCGACGACTAAGACAGACAGAGCCTTAAATAGAGAACAACGCTGCATGGAAATAGTCAGTGGGTGACGCATTACGCGTGGGACTGTAGGCGATGTCTGGAATTAAGCAACCCAATGCCTTGTTCTACTTAATGTCACTGTGCTTGTAAGATCATTGTAGGTTTAAGAATAATCATTATTTTATCCACTGTATCTATGGCTTTTAGTGAAAACTGGTAATTAACGGTCTAATAAAAATAGACCAAACCCCCCATGCTTTCTATCATTTCTGTCATTTAATGCAGGAAATTTGAACTGAATTAAATGACGGAAAGCATGCATTTGGGGTAACTTCAGTAGTGTATTGTAAAGATGTCTAGTCTGTCGGAATGGATTTTGCCTTTTAGTGCAGCAGTATTGCCAGTTGCAAGCTCAAGCAACAACTCTAATATGGACAAAAATGCAGAATGATCATAGAATCACAGAATGGGTTGGGTTGGAAGGGACCTTAAAGATCACCTAGTTCCAGCCCGCCTGCCATGGGCAGGGACACCTTCCACTAGAGCAGGTTGCTCCAAGCCCCGTCCAGCCTGGCCTTGACCTTTCAGGGATGGGGCATCCACAGCTTCTCTGGGCAACCTGTGCCAGGGCCTCACCACCCTCATGGTGAAGAATTTCTTCCTTATATCTCATCTAAACCTCCCCTCTTTCAATTTAAAGCCATCACCCCTTGTTCTATTACTAAAAGCGCTTGTCAAAAGTCCCTCCCCAGCTTTTTTGTAGGTCCCCTTTAGGTACTGGAAGGCTGCAATAAGGCCTTCCCGGCGCCTTTTCCTCTCCAGGCTGAATAACCCCAACTCTCTCAACCTGCCTTCATCAGAGAGGTGTTCCAGCCCTCTGATCATCTTCATGGCCCTCTTCTGGACTCAATGCAGAAGGTCCATGTCCTCCTTCTGTTGGGGCACGCAGACCTGGACACAGCACTCCAGGTGGGGTCTCGCGAGAGTGGAGCAGAGGGGCAGAATCCCCTCCCTTGACCTGCTGGCCACGCTGCTGGGGATGCAGCCCAGGGCACGGGTGGCTTTCTGGGCTGCGAGCACACGTTGCCGGCTCATGTCCAGCTTTCCATCCACCGGTACCCCCAAGTCCTTCTTGGCAGGGCTGCTCTCAATCCATTCTCCACTCAGCCTGTATTTGTGCTTGGGATTGCCCTGACCCATGTGCAGGACCTTGCACTTGGCCTTGTTGCACTTCATGAGGTTCTGAGGTTCATGAGGTCACTGGTCTCCACTTGGACATCGAGTCATTGACTGCAACTCTTTGAGTGTGACCATCCAGCCAATTCTTTATCCACCAAGTGGTCCATCCGTCAAATCCATGTCTCTCCAATTTAGAGACAAGGATGTCGTGCGGGACAGTGTCAAATGCTTTGCGCAATTCCAAGTAGATGACATCAGCTGCTCTTCCCTTATCCACCAATGCTGTAACCCTGTCGTAGAAGGTCACCAAACGTGTCAGGCACAATTTGCCCTTAGTGAAGCCATGTTGGCTGTCACCAGTTGCCTCCTTATTTTCCATGTGCCCTAGCATAATTTCCAGGAGGATCTGCTCCATGATCTTGCCTGGCACAGGGGTCAGACTGACTGGCCTGTAGTTCCCCAGGTCTGCCTTTTTTCCCTTTGATAATGTGCCTTCAATTAGTTGAACCACATTCAACATCAGAAATCTCACTAAAGAAGGATCAGATTTGCAGGTGAGGCTTGAATTGTTCCAGACAATTCAGCCGCACAAACAAACCACATTTCTGTATCTTTTATCTCACAGCCCCTATTGTATCATGGGCTCAGAGGAAAAAGAAAAATGAAAAAGAGCCAAACTCCCAAGTAGGTCCTGATTCACTTGCTGCTTCATAGGGAACATTCGGTCTGTGCTCAGAACCGTGTTGTTTGATAACTAGGTGTATTACAAAAAATATGTCTATAGTAATGTGATAATCAGTGCTAATATCGCATCAGTTTAAACCAATGCTAGAAGGAGGGGAGAAGGAAATATTTGCTTGGAGCAATAAAGAGGATTTCTATTTGATACTCTTTGGCCTCTCTCTAAACAAATTGCCTTCATGAGAGTGAAACACCCAGTGACAGTAAGGACGATTCATATATTAGAACCACCAAACTTAAGACCTGAAAGGAAACCAGGGCTTCTACATTATAGATTTTCTATTTTTCAAATGTATTTGACATTCCCTCAGAAATGCCGTCTTCCATATTATTGACTATTATTGCAGAGACCGAACAGAGAAAAGCCACATCGTTAATTCAGTGACCATGGATAAATTTAATCTCAGTAGCACTTATCCATAATGCGTATTTTGTTGGACATAATTTATTTCCATCTACATGGATTGTGACACTGCAACCAGATTTTTACAAAACTCCTTCACTAATTCTTAGCATACATTTCTAAAATAAAAACAGGTATTACCTCACCACTAAATATATGGAACACTCTGTGTTGATGACAACTACTCCTCCCCACAGAAAACTATATCTTTTTCTCAGTAGGGTTAATATGTTTCTCTTCACTATTTTCAAAAGCTGAAAGTTATGGACTTTTTAAAAAAAATCAGTCCTGCTGTAAAAGTTAAAGTAAATGAGCGGGTACAAAGTGAGACACAGGCAAACAGATCGCTTGGTCTGGTAAGGTGACCTAAAAGAGTTGCATAAGACTGACAAGTATATCTACTTCAAGAACGGATTTTTAGTTCAAACTGCTGAATGTCTTTTAATCAAGAACAAAGTTTATCATTTCTACTCCTTTTACTTTAATTCCAGCTTTTTTTCGTGCAGATTCACTTTAATGAGAAAAAGCTGAATACGACGCACCGTATTTTATCATTTACTGTATCTGCATTTACCGTGTCACAGCTGATTTTCCTCTGAGAAGCTGGTTTTGGAGAAACAAATTTCCAGTGGTTTTTAGGGCAGCATATTTTCTATATCATTCAGCTTCGGTGATTTTGCTGACATACCTTATTCCTGGCTAGTGCTCTATTTTTCTTATCTCTTAAGTTTTCACTAATATTCAAAAGCTCACCTTGCGTGTTGATAAGCAGACAAAAAGTCAAATAAATATTTTGCTTTAAAATACATAGCATGAATTTTTTGATCTTCTAAGAAAAAGAACAGTTTATTAAAACCTTCTTACAGCAGATGTCCTAGTACAATGGTAACTTTTCCTTGGAATCGTCCTTGCAGGAGCTGCAGTCCATCTATGCTGAGTGGCACAAGTGAAATGAAAGCAGTATTCTTTGGATTACTCGCCTCATACTGGAAGAAGAAAAAAAATACAACAATTCATATAGGCCTTCAAATATACCATGCCTTTATACATTATTATTCACTTTAAGCCAATCTGAGCCAACACAGGACTATCCAAATGCAGAGACGCTAAGATGAACGATCTCACCACACTCGCATCATTTTCACATTTGACTCTGTCTACCTTGAAAACATTTCCTTCACGTTGATGCACATCACCGAGGAGGCTTTTGAGCCTCTCCAAAACGCTTAGCAGTGACCAACTAAAGGTCTGGAACATGGAACGGAGACAATCAGGAAATTTCATCAGTCTTAATTTAGGATTGAAACTTGTAGTGCCACTCAAGTCATGGTGCTAACCGCGATCTTGCTATTTCCTCATTCTGAGAGTTAATACGGTCAACAGATACCGAGCAACGGTTGGCACATGGAATTTTTTGAGGCAGGAACCCAACACCAAAGTGAACGCAGTTACCATCTGGGTTTCCCTCTGTGTATCCAGACGGTTGGGAAGCTCAGAAACACTCTGAACTGAATCTGCATAATGAGGGACACACTTTCTGCAGATTTTCCTCCAGAGCTTTGTAGAAACATTCTCATAACGCGTATTAAATTCATTTCATTATTATATTCTGATACATTAGCAAGGGCAAGTATTTAACATTCCTGAAAGTCATCAGTAACTAATCATAGCTCAGGTGACAATAAGGAATTGTCTCTTTCCTTCACTGAAGCTACCAAGCAATAAACTGGCCGCAACGATCTTGTGATCTTACCAGGGACTGAGTTACAGCCAGGTGACCGACGTTACTCTTATTAACAGCCAGGCCATTTGAACAAGATCAGATGCTTTTGCACCTCAGCTTTATTCAACATGCAGATAAGATTGTACCTAATAGTTCCTTGGAGAGTTTATAAAATGGAATATCTAGCTGGACACTCACGCTTGCTACTTCCCCCCCCCCCCCCCTTTTTCTTTTTAATTAAGCATGATCAATGGGTAAGCAAGAAAAAAATCTGGATTCAGTACCTGAATAACATCAGTAGCAAATGTTTTAGTCGTATAGTTTCTTGCTTTCTTTTACTTTCCGTCTTACGCTGCTTATGATCTTACTCAAACACAGCTGAAAAAGCTTTGAATCAAAATTCAGAGAGCATTGTTGAGTCTTCGGATTAATCTTTGGATTACTGTGGTAATCATTACGTGCAATTTTCTTCTTCTTTATTCTTTTGCAATAGCAAAATAATAACTTCAAAGGAATCAAAGTGACTGTGGCTGAGGTGGGTGCTCAATGGCCGGCAGATTTGGTGACTGCGCAACAGTTTTCCAAACACAGCAATGGTATGACGGCACATTTTAAAACGTATGGACATATTACACATTTATTCTAAATAAATTAGATAAATTAAAGGTGTGATATCAGAGTATATTATTTAAATATCATTAAATGTTTCTGTGGGCACTTTACTTACCCAAGTTAAGGCCAATCTTCAGTGATTTAATGTTATTTAGAAACAAATTCAGAAGAACTTTCCTATTTTCTTCTACAGAAAAACTTTACAGTAATTCACTATTTACAGCAGAGTAAGATGCACACACACACACAAAAAATCCAATCAAAGAGATGCCAGTACTATTCCGTTGTAATAAAGCAGTTGTTATTAAATGCAAAGTAGAAATTTGGAAGTAATAGTTTGGTCTAAAGAGAACTGAAACCAAAACAGTTCCTAAATGGAACCTCAAAAGTTTGCACTATGTACGTTCTGGTTTGTTTCTAAAAAAGGCAACAACAGAACATTTCCCATGGGACAAATGGATTTCACATGTAGTCATTCTAAACTTCTTGATTTATTTTTCTTAGTCACCATTTGTAGACTTAAAAACACAATAAGAAAATCTCTGGATTTAGGCACATCTTTCCTCTCCTTGTTTGACACTATTGAAAGTAGTTCACGATCAGTGACAGAAAATACTGTATACGACACAGGATTATGTAAGCGTGAAGAACGCTAAAATGAACACTTAACTGTGAATTTTCCGTATATTGCCCTTCGGAGCTCATACACTGTGTGGGCAGACAGAGGTGACGGCGATCTGTAGGGCCGACATTTAACGGGGGAAAAGAAAGCAGAAAGAGGGTCTCCAGCCTGTCACGCAGAGGTGGCCATCAATGCACTTAAGCTAAATCAAAAAAACCCACCCTTAGGGAAAAGGAATAGGGAAGGGTTAAAAAAAAAGCCAGTCTTTGTCAGTGGTAACCACGTGAAAAGACGCTGTTATTTGTCGACAGCAAATAAAAACAATTTGATGCCAGGACTTTGTGGATGGCAGTTTGATATGGACTAACGTAAAGCCTGCTAGCTGCGGGAGAAATGTGGGCAAAGCGAACAGAGATAACAAAGTCTAAGTTAGTATCGACTTCAAGTCCATCTCACTCCTAATCGAAGTGTTGAAAGGAACGCTCAAAAAGAGGGCTTTGCCACAGCGATGGGTCCTGTCAAGCAGTTACATGCCTGAACGGCGGCACTTCCTCAGCAATCGCCCTTTGCTTTTCTTCCTTGCGACCAACGGCATCCTGCACCTCTCCCGCCGGCGTTCCGTGCCCAGGGACTCCGGTTCCCCCCGGGAGCACCGGTCCGCGGGACGCTGCCGTTAGCACTTGTTATGACCCGTCAGCAGGGTTTCTGGGCTTGTTTCTGTGATCTGGAACGTACAAAAATTGCCACTGGGCTGAACTCGGGGCTCAACAAAGAGGTTTGCTGAGCTTTTTTGTCTGCAGTGAGCCATCAAAAGAAGGGAACTTTCATAAAAATTGATTTTTACTCTTAAAAGGTTTAAAGTTCTATGACACTTAAATATTATAAATACCCTTTGTGAATGCTTATATTTTTCTTCAAGCGGTTTGCTTTAATAGAATGACTGATTGATTAATTAAAAGTAAAGTTGCATCACAGCAGAACCTAATACCTAGGAGACTTTTCCTACTAAATCTACATTAGCTTGGTACTACCATAAGAACTTCTAAAGGTACTCTCAGTTTGATGCTCAGACATATTCTTCCCCAGAATGAGGAATGTACAATAATGTTTTTAAGGCTTGAAGGTATTGTCAATATTGCATATTATGGTGTTAACAGCAAATTAAACTAGAAAGTACAACTTTTTTTCTTCCCCAAAGGGACAAAAATGAATTATGTTTAAAATAAAAACATAAGGAGCATGAAATGTGGTTGGATTATCTCAATTAAATATTAAGCACATTTTTTCTTATCAGAATGTTTTCATAATTGAGATACAGAAGCATTAGCATATCAGTCATTCTTTTTCTTTGTATTGATCTAAGATGATTTCGGAGCATGTGTGAATCACTGATATACTTTAATGCAAAATTTCCAATGACAGTATAATAATTACGTGGCAATACTTTGAAATTGTCATAAAAAATGCTGTTAGATGTCTTTCTTTCATAATATATACTATTAAGATGCTGATATATGAAATTACTGTTGTTCAATTCTTAAACACCAAGTTGACACCGTAGCTGCTCCTACGGATGCTGGTGATTCACACGACTTGTTTTGACTTTCAGCAGCTTGATATAACTCTGCATTAATGTTGCTTTGTGTTTCTGCCAAGTTTCCATCTGGCCAGTAGTAACCTCTCTTCTTGACTTGCATGGGCATTTATTTCAGAGGCTAGCATTTCATAGGATTTATGTGATCAATTATTGCTAAAAGGCTATCCTTGAGAATTTAAATGGCCTACACTAGCATAGAAAAGTTGTTCCTTAGGCCAACATACAGAGAAAATCCAATAAAACTGGAATTGTTCTTCACTGTTATGAAAGTTTTACTTTAAGGCCATGTTTCAACTTAGACTTCTTCAGTGACATTGATATTCCAGCAGCTTTTGCTCTCACCTCAACCTTACTTGTTTCTAATCTTCATCCTCAAACAGCTCTACCATCAGAAAAAAGTATGTCAAAGTTAAGAATTCTACATTATTTAATGATTGGTTGTATTGGGTTTACGTGGCAAGGTTTTGCTAGCGGGGGGCTGTCAGAGTGGCTTACAGAGAAGAGCCCAGGAGCTGCACCGTGACAGACACAGCCAGTTCCAGTCAGGTCCAGGCAGGACCTGCCGCTGGCCCAAGCTGAGCCCATCGGTGACACTGGTGGTAACTCTGTAATAACGTATTTAAGAAAGGGTAAAAAACCACCGCACAGCAGCTGTGAGAGAGGAGTGAGAAAATGTGAGAGAACCGTTATGCAGACACCAAGGCTGGTGAAGAAGGAGGGGGAGGAGGTGCTCCAGACCCTGGAGCAGACATTCCCCCCCCAGTCCATGGAGACACCACAGTGGAGCAGATATCCACAGTGCGACCCATGATGGACCCCACGCTGGAGCAGGTGGATATGCCCTGAAGGAAGCTGCAGCCCATGGAAAGCCCATGCAAGAGCAGGATTTCTGGCAGGACCTGTGGCCCATGGGGGACCCACGCTGGAGCAGTTCCTGAACTGCAGCCCATGGGAACCACTCGAGTTGAAGTTTGTGAAGGACTGTATCCGATGGGAAGGACCCCACACGGGATCAGAGGAACATTGTGAGGAGGAAAGAGTGGCAGATACAAGGCATTATGAAGTTACCACAACCTCCATCCCCCTGCACCACCTAGGGGGAGGAGTGGAGAAGTCAAGAGTGAAACTGAGCCTGGGAAGGAGCGAAGGATGGGGAAAGGTGTTTTTAGTTTTGTTTTAATTTCTTGCTATCCTACTCTGTTATTAATTGGCAATAAATTAAATTAATCTTCCCCAATTTGAATCTGTTTTGCCCATGACGGTAATTGGTGAGTCATCTCCCTGGCCTCATCTGATCCATGAGCTTTTTCATCTTATTTTCTCCCTCTGTCTTGCTGACAGGAGGGAGTCAGAGAGCGGCTTGGTGGGCACCTGGCAGCCAGTGAAGGTCAACCTACCACATTGGTGTTTCTAAAATGAGGTGAAACATGCATTCAGGGGATGGCTCCACATGGTCAGTGCTGTGACAGCATCTTGTGTTGGCTTTTTTGCTCCTCACTGAGCTGGTTAAGGGCACCAAGCTAGCAGAAAGCTCAGTGAATAATAATTCATTTTCTGCCAGATGAGCACCCTGAATAGCCCAGTGGGAAGTCAGGTGAGCACCCACGCTGAAGCCGTTCAGACTGGGCAGATGTTGCAGCATCACCCAGGCCAGGGCCGAGGCCAGGGTTGACTGGTTGATACCAATCAGCTCAAGTGGAAAGTGTTGTGAAATCACATAAATGAAAGTAATGTTTGGAGCACTAAAAAGAGAGGGAAACAAACACTACAAGCAGTAGGGTTACCAGTCTGTGTATAAAAGAAATGTGCAAGTGTACTCTCCAGCACAAAATTCAAAATTACATCAGCACGCTTGTACGTCCTGCTCAGACTCTTCAAGAAGTCCCAGATCTATTTCAGACTACTGTGTAGCTGAAAGAAATGAAATCGTAAGTGATTTTGTTATGTCACAGGAAATACAAACCAAGTAAGTCTGGATCTCAGAAGACTTTCTCCGGGATCTTCAAACTTGATAACGGCAAGCTAGTAATCTCATTCTGATTTCTTTCATGAAACTGTTACTGTTTTATTATGTCTTTGATCCCAAAGCATCAGGATTCATGTCTCTTAAGCCTAAGCTTGCTCCTTCACTTGAATTCAAGTCTTAGCTCAGTGAAGGGAACTTAAAGATCTGGTTAAGTAATTTATGAAAGAGTTTAAGTTATTTAGAATATACTAAAATGAAATGAGGACTATGAAATTAAACAAATGTGTTTAAAAGTATCTGAATATTTATTAAAAAATGGGTTCCTGTTGGTGCAGATGCCTGCCTCGGACATTGTCCTGGATTTGTAGCTCATGACTGAGGTAACTGTACAGCTTGATTTCTAATTCACTCTTTGTGTTCAAGTTTTACACCTTTGCAGGAAATTTTTCAGTCTTCCTTATAGCAGTGATGGCTGTTGCCTTGCTGAGCCTCCCACCACCTCGTTTCACATGTAATGACCCTGAGGATTAGGCCCGCAGCCACCGTGGCTGCCGGGAACTCCGCAAACAGCCGTGGTGATCTTTCAGAGTCTTAATCAATCCCTTGGGACGCTCGAAATAGCAAGCACTGGTTGATGGCAGCTTCTGCGAGGCGGGGTTGCTGCAGCAAGCAGAAACATGGCAGTTGCATCATATATAATCGGAGGACAGTATCTGCTGTGCAACTTTTTATGAGACATCTGAAAAACACTGTAGGACTAATAGAACAATAGCTGTTATATCCTAAATGTAATTAAAAATGATACTGAGCCAAAACCAAAGAACAGACCCCCCCCAAGTCTTTCTTGAAAAATATTGCTACACTTGCACACACTTATTTACCTCAACTTTCATTCTTTGCAGGATATTTAATGTTTCTGTAGTTAATTTTTTTAGCTATAAATGACAGAAGTTACCTGAAGACAAAAGAGAAGACTTTTTTATTCTCTGGCAGAGAAAGGAAAATCAAGACCTTTTTTTCCCTGTGATTTTTTCTTTTAATCTTTTAGTCTTTTAAAGCAGTAGTTGGATTTAACACATTCCTCTTACATACACACAGAGAAAAAATATGCACAATAAAATGCTAGGCAAAAATACTATGTTTTCTTCAGTGCGGAAGAAATGGCCTGACTTCTGCTCACACTTCGTGTGCGTTCTATGGGTAGGAATAATCTTTGATACCGTCCTCCAATAAAGTGTCGCTTGAACTGCTCAGAACGTTTTCAACAACAACAACAAGAATCAAACTGACATCTGACAATAAAATAAACCAAAGCATTCTCCAGAGTCACATGATCCCTTTTCACGGGATAAGGATGGGACAACGCCAGGTTCCGTCGGTGCGTATGACTCTGCAAACGCCCAGAGAAAATCTATTTTTTACACTCGGGCCTAGAAAGATTAAAAAGTGCACAATGAGTTTATGCTACTCTTATAAAAGTCTAAATGGAGTATTCCGTGTTCTCTTTTCACGAAATAACTGGGGACTCTACACCAACGCAACTGGGCCCGATACCTACACAAGCAACTCCAACACGTTTGCTAGCTACAGAACGGCGTGTCTGACCTGATGCCACCGGTCTGTTCGAATTCGGCACAGATGTCATTTACCACATGGCATAAACTCCATCGACTGTATTCAGAAACAGTCAAACAGACAGACAAACCCCTTGACAATCAAAAGAACTTCCCTGTGCAATGATGAGTTTCAGTGTAAAACATTAATATATATCTATAAATATGCATAAAATAACGTCAATTGGCTTCTCAAATGTGTCTCGACAGAAGCCCAGCAATCTGGAAAGCATGATTTTCATAACAGCTTGAATATTTTCAAGAAAACAAATTAAACTACCGTGCAAGCAATTAAAATTACTATATTTTTGTTAGAGGAATAAAGCAAGACTACCCACTAAAGTAATCCAACACATACTAATTCAACTGTAAAGCGACACCTCTAATTCACTTCACAAAAGGGAACCGAATTTTTCAAACCTTGGGTTTGCAATGTCTCACTGCCTGTCTGCCACCAAACCTGCCCGAAACCCAGCAGAGAAGCAATTGCATGTGGTGGGGACCACGGACTGGTCTCCCTTTGTCCATAACTTCCTTTGAAGTTCTCTTCCCTTTCATGGAAATAAAGGGATAGGGATCTAGGAATGGAAAAACGGAGGTTCTAGTGGTATAGTTTTCAAACTATTTCCAATTTGATTGGAAGAGGAGATAAAAGACCATCTACATACAAATCCTCATGTACCTTTTCCTCCTCGTTCCTCACTGAGGTTAGCATTTAGAGGAAGTGTTGGAATTACCAATTGGTTGTAGAATGGCAAGGATCAGATGCCGCAAGGTATTCAGGAACGTAGATTGGCACGGTGATGACATCCAGTAAGGTCCCAGTAATTCTAATATCTCCTAAAGAGCTTCTTATTGTTTTAGCTATCATTTTGTTATTCCAATTAAAAAAAAAAATAAAATTGCTTATAGTTATCCTTGTAGTAATTCAAAGATTCATCCAAAGACTAAACAATACTCTCTGAATTTTGTTCAAATCTTTATCAGCTAGGAATAAAAGAGTACTAAATACGTTTTAAGCACCATTTCCCTTCGCATACCCAGATATTGGTGTAGCTCCAGTCACTTGCTGTACATATTTGTCATGAAGATGGATTATCACCTCCTCATATCCCTATGGATTTTCACCTCCTCGTACTGTCTTTCAGAGTACAGTTAATACAAACAGATGCATCTGGACATTACAATGAATTAAGTGGTATTTTTCATCACAAATCCCTTAAATTAGAATGACTGTAGAACTGGACATTGAAAGAAATGAAACCATAGTCAAAAAAGAAATTAAAACTGTACGATACAGACACTGGATTTAAGAAGTTAATTTCATCCAGTGAAAGCATTAGATCTGGTCTAAACCCAGTCGTTTGTGAGTCAGTTGGAATCTTACCGGTCTCTTACTTTAACGCAGCTACATGATTATAACCAAAGTATTTTTAAAAAGCCAAACCCATTTGTCATGTGTTTATAAATGATAGAGAATATTCCAGTTCACATTTCTCTGTTTTTCTTCAAATTTTGGATGAAATCTGTGAAAACTCAACAGTCTGACAAGTCAGAAGATATCATACAATTCATAATATATGCTTGCAATAAAAAATACCTTCTTCATAATCTGAAGAACTTGTTTGCTCTCATATTAAGGTTATTATTTTATTTCATTTAACTTCAATTGCTACACTACTTGAAGCTGTCCCTGCTGTTTTAATCACGATGCGTTTTTTATACTTTTTTCATAGTTACCTTTCATATGAGAAATAGATGCTATTATACTCTGAGTGTTCACCGTGCTATGATAATATTGCAAATACAAGGTTGTGATCTATCAAAAACTTGAATTAAGTGTTGCTATGACTTTCTATAGCTATAAGCAGTAGGTCCCAATAGGACAAAGAGATAAATAAAAGAACCACAGTTTGTATGCATTCTGAATACTTAGATTTTGACTTAATTTTAGCAAATAACAGTATTGCTGCTGGGTGAAATTCGATAAACTGTTTCCGCCCAAAACAGTGGGTATTTTTGTGGAGGTTTTTTTGGTTGAGTTGCCAATTTCAGATAACAGAGGCTTGGTAATGAAAATGTTGAAATAACTTTAACAGCCCAAATGGCACTGCAATAAACTGCAGCATAAAAATTCAAATGCTCTTAGAGCTTGTAAGTTTGGCTTAAATGGAGCAAAGCCTTACTTAAGTATCATCTTTTTATCTGTTCAGATTCAGCATATTTTACAAACAGAAATGTAAGACAATATAAAAAAAAGTAGTGATTGTTAGGTACTGAGTCCTTCCCTTTCTTTACATTAAAAATAGATTGTGAAAAGGAGCTCATACTCAAGAAAATCTCAAAGCAATAGTGGAATAACACACCCACCCATCAAGCAACACGTTATCGGAATCAGTTCTTTTAATGGGTTTGACCTTTCTCTCCCCAAAGTCTCCCCCCCAAAGAGATCTGGCAGAGTGAATGCACTAAGAACCAAATCTTGGCCTCTGCATCGTGGTGGGTATCAGCTTATCCCACAAGGAATCCCTCTGTCCCTTATACCGAATAGTTGTGGTATGAACACGACCATGACAACGTACACCTGCATTGAACTCCCCCAACTGACCTCAGAATGGCAGACTGGAAGCTACAATGCCATGACAGTTTCAACTTCAAATTCAGGACTTGAGTCCTTTTTGAGCGGGACATAACATTTTTGTAGGCGTTAGATTAAAAATACGCCCAATTTACAGTCACTCTAAATTCCTGAGGAAGTAAAGATATTCTTCTAATAAAGGAACTATTCTAGCAAACAAATTTTCTTTGTTTATTGAATTTTTTGCTATTATGGAGAGTTTCATTTTCTTTTTCTTCTCTGGCTTGGCTAATTTCACACTCTAGTAGAGTGATTTAGACTTTGACCCACTTCACCATTTTATATCTCTTTTCTTAGCAATGTCAATGATATGCAAATCAATTATGATTAATGTATGATATCCTAAAGGCAGCCCATGAATGCAAGGATTCAAAGATGCTGGCAGTAACATTTATCCAGACTACTGTATCTCGATTTTTTTATCTGTTAAAGAAGAATCAGGATGAATGGGCATGCTTTTTTCCTCATTTAGGTTTAGCCGCATTGTGCAGACCTGTATTTTGTAGTTTCTGCAGGAAGTTAAAAGCTTTATATCAGAAGTAAGAGCAAACGTTGAAAATTCAGCTCTAAAGCAATCTACTCACCCACCCAAGACAACTCTTGTTGTGCTACTCTGCCGTATCCAGATGGTATTAAGGCTATATTAAGAGACATAACTTCAGACACTTTACATTGTTACTTTTGTTCTTTCGCGTTGGACATGTGTTCTAACATTTACACCGTGTGTTAGAATAGGAGACTACTGGTGAATCTGTTGTCTTTACGGAGGTCTAATGTTTAAGTTGAAGCAAACAGATGCGTCAAGCATCTTACACAGCAGGAGTAACACAGCCTAGAGAAATAGCTTGTGAAATTTGTATAATATAATAAAGATGGAAAGTGTCTGACACTTTTAATTAATATCCTTTATCAACAGTTGTGGCGGTTTGACCTTGAGCAGACCCCCCCAGCCGCTCTCTCCCTCCTCCTCCTCCTCCTCAGCAGGAGGGCTGGGGGGTTATGGTCAGTCCGTAGCAGCCGCTCTCTCACGTTCCTTCCACCTCACACTCTTCCCCTGCTCCCGCGCAGGTCCTTCCAAGGGGCTGCAGCTTCCTTCAGGGATACCCACTGGCTGTGGCATGGGGTCTTCCACGGGCTGCAGCGGAATCTCCGCTCCGGCACCTGGAGCCGTCTGGAACCATCTGGGACCATCTGGGACCGGCTGCATCCGGCACGGGTCAGCCCTTGGTCTCCTCTCACTGAGGCCATCCTACAGCACGCCCGCTGCCAACACCTTGCCATGGGCATTCAGTACAACACGATTTCATTAAACATATGTACATATGTACAAGTTTATATATATGCACATTTCAAGTTAGGTCGCTACTGCTTTTAGAGGTAAGAAGAGAGGACAAAAATAGAGGAAGTAATGAAGTCCAGACTGTTCCCAGTATGAAGATCCATAAGGATACTGCCACTATATTTTTTGAGAAAAAGGACAGTTAGGCCTGGATTATTGTCATGTTACATACAGTGAGGCGGATTATAGCACATCTTCAGCCATCCAAAGATCACAACATAAAGATTTTGAGACTATACAAGTGTTTATTCTGTAAATTAAACACAGTAGACAGATCTAAGCCTTATACGCTCAAGTTCCAAGCTGAAAAGATACAGAAGAGAGATACAAAAGCCAACTGTTTGCTGGAGCTCAACGGAATTACTCATACATATAAAGTAAAGCATGGGTACATTGAAATCAAGACTTTATTATATACTTTATCGATAACTCTTTTGGATTACTGTGATTGCTAAAATGAAAAAAACCATGTTGCCTAAGTAGGGTAGAAACTATCACCCAAAAGAAAGATCTGTAGTGACATCAGCGCCCCATCTATTTTTGTTTCTTTTTTTTTTCTAATCCTGTTTTCAAGTTTGAATATGTTTAGCATGCAGAAGAAAATAATGCTATCATCAGACACATTGCCCGGCAAATGCACCTAAAAGTATCGGTCTTCAAATTTTTTTAGATACTTTTACCTACTTTCTTTTCTTAAGAAAAAAAAAAAACCCACAACACCAAACTGAGACATAAATAATTTCTTTTTCTCAAAGACGTGTCTCTCCTTTACATCTTGGATGTGACCAACAAAGCCACCGAGTCTGGAAAATGCTCTCATTGGGGTTGTAAAGCGGACTTCTGGGATTCCTGCAGCCAAAACGAAGGCTGGAATAACTGAGTTCCTGAATAATGTTAGCTGACAAATCCTAGCTCTGAGCTATGATATTTCAGACTCATCTGCATCATAATCCAGATTTCCTCATGCTTTGTGTTTTGATACTTCATATTATCACAAAACCCTATTTAGTAATCAAAAAAATTAGTCTCCAGTAGATCCTATGCACTGTCTCTTAGCATGAGACGGAAATGAACTGTCATTGTTAGCGCATCACACGAGAGGTGCTGGAGTTAGTATGAAACTTCACGTCGTTGTTTTAATATCATTCCTGTTAATGATGAAAAGACAGAAAGCAGAAAGAGAGAGAGACACAAAGCAAGAGGTGGACAGAAAAAGAGAGAGAGGGAAAAAATCCTGGTCGCTTTTTATGTGAAACAGCCATTTGTGGTGTAACCTCAGGGCTCTGCTGCGCAGACAAGACCTGGAACTCAGCGGGGTTTGTGGAACAGGGAGGGGAAAGGGGGGCCGAGTAACTGCGTGAGCCAGAAACACGCACCTCATCTGCCGGCGCTGCCGAGGGAAGGGCAGAGGGACAGAGGAAAGGTCACCTCTGAGCTCTGTCATTGCATCTATTGCGCTAGAGAAACAGAGCGCTACATACCGCTTTCTAAACTTTCTGATGTTTCCCCGGTTGTGATTAAATCGCTGGGGGGGGTGTGTGTACTGCAATAGCCCCTTTGAGCTTGACCAATATTCCTTGACCTCAGTGAGAATGTTTCTCTCTCCTCTTCAGTCTCTGAATGCAGCACAAGGTCTTTAAAATAAAGAAAATGCATATGAAGAGATGCTAACCAACCTTACAAGAAGAATGTATACAGACATATGCTTAACCGGTGCAGTATCTCTTCAGAAATAAATCCGTCTTGTTAACAATCAACAGACCATGAGGATTTACTGAAGTCAGGATACAGCTATAGCAGTTGCTCTTCTTTAGGGATAAATTCATCCAGCAGTTAAACTGTTCGTGAAATGGACTGAACAAGTCACAGCTCTGGTAACAGACTGGGGAGTTGTCTGAGCCATGCAGAAAGAGAGAAAAGGCTAAAAGCAGACAAGGAAAGCTCAAAATGTCTGATGGAGACACGTGCATGCATGGAGACGTGTGGCGGGGAGCACGTGCGCTCATGCCTTTTGTAGTATACTTATGCAAGCACACGTAGGTAAGACAGTGAGGAAGGATCAATTAACACAGAGGATAAGGGAGCAGGGAAGTGAAAGCAACACAGAAATAACTTTTAATGGAAAAGACAGGAAAATGAAAGTTCCTGAGGGGCTTTAAGGGTATTTAACACTATGAGCAAATATATTGTCTCCTGTTTTTTAATCCATCTTTGACAAAACAACAGATGACTACCCTCATGCATATATTTTGCCCTAGCATATCCTGAAAGCCTTTAACAGGTCGTGTATCTTGTTTGTTTGCCCATATCCTAGAAGGAACATTTGTGAAGGCTTTGCAGGTATTAATGCAGTACTAGAATATTTCTGCACAGAACCTGATAATTATACGCAAGAAGTTTCTTTCCAACGCAAACTGAAAAGCAGAATTTAAAGCAAAATGTCCAATATTTCCAACGTCACTGTCTCTACAGGCTGCTGCAGTCCGTCAGGCAATGCCAGGCTGAGAACACGCATCACATCTGCTCTGCTCATCTTCCGCGGGTGTTCTGGGGCTGCGTCCGTCTCCTGCCCCTGCTGCCGTGGCTCCGCGCTCGAGCAGCCCGCTCTGTAGCGAGAGCTAAGTGGCCCGAGTAAGGTCCTTACTACGGTGTGAAAGGCAGGAACTGGCATGTGAGTTATCTGTTTCCATTCCCATTATTTGTTAATAACCAGCTGTGGATTTCTGTACGTGGCTAACTTACCTTTATGATAGCTCTCAGGCTGAATTTTTGCAGTTGAGCTACAGGAAAGGGTGTCTGCTCGTAGAGCTGGCGAGGTATGTTTCACACAGCAGATTTTTCTCTTTTCCAAAGTCACAATGAAAAATCAATACTGCGAACTAGTTATCTGCAGGGAAAAAAGGAATAACCGGATCAGGTCAATCAAAACATTACATTTGTCAGGTCAGTCCAAACACCACATTTATACAAGTACAGAAACTTCTAACTTTTTATCCTTTCATTTGCTGTAAGAAACAGTGAATATGTCCTTCTATGAGTTAAACTTTTTTCTAGGTCTAATGAATTATCTTAGCTCGGTGGTACCTGCACTCTTCCAGATACTACTTTATATTTTCAAAGTGCTGTATAAGCATTAACTCCATCTGTCAGCACAGTCGGCGTGGCAAAGCGGCACCGGGCTGCCGACGAGATAGAAGTACCAGATACCATCCGACTTTTACAGAAATCAGCAAGAGAGAGATTTGGAATCAGCAGCTTACGAAGTAAAAGGATAAGAACGAAACCCGAGAGCAAATATAACCTTTGTAAGATGGTAGATTTGACCATCGGCGGCTTTCAAAACATGAAGATATTCTCATCACCCTAAATGGAAAGGGAAAAGAAGACATTAAATGGGAGTAGTGAGTAATAACTCCATTAGCCAGATGGAGATGCAAAACTTGCTATCCACTGAGGGTCACAAGCGGCACCAGCTTCTAACCCTGCATTTGTCAGGCTACGGTTGTGTATATCTGTATTGTATCTATCTGTCCTTTCTTTTACCAGCTTCTTAAATGCTGTCATTTGGCCAGATTGTATCCCTAAAAGAAAGTAGTGGATATATCTGCAAACTGTTTCCAAAGGGAGCTCTTCAGCACACAGGGCGCAACGGACGAGAACGCAAACAAACCTGCAGCTCGTCTCTGCAAGGTCGGGCAACCTGAAATCTCTGCTCGCTTTTGCCAGGTCCCACCGAGCCGATGTTTACTGCCATGATTCTAAAGGTATTGAGGGAGTGCGGGGGCAAAGGAGACATGTCGTATTATACACACGCACTGAAGGCATTATTTTTGCCAACGGCTCTTAAATAACACAATATAAACCCATTAATCCAGTTCTCATTTTCTCTTAACCGCTGACTGCTTAGCTAAGATTGATCCCTCTCAGGTGAAGAGAATATTCCTGGGATTTCAAGTAACAAAACCCCCATATTACGGTAAATTAAATCTGTATGACGGGAAATTAATGGATTATTTTATTGTAGTAGGCACAGCAGATATTTAGTCCACTCTCTGAAATATATTATTACATAGTCACTGTTAGTGACATTGGAGTAATGTTCTCACAGGAGGTACGTTACTAGCAGAAAGGGAGACCAGAATCTCTTTTTCCTCATTGTGCGATAACTGAACGAAGCAGAAGCTGAAGCCGGCCACCTGAACAGCCCTTTGGACGAAGAACGCGCTGAATTGTTACACCAATTTTAATCAGTTTCTTTATTAACTGATCTCTGATCATATATGCAGGCAAAGGAGCTCAATCTGGAGAAGGCAGGAGATTTTTAGGTCATCGAAGCTCCTGTTTGCTCTGCAACCCTTCTTCATTGGCACAAAGATGGTCCTATTTGGAACAAAATGCATTAGATCAGCAGACAGATGCTTTAGGACAGAGGCCTTTGAGTTAGATGGCCTCTTTTTTGCCAGGGCCCTGCGAGGATCCCACTACCCCTGGGAGTCTGGCCTTGAAAATGGGGCAGGTCCTCAGCGGGGCTTCTTCTGGTTCTTCCTTCAAGCTGCGTTGGACCTTATCCCAGGCAGGCAAACCCCCAGGAGATGAGGGTTGCACTATAGCAGTGCTTTAGGTGCCTTTCCCCTAGTATTGGAAAGCCCTTGCCGCCCGCTAGTAAACCTTTGTGCATGTGAACCCGTCTCAGCGTCCTGCCTGCAACATCGCACAGGGCCGTGTCCGTGGTTTGATGCTCTCTGCATAACCCCGCTCTTCACTGCGAGAAGACAGTGGGGCCGAAGGATGGAGTATCACTTTCTTGAGGAACTCCTGTCAGAAATGTGCTTGGATGAGGAAATATCTAAATGCATATTTCCATATGGATTCCTGCTGCCTCGTTCTATCAGAAAAGCATCAAGATTAGCTATAGGATCTGATCTAAAATCAGTTTTATGGTAATCCAGGACAAACCGTATAGATGTTCTTAAATATATAGAGGATCCATTTTGCATCCAGTCTTTCAGCTTCTGTAAAACTCAGTCTTAGGTATTTCCAACATTAGCTGCACCTATAGAACCCACGTAAAATCTGGATTCTGCAGAAATCTAACTAGAGGCTTCATTATCTCTTCTTTGAAAGCTTCACTTTGTTGCTACAGGTACAAGAAGAACAATTTTTTCCTTGTTTCACTAGTTCATTCCAGTCCAGCTCTTCCACCTCCTTGTGGATATTGTTAGGTTATGTGATCAGAGGCTCATCTCCGTGAGTACGCAGAGGACCAAGGCGGGCAGACGAACACCAATAACCTCATCAGAGCTAATGGAGCATCCTGACCCACCTGGTCCCAGGGCTGTCAGAGGAGGATGGGCAGGCCATGGCTTATGTGTGAGACCCATCATGGTATCTCAACAGGAGAGGCTACCTGTCTCCTCCTGCAGACAGAGGAGGGTCAGTGCCTAGGGGTATGGGACTTATTACGGTGTGTGGTTACATCTGGGGATTGTGCACCATGCAGGTGCCAGGATGTTCAGGCAGGGAAAGGGAGGGATCCAGGTGGACTGTGGTGGAACAACAAAAGGGATTAAAAAGATCCTTTTCGCCTGTAACCACACTGCTGCTCTGTATTCTTTTCTGGCCGTGCCCTGTGCCTGATCACTGCTCTCTGTCCTCTCACTGAAATCCATTTCTGGCTGTTTTCCTGGGTGAGATGGATATGTCTCTATTCCGTGTGCGTGGGTGTGTACAGAGATCCAAGCGCCGGCCACTGGAGACGGAGCAACAGGTCACAGGGGTCTGTGCATGTGGGGTCACACGACTGGAGAGACAGGACATGTGGGCGAGCGTCAGGGTGTGCATCAAACTGGGCTGGCCAGCGGAGAGAGTAGAGGCTCGGGAGCCGAGTATCGCTGTAGAGGACCGATAATGGGTGTGGCTTATCTTGACGAGGACCGATAATGGATGTGGCTTATCTCGATGAGGACCGATAATGGGTGTGGCTTATCTTGACGAGGACCGAGAATGGATGTGGCTTATCTCGACGAGGACCGATAATGGACGTGGTTTGTCTCGACATTGCCATCCCGGCTACGCCCCCCTCCCTTGCCCCCGGCGGCCAGAGGCGCGAAAAGAGAAGAAAACGGCGCGAAACAGGAGGCGGCTTTAAGGGGACAGCGCGCCTGGCAGGAGTGGCACGTACGCGGTCGCGGTCTGCGCATGCGCAGGAGGGGGAGCCCCTATAAAAGGAAGCACGTGGGCGCTCTGGCGCGCGGTTTTTCTTTCCCCTCCCTGTCTCCTGCCGTCCGTGTGCCTCTCCCGGACCCCGGCCCTGACGAAGCTTACGGCGATTAAGGACCTCAGACGGAGTCAGCAGAACATCATTGGACTCGGAGTGGTGGTAGCTATTTTCCCTCCCTTTCTCCAACTCTCTCCCTCTAACTTTTCCCCTCTATCTCTCTTCTCTTCCCCGCTCTTCTCCCCTGTTTGTTACAAATAAAATCAAAAGGTTGTACGATATCTGACCGGTTTTGGTGTCTTAATCTCGTCCCTGGGATCGTAACGAAACCTCCCCGATATTGGATCGGGACAATCGCCACGGCTGTCTAAGCTCAGCCCCCGGAGGGTCCGTGTTGCATGTCTGTGTGGGTCTCCTGCTCGGGGACCTTCACCCTGGTCAGCTGGAGAGGGGAACAGGATGCGGCCGTTGGTGCTCTCCATGTTTGCGTGAATGTTGAGTGCGTCTGTGTGTCGATCTGCGTTGGCCATTCCTGTATCCAAGTCCGTGTGTGGAGGGTGCAAGTATGCACACGTGCTGGTGCGAAATACATGCCCAGCCTCACCGTGAGCCGGACCCGGGGACACGGAGGTGCAGCACCTTTGTCAGGCTGCCAGATTTGGCAGCTCCAACCTAGGTAGTCCTTACCCACCTTCCAGGCGTTCTGGAGGGGAAGAAAATGGAAAGGCTACAATGGCATCCTTTGTTTCCTTTTGCAAATAATATTACATTTATTTCCTAATTTAGTTTCTGTCTTTTAAACTACACGGGTGATTTTAAACTACATTACAAACCAGATGTGTAACAGGCTTAGAAACTCACATCCCTGTGCTCTGCGATCTGTGTTTATACTGAGAGCATAGTGTATATTGGTATCTAGTTTTGCAAGCTGTCACAAAAAAAATTGCTTTGAAATGTTGAATTATAACGTATTTTTATGCTTTCCCCCTCCCCTGTTTTTCAGCCAGGCTGGCTGACCAAATTTTCAGCAAGGATTTAAGGATTTAAGGTTATTTTACATAAGACTGTAATTATAAATCCACCAGAAATTCTGGATTTTCAGACAAAGGAAATACATAAGCTGGAAAGCAGCGCAAGCAAAAACGGAGATAAGTCTGTGCACAGAGCTCACAAAAGGAAGGTGAAGATGGAGCTTGTTGCAGGTACTTCTATCGCACTGGGTAAAGCTGATAAGGAGCGAACGAGACCCAGCTGTCACGAATATTGCCTGAAACCGTGCCAGGCTCCTTTACGTGAGGTGGATCTAGACTCGCTGTGATGAAGACGGTGATTGCGGTGCAGAGGATGCCTGGGACGTTGTGCAGCTACGCCTGGGTCCGCGGAGGCAGGTCTGAGGGAAGGGGATGAAGCATCATTCTGCCAAACTGCACGCTTCAGGACCAACGGGAGGGATTTCTGACACGAGCTCGTCGGAGAAAAGAGGGCTCGATGTTTTAGTCTGTAAAGCAGAATTACGAACCCCGCTGCCATTAGTGACCATATCAAAGTATGACCCTAGTAAACAGCTGGTGTGTGATTTCTGGTAGAAATAGAGAAACAATGATCTGCTGTACAAGGCAAAAGTTAATAATCTTTCATATTAATTCTAATTTCGTTACTAATTTTCAAGGATCAGGACTTCAAGCTGAACATGAACAGAAATTACTAATACAGATGGGTTAATTTATAAACCTTTCCTAGCAGAAATGTGTGATTGGGAGCAAAAATTACCCTATAAACTCATCAACGGATAAGTATCGTAGATGAAAAATATATAAGCCCAATGCTGGCACAAGTAAACAGGCATATTAAGTGGTTTTGAATAATTTTAGACTGGAGCTTATTAAGAGATTTTTACCACCTTGAGGAGGCTTTTAAACAATCTTCCAACCTATAATATATTTTGGAAGCATATATAGAGAGTTTTGTTAATTTGAGGGAGGCCTGTAGGGTATGATGGTGACCCAGTCAGTGACTGAGAAGGCATCTTTTATTCCTATACTTTTAAGAAATCGGGAGAGAAAAGCTTGATTCTGTTCAATCGTTATGTTTATTTTTGCACCTTTCATCATGTCAAAGTCATCAACCAGGTGCACCAAAGTCCTAAGATTTTTTTTTTTTTTAAATAACATTTTTTTCAAATTCTATGTAGTATATGTTGGATTATTTCTGACTTTTTTCTGAGCTTTAATTTTATTTAGGTCATGCTTTCAAGGTTCTCTGTTTATTTGTTTTTGTCACACCTCAGAGGACTGAAAATCCTGTGGTGAGTGTTACTTACATGAAGAACACAAAAAAGCTTGCACAAAAACTTGCAAGAAGTCATATTGACAAGACCGTGTAACTCTAGGGTTAATTTTCATAATTATCAACAGTATTTTGTAAATATGTGAGCAGAATTACCATTGTTTGTATTAAAAAGAGCACAAGCAACATAGTGGTTCTTCACATTATTTTTAACTGACAATTTTTAAAATATTTATTTTTAATGTTAGTATACAGAAGCTTTGAAAACATTTTTCCAATATTAAATGTTTTATTTCCAAAAGGTAATGTTTTCATCATTTCCTCATACATTTCTCTGTTACTCATTCATTATATGTATTTTTTGCTTGCATAAGTCGCATGGCTTCATAAAAAATATAGAAACAAATGAATCGCCACACTCCTTCTATAATTATATTTATCTAGAAGTGCGAAATTATTGTAACTGCTTCCCGACCAGCAGCGTTTTTACATTCTACTGATCCTCTTTGTCCTCCCTCCTTTCCATTTTCTCACACTTGTTCCTCCTGCATCAAACTTGATCCCTTCTTGGGGGAAGAAGGGATAGGACAAGGGGTGATGGCTTTAAATTGAAAGAGGGCAGATTTAGATGAGATATAAGGAAGAAATCCTTCCCCATGAGGGAGGTGAGGCCCTGGCACAGGTTGCCCAGAGAAGCTGTGGCTGCCCCATCCCTGGAAGTGTTCAAGGCCGGGTTGGACGGGGCTTTGAGCAACCTGGTCTAGCAGAAGGTGTCCCTGCCCGTGACAGGGGGGTTGGAACTCAATGATCTTTCAGGTGCCTTCCAACCCAAACTGTTCTGTGATTCTGTGATTCACCACACTAGAGAGAATAACCAGTTTTACAGCTGGCGTGTTCAGGATTCAGAAGTAACTGTTGATTCCATCCAGTGAATCTGTGCACGCAGCAGAAGGGATTCTCACTGTTGGAGAGAGCTGACTATGGGAGTAACCAGCCCTGGTGCTGGATCAGCATGGCTTTTCTGGAGAAAAAAATAGTTTGAATTGAGATAAGCTACAAGAGCAGGATGCAGCTGGGTAAACGTGATGCCATCTAGATGCGTGGTGGACATTTCAAAATGCAGCAGCAGTGAAAAAGTATTTAAGGTACCAATTGAAGAAGGAGTTAAACAGTTCTAAGTATATTATAAGATCATTAAGTGACCATAGTACTACATAAATGGATACTCAATAAGACAAACACCACTAACACAGAAATTAGGTTAATAATAGAGTTACATGACAGCAACAAGGTTCCTGACTACAAATCTAGCTCTGAGGCAAAAGAGTTAATAATCATCTTAGTCTTCTGAATCTTCATTCGATACTTGGCATCCCAGGCTCTCTTTCCCCATTTTCCAGTTCACAGTCTCCATTTTCCAATCACTACTGAAGATTCTACTTTTTTTTTTTTAATTTATTTTTAAGTAACACATTTTTCATAAACATGTTCCATCTTTTGTCTAAGCACGTCTTCATGTGCTTGTTTTTTTTAGCTAAATATAATCTTCAGGTGAACTTGCACAAGAAGTATCCGCTGAAAATCTTTGAAAAGTATTAAGGTAATATGATCGTTACTGACCATTTTATGAGCTACTTTAGGACTCTTCATTTAAGTAAATAGGTCTCCCTTATTTTAAAGCAAGTGCAAGCTGAAATAGGACATGGGGAGGTTTGGTATTTGCCTCTATAACTGCTGACACAAAAGAACAAAATGCTGACATAAATAATATCAAGAAAGTCTGATATTTGACTGATCTGAGTCTCTGAGTACATATTTTGCTAAGGAAAGACCAGCTAATGGTCGAACACAGTATTTCCATTTCAACACGGATTGGGTGAAGGTGGATTGGTTTTTTATCTCTGAAATAGATCATTTTTACAAGCTTACATCAGCAGCAGATAAATTACTGCAAGAAACCCCTTTGTTTTCATGTTAAAAATCAAGTCCCTGGTTTATAAGGTTCGTTGTCTTAAGCAAGCTCGGACATCCGAATGCTTCTGCTTTACGCCACCGGGATGACCGCAGTTATTCTGTAAAATACTTAGTTTGCTCCCCATCGGCAGCCCAGAGCTTGCGGGTGCTGCCAGCCCTGCGGGTGGGTTGGGTCCTTTGCACGGGGCTCGGTAACTGCATGTTCCTGGATAACACTGGAAATAAAGAGCTTCAAAACTGATCCTTAAGATGCCCAAACGACTTTTTACATCGCTGAAGTCTGTGACTCACAACTCTGGAATTCTGCCCACAGTTCAAAATCCGAAGTCTTCCCAGACTCCTTACACTTCTTCAGTGCATTCTCCTAATTCTGAGGAATATCCTGGCAAAGATCAACCCTCTTCTTCCGAACACGTTATTTTCTTCTACAGAAAATATGTCCACAAACTCTTTTGCATGGAACAATTTTAATATTTATTCCAATTCTGAAAAAATCCTCAGTTTTTTGAAATTTGATACTTCACTGAAGTGCAGAGGCAACACGTTGAAATGGAAGTGCTCCAAGGGAAAGAGAGACTGGGGAGGAATGAGCAGTGATATGCCTTAAGAACAGGGAAAATAAATGAAGATATTTTAAAAGTTCATTGTCTTCAAGTCTTGTGTAGAACAAGGAAATCTATTCCACCATCCAAAAAAAAAAAGGTGTTATATTAGGCAAATCGTTACCATCTCTATGGAGCAGTATAAACATGTATGAAGCTGAACGTAAGTTGCTTAGTAGCATTTGTAAATTAATTTTGGTTGGGATCTTTAATCTTTTGCATATTGAATATTTTCTCAGTTGGAAAACAATATTTTTTTTCCTCATTTCTGATCTTTCTCCATAAAGGAAAGCATTCACCTTAAGAAAGAGTGGCAGAATTGGGAAATGCAATAAAAATGTTATCATTCTACTTGATACGACTATCTCATAATTTATACTTGTATTATTCATTTTTCAAACCCTAATATCAGCAGGTACATTGAAGAATTATATCTGAAGGTATCACCAAGCTTTGGGAGAGAGAGCTTGCAGCTGATGGAGCACAATGCCAAAGCACATTAAATAGATTATTTCCAGTGAATCCTCCTTGTAAAACTCCTCTTTTTTTTTTTTTTTTTTACCTAAAGAAGGGTCAAACATTTAATTTCAACATAAATTATGTTTTACTTTCAGATAATAAACATGAGTGAGGAGCTAGGAGGGGAACACAGATTGTGTATTATATACACAAAATGCCATTAGTGCTGGTTGTTTTGTTGGGTTAATACTTTGTATAGAATTTCTGAGAACTGAGTCCTTCAAAATGAAATGCTGCTGTTATATACAAAAAGATGGATTCAAGTTCAAGGATGTTTACCATCAGTGTACTATTCAAAATCTAGGGATATTGTTCTCTCTATATTTTATAATTATGCATTGTTACAGAATTATGTTTTGTAATCTCAAAATCCAGCACAGAATAATAAAACTGATGACAAGAGATAATTAATTCAGGGAAGCACATACTGAAACTCATTAAAAGGCAACAGATTGATGACATCTGTTAAAGCGTTAAATATATATCCCCAAAGCAGTACTATTGGTCTTTGATCTTTTTTTCCCAGCCAAATGCAACAGATTTTTTACAGACCTTTAAAATCAATTTTTTCGCATTCAGATGAGTAGGAAGTAGACTAAAGTGTCCTGGTGTTTGTTCATAAACAGGATATACTTGTCTTCTTCATCAACATGAGGAAGATAAAGCAGTAACATAACATGTTAAAAAGTATAAATAATCACTCCTTTTGAGCTTAAAAATAGTATTCGAAGTCACAAATTAAGCTGTATGGAAAGTAGGGCCTCTAAGGACCTGTGCTGAAATTAATGAATTTAACAGTAGAATTACAAATGACATTAATACACATTAAATACGACCTTTTGTCATAAACATTTAAGTACGACATGTAAGTATAATTCTTACAGATCTCTGAAACACAAATCTTCGTATTTTCCCACTACAAATCCTTTAAGAACGGATTTCCCTTCCACGCTCTTCCACAACAACCTCGTGGAGGAACTGCTGATGCGTGGGCTCGGTAAGCGGGCAGTGAGGCGGGCCGAGAACTAGCCGAGAGGCTGGTCACAAAGAGTTGTCATAAATGACAAGAAGCTCGGCTGGAGGCCGGTCCCTTAGTGGTCAGTCCTGGGACAAAGCTGCTCAACGTCGTTATTCAGGATCTCGCTGGTGGGGCTGAGTGCACCTTCAGCCAGTCCGCAGAGGACTAGGAGGAGAGGCTGTGACACAATATGGGGGTGCTGCCATTCCGGGAAACGTGGACAGGCTGGGGAAATGGGACATGAACTTCATGAAATTCAACAGAGGGAAATGCAACGTCTTGCACCTGAGGAGGAATAACTGCAGGCACTGGTACAGGCTGGCGAACACACGGCTTTAAAACTGCGTTGCAGAGGAGGACCTGGAGGTGCTGGTGGACAACAAGCTGGACAGAAGGTGAGCAGCAGGTTGAGGGGTGATCCTTCCCCTCTACTCAGCACTGCTAAGACACCTGTGGAATCCTGGGCTCACCAGTACATGAGAGATATGGACATATTGGAGTGAATTCACCAAAGAGGTGACTAAAGGACTGGAGCATCTTTCCTATGAGCAGTGGCTGAGTGAGCTGGGACTGTTCAGCCTGGAGGAGAGAAAGTTCAAGGAAATCCTATCAATCTGTAAAACACTTGATGGGAAGGGGGTGATGTTAAAAAGATGGAGCCACACGTGACACTGGTTGCCAGCGACAGGGAAAGAGGCGATGGGCCCAAACAGAAAGTCAGGAAATTCCGTCTGAACATAGGAAACCCTTTTTCCTACTGTGAGGGTGGTCAAACACTGGAACAGTATCTGAATATCTCCAATCTGTGGAGATATTAACAACCTGACTGGCCATGGTCTTGGCAACCTGCTCTCGGTGTCCCTGCCTGTGCAGTGGGGTGGGACAAGATGCCCTCCAGCCTCAGTTACTCAGTCAACCTATGGTTCTCTTTCGTGTGCCCAGAAATTACTATAGTGTAGCACTCTGTGAAGTTACGAAGGTATGAGTCAGACTGAAGCACTAAAATCCATCTGTAATGTCATCAGGTGGGAACTTTAGTGCAAAACACTAACTTCCAGGGACAGTGCAGGGGTGCTGACTTGAGCACAGAAACGTGCAGTGTACATTTAATAGAGAATTCCCTGTTTGATTTATTGCATCTAAATAATTTTGCTATCTTTACATATCGTTTGTTCAATGCAATGCTAATATTTTTAAGTTACTTTAAGAATAAAAAAAAAATCAAAGGAAATTGGTATTTTGAGGACTTATATTTACTAAGATTTTAGAGACTGTAAGAGAAAAATTATGTTGGAAAGTAAAGAACTGGGTTATGGGAATAGCCACAAAAGGCCGATGTAAAGTAGTAGGGGATGGTCTGTCTCCCATGGCCATGGCGTGACACGCTCACACCGTAACAACAGATGTTCAAGTTAAGTCACAGGAAACGTTTTCTCTCAGGAAGGTTACCAAGACCCCCCTGCAGTGCTGCCTCCAGCTCTGGGGCCCAGCACAAGAAGGACATGGACCTGCTGGAGCGGGGCCAGAGGAGGCCACGGAGATGATCCAAGGGCTGGAGCCCCTCTGCTATGGGGACAGGCTGAGAGAGTTGGGGTTGTTCAGCCTGGAGTAGAGAAGGCTCCGGGGAGACCTTATTGCGGCCTTTCAGTACCTAAAGGGGCTTATAGGAAAGATGGGGACAGACTTTTTAGCAGGGCCTGCTGTGACAGGACAAGGTTTTAAACTAAAAGAGGGGAGATTTAGACTAGACACAAGGAAGAAGCTTTTCACACTGAGGGTGGTGAGGCCCTGGCACAGGTTGCCCAGAGAGGTGGGAGATGCCCCATCCCTGGAAACATTCCAGGTCAAGCTGGACGGGGCTCTGGGCAACCTGATCTAGTTGAGGATGTCCCTGCTCATGGCAGGGGGTTGGACTAGATGGCCTTGAAAGGTCCCTTCAACCCAAACTATTCTGTGATTCTAAGATTCTATATCAAAACTAGAACAGAGTATAGCTTGAGTAAAGTTCACAGAAACCCCCCAATGAAATTCGTTTTGTATGAACAACGGTGCTTGTAGCAGTTTTACATTTTTCAAGTACCCGAAAGGCTACCTCAGCTCTGCTGTGCACTGGGACTTTTCCTGGCTGGCTGTGATGATTTGCACAGAACAGCAAGAACATAGCAAATTATATAATAGATTGTCCCTGGATTTTTTTTTCAATATAGCACATATAAAGAAATTAATTGCATGTCATGTAAGTAAAACCTCTATTACTTATAGTCAGAGCATTAATGAAAGACCATATCCGTATCACCTTGCAAACTTTGAAATATTTTTTCCTTCTTCAAACAGCCATTTAGCAAAAAGTAAAACAAATAAGTTTTGCAGACTGAACATTTGATAAGCTAAAAAATAAGGTCCTCATTGTTTTCAAAATATATTCAGTGTAAGTACTATGCATATTGTTTATCTAATATCATTGATATCTTTATAGGTATACGGAGGTAAGCTGTGGTCTCTACATTTTTTAACGGATAAGAAAAATTAGGATCCCACGAAAATTGTTATGCAAGTAGGGAATATACCTTACAGGGGGATTTTTAAAAAGCTCGCTCTATTCGTATTACCAAAACCTAGACTGAGAAATTTCCATGTAGAAAACAAATGATAGCTGGTAGTTAAAGCCAAACTATAATTACAAATTAAAAATGTGTAAAATGTCTGTATAAACGAACACATTTCAGTTTAGACACTTAAAAAGCTGGTGGACATGTGCGTGCATGCATCTCTAAAGAAGAAATCCGTAATGACAGCAGATATACAGTCCTTTCCACTAGGTCTAGTTAATATTAAAATTAGACCTTTTTCCAATGGAGAAGTTGTCCTGTTGCTAACAATCATTACCAGTATTACTTCTGTTTATAGTGTCCATAAACATGATGGTACGCTGATGGGAAAAATAAAAATCTCCCATGCAGAAGGAATTTTAGAACTGACACAATCCAGTCACAGGCAGGAAGAGTGTGGAGCACAGTTTTTCTGTTATAGGTTGTTTACAGCCTCTTAAATTCACAGGTTTTGTTCTTTATATTGTGTAGCTGACAACTTTATCTGATATTATTAATGAACTGCATATCCTTCTTGTCAGAGGAAAAAAAACCACATTTCAAATGTAAATAGCGATATTTTAAAGATTGATGATTAAATAGCTGCTTTCTGATATAATTAACCAATCGGGTAAACTCGCTGTTTGCAAAAAGCGAGGAGGTTGTGGAGGTTGCACAGCCCTTCCGTGGAACCACAACCTTGCCAGACATATATATAAACACATAATAAACTTTATAGCTGTTGCACATAATAAAAGGGAATGAAGACTGACTTTGAGCCTGTTTGGTGGAAGGAAGGAAGGAAGGAAACAATATTTGCTTGGAGATTAGTGATGACAGTGGTTCAAAAGTGCCGTGAAGAAGTAAACAAGATTGCCTGGGGATTTGTACCCAAAAATAACATGAGAAACTAGCCTGCAACAGTAGATAAAAATACAGCAATGACTGGATGAAGTCATCTTAGGTCAAATAAGGAACATTTGACTGGGTGACCCATGAACACCTACACCGGGAAGACGGTGACATAAAGACAGCATGGCAAAGCAAACTCTGGGGAAGATCATAGAATGATAGAATGGTTTGGGTGGGAAGGGACCTTTCAAGGCCATCTAGTCCAACCCCCTGCCATGAGCAGGGACATCCCCAACTAGATCAGGTTGCCCAGAGCCCCGTCCAGCCTGACCTGGAATGTTTCCAGGGATGGGGCATCTCCCACCTCTCTGGGCAACCTGTGCCAGGGCCTCACCACCCTCAGCGTGAAAAACTTCTTCCTTAGGTGTAGTCTGAATCTCCCCTCCTTTAGTTTAAAACCATCACCCCTTGTCCTATCACAGCAGGCCCTGCTTAAAGATCCTCCAGAGATCCTTGCAGAACGTCCACCCACAGGCCCAGCCACTGTGAGGAAGTGTTTTTTGTTGTCAGATAATATTAATCAGTAAGTCTCAGATCTACCTCCCTGACACAAGCACACCCACACCAAGTCATTGCCTACCAGTGCACAACACGCCTAAAATCTGCCGCGTAGTACCTGGGCGGGGGGCTCTCAAGGAGCCACGTGCTCATCTTTGCCTTCCAGTGCCCACGGCTGCCCTGGAAGTAAGTGGTGGGACCACTGGCAGCATGACGTCCTTTCCCTTCAAGAAATTATTTATCATATCCTACATCCTGGTGTCCATATAGGTTGCACGACTAAAGGCATCCTATTCAAACACTAGGACCTCTTAACAATTTATTAAATTACTGAGGAGAAAGAAGTTTCCATTGATTTTTCTCTGCCACATATATATTAGGAACTGCTTTCTGAATATAGGGAACACTGCACATGGAAACACAACAGTCCAGCATGACTTCATAATGATCTTAAGTCTTTCTACAGATTTCTTGTAGAGAGACTGGAAATACATTTGGAGGGATTCCTAAAGAGAGAGAAAGAAACAGAGAAAGAGAAGGAAATAAAGAAGATATTAAGACATTTTCTGATGCAGGGAGATCAGCAGAAGACATTGAATCTTGGCTTATTAAATTGCAGAAATCTGCGTGTGTTTAACAACTGTCAAAAAGGAAAAGTAAGATAGCAAATGTCTGGAGTCACAGATTGGTACTTTGTTTGATCTTGAGTTTATATATGTTCATTGACATCTAGATCCTTGGTTCCAAAAGACGCTGAACCACATTTGGCATCAACACAGATCCACTGCCAGAAAGAGGGAAATGAAATGATGTGTCACCTTTCTAATACTGGCAAAAACCAAAATGTGTCTAAATATGCAAACATATGACTGCTCTGCCATACGGGTGCGTTGATTAAGTTAAACCTCTCTTAACAGCAATAACACTGTCGCGTGACGGGCAATGCAGACAATGTTGCGACACCACACAAAATACATTATTTGACTTGACAGTGGCCAGATTATGCTTCAAAAAATCCTAATACAAAAGGTGTTTCCTACTAATATTTAGTAAGGACTTAGGTTTGTCTGGTTTGTTCATGCAAGTATTCAATGTTAACATTTTATTGAACAGAACTCTATGGATCAGTTAAATTGCAAAGACACAGCCTGGATTTTACGCAGCGCTGTAGCTCAGTAAATACGGTGTGGCTACTGGTAGTAACGGGCTCTGTACTAACTTCGCGAGGACTCAAGATCTAAGTTGATCAGGTTTTGTCTGAACTTACCTTGGTCTTCCTGGTGCTCCGTTTTGGTTTGCCGAGCTGTAACAACAGCGTTTCTGAAGCCCAGGGGATTGCTCCTGGTTTGGTTTACTTCCTCTTCGTACGCCGTCACCGCGATTTTTAGACCAACAGGAGTGACCGGGAGTTGCTGTACGCTGAACGCCCTGTTTATTCTCTCGGCCAACATACCGCACTTGGAAAGAGAATGAAGACAAGCAGGTCCAGGACACAGTAACCTCGATTCCGAGTCATAACGAGTTGAGAATCACAAGTCGCAACAGTTATGTAATTAGTAATAATACATGTCTCTGATAAAGAACAACTTCTTTGAAATACAGAATATCATGTAAAATTGACAATGGAAGTTATTTTTTGTATTTATTTGTTTTCTGTATTAGTTTGACTTCTATCTCAGTGTGTGGGGATTTACTTACCTTATAATGTCATTGCCTATATTTACTTTGGAGAAAACTTCATTCACAATTAAAGTATGAAAAGACTTCTCTATTTACTATTGTCTTTACATGTCACTCGATGTTATCCCATTTTTTATATCATAAGAAATAGCAAAAAAGTGTCTTTTTTTAGAATTTGAAATTTCATACATCGTACCTCATTTCTTTCTTAACCTCTCTGAAAACTAAATAAGCTTATTGCTTTTTCCTCCCATAAATGAGAATGTTTCCATGCTTTTCGGGATAATTTTTCTCTTCCTTAACATCATAGCCCCTGAGGTGATGCGATTCTCTCCATTTGCTACAATAATTGCAGCATTGTTAAACACCTTGGAATTTTTAAACAATTCAGTGCGTTTGCTTTTCTGCGTTGGTATGGTATTTTTATCTAAGGAACCTTCCCGTTTTCTGGTTGCATTCTGGCACTGACCTACAGGCATTTTGTGTCGAAAGTTGCATTTGTTAAGAGGGTTTGTTTTCAAACAAAAAGTGTAGGCGTGTAGCTACACCGATGTGACTATTGCTGCTTCTTCATCAGGCCCTGACGGATGATGTAGTATCGTATATAAGAGCACGTCAGTCTGAGGGCTGTTCAGGGGTTAGTGACTGCGGAGCCAGGGAGGAACTGAGGACCCTCGAGGATCTTCAGACTAACACTACCGTCTGGAGACAGTCATCATTTCATCAAAATGGTGGGCTGTGATCAGCGGTGCAGAGTGTAGTTGGAGGCCTGTGGCTAGTGGTGTCCCCAGGGGTAGGTACCGGGGCCAGTCTTGTTCAATTTATTCATCAATGACCTGGATGAAGGGACAGAGCGCACCCTCAGCAAGTTTGCCGATCATACAAAACTGGGAGGACTGGCTGATGCACCAGAGGCTGCGCTGCCATTCAGCGAGACCTGGACAGGCTGGAGCGTTGGGTGGAGAGGAACCTCAGGAGGTTCAACATGGGCAAGTGCAGGGTCCTGCCCCTGGGGAGGAACAACCCCCTGCACCGGGACAGGTTGGGGGTGACCTCCTGGAAAGCAGCTCTGCGGAGAAGGACCTGGGAGTCCTGGGGGACAACAAATTCCCCATGAGCCAGCAATGTGCCCTTGTGCCAGGAAAGCCAGCGGCATCCTGGGGTGCATGAGGAAGAGTGTGGCCAGCAGGTCGAGGGAGGTTCTCCTCCCCCTCTGCTCTGCCCTGGTGAGGCCCCATCTGGAGTCCTGGGTCCAGTTCTGGGCTCCCCAGTTCAAGAGAGACGAGGAGCTACTGGAGAGAGCCCAGCAGAGGGTACAGAGGTGCTGAGGGGCCTGGAGCATCTCTCCTGTGGGGAAAGGCTGAGGGAGCTGGGGCTGTTCAGCCTGAGGAAGAGGAGGCTGAGAGGGGACCTCACCAACGCTTATCAATATCTCAAGGGCGGGTGTCAAGAGGACGGGGCCAGACTCTTCTCAGTGGTGCCCAGCGACAAGACAAGGGGCAACGGGCACAAACTAGAACACGGGAAGTTCCGCCTGAACAGGAGGAAAAACGTCTTCGCTGTGAGGTGCCTGAGCCCTGGCACAGGCTGCCCAGGGAGGGTGTGGAGTCTCCTTCTCTGGAGAGATTCCAACCCGCCTGGCCGCGGCCCTGTGCAGCCTGCGCTGGGTGACCCTGCTCTGGCAGGGGTTGGGCTGGGTGGTCTCCAGAGGGCCCTGCCAACCCCCACCGTTCTGTGATTCTGTGAAAACCTGTGTGGGGCTTAAATCCTCAGCTCTTGTTTGTGAATAACATGCACTATACTCAACAGTCAACTACGCGTTTCTTCTCAGCTTCAGTTAAGTCTTAAATCCATTACAATGTATGGATTCAGATGATATTCCAATATCAGAGGAGGACATACACAGTTATACAATGTGCCATATTGTTCTGTAAACAATTTCATACCGAATCAGATTCTGCTACTTTGATTAATGTAAATATCGCTACTCTTTTCTATGGGGCCTACTTGCCTGGCAAGATAGTAGAGATTATTAAGAAAAACGGCATGTGCCTGCTGTAAATAACAGAAAGCACGTTTCTACTGGAGATCTTAAAGTTGTAATCATCTAACTCTAACATAAATTTTAAAAATTCACATAGCCGAAAAAGAAAGTCTCAGTAGACATTTGCTCATCTGGTGTCAAAACTGGCAATTTTTGAGACAGAATGGGGAGAAATAATCCATAAAGTTCCATCATTATTAGTTATCATGTGTTGTCAGAAGCTGTCACATTGTGATTTACATAATGTTAATGGAATGGAATGGAGGTATCTAATAGCATTACCGAACAGTGCTACTAGTAAATTACAAAATCTTGCCATCAAACATCAAAATGACAATTTCAATAGTAACATCAGAATTTTAATGCCCTAAAGTTAGTCTTCTTTCCAACAGTTTTCAGTGTGCTGTCTTAGCAGGGAAATCGCACTGCAATTAGCTTTCACGATGACTTGCGCAATGTCACAGCACAAATATCATCTTACCCTTCATGCTTACGATGCAACGTGCAATGCATCAATACTCGCTTTGAGATTTAATTCACTTCTTTTTTTTTTTTTTTCCCCTCCTGTCAATGAAGGCAGTCCTCCACTTACTGAGGAAGCAAATTACTTTTCCATTATAATGTAATGATGCAGGAGAGTGGTATTTTCTAAAAATAGAAAATAAAATGTAACTGTCTTTCTGAGCAAGAAAATGCTTCATAACTATTAAAAAAAAAAAAAAAAAAGGAAATGAGGGGAACTATGCTATAAAGCAGAATAAAATTAGCTTCCAGTGGATATTGTGGTAAATAACAAATTAATGCCAGAAAGAAATTTGCTGCTGAGGCTCCTGTTTCCATTGCCTTTCTCAAATCAGGTTGGTAGCTAGAATTAGGCCCAGCTTTGGGAAGCGGTGGAGATGAGCGGTGATGCATGTGTTCAGGGCAGTAGTCCGGTGTTTATAATTCATTCAGCCTGAGAGTCACCACCTGCTCTTTCCAAATTTTGCTTAAATCGATGTTTTCAGAAATATTTAAACATATACCTTGAGCTAAAAATTGCTAAAGGCAATGTTCAATGACAGACAAGATTACAAGTCAAAGTGGCAGAAAATAAATTTTCCTCAAGCAAAGCTACTGGGTTTTGTCAAGATTTAAAAAACATTGTCACTTGGTCATAAATATGTCCGGGAAATGCTTTCTTGTCCTTCTAAAAGGTAAAAGTTGTCTTAAAGTTCCTATTCATTAGAAAAATCTTTCCAAAAGGTTTCTAAAAAAGAGATGAAGACCACTTTCTGTATGCCTAGTAGCTTGGCACTTCCACATTCGCTTCAAGATACAAGATTCAAGCGTCTCTTTTATTTCTTCTGCCTGTAATTCATTATTTATACAGCATGGAACAGAGAAAGAAAGCAGCTCAGCTGAGAACAGCGGCAACATGGCGCTGGGGCAGAAGAAGTATTCAGAACTAGATTTCCACAAGGCAGGTAAATGTCCACTATTGCCAGTGCCTCTTGCGCCCCGGCCTCTCCCTCTGGCTCGCAACGTCACCCTCTCCCTCGCTCTTCTTTCTTGAAACTGAACTTAGTAATTTGGATGCCCAGAATTTTGAAAATCCAGTTCATTACAGGACACGATATAATTTTTGTTTAAAAATGAGCAATTTTCCACTTGAGACAGACATACTTCTTCATAATTTTTTATATCCACACACACACCTGTTGCTTCGTCTTAATGTCCCACATCGCCAGCTTTCCCATCGCTGTGTTCTGCACGACTAAGGGGTAGGAAAAAAATCCAGCCATTTAAAACTGACTTTTACTTGTAAATACTCTGGTTTTAACACCTTTTTTCACATGGCATCCACCTTGAGCTAAAGGAATGTCGATCATAACCCATCACGCTGCAAGTGGCAACAGCCTCTGTCCTACTGGAAGCTCTCCGTAGCCTGTCCTGCTCAGAACCAGCTCAGACACAGGTGAGCTGAGGACCCTTCTGCTGGGGTATGCTTTCCAACCACGGCTGCAAAACTGGCGCGGTACCTTCTGTCCCCATACCCGGCAAAAACTGCTCTTACCACATGGCACAGCAAGAAATTAATTTGGTTTGATAGCACATTTTTATAGATTCTGAGAAAACTACATGGGAATTGGAAAAAAAAAAAATCAAACTACAAAACCAGAAATACCCCTAAGTCCAAAATATTTCTCTCATCAATAATACATTTTGTTCAGCAATAAGATGACTTTCTAATTTAAGTGGGACCATCCCTGAAGAGGTTAATTTTCAAAGGTGTTTCCCCCGTGCATTTGGTCAGTGGGCGTATCACAGAGTTCACAAAGAGCCTGACACGAAGATATTTCTGCACCAGGTGTCAGAAAAATTTCTGTTATTTGTTTTAGGTCATCATCTCTTTACAATTATAATAAAAGTACAGCAGTTTTCTCTCGCAGGGAATCATACTAGCAATACTACCAAACTATTCAAGACAACGTATTAAAAAAAATGTACTTTTTCCTCCTTCGAAAAAGTGTGAAATCTTGTGCGTGACTTAAGCGTTGTAAGCGCAGGAAGTGCGTGTCATTGTAAAAGAAACCTAAATATGCAAGGCCAATGGCAAATCGGTGTTAGTGCTGGCTTGAGGGAGTTTTACTCTCTTGTGGCACCCGGTACCCGCCGTGACTGCGACTAATGCCAAACAATGATGTGGGTCTAACCCCGAATTGACTGACAATAGTCAGTCGAAAAAAAAGAATGAAATAAAAAAATATTTCCTTGCGTATAATGCCAAAGCTGTAAGTTAGAAACGTACATTTGGAAAACTACAACACGTCTACACACAAAAGCATGATTTAGTGAATCTATAGAATTTAGTTTAACTACAATAAACTCACTATTACATAACAATTTATGACTTTTAGTTAAGTATGGTCAAGAGCGTAAACATAAAATGGAAAACACTAGGCTAGCGTTAAGTTCTACAGAAAAAAACCACAAGGAATCCCAAAAGATCTTAAGACACGTATAAGATATATGTGTTTGCCTTCTATTAATTCTGCTAGGATTTTGTCTTAGGAAAACTAAATTTATTAAAGTCATAACAGTTCCCACCTGCCCCTCTTTCCTCTCATTGTGTATTCATTTCATATGGCAACATTACTGAATGCATATGATTACAAAAAAAAAAGGAGCATGGATTTTTTGGGGGGGAGGAGAATAAGAAAAGCGCTCAAAACCTGTATTTGCTGACTAATGGAATAGAAATCTCTAGTCCAACATGCAGTCTTACATGAACATAGTTATGTGCCTTTAGGAAGATCCTGTATGATATGTAAAATACTTTAACATCTTGCTTTTCTGGCACTTTTCATCCACATGATTTATAAAATAATGAAATAGTTGGAAACGAAATAACTCACAATTTCATTAAGATGTTAATTTCATTAAATGTTCATTACTTCTCCCCCCGCCCCTGAAAAAATGAAATTAAATCAAATTGTTGGTACCAAATTCTCACTTTGTATAAAATATTATTAGAGTTCAGGAAGCAACAATGACTATACCACATAAAATAATCTAGGAAATATACATTGATACACTTGCTGTCACTTCTGGCCCGTAAAATATGAATCCACTTTGTGCTCATGAGCTAGCAAAAGCAGTGAGGACTTTGGAGCCGCTACTTTTTTTACCCTTATTACTTAATAGGCTTTCTGCACATATATTCCCATTCAGCAGGCAAAGTACATTTCAGCTCCAAACTCTCGTGCTCCGGGATTATGTACTTCTTTATTATATCTTTAAAGCCCATCTCTGCTATTATTCTCCTAATGCTAAATGCGCAATGAACATTCAATTCTGTGTCTCCTTGCCAAGTGCCCTCTCTCTCCTCTTTCAAATCATTCATTAAACCGGCATCTTCCAGGAATCCTTCCTACTTTGTTTTTTCTAATCATTAATCTCTTCATGCTTTTCACTGCTTTAAATCCCATTCAAATCCCCATTCCCTCCCCATCATTAGGTGAAGCAGACTGCTTCTTCTAGCTTTGATTAAGGATAAAATGTAAATCCCTCACCATGTGGAGCCGTTGTTTAAACAACCAGGAGGAAAAAAAAAAAGACGTAGTTTTCCTCATAACTCGCAAAGTGAAAATATTTGGTTGGAGGAGTTCAGACAGACAAAAGGGCCCTTGCTGATGGCTTCCCTCGCCGTGGCTTCACGGGGGAATAATTTATTCCTAGTGTAATATTTATCATCTATCAAACTATGAATGGTTTGGCATTGCACATTCTTCAAGAATCCCTTAGAAGTGCATGGGTTGGAGCAGCAAACTGTTTTGCTTCCTTGTTCTACGCCCGGGTGTTTCCACGCACGTGCCTGTCGTCACAGTCAAAATTTTGTTACAAGCAAAACGGTACAAATTTTATTTGTAGAGCTAAAAAATGACTGTTAGTCCAATTAATGTTCAGACTGTCTAAACAAAATTCCGCAGCTCTCCTCTGGAGGGAGGATGATGGTGGGGGTGGTGTTTTCTTCCTCCTCAGCCGTGGGCACGCTTGGATTTACATGTTTTATTTACACACTCTGCTTCCTTCTCATCAACTTGCAGCTAAAGTCTGGAAGTTGCAGAGTAGTCTTCCCCAGCCCGATTAACACGGAGGGCTATTATTTGTGATATTATTTGTGATTATTTGTGACAACCTAGTCTTGCCTGCCTTTTATGGTACGTGGTATTGGCAGAGCTGAAATAACGCTAAGTAGGCAGTAGCCACTTGACCATATGCAAATATTACTGCAGCTAAAAACAACTCAGTTGAAGGCAAGATCAGACAAGTCCAACATCTGCACTGTCAGGTCAATGCAAAACCTGTGACCTCCTACTAATCAGAGAAGAATCAGAGTCACCAGGCTATAGCCTATCCACTGGTCAATCTGATAGTGATGGAAAAAAGGGGATTTATACACAAATATCAGAACTTCCACTCTCGACAATAGCAATGGGACACCCAAATTTGGATCTATGTCAATTCTGCACATATATGTGATCCTCTGATATCTAGGACACATCTTCCAACTGTATATGAGGGATACAGTAACTCTGAAGATGTCACTTCCTTACTGTATGTCTCTCATTTCTTTCCCAGGATTCTCCTTTCCACAGCAATTGCAGAGAGGCAGAGAGACATATTTTGCATTGCAACCGCTTAGCATTTAGTTGGTGAGGGGTTCAAGTGAGTGTGGTCCTGCTCCACCGCAGTCCTCTTCCTCGACAAGCTGAAATTGGTGGCACTGACGAAAGAAGTCCATGTCCCTCTCACCTTAATGTATCACCGAAACAGACTTAAGGCCATCAGGTCCAACAGTGAACTGGAGGAAAATAATATTTAAATAAAAGGTTTAATAAGCTGGGCGTGTCTAAGCCTCATTTATTGAAAAGAGGCAGGAAAAGTGGGAAGGATTACGGTAATATCTCTCAATACTATGAATGTAAAATGACAAATATCATTGATTTTTAACCCAGACTGAGAATTCATGTCGTCTCCTTCACACTGAAAAATACTATTGCTTCTTCCACTAGATATTGTTGCTTCTTGCTGCTCTCGCTTGAATAATCTTGTTCACCCACAGCCCTCTTCTCTTTTTGTTTTGATCTCCTCCGTGCAGGGTACTGGCAAATCTCTCCCCACCTCTGACGAATTAATCACCCTGAGCTATCTTTTATGACAAGTTCAACAGAGAGGTTATTGTTTGCATATTTGATGGCTTTGATGCTATACTAACGCTAAATATTGGTCAAAAATATAGGGTTTTTCACATACTTCATGTATGGTCTATATAACATACTCCTGTTGTAGAGGACAACCTTCAATTCTAATGGCAATGCATTTTAAATGATTTCCATACCCTTATGTACATTCACAAATAATCACGAAACTGCTGTCAGTGGCAAGACACAGGGCAGCGCATATTGTTGACGATAGCTACATAATTTACAAGTTTTCACTTTAGAAACTGCTTAAGCTTCTCGGCATTTTGTACTGCAGAGGAAACATTTTCTACAACTCATTTCTTGATTTTTTTCCTTCTAAAGTTTCCTACCTTACACTTTCCCAGAAGGAATCACAAAGCCTGTGCATTTAGTGCTGTTTCCAGTCTGTCCTGGCCACAGCTGAACATCACTGAAATTACAGCGGTGTTCGTGATCATGCTCCCTGCTGCTTCTCTCCTTTGTCTGGTTTGGTACCACTTAAACTTTATGGCTGTTAAGTTCTTTTTACCAGCCTATTAAGAAAGAGAAAATTGCTCTGTTTATGACCCTAGGACCTGTGATATTCCATTAGTGACCTCCACCTTTATCAAATCGCTTCAAATGCTGAATATTGCAAAGCGTTAATATATAACAGAGCAAGTTTGAGAAGCCTCTTTTGCCACTGAAGCTCCGTGAGTGGCTCCACACAGGAGTCAGTGGTGGGGCTCCTTGGGGCACCCGCTCTGCTCTCACTGATTACTCTGCTCCGCAGATGTGGCCAGAGCCGCCTCTCACCCGGGAATCTCCCAAGTGGGGTTTGTTTTGTCCTGGGGATGCCCAGGACAGACGGGTTGAACCATCCTTTGAGGAGCTAAAGCTCTCCACTAAAAGGCAAAGAGAGGAAACCTGGACAACTAGGGCCTGGACAGTCGTGGGAATAAATGACTCTCTTTTACGTGACTAAAGTTAGCTGAGATGAATTCTACCCTCAGGGGTTTTACCACTGACTTTGGTAGAAATGCAAGGCCTCCTGAAAAACTTCCCATTGAATGATGGAATTAGGACTATCATTAGGAAAAGATGAAGGAAAAACTTATTTAAAAAACCACAATGCATAAAAGCCATCATAACTTTCTGTGAAGCTTCCATTTATATACTTAAAATAACAAATCTTTTCAGCTCTTGTCTTACCATCATCTCTCAATCTACTTCAAAACTAAAAAGGTAAATTCAGACAATTATCAATTCCCTTCTTAAATACTGAAGAGGAACTAATTGGGACCCATTACTGCGACCAGTAAATGAGCCTGCACGGCGAGAGAAGGCTCAGAGCAGTGCTGGGGTGCTCAGGGGCGCAGGAGGGGAGCGCGTGGCTGCAGCGGCTGGAAGGAGAGCTGGAATTCTCACCGAGAGCCGAAACACGAAGGGGACCAGAGGGTGGCATTTGGTTTTGGTAAACAACTACATCAGTTGAGTGGATCAACAGACCAGATCAGCCGAGCATATCACCCAGTTATATCATCTGAGGCAATCAACAAACCATCCTAAGTTAATCAAAGGAGCGCGAATGTCTTCCTGAGGTGTCCAGGGGATAATGGAGGGCGCACACATGGCTCAGCCCTGCGCAGCGTGTACAAACTGAAGAACCAACATAAAGAACCTCAAAGAGGGCAACAGGTTCGAGCTGGTTTCACCCCATGCATTTCTTCCAGGTGACTGGGGAAAGCCCGTGTCCTGAGAGTGAGCGCGTTACAGACACCAGTAACGAGGACCACGTCTGCACCGTGCTTCTCCCGGGTATCGCAATTGCTGCACTCTGGCAAGTGTATTTTGTGTTTGCGTTGCAATTTAAGCACATTGCCGTGTCACTCCGCTAAACCTGAATCCCATGTAATGTCAAATAGTTTCAAATAAGTAAATTTGTATTAAACACTAAACCTTCACATGGGAAATACCTGATGAACCCTTCAGGGAGTGTTGGACTCTGATAATCACAGGTTCTCACACCTGGCAGCATCTTACTCTTGTCGTTCTTTCCTTTTACTGCCCCTCACCAGCACCGGCTGGCGGCTCAGCCTTCCTCAAACTCCTCCTAGCTTCAGTCTCTCGCAGTGTTTGTTTTGAAATAATGATTGCACGCAAATTCTTGGCACAACAGCCTGGTGTACTATTATGGTCTATTAAATTCAAACTCAATATTTTTATTTCTTAATTCCTCTTCTAGGATAATGCTTTTTATTACTGATAATCATAGGAGAAACATCAAGCAGCACGAACCAAGTATCAGCATCATTGTACCTTGCCATCAACTGATGACAAAACTATTTTCTGGCAATCTTTCACAGTTCCATTCTTTGTTGAAAGACAAATTTAATTGTTCGTCTTTTTCAATTTATAATCTTTTCTAGCATGTACATTTGGATTTTTCAGCACACTTTCACATCACTATACAAACATAAAGGAAACTTCATCAGGAGCTCATTACTACATAGTAACTATTAATATAAAAAAAAATCTAAAAAGTATTAACAATCCCAGATCTTGCCAAACAACCTGCTTTTCAGATAAGAAATCTTAGTGAAGAGACCTACAGTTGTATAAAAGAAATTTCTTTTCTTGCTCTTAAAGGTTTCCCTTAAAAATGTTCAGAGTATTTCTTCTTTTCTTGGGAATAAGCTGTTCAACAAATAAAGTCTTCTGCCAGGAGCCGGGGAGCCAAATTTCCATCCCTCTGCCTTTTACCTGCTGTATAATCTGCATAAGTAGTTTAGCTGTGTTTCCTTTAAAGAACACAAAGTTTGTTCAGTTTAAAGCTGAGAACAGGGTATAAGAAATTAAAGAATTCAAGAAGGAACTAGAAAAAGACAGACTTAATTTTTCATTGCAGGGACGAAGTTGGGGTCAAGTCACATACTTTGAGTTGTGTAAGTTTTAATGTATCGTGTTTCTGGACCTGGCTGATAATTTTAGCTTTTTGTTCTCCTTTTGAACTTTCTCCCATTACTCATGCTGGAAAAGCAGAGCTTCTTTTCTATCTATAGCTTTTGTCTAGACTAAATTTATGAAGAACTTCTCCTAAGACATTCCAGCTGACATAACTGATAATCTGTCACAGTACAAGGTAACAGGACTCAATACTCAGTGATGGTATTTACCCAAACAATTTTTAATATGTTCTTTGAAAATGTGCAAGTGAACACATTTTAATCACAAAATTTAAAATTTCAAGCAAGGAATAAATTTACCTGTCCCACATAAAAGTAATCACAACGTCACAAGCCCGCCTGAGTTCTAGGCTATCTTCTGGTAACTCCAGTGAACAGGTTAACCAAGCATTTAATTTTAAAGTTCCATCAGCTGAATTATTTATATGCATATGTAATTTCTGTACAAATGATTTTCAGTTATAGTTACATAAAATCTGATGTTTGTGAGGCCACCTCTCTACTCTGTCCCTGATTTTTACAGGATATGAAAATGAAAATATAATAACACACATGTATAAAGGTTTGCTAATCTTTTCAGTACTAACTGATCTTCGTTAAAAAAGGAGATTCACTTACAAAGGCCTTCCTTTCTGGAACTCCTAAAACAGGCCAGCATTGTGAAAATAAAAAAAGGAGAAAAAAAAAGGGGGAAAAATAAAGGAGGAAAAAACCTCCCAGCCTTCTGAGGTAGTAAAGATTTAGACAGACAAAACCAACAGTGTTTAAGCCATTCTCTGTCTTCTTGAAAATTGTATACATAATCTGCAACTTCTGAGGGATTAAAATGTAAAAATGTATAAATATAGAAAGAGAAGAAAGTAGGTTGTAAGATTTCAATTCAAATTGAGCTGCACAGACACTTTGCAGACTTGCAAGATATCAAAAGAGAGAAGCTGGGCGTGTTGGATGCTTCCTTGAGGCTGTGTTGGCAAAGCTCTCCTCCGTGTCCCAGGTACGAGGCACAAGGAGAGCTCAGCCACAAAACCTCCTTCGCTCCCGAGAGCGCAAAGGGATTAATTTTTCTTCCCTTTTCCTGAACAGGGCTTATGCTTAAGTCCACGCTGTCGCTGATGTTCTGGCTGGCACACTGAGCAAGACACTAGAATATTGTTTTTCTCTTTGTCGGTTCGTCTTGGAGGAAGAACACCCAATATAACCCGCGATCGAGGTACGGGGCAGGCTAACGGGGGCTGCGCAGAGCAGAGGCTCATTAGGCATTAGCCACAGTCTGGCCCTTATTTCTGTTTCCTTTCCACACTAAAGATTACATTAGCTATAATTATAATTCTGTTGTTCTTGTTGCGTGGGAGCCAATACTCGCATGCAAAACTTGCATCACAACTGAAAGTTTTCATTTTTCTATCATCTGGCAATTACTATCTCATTAAAGAAAGGAATTGTCATGTTAATTACACTGGAATAGGACTCAAAACCAAACCTAAAAGATCAATTTAATGTCCCAGCATTACGCATTTTTCCCATTGTTGAGTATTAAGGCTTTGTGTGGAAGGAAAGCATTTCCCTCTTCCTTCAGTCCTGCTTTTCCTACTGCTTAATCCTGCAAGAAAAGTCAGGTTTTCTATTGGCAGCACCAGTCTGTTGGCATAAGGCAAATAAAAATTAAAAGGGAGATAATGTCAGCAGTTTGACATAAAACCTCTCTGTAACTGTGCAGGAGAAGACAAGTGTCACGGGGTGAAGCCTTTCTGAAAACACCCCTCAGGGAGGTGACGTCTTGACCGAACCTGCCCCAGTCCAACTCACTGCATGACACGGGCGGGCACCGGTAAAACAGCAAAGCAGAGATTATGGCCATGGCGAAGCTCACCCGAAACCTCTGGGCTGTATCTGCCATGATTTAGGGATGTGCTGGAAGGAAACAGCTGCACCGAACTGTTAACAATTTTAAACCCCTGTAACACTTTTGGGGCAGGAGACTGGACAGTGACAGTGACCCAGGTGGAAAGCTGGTGCAATAGTGAAAACAGTAAATCCTCTTGGGGAATGTCCATACATGATTTTCTGACATCTTTTTAGTGTCTGAGCCTGCGGTGGGACTGTTACATTCAGGGGCCAGGCCACCAGCAAGGACTGGACACGTTGAGCAGTTGGATGTAAACGCCCTGGTCCCCTGGGTCCATGATGGTGGTCCTAACGGGGCTGGAGGAGCAGAGCCTGGGGCGGTGTGTGCCCTGTGTGCATGCCCCTGTGAGAACCAAGATTGTTGTGCACCTGTGGTAACCCATCCTGCTTCACAAATAGACTTCAAATGAGATGCTCTTACAGCGGTTTCGACCGTGACAAAAATAAAAATCTTTGTTTAAACAGTGATGAGTCTGATAATTAAGGAGAAGGGAAATTAAAAGTATGTGTGAAAGTGAAAAGGATTAGGTAAGGTACGTATGGAAGTTGGAAGTTTTAACCAGCGTGAAAACCTCTCTAAGGTGGCTCATGGAGGCACTGCTGTGGGAGCAGAACCTGTGCGTTCAGAGTCCAAGTGTTTTCTTCAAACTTTGTCTTGACCATCTGCCACCACTAATCAGAGACAACTGGCACTTCTAGTTTGAAGGGACGCATACTCACCGCCTGAGAGTCCTCCCGGATAGCAAGCATCCAAAAGTTTATGTGCACACACCACTTCATTTGAATTTGTTTACCTCTGCGGAAAACAAGATTAAGCATGAAGCATATGTTCCAGCAAACCACCAAATTAGTTCTAGGTGACAACATTGGGAACAGTTTCCATTGGTAAAAATAAACCAGTTGAAACAAATTCAGATGATGCCGAACAAGCAGGCTCTTTCCTGGCTGCAGCATTGTGCCAGCCAACTTGGAGGGCAGGTAAAACAGACGTCATCCCCCTCTCCTAGCACTGGTTCACGGTCTCACCGCCAAGAGAGTCAGAATTTCTGTACCGAAACTAAATGTCAAACAGCGTGGTGATGATTCACCATTTCCCTGCTTCTGTTTTCTGGAATTAGGCTCTGAAATGCGAAGGTAGCATGTGAAAATCTTCCCTGAGCCCATAATTAGCACACTATAGCTCGCCTGTGTAACATTGTCCTACTCACATTGTAAAAGACTGCACTACTCTTTCATCATGAGCGTTATTTACTGTACCTGTATTTTTATTTAATTTATTACCTGTGATACAGTTGTATCTATTCACAAAAATGTGGTATTTTAATCACACAGCAAAACCACGTGGCATTTAGATTGCTATTTCTTGGTTACTTTTTTTGTAACTTTTAGATTACTATTACTTAGTTACTTACTAGATACTTTTTTGATGGGAGGTTTGTCTGCTTGTTGGGAATTTTTTCTTCTTTTTTGTTGATGTTGTTCTTTTTTTCTGTAAAAAAGCAAATGCTTTAAAGACCAAAAAAATGTGCACAAACCTTTTGGAAAGCGCTGGTCTGGCTGGAACTGCCCCTCAGCAGCTTCCGTCAGGGAAGGTGTTTGCCATACGCATTCCTCCTTGAGAGGTTACCTGCGATATAGCACACAGTGGAAAAAAAGAGAAGGAAGCCAAATATGGGGGGGAAAGGTGGGCTTAATCAGTGAAGAAAGAGGATCCTGAAACAGACTCGTTCTTTCTACATAAAGAATATAAAGTAAAAAAAGAAAATAAATCAGCTAGGACCTGACTAAGAAGCCATCCAATTGTTGCTAGGCCATGATTGCATTTCTACTGCTTTTCTTACAGCCTATTTTTTGCAAATTTTCAAGTTATTTCTTTATTTTATTTGGGTGTTGGGTATTAGTTGAGAGAAAAGGTGAATTGGGATGAAAATAACAGCGTGAGCCTGCATTGCTTCCACAAAAGCAGCAAATTGAGATATTCCAGCTTCATCCTGTTAGAAGTGCGGCTCTTTTGGGAATATTTCCCCTGGACAGAAATAAGGCGGTTCCACAACTAATGCAAAAGATACACTTTATAGCTGTGGCAAACCCTGAAGAATTGCACTTACCACACCACATTTTTAAAGTTCTTTACTTAAACTTCTTGGATAATATCAACATTGCACCTGATAAGACACCACAGTCTTCTTTCGTCATCTAGGGGAAAGAACTGTCTGTGTTTAAAGGTGGGGAAGGCTAAAATAGGAGCTGTGATTACTTTTTTTTGGTTGTTTTCCAGAAAGAAAGTACTTATGGGAGAAAAAAATGCCTCACATTTTTCATTGTTTTATTTAGAATCATGGAATCATTTAGGTTGGAAGAGACCTCCAAGATCATCGAGTCCAACCACTAACCCAGCACTGCCAAGGCCACCACTAACCCATGTCCCCAAGCGCCACATCTACACGGCTTTTCAATCCCTCCAGGGATGGGGACTCCACCACTGACAGCCTGACAGCCCTTTCGGGGAAGAAATGTTCCCTAATATCCAACCTTATTATCTCAATTTCTTCTTATTTTGAGTGGCATTTCTGGGCTGAATTAAGATGAAAACTTCAAGCTAAAGTTGAATGATTGTGTATTGTTCACTGAGGGTATTTATTTTTCCCAAAGGATGTCCTGACATTTACAATCAGACAAAGCTTAAAAAAAAAAAACCCAAACCCAATGATAACAAAAAAGTAAAGTTTTCCTAATGAAGGGTTGTTACTTTTAAGTGGAGGCACTAGAGGTTTAAAATTCACAAATGCATATTGATGCCTTAAAAGTTATTTGTATATGAAAAGGAATAGGAGGTAGTAAACAATGAAGACTGACAGGTTCTGATTGTGTTTAATTTTGTTTTGACACATCTGGAATGCAGAAAAGATTTTAGAAGTCTAGAGCACACAAGAACAAATTCCAATTAAGAGAAGACCAGAAAGAGAGAAAATAGCACACAAGCCTCCAATCTAGATGAAGACATTTTTATTTTATTTTATATTATTTTATTATTTTATTTTTTTAAGCACAGCCCTTGAGGGAGCATATTCTAATCTGTGCCACTTTTCAAATAAGTGAATTTCCATATTTGAACTCAATACCTTGTCATGCAAGCATGAACAAATAGATCTTTTTGAATGGTGTGGAAGTATGAGCAAACAATTCCTAAACAATTTTTGCCAGTCACTTTGCTGTTAGATGTTAGTCTTGAGCAAAGAGATGTGATTAAGAAAAGGCAATTAAAAAATCCGGCAACATAGGTTAATATTAATAGGAAAAATACCAATATAGTTGTTAAAAATTGCTCAAGCTTTTTAAGCACTATATTGGGGGAAAAAAAATCCCCTAAAGAATGTGCCATTTTCTTTAACAACTGCCATGAGCGAGTGTGCTGGCAGGATTTTCAATAGCAGCACTGTAGACCTTGACCTGTACCTAGATCCAGCTTTCCATTCCAGTGCAATGGCTACTAAAGGAGAGAGGTGAAACAATAAATGTACCCCTGCCCATCTACCGGGGGCAAGATCTCCTCAGAAGCTGTGGCAGCAGCAGAAGCAGGCAGCAACCAGCAGGATCGACCCGCTGCTCCTCCTCGTGCCCTCTGCCTGCACCAGCGGGATCGAGGAGATACCCCCGCAGCCTTGACCCCCAGAGCCTTGTAGTCTCTCCAGCTCCAGGTCCCTCCCCTGGCAGTACCCTCTGCAGAGCCAGAGGCAGAGGAAGAGGTTTACATGTGTGACCAAAAGTAGGGAGTTTCCAGCCTCCTGCATCTCAGGAGTTCCCATTTGTCACCTGCCCCTGCGTTCCTCCTTCTCAGCATCACGGAGTTCAGGTTCTTGGCCCTGTGGGGTTTCTGCAAAGACCCCATTGATCTCCTTGTTCATCTGCCCCAGCGGTCGCCACTTCTCACAGCTCCTTCACCTGGTGCCTCAGCGCCTTGGTCAGAGCACGCCTCCCGCAGACAAGCCAGCGCTGTCCCCAGAAAGCCACCCAGCACACCCCGCCACCCAGACCCGGACAGCCACGTCCTCTCTCAGGAGCTCTGTCTGGTCAAGGTCTGTCATGTATCAGACCTTTGTGTGTCAGCAATAGTGTGGCCAGCAGGACCAGGGCAGGGATCGTCCCCCTGTACTCGGCCCTGGTGAGGCCGCACCTCGAGTGCTGGGTTCAGTTCTGGGCCCCTCACTACAAGAAAGACATTGAGGGGCTGGAGCGTGTCCAGAGACGGGCAACGGAGCTGGGGAAGGGTCTGGAGCACAAGTCCTGTGAGGAGCGGCTGAGGGACCTGGGGGGGTTTAGTCTGGAGAAAAGGAGGCTGAGGGGAGACCTTCTCGCTCTCTACAACTACCTGAAAGGAGGTTGTAGAGAGATGGGGGTCGGACTCTTCTCCCTAGTAACAGACGACAGAACAAGAGGAAATGGCCTCACGTTGCACCAGGGGAGGTTTAGATTGGACATTCGTAAAACTTTCTTCACCGAAAGGGTTGTCGGGCATTGGAACAGGCTGCCCAGGGAGGTGGTGGAGTCCCCATCCCTGGAGGGATTCAAAAGACGTATAGATGAGGCCCTAAGGGATATGATTTAGTGGGGGACTTGGTAATGATAGGTTAATGGTTGGACCCGATGATCTTAGAGGTCTCTTCCAACCAGAACAATTCTATGATTCTATGATTCTATGTGCTAAGGACACTCTGTGTCTCCAGCTCATGTTGGCCAGAACCCACGGCACGTCACCGTGCTACGCAGCCTTCAGTCGAGAAGGTGCAGGCTCTTCCTACCCAGCCAGCAGCGACAAGGCTCTCGTCTTGCTCAGCACACCGCCGAAGCGAGCCCTCGCCCCCGGCACCCACCAGAAGCCCCTGAAGAAGAAACTTCCCCTGGAAACTCTGCAACAAATACCATGGCTCTGTGTGCTGCTCCCAGACTTAATAATCAGACTTAATGATCTTCCTAAAATATTGCATGCGAGATGCCGATGATATTAATCAATTTTTAACAAAGGCAAAAAGTGCTGCTCACTGAATATAAATACTTGCACAGAAAGATTTAGCATTTGTTTAGTGAGCTTAATTAAAAAGCTCTACTTGATGCGAGTGGTGCCCTTTTGAGGATCTAAACTCCTTGTTAAAGAAATAAACTGGTTTCCCTCACTTAGAGCTTCCTTTTCTTCACAAATACTGAGTGGTTTCAAAGATCAAAAGGTAAATTCTCATCTGCTATCTTAATTTCAAAGCTGTTTTAACATGCTGATAAGCCCAGGAGTTTTGGAAGGTTTCATTTTGTTTGCCTCACTAGTCGATGAACAAACTGAAGATAATTAACTGAAATTAGATATCTCAGAAACAGCCGTAGTCTTTGCATTTAGCACAGGAACGTGAAAATCTCCATAGGAAATACCGCAGCCACGAATGATTGAATTGCTTTGTCTGCTGTTTAATACAACTGACTAATTTCAGTGAAGGTCAAGGTTGAGAGAGGAAGGCGTTGTACTACGTTTAGATTTAATCACGTAGAATTATAAAAATGGAAAGCATAATCAATAATCGAATGATGTGGAATTAAACTCTTCAGACAGAAGAGGATTTGATAACGTTTTCCCACGGCTGCAGCTAAGGGAGATCCTGAACTTCTCGGAACAAACACCAATTGATTACACGAAGTAAAAACTTTCCGAGTCTTTCTGACCCTGCAGTTTCTAGTATTATTTACATGTGATGTTTTGTATAAACGCAAAACCTACACCTGCCCATGCCAAGCCTGTGATATGCGACCAAAAAAAAAAAAGAAAGAAAAATTCCTTACATGTCATGGGAATAAATTCTCCCATAGTGCCAATTGCCTGACTCTTTGTTTCAGGAATAAAGTTATAGGATATTAATGCCCAGGATTAAAGGGAAAAATGTGTTTGGTATTAAAAAAATTCCAAAAGTTATGGGGTAAATGAGAAACTAAAACTCAATAAGATTTATATTGGCAAAGGGTTTTCCCATGAGTTTACACAAACAGACGTGGCTGTAATTTCTACGTCTCATTAGAAACATTTCAAAAAGCCCTTTTGGAGATACTGATGACTTGTCTAAGGTGAAAGAAAGTAAAAAACCTGAAACAGTAAAGTATACGGACTGAAGAATTGCAAAAGAAATTATGCCTTTAAAATGTTCTAAATATTGACCCAGCTATTACTATAAAATCATAATAAAAGAATAAATAATAAAGTAGTAGCAAAGTAAAATAAATGAGTTTAAATCTATATAAATATATTTCAAAATTATTGAGAGAACATTTAGATTTAGCAAAGCTTACCTTTTCCCCACTGTTGAGTAATTAATTATTTTTTTTTTAAATTATAGAGTCTTGCTATGAGAAAAAAAACACCTTTGAATTCTCAAATTTTCCTGGAATGGAAAATTATTTTAATCCGAGCTTAATTGGTTTTCTTTTTTTTTTTTAGCTTAAACTGCCAGCAGCGTTTGGGACTTACTTCTTCTTTTCATTAGGAAAAAGAATTTATGACAGTCAGGTATTTGGCATGCATCCATTCAATTAAAAATAACGCACACAAATTTCTATTTGTCTTAACACCAGAATAAAATAATACCAGATAATTCTTCTGTGCAAAACTCAAAGTCCTTGTCGAAGTCCTTGTTATACCATCATTTACCTATATGGAAGCTGACTGGCAACCCGAAAGGATTTTATGACCCATTGGTCAAATCCAAGTTTGCTTCATGTCAACCAGCATCCTTGTGAAAGGCAAGGGAAAGTCAAGCTCACAGGCTGAAGCCTTGAGCCAAAGCCGACTGAAGACACAATATTTCCCCTCTCCGTAGCAGACCTGGGAAATGCTTCCTATAAAATATTACTGGGGGAGACTCTTAATGTGTGGGTTTTTAAAGCGTTTTTTGTTGTAGAAAGCAATATTCGTGCAGCTGAATCCAGACAACCACGAACAAGTCTGTGGCTTCATTTTCTAAACAGCTGCGTCACGGTAGCTACAAACTCCCAGAGATTCCCTTTTCCAAAGAACTTGTATAGGACATATACATTGAACTAAAACTAAAAGTGAGTAATCATTCCTATTATTTTTGCAGCTATAGAAATGCGGCCTAGTTAAATTTCTGCAGGAATTTCATCAAGCTTACACTGGAATCTGAACCAAGTACTATGGTTTTCCACTAATACTTTTTGTTGCATGAACACACTCCTCCTTCCCGAACAGTTGTTTCAGACAACAGCGACAATTTTGGAAATCAGTAACGACTCCCATTTTAATGGTTACAGCGGTAGTAGCTTTTCTTTTCCTTTTTCTCTGCTCTCAGAAAGCTAACTGTCCTCTCACAGCGTGCTCGGATTAATTTCTGTGTTCTGTTGTCAGGGTTCATTCCTGCCGATGGATGTTTTTTACCTTGGAAGCTTCCTGAGCGAAAAGGCTGAGTAAATAGGGACGGAGATGTTCTCTTGGTGCTATCTTCAGTCTCAACGTTGTACTGAAGAACAGGAGATTTCAAATGTAGACAGGCAATCTCTTCCTGCCCCCTTAAGGACAACCAAAAATAGACCGGTCAAGCTTTGATCTGTCTTTGATTAAAAATGAGGAATCAAAATGCAGACGGCTCTAACCCTGCACATCCCCGTCGCAGTTAGGAGAGCCTCCTCTCCCGATTGAAGCAGAACATTTTAGTCCATTGTTGGCGAAACCAATGAAATGATAAACCATCTTTCACTGGCTGATTTTGGCGGCAATGGCTGTTCCTTGGGGCTGAGGCAGCAGATGAAGGAGCGCTGGGAAGCCCACCACTTCCTGCGGGCAGGTCAATTATGGCATGTGGGACTTGGAAGATATGTTTATTTTCTTGATCACGTAGCTAACAAATACCAAATTATCTTTATCTTATTCCAGCATATCTCAAATGCCACCCAGCATGACAATCTCTTCCTTCTCATACCATAGCGGGAGATCTGTAAAAACCCACGGACTTCAGATCACCCGCAGGGCCCAGATGTTCGCTCCTTCCTGCAGGCCAGCTCACAAGGCAGTTGTACAATTTCTGACATCATCTTAGCTCTCAAAATAGCACCAAAATGTTTTGTGAATGTAAAGGTACCTCTTTATGCCTTCTTTCAATCTGCTCCATAATAATTTTACTTAATGCTCCCTGTTCTTGTATCAAGAGAATTATATCTTTCTCTATTTTTTCTTCATCTGATTTTTTTATCCTATAATATTCCTTCATTTTTTTTTTCTTTTTCTAGCTGAAGAGGTGAGTTTCTTTGATCCCTCTCTATGGATATCATTCAGTATCTTTGTCAACTCTTCTAATTCTTCTCTTCTAGTTTTATTATAGCTTTCCAAGAAGGGGAATCGATGTATTTCAGATTCGTGTGCTAGCACCATGGCATAACTGTTACGTTATGCAGGCAAATGACTGCGTCCTGGCCTGAGTTGTAGCTAACTGAGCAGATCATGGGAAACTACTGCAGCTGACATGAAAAATTGCCAGGCACAGCAGATAACGGAGCGAGAAGCTCACAGGAGTTACAAAGAGTGCCATGAGGGATGGCCAGGTATCGCAGGTGGTGGAGAGGGCTACGTATGGAAGGGACAGTCAAGCTTCACAGATAGTTCAGGAGAGCATTGGGAACCTTTCAGGAGTACAATCGTGCAAGGCCAATAGCTCCTGGGTAACTGTACCAGTGATACCATCTAAGGCCAAGATGACCTTGGTAACAGCGTCATAAATACCAAATGTCCATGTACCAAAACTGAGATTGAATGGGAAAAAGTAACTAGGGGCATGATACGGGAGATAAGGGTGAAGAAAGGGAGAGATGAAAGTCAACGGGAGGAAGCCAAAGCACAGGTAAATGGAGAGAAGAAGACTGAGAGGGGCCGGTACCATGTGGGCAGGCACAGGTCAACATGCTTGTCTGGCTGAGCCTGCGCCTCACCACTGCCATCTGCCCCGTCTTCTTGCTACATCCGATTCCTAAACATCTCCTGGGTGACCTCACTTCCCACCTGGGGAGGGGGCAAGAGGTCTCAGGGCCAGACCCACAGGTCTGGGTGCCAGCAACCGGTGGGACTGGGACGTGGGCGTGTTTCCCCGCTGAGCTTCAGTCACCTGTGTCCATGCACACGCGTGTGCTTGCAGGTCTGAGCATGTTTCTCTTGGGATGGCACGTTCGTCCTGGCTCCTGGTCAGCCCTGTGAAGGGGAACAGCAACACCCACCTCCGTTGGGCTGGAACAGGATATTTTGCTACTCAGAATTAATTCTATACCATCAGCAAACTACTCACTTCTTTTTTCAGGTCCTGAAGGAACACCGAACACCACAGATTTCAGCATAGCTCTCTGGAGGATTTCACTGACAACCTGTTACATTAGAAAACCTATTTAAAATCGGTCTCTATTTTCTTTCTGAAACCTCTGTAAAACCTATTAAAGCAAGTTTTTGCAAAGTTCAGTGCTTCGTTAGTACTCACCACTCAGTGCCTTATTGAAATGGATGGCTTGAGACTGCCTGTGCTTAACAAATATAAAGGTCTCTCATTTTTAGATATTCAGAATACATATCTGCCAGATTTGTGGTCAAAGATTTGATTTAAGGAAATAACACATAGTATTTTTCCGTCTAAGACATCAATGCCTACGTACTTCAGAGCACTTTTTCTCTCTGTAGCCCTTTGGCAGAGGGCATGCCCTCTCTGAAGTGGAACCTGTTATCTCCAACGCAAAGGCAGGAGACTTTAATCAGGTTACTGTAAATCACAAAGAGGTTAAGGAAAATAAATTGAAGCTCTTCACTGAAAATGTATTTTAAAAAATACGTAAGAAGGTTGAATATCCTGAGATTGTCTTGTATTTTAAAGAGGTGTGGAGAGTACTTAATGTGAATTCTATTTTTAAATGCTTTCAGAGTCTGGAATGTTTGACTGTTACAGAACATTAAAATAATGAACAAATAACAGCAACTATTATAAATGATCCTTCATTCAGCAATGGATCTGGATGTACTTAACATCATGTTTCAGAATGATCTGTGAAAATTGTTATTGCTTAGCTTGATGCCGTTCCGGTTTTGTTGGTGAATAAACATTAAAAAAAAAAAAAAAAGGAAATAAAGGACCAATCTCATTCTCAACTGTTGGTGACTAAAAAGAGAGACTAAAATAACGAGTCAATTTTCAATTTCCAAGTACGTACGTTACCTCAAAAACACAAACACACACACATAGGTCATAACATTTATCCAAACTTATTTTTTCTTTGTTTGCGTACAGAATTGTATGGAACTGTCAAGCTTTACCCAATATAGCACCAAAATTTTGAGAACTGAAAACTGAGGAAACTGTTCTTATAGAAGCATCAAAAACCTAAATTAGCTTTGTCAATGCAGATCTGTGAAAGTAGATGTGAAAAAGCACCAAATGCTCAGGACTGAAATTTGTGTAACCTTGTAACCACTTTGCTCTGCTTACCAGAAAATTAAGGATCTTGCCAAGGTATTCTTGCACTGTTGGTAAAGATGCAGCTGGTAGTCGGAGTGGTCTGTTTCATTCTACTTTCTGCAGAAATCTTCTTTGTTAATCTGTATGGACCAACTGTAACTTCTAGAGAAAATCCGTAGGACAATCAAGGAAATTCTACCTTTCGGCTTTCAGGAAAGAAGAATAAACTTGAAGACATGGCCTCTGAAGTCCTACACAGCCATCAGAAGCTGAACCTCTTTGCAAACAGGTAGAGGTTTGCACATGGCTTGTACTATATGCAAACACATGATGTAGCTCTCTACACAACCTTTCCCTGAAGGGGAAATGCACGGGGGAATTTCCCTTGTACTGCCGCTGTTACAAAAAATGATTCTCTATTGCTTCTTGAAGAAAGACTAGTGCTTAAACAAGGAACAAGCGGTAGTCCGAATTAAATACGTAGACATTATTTTATGATTGAAAATAGTCTGTCTCCAAAATTTACAGCAAAAATCAAGGCAAATTTTCCATTCTGTTTTCTCCTCTTAAATGACACATCAGTCTATTCGTCTACCTCTCTTTTGTTGCTGGGACCTAAAAAGATAATTTTCATATTTTTTATTAAGAATCACAAGCCACTTCTAACAGGAATGGGTGGGGTTTTTAAGCTTTAGATAGGGAAAAAAAAAACAGGTAAAGATTTCTCTTGAGCACGTTCCCTTCAGCACTTACCACTGCTTCAGAATCCTGACCTTTCAGACACGTTGTCGCCTCTCCAGCAGCATACAAACACGGTGGGGTGATACTCTTTAATGCTATTCTCTGCTCAGCCTAATGAGGTATGTTTTGCTATTTATTTCTGGCAGAAGGAAAAGTGATGCTATAGATATTTTTTTTTTCTTTTCTCTTTTTTTTTGGTAGTGCTCTTTATTGTTCTACAGCTGCAACACTAAAATACTGCATTATTCTTCTCCCCACAATGCCAGACCCCAGGAGAACTGGTTATTAACTCTAAATGAGTATTCCAGGGCTGCCTTAAAAGATTTCTGCTCTTAAATGTTGGGATGGAATGAAAATGGAGTGCTCCTGGTTGCCAAGAATTCCCACACAGCTGTGCTACGACTACAGCAATGAGCAAGTTTGCTTTGAAGGTTTGTAGGGGGGACGCTATGACTTACATTTTGGCTTCAGTTCACACAGTGTGTGTTTCCTGAGTCAGTAACATTACCTGCAATAACCAAATCTGGTTTTCATTTTAAGACTGAGATTATGAAAAAAAACATCCTGTTGTAATTTTCACTCCAAATCATGCATTTGTCCCTAGTAAAGTTGGAGGGAAATGAGCAAAAACCCATAAACTTTAAAACTCATTTCATGTTCGCTGAAAAATTGGTATATTTTCTTGTAGCTTTGAAATAAGTATAGAGCAAACTCGGTGTTTATTGCATGACCTGAAATTAGATTCATTTTGGGGAGTTTTATTACAAAAAATTATGCGTTGCTATTTACAATACAATCACTAAAATTCCTGGGAATGACAGATTGTCACTTTACAAGATTTCCTGAAAAGGCAATGACAGCACCAGGACTCTGCGTGAGGCACAGCACCACCACAGTTCGTTCGCCTCGACAGGGGTTGAAATGAGATCTCTCCGTTCACGCGGAATGCAAACGCCTTGGCTCCTCATGGCATTCTTGATTTGAAAATGCGTATGGTCCCGTGTGTACCCTTCGTTCTTGCTTACGATCTACCTTATTTACTCAGCGTTTGGCAACTAATGTTTTTCCCTTTTTGTTCCACAAAGGCCAGGCATCTCGCTTGGATTATAATACAATTTGTCTTCAAGCAATACTACAGGAGGAAGAGATCTTAATCTCAGATAATGTTATTGCAAATAGTAGTGCTAGCTAATAAAAGAACATAATAAAACATGGATATCCGCAAGGAAGGACAATTTAGGTATCATTAAAACATTTCATTAAATACAGTCATTTTGGTTAGTTTTTATCAGATTATAAAAATAAGATACATAGTTATTATATTCATGTGCAATCTAATGAAAGTAATCAAACAACACAGGAACAGAACCCGGGATGTTCTCCAAAAGGAATGCGTTGACCTTTTCCCAGTATAACTGAAAAGGGTCAGTGAAACTAGCACACTGTATTTTTTGACAAAAATATCAATGTAATGAAAAAATTTGTATCAGAAGTACTTTGACCAGCTCTCATCGCCATCTGCATTCCACCACAATGCCATTAGCTCTTAGAGTCACTAACGGATGCAGGAAAATATTAAATGTGATTATTACTGAAAAGAAATCTTGCAACTGCATTTTTGCTCTTTACTTCCATGAATGTTTCTTTATTATCTACTCCTTTTTGTCAGTATTGCATAATTTTATGGTGCAAACATGTTCTCGTCTTGTGTACGTAATCCCCCCCTGGCACTGGCTGCCAGTTGCAATCACAGAATTCCGGGGAAATCCAGGTAATTCTTTCGTCTCCTTGAATAGCGAAGCTAACAACACTGTGTCATGATCCACCTCTTCTCCATTTTTTTTCTGCAATTTTAAAATTCATCTTCACGGTACATCAAAAATATCAAGTGAGTAGTCAAGTATCACAAAAGCTGAAAAATATCCAAAGACCACAGCTAATTTTGGTTAATAATGGTTAAAAGACCCTTTGGAAACATTTGCATTGTTGTGTTTAGAAAACTGTATATTGGTATCTGAGTTTCTCTGTGTTCTAAGCGTAATAATGGCAATTTCAAACAGGAAAAGGTGACAAAATAAAGAACAAAAACACATACAGTTACTTTCACACATGAAAACCCCAACCCAAGCAACCAACAGAACCCAAACCCGAAGTGTGTCACTAGATGGTCAAACAGTATGTGTAATTTTAAGACCGCAATCCTATCCCTCCAAGCAAGGGCCACCCACCTCACACTGCTTCCACCTACCAGGTGGAACAAATGCCAGGTGGAGTGAAAAAGAAAATGTAGCACAAAACTCCCAACTTACTGACTGAAACAGTTCTGTTACGCCTTATTGAACAAAAACCAGGTCTGCCATGTTTCAGTATGTGTTAATCCCGGGTTTATCTAACAGAAGTCAGCGTTAACATGGAAACGAACGTAACCTTCTTGACGTAACACTCCTGCTTCACGTTACTGCGTGAAAGATGGGAGGCCCTCTTCGAGCGGCTGACTACACGTCTCTGCCGTTGAGAATGGCAGACGTGAGGGAAACTTAGAGCTTCCTCTTTTTCGTAACTGAGAGAGTGTCTTATTAACTGAAAACAGCATCTTTTGTAATTCAAATCTTTCTACCACATGCTCCAAATTTCTTTCACCAGAAAGAGGCATATCCTGCAATCAGACCCTTAAAAAGGTCGACATCAGGGTAATTTTTGATTCAAAAGTGCCTGCCAGGTTGAATACATCTTTGATTAATTACTTGTATTTGTAGTTTTTGTTGCATTGGATTTGGATAGGGTTTTTTTTTTATATCTGCATTTGTATTTTGGATGCCTTATTAGTTTGTCTGTTGGGTACACAAACAGAAAACATGGATTTCCAAGCTAGATTATTTATTTTACTTAACGAAAACAAGAACCCAATAGTAAAGAGACAGCACATGAAGAAGGATTGATCTATTGCTTTCAGCGGATCCATTCTGATTTGCCTGAAGTCTCTGTGGAAAAGAAAGGATGGTTCCTTGCTGGTAAGTGGATATTCTTTGAGACTTGTTGTCCATATGCACAGTCACACTGTTCAGATGAATATTCCCATGCACCGAAGCCGGAGAACTTCAGCTGCAGCTAAACTTCCCGTATGCCACGAGTGCCGTGAAGAGGCACAGTACCACTCTCAGATCCTTATATCGTATTATACAGAATAATACACAGCGAAAGTGAGAGAGATCAGCAGCAGAAAAAAGAGGTTGAAGTGTGAACGTGCATGTTGGCAACAGGTCTCAAAACCCGTCCCAATACTGCTTTCACTTTTTAGTGGCTGTATACGGTCAAGATAAAGGTTGTTAATTGAGACCCCCAGGATCTGAGGCTGAGCTGATGTATCTGCTCAGGAAAAAAATACTTTTCAGCCTCTCCTTCTTTTTTCTGACTGGTGAATTAAAAAATGCATTTTCCATGTATATATCCTTCCACAAGAAAGGAAAGGCATCTGTTGAGTCCATCATAAAGGAGAGACCGTAAGGAGGAGAGAAGTTATTTTCTTAACTGGGGAAGACATGATAAGCAAAAACAGAGAAACAAATAAAACGAAAGAAAACAGGACAAAAAAACCCCAAGGAATACAAGATACAAAAAGGACAAACCTCAAAGATTATTATGTCTGGAAGAGCCATAGAGGAAAAATTCCAACTCAGCAACATGGCTGAGAGAAATTGAAGACAGGATCAAATGCTTCACCCTTTGCACTTCGTGCAGAGGAGACAAGTGAGCTCCAAGGTACGTTGCTAAGGGTGAACGTCTCTCTCTGGAGTAGCTGGTCTATGAATACAGACCATGAGTAATAACTCAAAGATGATATTTAAGTATCTTCTGCAAAAGAGCTTTTCTCTTCAGCTTTTTCCCATTTTTATCCCTTAAGAGAAAGAGAACATTTCCTGTACATGTAGGTATATGCACACACAGCAGGTAAAACAGATTAATGAGCGTGTGAGAGGCACACTGCACTGTGCAGGGTGTTGACAAGCATCAACATTTAACTGCCAGCTTGTCCTCGTACATAGTAGTTCTGATCGACACTTCAGATTTATCAAGGCATAAGTGATCCCTTCCAGGCAGAAGCACTTTGTGATACAGAGGCTGCGCAAATGGCTGCGTGGAACTGAAGTGAGAAAATCACTGCGTTTCTCAGCACGCTCCTCCTCCACGTTCAGCTCTCTAGGAACATGGTGCCTGCAAGAGACAACAATATTGCTAGGAGCCACAGAAAATGAAAAATTAAAAATGAAGGTAATAGGGAGAGCAAAAATTGATGTTGCCCACAGGGTTTTCCTTGTGTGTCATTGCTCACAGGCCGGTGAGGGCTGGGAACTGTTGTTCTAAACTATAGGACATGCAGATGTTCAACTTGATTCTTACCAGTGAAAAGACCTTTTTGGTTGGAGTTCAATTGGAATAATTTATTAACATACCAATCAGCATTACCACCCTAGGCAGTTCTAAGCAGCTGCTTTGCACGTAATGAGTATTTAGCTATACAAACAAATCATTCTATCCGCACTTGTAAATAAATCTGCACCTAAAGATGCCCAGCGCTGATCTGCTGTTAGCATAAATTAGAGAACCTCTCTTCATTTTAAAGGTAGCAACAGAGCTTTTCATCGGCATAAGAAGAGTTAAGTTCTTTTATTTTTACAAGGCTTGTACTTTTGACAAGGGCATGCAGTGATAGGCCAAAGGGTGATGGCTTTAAACTGAAAGACGGGAGATTTAGATGAGATATAAGGAAGAAATTCTTCACCCTGAGGGTGGTGAGGCACTGGAGGAGGTTACCCAGAGATGTGCCAACCCTGCATGTCCTCAAGACCAGGTTGGACGGGGCTTTGAGCAACCTGCTCTAGTGGAAGGTGTCCCTGCCCATGGCAGGGGGTTGGAACTGGATGATCTTTCAGGTCCCTTCGAACCCAAACCATTCTATGGATTCTATGGGTCACCTACAGCTGCAATCCCTTAGAGGTGGATCCTGTCAGGCCCTAGCGTACCTTGTGTCTTGAAGACTCTTCCATGGTTATGAAGAAACAAAATTCTGGTGGAGGGTCCAGTCTTGGAGCCAGGCGTTGATGTCTTGGGCACGCCTGTTTTTTCCAAAGTCTCTCCCCATTGCTGGGAGGATTGAGGAAAACACTGCCTGTGATCCTGAATCCTTTAGCATTCTCCCCAGGGCCCCGAAATCTCTTTTGATCGACCTTGGACTTCTTGTTGCGACATCATTAGCACCCACATGAAAGAGGAGGAGTGGGTAGCAATCTGAAGGCTGTACTAAGCTCGTCAGTTTTCTGGTGACGTCCTAATTCAAGTCCCAGGGAGGCAGCAAACTCCCCTGAAAAGAAGGTCTGGTCTGCAGACGGGTGTCTCCTTTCCCCTCAGGCAGGAGTCACCTATGACCATAACTCTCTATATTTTCCTCTTGGCAATGGTCTTAATGTAGGTCTTGACGCAAGGGGTTGGTTGATCTGCCTTTGGTGAGAGAATTTACGCAGATTCCTCCTCTTCCATCTCATCATGTCCTTTGTCTACCACACCCAGGGCCTCATACCTGTTCTGTCAAGGCAGCGGAGGGGGCAAGGAGGGGTTCCTCTTACAGCCCCATGCAGTAACTTGCTTCCACTCCTCCCTATCCCTCATACCACTGCCTTCATCCTGGATCAAGAGGTACTGGACTGACCTCAGTAATGTGTGTTAGGACTCTTCAAGCTCTGTTTGCCTAGCCCAGCTTCCTCCTCTGTGAAGTTAAAAGAGCATTTTATCGCCCCATAGAAAGACTTAGTCTCAATATTTGAAAAACATAGCACCTTCATGTCTCTCTAAGAAGTGTCCCCTTATGTCAGTCAGAAAAGTTAACTTCACCTTGTATCACTGGAAAAGTTGTGCATTTTTGGCATAAAAAAAAGGAACACGTCAACTTCCTCATGTTTATCCAGACCAAATACCGTTCACTCTTCATTATTCATTGAGCCTCCATTTTCATTTTTTGTTTCTTTCACTTTCTTTTATCTATTATATTTGTGTATCACAGAGACAATCTTTATGATCGTCTTTCACTGTATTTACTTTTTTTTCCCGAGTATTACTGCTTGTTCTTACATCTCCAGTCCACATCGTATAACTTTTTTGTTAACTCGGGCCCCAGGAATCTAAACCAGTCAGGCTCCCAGTTTCTAGTGGCGCCCAGGGGGATTTTTATACACGACATGTTTATGGTTTGACATATGTATTTTTTGCCAGTCTTAAATATTAGTTCTCTTATTGAACAGCTAATAGCAGTTTATTACGTCTTGCTCGCTTATCTTCCAATCCAAAAGACATTCATTTTTATTGGAAGAAGTATCCTACTTATGCCCAAATGAATGATTTCAAATTATAGGCCATCAAAAAGCTCTAAGTTACCCAGTTGTATCCGTCCCTTTGGCCTTTGCACTTGGTCTATTTACACTAGCATTTTCTGTGGTATCCCAAGTGTTCCTTCTCTTTTTGTTAATTCTCTGCATTGGTTCATATATTATCAAATCCATACAATAACACAAGATTTTATTTACATATTATAGCTACTGTTTTTCTGGGGAAAAAAAGCCAAAGATCAAAATGCATAATAATAATAATAGAGCAATTAAAAAAACCAAACCCACCAACCTCTTGTTTTAAAATTAAAAAAAAATCAAAATACTATCTGCAGTCATAAGACTTCCTTGGAAACACACAAAGCCAATTCTGCCTCAGTTTGACCTTGCAAACACTATTGTACTTTTTAATTTTTGCCTGGCTGCAATAGTACCTCTGCTAAGAAGGATGCAGCGAGGTTTGCTTCTTAAATTAAATAAATTTTAAGAAGAAACAGTATAAAAGCCTTGGACGGTTTCAATGGAAATTTCACATTTGGGATGAAGATAAATTATGACCATTATAATTTGGGTGAAAAAAATCAAAATAATTTTCTTCCCCTTTAATTTCAGAAAGAGCTCAAATATTCTCTAAAGTATGAACTCAAGTAAATTTTGAAATGGTGACTAAGGGAGATTCTGATGCCAGCTGACATCTAGATTTGCCAGTTCTCTTGTGGTGGCCAGAGGACACCTGGGTCAGGAAGGTGGTTCTCGCAGCACGAGGTGCAAGTCTGCAGTGGCCTTTTCCGTTTTCTCTGTCCTCCAGGACAGCTTCTGCCGGAAGGTTTTACTGGCGAGAAAAGGGAAATGAGATCGTCATGGGTCTCGCAGAAAAGGCAAATTATGGGGTGTCATAAGGGGCTTATGGGATGTCAGCGGAAGGGCAAAGTTAGGAAAAGGAGGGCTCAGGGTGGATCAAGTTGGAGCAAACATGGTAAAAAGGAGAGACACTTCAGAAAGCAGAAATCCAAAGGAAGACAACTTCTCATGGAAAACAGAAGGATGATTCCCAACGGACGCTGGAGCAGTGTGAGGAGCACTAGCGGCGGTGGCAGCAAGCAGCGGTGGGGGACACATGAAGGATACAGGTGGACAAGGAGAGACTTGATGGAACAAGGGGGCCCTGAGCCCAGGGCCGCTGACAGGGCGAGACACCCGGGGCAGAGCGCGGGAGATTTAAACAGGCTAAAACAATCAGCCCAGCTAATTGCAACAGATGAGCGCATATATTTCCCAGCGGGCAGGCGCACGGCAGTGGGCAGCACAGCGGCCATCTGGCAAAAAGCAGTGTACTCTGCTTCTCCCAAGCTTCTAGCACCCGGTAGAGCCGATGCAGCCGCACAGACAGAGCTCCTGTCAGGGCACGCGACCGCCCAGCTTTCCGGCTGTGGGATGTGCACATCCCGGAGGTGGAGACTGATCACAAGCAAGCCTATGGGAGGTGTGACCAGGTAGATGACCTTCTCTGCCTGGTGGCCGAGCTGCAGAAGGAGGTGTGCAGACTGAGGAGTATTCGAGAGTCTGAGATGGAGGTCCATCAATGGAGCCATCTCTGATGCGTGCAAGCCAGCTCAGCGTGGCCACTACGGAGGCAGGTCCTGGATCTGCTCTGTGCCAGGAGGAAGGCTTCATTACAAGCGACAAGGAGGGGTGGAAGAAGGTTACAGCACGGAGCTATAAGACACACCCCTCCTTACCTCTAAGACACCCTTACGGAATAGGTACGAGGCCCTGGGTACAGAAGACAAAGCACAGAGTGAGGTGGAGGAGGTACCTATGCAAGCAGTCTTGCCAAGGTCAGAGGGACCAACCCCTTGCAACAAGGCCTGCATTAAGACCAGCACAGAGAAGAAACAACGTTGAGTTATGGTTATTGGTGATTCCCTCCTCTGCAGGATGGAAGCACCCGTTTACAGACCGGACCCTCTTTTCAGGGGAGTTTGCTGCCTCCCTGGGGCCCGAATTAGGGACGTCACCGCAAGACTGAAGAGCTTAGTGCAACCTTCAGACTACTGTCCATTCCTGCTCTTTCACGTGGGTACTAATGATGTCGCAACAAGAAGTCTAAGGTCGATCAGAAAAGATTTCAGAGCCCTGGGAAGAATGCCAAAAAACTCAGCAGCACGGGTAGCGTTTTCCTCAGTCCTCCCAGAAAATGTGTCTTTGGGCATAAGGGGGGGGGGACTGATCGAGAGAGCTTTAAACTAGAATCAATGTGGGAAGGGAATACCAACAGGATTGCAGTAGGTAAGCCAAGGGTTGGCACGGCATCACCTGAGGGTGGCAATGCCAGTGGGAACATTTACGTTGCTGCTGGGAGCACGGAGGGCTCGGGAGCGTAACTGAAATGCTTGTACACCAACACGCGCAGTATGAGAAACAAACAGGATGAACTGGAAGTGTTGGTCAGTTCCCAGAACTATGAAATCATAGGTATTAGCGAGACCAGGCACAAGTATGAATTGGGAGCAGAGTGGCTGGAGAGCAGCCCTGCAGAGAGGGACCTGGGGTGCTGGTCGGCACAGCTCCATGTGAGCCCGCAGTGTGCCCTGGCAGCCCCAAGGGCAAACCGCAACCTGGGGGCATCAAACACGGCATGACCAGCTGGTCAAGGGAGGGGATTGTCCCGCTGCGTTCAGGGCTGGTGCGGCCTCACCTGGAGCGCTGTGTGCGGTTCTGGGCCCACCACTTAAGCAGGACATGAAGGTCCTGGAATGCGTCCAGAGGAGGGCAACAAAGCTGGTGGCAGGGCTGGAAGGCATGGCCTGTGAGGAGCGGCTGAGGGCTTTGGGCTTGTCTAGTTTGGAGAGAAGGAGCCTGAGGGGTGACCTCATGGCTCTCTGCAGCTTCTGAGGAGGGGACGTGGAGAGGGAGGTGCTGAGCTCTTCTCCCTGGGATCCAGTGACAGGACATGTGGGAATGGTTCAGAGCTCTGTTGGGGGAGGTTCAGACTGGGCATTAGGAAACATTTCTTTACCAAGAGGGTGGTCAAACCCTGGAACAGGCTTCCAGGAGAGGTGGTTGATGCCCCAAGACTATTCTCTTCTTCTCTTCTCTTCTCTTCTCTTCTCTTCTCTTCTCTTCTCTTCTCTTCTCTTCTCTTCTCTTCTCTTCTCTTCTCTTCTCTTCTCTTCTCTTCTCTTTTCTCTTCTCTTCTCTTCTCTTCTTTTCTCTTCTATCCTCTCCTCTCCTCTCCTCTCCTCTCCTCTCCTCTCCTCTCCTCTCCTCTCCTCTCCTCTCCTCTCCTCTCCTCTCCTCTCCTCTCCTCTCCTCTCCTCTCCTCTCCTCTCCTCTCCTCTCCTCTCCTCTCCTCTCCTGTTTTGTTCTAAACCTCTTTCTGTCACGTTGCTTATGATTGGCAAGGTACCCCAAATGATCAGCCTTATTCAATAGTAGCTATAGGTCTACTATCTGCTCTAATCCTGGAAGTTGTAATCGAGGGGGTTGACTAGAAGAAAAACAAAAGAGGAAAGCAAACAGGAACTGATGACGGTTTATGAATAGTCTCAGGAGACGCATATTTTAATATGAGTAAATGCTATCTCCTTTGCTGAGTGTGGATAACTAAATTCTGTGGATTACCAAATAATCACCCTTCTTTATTCACTTTACTTTGAGACACATTTTTAAATATTTCAAAGCGTTTAAGTTAAAAAGGAGTTGACTGCAACATAATATAGACTCAATATACAATGATACTGCTTTCTTAAAAATACTTTTAGAAATATATTTTGGTTCACAGTTAAGCCTACAACAAAACACAGATGATTACTTTTGCAAAACAAAACAAAACAAAGCGCTCAGCTTTAACTGACTGTAAGATGCCACCATTGACTACTCTTTAACAATGTAAAATGGAATTTAAAATCAACATAAATGCAATGAAAGATGCTTCATGGTGGAAAGTGGCTTCACTGTCAATAAGAATACAGCATTCAAATATATTTTTCAAAACAAATATTCATAGAAAAATACATTATCTGATGTGAGATTGTTTTGGTTTATCTCTTCTGAGTTTCTGCAGAGCACTGAGGTTTGTTACTGACTTTTAACCCCTGAAGCTTAGGTAATAAAGTGTATGGTACATGATAAAATACAGATACTGGAAAAAGATAATGAGTAAAATTATGTGTCTCAGTGGACATGGTCTGAATTAGCATTGCTTTACTTATTAAGGCAATCTTTACTTACAAAGTCATGTGGGTACTCAGGGTACTTAGAAGACTATCTCTAACCAGAAAATGCTTGGAAATCTATAATCAATTAAATAATTAGAATTTTCCTAATATACAAAGCCACAGATGTTATCTATAGAAAACCTACCATCCCTTATTACTATATAGGATTCTTTACTAAAAATATCAGCAGTTTCTGGTGTCCCTTTTAACCCCAGTTTCATCTTTCATCGTCCTTGGAGACGAGCACTAGAAGTTTTACATCCTCAACTGAAAAGAAAGACAGGCATGAGCTACTCGGATATTTTATTTAAAAAAAAAAGAAAAAAGGAGTACATAGAAATTCCAAATGTGTACCCGATGTAAACGAGGCACTTTCATGTTCACACAGGCAGAACAAAACCAAAAAAGAATCCCTGCAGCAACAAATTCTCGGTCCCCTCATGTTAAAACTTAAAAAAGAAGAGTCAGTCTTAGAGAAGTAAATTCACCAAAAAATCTCCAACTGTCCCGCTGTGCTCTTTTCTCATAGAGCTGGACAAAATCCTCAGATGGATAGAACAGAAAGCAGCAGTTCTCAGAAAGCAAGGCCCCATTTCTCTGTTTTAACAGCAAAAAACGACGAGCGTATTCCACCTGCTTTCTGCTCCCCACCCATCCAGGTCTTCTCAGGCCCCTACAAAACCAGCGATGGCAATTTTTATATAGCGATTCAATTTAGCTTTGGCCTTGCATTGATTAAATCACCTGGAGTTTTACGACACGACACAAAATGAACAAGTTCTTGTTCCTTTAGTGAGCCGTGTTTCAACACGAGGAAGCTCTATAGATACTTTTGGTACCAGCAGCCTGGCCCCCTGCGCCAGAAGGTCAGAACCAAACCCCGGCCTCGCAGGAACACACGCATGGAACGGTAACCAAAAGCCCCGAAGCGCTCCCTAATAAGATTGCACACACGGGTTTTTGTACTATTTTAATACCCAAAAAACTTTAATAAACATCTGCCTAACATACATGAAATTTACTTAAATGTACTAGCTGAGTTCTTTTCAATGAAAAATTGGAACTATTAAAGTCTGCCCTTATGTGCTGAAGATGCCAGACAGTTCCTTGCTCTTTTATTCTTACTTCTAAATTGGGAGGGAGGGACTGTATCTCTTTTTTATAATTTCCTGCTGCTGACAGAATGTTTACAATTTATTCTTAATTAACCACAAAATGATCCTGTAATCAGTGGCAAAGAGGAAAACTGTAGTACGTGAGCCTTTTGTGAGTATATTTTTAAATTAATTCATTGTGGCTTGTTCTCAAGCTTTCTATGTTTTGCAGAAATGTAGGAAGTGAAGAGTTTCAGTATACTCTTGAAGATATGATCTATCAGATCAATCCAAGCAAACAGTTAAAAGGAAGAAATATTAAGGTTTCCATGTATTCATTTAATTTCTAAAACACTTGGCCATAATAATCAAAATAATATGGATGATCCTTCCAAAAACTAAACCTACTGACACAGGCTGTAATAACTTTACACCTAATAGCCTACAACATCAGGGTCTGTCTGTCCCTGGGCTTCTCAATGGTTTCCGTGTTACTGTCCAGGAAAAGTTTTAGTCTGGACTAAAGAACGGCTTTAACATCATGGCCCAATTGCTTTAACAGGTGACCCTATAAAAAAGAACCTATGTCTATCAGACGTAGACACAGATGTGACACTAGGGTCATGAATGACGTTATACAGCCTTGGAAAATGATGTAAAAATTAGATATAAGGAAGCATTTTCCAAAGCATGAAGGATATGTTCCTAAACCACCTGGAAATGCCAAAAAGCTGTGTATGAGCGTTTTAAAAACGAAACGTTATGTTCGGTGTTGGCAGCTCTGATCAGCACGTGGCTGAGAACTGGAAAGCACCAAGAGAAAAAATGCACTATAGCAGAGAGAGGACTTTTTGCTCTACATACACAGAGAGTTAAAAAAAAGAACAGCTCTTTTCCTTCTCTCCCTCTGAAGGTCTATGTGCAGGCGATTGGCCAGGCCAGGATGCATCACCTGGAACCGGCTGAAAATAATCCAGGCTGCACTAAGAATGAAGTAAGCCGACAATTGTCAGATGTATGTGTTAGCGTGAATTTATGTGAAAAATATTCAATATTTGCTTCCTGAGATATGTTAAAAAATTTTGGCTGAACTAACCCGTTTTTAGTGGAATGTTTCTTGATTTCTGTACTTTCAGAATACTGCAAAATGGTGATAACTCGTCACAGTCTGAACAAACCCCCAGCAAAGTGCAGATGAGACCAAGCTGAGTGGAGCAGTTGATGCGCTCGAGGGAAGGGATATCATCCAGAGGGACCCTGACAGGACCCTGAGGAGTGGGCCCATGCGAAACTCATGAAGTTCAACAGGCCAAGTGCAAGGTCCTGCACCTGGGTCGGGGCAACCCCTGGTATCAATACAGGCTGGGGGATGAAGGGACGGAGAGCAGCCCTGCCGAGAAGGACTTGGGAGTGCTGGGGGATGAAAAGCTGGACATGAGCCGGCACTGTGTGCTCGCAGCCCAGAAAGCCACCCGTGTCCCGGGCTGCATCCCCAGCAGCGTGGCCAGCAGGGCGAGGGAGGGGATTCTGCCCCTCTGCTCCGCTCTGGGGAGACCCCCCTGCAGTGCTGCCTCCAGCTCTGGGCCCCAGCACAAGAAGGACATGGACCTGCTGGAGCGGGGCCAGAGGAGGCCATGGAGATGCTCAGAGGGCAGGAGCTCCTCTCCACAGGCTTTGAGCAACTGACCTAGTGACAGATGTCCCTACCCAGGGCAGGAGGGTTGGACTAGATGAACTTTGAAGGTCCCTTCCAACCCAAACCATTCTATGAATCTGTGATTCTAAAATCCTCCGTTGTTCGCGGTGCATTTGTGCCGTCACTCCTCTATTCAACATCCACTGTTACGCAATACTTGTGCAATGTAGCTCTTACCAAGCATTATTTTCTCCTCCAGAATCCCAAAGTTACTTTCTGCCTTCACTAAAAACCACACACTTCATTTTGTACAGTGTCACAAGCACCAGAAATGAATGGAGAACCAGATGCAAGAAGTTTCAACTCTAAGTATCTTTTTTCTATCATCTTTTTTAATAATTTTGCTTACGAAGTTCTCCACAGCAACCAGCTGGTATTGCCAGTGGCTTAGAAAACTTAAGCTGTGTATGTATTCAAATGAGAATCGACAGAGGTAAATATTAAAGGAGTCCAAATGCATCCTTCAGACAGACGCCATTATAAGCAAGCTTAATAAAAATAAAAGCATATTTTGGAAAAAAAAAAAAGCACTAGCACATTAATAAAAAGAATAGCCTTTGGCAAGGGCAAGGTGTCTGAAACAACTCAATAACAAAATTCATGGGGTGTTTAATGAACACTGTTATTGTGATATAAGCAAAAAAGTACAGAAGTGATAAATGGAGCTTGCAGCTGGTTTGCAGATTTCTCCAAGCTTCAGTTGTCAAGAGTCTGGGAGGCTGAGGGGAGGGACCGCTAAGGAAAAAAAATCAAACATTAAGTGTAACATTTAAAAAAAAGTCAACTGCAACATATCCATCATCCGGCACTGCGAAGATTCGGTTCCTGAATGGCTTGTTTTCTGTGGTCGCATTGCGAGAACCTTGTCTAAACGGAAAGGAACGCCGCCCTTAGAGACAAGGCACGTGCTGGATCACGCTTCGCGTGCTGCTCGCCTCCGCAACCCACGGGCCCCGCCACGCTTTCACGCTCTAGATGCGGGGTGCGTCAGCGCTGCGTGGCGCCGTGCCAGAGGACGGTTCTCCCACCGCTTCCTCAGGCTGCCTGCCCCCGGCAGCCACCCCTTGCCCCTTCCCCGAGCAGAGACGCGGCTGGCCGCGCCGGCTGATCGGCTCCGTGCGGTGCTCCTGGGGCACAGGCACACCCTCGCCGTCTTAACTCGTGTTCGTGCCCTCACCCACAGGTTGCTCAGCCCCTGGAGTTGAGCTTAGTCCTCTCTAGCATCTGTGGGCGTATTAAATACCCATAACTTGGGCTCCTTTTCATCCAGTCTCCAGCTACAAATTTGAGTATTTCCAGATTCTGGTCTCCTCCTTCACGCCGGTTAGTCCAGACCGATGTTTGATCGTGAATCCCCCCCCCACAGAGATGAACAGAGTACAAACTCTCAAGAAAAATTTAGAACTTAAAGTAGTTTTTCATGTCATAAACCGGATCTCCTTCATGAACCAGCTGTCCTTGCAATCCACATGCCCTGACGTTCCAGGCAGCCTCAGACAGTGTACATCTCCGTGCTGACAACTTTCAATTACTTCGACAGCATTACTCTTCCACTGCAGGCTCATCATGTTTAATGCATTACACCTGCTATTCATGAATATTTTACTGTGTCATTTTTACGAGTAGTAAACACTGTAAAGAAGAAAGCCCAGAGGAAACCTCTCACAACGTGCAGCTGCAGAAATGCAAGCTTCCCCTAACCACTGAGCCTTTATACCTGCAGCTCTACCGCGGCGGCGATGTCTGGGTTAGCATTTGCAGTTATTCCTAAACCTTTCCGCCCAGTTTACCAGCACAGGTACTGTGTGGGCTGGGGGGCTTTTTTCAGGAATAAAGGTCTTTCAGTTCCTTAAATTCACTATCAATTATATTCTTCTACAAATAAAGACCCACATCGTCGGGTAATAAAAATGGTTGCAGTGCCATTGAATTTAACAGAGAGATATTGACTGAGCACATGAGATCTTTGTTGCAAGGTTTTCCACTTGTTAGGTTGAAATCATGTTTAAACTTCTGTTATAACACAGTATTTTCATGGTATTCCTCTAAGCTGCCGTTTGGGGGTAGCTACCCAAAGCTGTCTGTCTACTGTGTCTAATCTCCAGTCACTACACGCATTAATCCCATTTTTTTGCATATTTTTCCTGTTAATCCCATAATTTTGCATAAAGCACATTTGTCAGCTTACATGTCCATATGGAATATAAGCTTCAGTTTATATAGAGGCTTCATTTTGAGGTTTACACATTACCCAATTTAGCATGAAAGTATTTTCTTCTACTGACAAATGTTAGATTGGAAAGATACATTATGCAATAAAATCAAGGGAAAAATGCCAAATCTGCAGGAATTTTGCAACATGAACATATTTAAAATGACTAAAAAATAACTGCAACATTTATACTCTCAGCTTGCAAGTATGGAAATAAACTTGAACTTAGAACCAAACCGCTTCTGCCTTCAAGGAGTCTGACATCTGCATCCCAAATAGTCCGGAGATTTCTAACGGAAAATCAGAACATCCCTATCTGTACATTGAGAAGTGGAGATATAAGTATAAATATATATATGTGTCTGTTTATATATGCATTAGTTAGAAACATTTTTAACTACCTATAGCCTATGGCAAGGCAGAATTTTTACATGGGTATTTAAAGAGAGCTGCAAAATGTGTCGGCACAGATGCAATGCTGAGTAGTTTCACGCTTAATAATCATATTTAAATAACTGGATATTTCCTAAATAGCATTTTCCTAAGAGCCTTTTAAGTGCAATAATGTGTCCAGCAGCGTTAGAGGTTATTATCCAGAAGAACTTGTGAAGTATGTAAAACAAATAAAAAAACGAATATTAAACATTTGCAACAGCAACATGGCAGCAACATAATCACCCAGTTGATTTCACAGAGTATTTTTGAAAGTCTCGGTGCAATGATTTTTTTCAAAGATTTTTCTCCTGCTATTTTACTATGAAAAGCCATTTGGTGAAATGAAGTAATGAAGCTGTATGTTTACTTCCAACAACTTCTTAGGTTAAATGATCTCAAGGAAAATGAAGATTGCTGCTTATTTTGGGGTTCATCCTTGACGCAGCCCCTGGATCAGCTGAGATCCATCTAATATTCTATTCATTTTACAGGCACCTGTTACAAACAGTCCAACGAGCCGTCAGTGACGGTTAATGCCAACGTTGGAGAAAGCTGGGAGGAACCCGCGCAGGGTCGGCGCACCCTGTGTTGGAGGAACTGCCTGGTTCACAACCCCACGTGAAATTCAGTGTGATTGAAAGTTCTATGATTTCCTGATTGTTTGGAATAAAATGGGGAGAGATCACCAGGGTTAGCCAAGACATAACCAAACATCTGCCTAAAAACAAAGCCTAAACCAATCCTGAAGTTCCAGGGGAAGCATATAGAGCATCCCGTGACGGGAAAGCTCAGAAACAGCGTGTGGATGTGTTGCGTGCAGAGCGCACCCTCAGCGAGTTTGCTGATGACACGACACTGGGAGGACTGGCTGATACCCCAGAGGCTGCGCTGCCATTCAGCGAGACCTGGACAGGCTGGAGCGTTGGGCGGAGAGGAACCTCATGAGGTTCAACACGGGCGAGTGCAGGGTCCTGCACCTGGGGAGGAACAACCCCCTGCACCGGGACAGGTTGGGGGTGACCTCCTGGAAAGCAGCTCTGCGGAGAAGGACCTGGGAGTCCTGGGGCGTGACAAATTCCCCATGAGCCAGCAACGTGCCCTTGTGCCAGGAAGGCCAACGGTATCCTGGGGGGCATGAGGAAGAGTGTGGCCAGCAGGTCGAGGGAGGTTCTCCTCCCCCTCTACTCTGCCCTGGTGAGGCCCCATCTGGAGTCCTGTGTCCAGGTCTGGGCTCCCCAGTTCAAGAGAGACGAGGAGCTACTGGAGAGAGCCCAGCAGAGGGTACAGAGATGCTGAGGGCCTGGAGCATCTCTCCTGTGGGGAAAGGCTGAGGGAGCTGGGGCTGTTCAGCCTGAGGAAGAGGAGACTGAGAGGGGACCTCACCAACGCTTATCCATATCTCCAGGGCGGGTGTCAAGAGGACAGGGCCAGACTCTTCTCAGTGGTGCCCAGCGCCAGGACAAGGGGCAACGGGCACAAACTGGAACACGGGAAGTTCCGCCTGAACACGAGGAAAAACGTCTTCGCTGTGAGGTGCCCGAGCCCTGGCACAGGCTGCCCAGGGAGGGTGTGGAGTCTCCTTCTCTGGAGAGATTCCAACCCGCCTGGACGCGGCCCTGTGCAGCCTGCGCTGGGTGACCCTGCTCTGGCAGGGGCTGGGCTGGGTGGTCTCCAGAGGGCCCTTCCAGCCCCCACCACTCTGATTCTGTGATTCTGTGATTCTGTGATTCTGTGATCTGTGGACAACCTGCCGTGCAAAAGAGAAGATGGTGGTACAAGGGAGAGGAAAAGTCCATCCCTGTGAGAGGAGATGTAGGGGTGCATACGGGTGTGTCCGTGTGCCTCTATAGTTACGTATTACACCCTGTATCTCAAGCTCGAGGGGGTGGTTACGTTGATGGGCTTTTGCAGTTCTGTCACGCCTCCATTGCCCTTGCCCTCCACTGTGAAAGTGAATTAAAAGTTGCGTGCAGTGAAATCCTAAAGGTGTGTCCAGAGTTTGCACTCCCCACCCTGGCAGTGTTACCTTCCAAAACACCTACATATTTTTTAAAAGTAGAACAGGAACATTGAGATCAACATTAGATGACAAGGAGAAAATTAGTTTCAGAAATGAGATTCTTCTAAGAATTCTGGACCAAGAAATGTTTTAATCAACTCGGTATTTTCAATTTGACATGTAATTAAATGCTGCATTTCGTTTTAGACCTAATTAACTTTTCTTTTTTTTTTTTTTATCAATTAAAAAATGAAAACGTTACTTTGAAATGAAAAGGTATGTTTCATTTAGAAAATGCTGAAATTAAACATTTGACATAAAACCCCTCTTTTCCCATACGAAATTAATGACTGCATTTTATCTATGTTTATTAATAGCTTTGTTTATGCGAAATATACTTTTCAATGAACTTAATAATCTTCAAAAAATTGTACCCACCTCTGTACAATGTCACTCTACCTCTTCTCAAGAAGCCTGTATTGCCTTTGCCTGAATTGACTAAAGTTGTGCCACCATTATCTGGGGCTACATATATGGAAAATAGTGCTTTAAAAATTATTCCTGTCTGAGATAATATTTGGAAAATAAACCTAAGCTAATGCAAGTATAAAAGTGGGGTTTTTTTTGCCATTTATATACTTCCTAGAGACAGTTTGATGTAAACATCAGGTCCTGCAGGCTGGAGTCGGGGACCTGTAAGTGCACAGACCCATCAGTAGCTTATCAGCGTACCCAAGGATCACAGCGGTCTTCAGTACACGGAAACCTGATGGCGAGTTCCGTCTGCGCTTTGAAATGGCAGCATTATACACTAATGCAGGTTTGGTCTGCGTCACGGTAAATATTTATAGCACAGTGCTAGGACAAGATTCCTAGAAAAATTACATCAGAGTTTTAAAATGCTATTTGCAGAAGATGCAAACATATTCCACTCCCCCCAGCAAAAAACCAAAGCCCAAAACCCAACACAAACCCACTGAGGAGGTAGATCAAGCACTCCGTGATCTGTCCCCGCTGTTAAAATCAATGGAGAAGAGATGATTATTCCAAGCCTTCCATGAAGGTTACACCAGCTCTTACCAACCAAATAATGGCATATTAAGCTCTGGTTTGCACGAATATTTTACCGTGTTGTGGTCCTTTGTTGCATCATTATGTAAACTTACCTGAGGGTGAAAATAATCTGAATCCTGGATGCTGCTACCGTGCTGGCCCACACTCTCAAACACCTATGAACCTGGAAGAACTTAGATGTCATATGCCAACCCATTCCATGTCGAAAGGGAAACTGTAAAAAGAAATTGAAAATTAAGGATAATGACTTGTGTTTATGTGGCGCTGTTGGGAATCAGTCATTTAAACCACCAGAGCCTCTGGCATAGAGCACAAGAGAGGCTGCTAATTAACAGTAGTTGCTTATTAATCACACTTCTCCCCTCTTCATTCACTCCAAGAAGTGCTTGCACTACAAGTGCTCTTCTTGATTTGAGAAGAGCAGCTGTCTCTATTCCTATGTATTCGAACAGACAGGTGTCAGAAGGACTTTAATTTTCTGACATTTGCCTGAAAAAAGGTCTTATTGTTGCAGTCTCAATCTTAAGATTAACGTTTCTTAAGGTGAAACCTCTGCTCCGGCATTGAAAATAGAGCACTTGAGCATTCCCAAGTACAGTACTTTATAAATTCATTACAGATAAATGTAAAGTAATGTACATGGGAATACAAACATAAAATTACGGTTGGCTCTAAGCTGATCACTCCAAAGGATGATATTAGCCTTGGGATAGGGAGGCCCACAGGGAGACCATCTCCGGTAGAGTGAAAAGTCAGACATAATGTTAGAAATTATTCGGGAAGGGAGAAAGAGCAAAATAACGTATGCTATCGTGCCGCTGTTTAAATCCAAGTCTTACGCATATCTTAAACATTATCACAAAACCACAGAATTGCTGACGTTGGAAGGCGCCTCTGGCAGTCATCCAGTCCACATGCCTGGTCAGGAAGGGTCGGCTAGAGCAGGTTGCCCAGGATTGTGCTCAGTAGGGTTTTGAATATCTCCAAGGATGGTGAACCCACAGCCTCTGTGGCCAGCCTATGCCAGTGTTTGATCCCTCTCGTGGTAATAAATAAAGAAACAAAATTTCTTATGTTTAAATGGAACTTCCTGTATTTCAGTTTGGCCCCACTGCCTCACGTCCTGTCTCTGGACACCACCAAAAGAGCCTGGCTCTCTCTCCTTTTCACTCTCCACTGGGTATTTATACACAGGGGTAAGATCTCCCCAAGCTGCCCCTTCTCCAGGCTGAACAGTCCCAGCTCTCTCCGCACCTCCTCATGCCCAGCCCTAGACACAGCACTACAGATGTGGCCTCACCAGCGCTGAGCAAGGGTCCCGTCTCGACCCTCTGGCAACGCTCCGCTGGGTGAAACCAGTTAAAAGTGGACAAGGGGCAATGGGCACAAACTGGAACATGGGAAGTTCCATCTAAATATGAGGAAAAACTTCTTTACTGTGAGGTGCCCGAGCCCTGGCACAGGCTGCCCAGGGAGGGTGTGGAGTCTCCTTCTCTGGAGATATTGGAACAGGTTGCCCAGAGAGGTGGTAGATGCCCCATCCCTGGAAAAATTCAAGGTCAGGCTGGACGGGGCTCTGGGCAAACTGATCTACTTAAGGATGTCCCTGCTCATGGCAGGGGGTTGGACTAGGTGGCCTTGAAAGGTCCCTTCCAACCCAAACTATTCTATGATTCTATGATTCTATGATATTCAAACCCGCCTGGACACCATCCTGGGCAACCTGCTCTGGGTGACCCTGCTCTGGCAGGGGGGTTGGACTAGATGATCTCCAGAGGACCCTGCCAACCTCCACCACTCTGTGATTCTGTGATTCTGCAATAGCAATAGGAAGAAATGTCACATACGTTGGTGTTTTCCTTCGCACACATGAGGGATAACTTCTCTCTCAGTTCCTGAACACTGTGGTAAAAGTGATAGTAGACAGGCGGACTGTTGGTTTCACCTTGCAAGGCCATTTCCACGTTCAGGTGGCTTCCAGAACACTTTGCAGCATTAAGGAGCATACTCGAGCCTAATTTCATCCATTGCTGAAATGCAGCAGATGATTGTTAGTCCACAGGCACACAGCTCAACAGGTTAGGACAAGAACTGAAGAACAGCTAATTCTTACACTGCTAATGATCAGAGCAAAAAGCACCTCCAAAACTGCGAAGTTATTACCTTTTTTATGTTATGTTATTGACCTCATTAAACTCAAAGACAGAAAATGATAACTGTCCGTGAAAATTGTAATTTTCAAATGTGTTATCCCCTTTCTTCTTCAGATTAAGTATTGTCTTATTTAATACAATATAATTGTGTGGAACAATTTATTTCAGTTTTCATTTGATAGACATGTTACTGCTGTGTGCCAATACAACTCTTAATTCTAGACCTGAGCATTGGATCAGCTATTAAAATTGATAGCAGACGTGAGCTAACTTCATATAAGCAAAAAACACAGCTGGAAGTTTGTGGGAATGTGGTACACATACCCGTGTTAACTACAAAGTATACTACCACCGTGTGACTGTGCTGAAGCCAAGCAAAAAAGCAGTCCTTAAGGGCTTTAAAAAATTATAGAGTAGAAATTAAAGTTATAGTGCTTGAAATTTATCATGTTCTCATTTTATCTTTCATTGGTTCATTCTCCTTCCTTTTTTTTTCTGAAGGAACACATACCCATAACTTTTCACCCTTTGTTTTCAAAAGGAACTCAGATTCATTTTGTTTGGCAAGTCTTTCCAATTCGCTATAAAGTTTGTTAACATGCCCCTGACGTTCCTTCACAAGGAAATCTATTTAATCTTTCAGCACGCATTTTTCTGATTCAGATCCTTCTGTTCATCCAGAGAAATACAAGAACATTTCTTAGTTAAAAGTTAAGTACTTTCAAGGTTTTCTCTGGCACAGATCTGTCCCGCAGCTGGTTGATGCCAGTTAAACCATGCATTGAAGAATTCTTTGACCTTTTAGAGAGTGGAACTTCAAAACCACCACCATCTGCCACATGAAAGTCTAAGTCACACCGTACTTGGGGGGGAAAAAGAAGAAAAAAATAAGTGGTTAATGAGGTCTCAAAAATTATAAATAGGAGTTTTTCTTTTCAACTGAAGAAACTGTGTTTTTCTTGATTTGAATATCAGGCCTAGCGTCAACGGGAGCTAAGATCAACGGGCGCTCTTTGGCTGAGCAGTGGTGAGTCGATTGTGCAGCAGTTCATACTGAAAGGTCCAAGGAAGGGGCCAGCAACGCTGCTCAGACCATCACACACAACCTCAGCAGCAGCAGCGACGCGCCATGGGGCACAGTCCCCGGCAGCCGCTGCAGTAACCGTCCTTGCAACGCTGGAGGCCTTGACCCAGGTGGAGGCCCTGACCCAGGTGGAGGCCCAGAAGGAAGATAAAGCCCTGCAAGTCTCAGGCTGGAGGGAGCACCTTGGGCCTCTAGCTGAGCCTGGGACATGTGGTCTTCTAGCCCGCAGGAGGTGTGCAGTTGTCAAGGGGTTGTGGTTCTGAGAGAAGAAGCTGCAGAAGCCAGTCAGGAGACTGCCCAGTGTTGGAGATGATAATGAGAAAGAGATCAACTGGATCTTCTCTGACACCTTGTAGCTTCAAGAGTGCAAACATCCAGATGACGCTGTGAGGCAGGCAGAGCCTGTGCCTATCAGGTTGCAAAGTGGAAACTCCCACCTTGTCAAAAGCTTGAAGCCTGTGACTTCTGGCACCAGGAGGAAGGCTCCTGCTCCACCTGAAGGCTTGTAACTATGGAATAGCTGCACCACCATCAGCTCATGAAAACCTGGGAGCGCTGTTGAATGGAGCATCTCTGTCAGCTGAGCCTGAGACACTCAGGGGCACTGGGTTGGGGGAAGCAACAAGTATTAGTGGTTGGAGACCGCAGGGGACAGAGGATGCCATCTCCCAACCCAACCCATCATCTAGGGAGCTTTACTTCTTGCCTGGGGCTCACAGTCAGGAAGTAGCGAAGACTACTTCCAGAGAGCTGGGAAGAATCAAGCTTAACTACATTGCTCTGGACGTGATGGTCAAGGACAGGGTCGAGCGTCCCTGATCCTGATAGTGAGAGGGATGTGCTTGAGGATGACTGGACAACCCTGGAGGTCAAATCATTGCACTGATGGTGGCAACAGTGTTTTGGTTTCTACAACCATGCAGCTGTCTTTGAAGACTGACAACCGCATGTAAGAGACAGGATCCACCTGACAAAGTGGGGCGAAAATATCTTTGCCAAAAGGTTGGCCCATCTGGAAAGGAAACCTTTAAACTAGGAACTGGGAAACCAGCATGACTCGTTGCCTCTCTGAAGTGCCTTTACGCTATTACTGCAGCATGAGGAACAGACAGGAGGAACTGGAGGTCTGTGTGCATTGGGGCTACAATCTCCTTGGGATAATGGAAGTGTGGTGGGATAACTCACATGCCTGGAGCACTGCAATGGATGGATAGAGGTCCATGGGGAAGGGCAGACCAAGAAGGCAAAGGAGTGCATGGAGCTCTGCCTTGAAACAGCTGATGAGCCAGCTCAGAGCTTCTAGGTCAGGACTAGAGGGCAGACCAACATGGGCAATACTGTGGTGACTGTCTGCTACAGACCACTTGATTGGGAAGAAGTAGATGAGACCTTCTTTGGATAACTGGAAGAAGACTCATGTTTGCAGGAATTCCAACAGGAATCTCATGAAATTCAACAGAGGGAAATGCTAAGTTTTGCCCCTGGGGAGGAATAAATCCATGCTCTAGTCCACGCTGGGGACCACATGGCTGGAAAGCATCTTTGCAGGGAAGCACCTGGTGGTCCTGGTGGACACCAAAACTGAACATGAGCTGGCAATGTGCCCTCATGGCAAAGGCAGCCAATAGCCTCCTGGGCTGCGTTTGGCAGAGCATACCCAGAAGGTCAAGGGAAGCATCATTCCCCTTTACGCAGCACTGGTGAAGACACAGCTGGAGAGATGTGCCCAGTGCTGGGCTCTGCAAGGTAAGAGGGACATGGACTTACTGGGGTGAGTCCAGCAAAGGGCTTTATTTGATGCTGTTTTAAGGAAAGGGGGTTGGACTAAACAATCTCCAGAGGTCCTTTCCAGCCTCAACTGTTCTATGATCCTGTCAGTGTGTAATGCTATTCTCCATCAAAGCAGCTTTCAAAGTAGCATCTGATGTGGAAACAAACCCTGCATGTACAAAATTTTGTCAGGTGGAGCACCAAGCCTTTTCCTATGAAGAGCTATAAAATGCCTGATAATAACCCTTGCATGCTGAAAGCATGTGAATGCTTTAAATATTTTGATGAAAGCATCTGTGAGAGTCCAGTGCTTCCATTAATAGCAATTCTTTCAAATCTAATAAGTGGAATGAATTACAATGAAATAAGCATCAAAGTGAATTTAAAAATATGAACACATTGTCAACAGATGTTCTTTCAAGGGTGAGAGCTCCTGGTCCACAAACCATTAAATCAATGAAACTTTTAAGTGAAATTTAGGAATGACATCAGTTAAGTAGTGTCTACACCTGCAAAATATATTTCGCATTCATCTCAGTAATTAGAAGACATCCATCACTTCTGAATCTTCTTGCCAACAAATTACATAAAGCTCAGTAGATTCTCCAAGCTGCATCACTGTACTGGTATCTCATTTCTCTTCTAGCTAATTTCTGTTGCTTATCTTAAGGACGTGCTGCCGAGCCATTATTCACACCTTTTGCTACTATAAAAACAACAATGTGAAGACAGGTCATAGAATCACAGAATCGTAGAATCGTTTTGGTTGGAAGAGACCTCCAAGATCATCGAGTCCAACCGAAGTCTTGCACTTCTTTCTGAAGGCAGTGAGACTGGGGCCTGATCTGAACTTATGGTGGTAAAAAATTTATATTCTAGTGCCAAATACTGTAAAAGCCTTGCACTCGGTCAGCTCTGGAGCTCTCAGCCATTCCAGCTGTTATAGTGTTTTTTGAAAACTAAGCATTTGGTCATCAGACATTAACGTGGGTACTGAATGTCTGGTGGGTATTGAATGTCTGGTGCAAGACTATAAGGAACCAATGTATAGCAGTAAATCATAAATATGAGCAGTAAAGTCCTCTCCTCCAATGGTTACAATATCAATAAAAAACCTGAAAGGGACAAATGTATAAATATTCATGAAAACATCTGCTTCCAACATAGAATTAATTTTTATTTAAAATTATATTAAAGTTTTCTGAGCTATTTTAACACTACCCGTTTCCAACTGCATCTCTCATACAGGGGAGAGACATTACTTACCTGAAATAAGCAGACGAAGGTGGATGAAGTAATTGGAGTGCAGTTATTGTGCTGTAGAGGTTATAGAAACCAGAATATTGCATGTATTATACACACATGCATAAGTATTATTGCAAACCACATTCAGCTGTGAGAATCAATTGTAGACTCAGCTTCGTAGTATTTAAGACTATTTGTTGTGGATGGTTGTTTGTTTAGACTGCTGTGATCTCTGCGCTTGGCATCACTCCTATCTCAAATACAGAAGCAGAAGCTATCTAATCATCTATACCTGGTAGAAAAATAGCCACAGGTCATGGTTGCATCACTCTGGAGGTCTGTTCCTTCATCTTCCTGCCCGTTATTCCCTCCCAGAGGAATCTGAGGCAGCAGGAAGAAAGGATGACTGGTTCAGCAGGGATGGTACCTGTACTCCCTTCTTTCTGCATCTAATGAGGTCAGGCAAACGTTCTTTAAATAATCTAATTAATGTCAATGCCCCCTTAGGTAAATAAGAAATTATCCTATATTTATATCCCACTGAAATAAACTGGAATTCTTCCTTTTACTTCGGCTGTGTTGAATCTGGCCTTTATTTCCTTTCCCCGTGCACCTATGCGCAGCAGTCCACTAGCAGCAGAATTGCTCAGAGGGGTCAGCGCAGGACTGGTACGTGCGCTACCGGGGGGAGAAAGGCCGTACGAAGTTGCCTTGTGCACAGAGAGGAGTTCTCAGGCGAGCTGATAGGGCAGGAAAAATTTATAGTAAAAGTCCTAGCTTAAATCAGAAAATCAAGCATGTTTTTTAATCATAATGATGCTAAGGGGTCATTAGGTTTGGGGACGTCTTGGTAAATAATATGTTTAAATAATAATATTTTAAAATCCTGCAAACATACCTACCAGGAATATTTATTTCTCTACTTGCTTTTCTTTTCAAGTCAGTAGAGTTAAAAGCAGTGAGTGAAGCAAAAGAAACAGAGCAAGTTTATGAAACTGCCTGTGGCCTAAACCTATCACAAGCAGTACATAACCTATTCACGGCTGCGAAGCGCTACCAGTGGAAGCAATACAAATTAGTTCTTAATCACTATAAACTTTTCAGGAATAATCAGGGACTGTCAAAGAAGCTGCAATTATTTACAAACCTCAGGGTCTTTCTGCCTCCAGCAATAAAATTTATGTAACAACTTTCCGTGCTATTTCACTTTGATTGCCTTCACCACTTCTACACTGTGTTCCCAAATAAAATGTTGTTAAATTAAGCAGATAAATTCAATTATGAAAATGATGCAATGTCAGAGAAAGGTCTTTTGCACATATTTCTTACTCTCTATTTTTAAAGAACAAACTACAACAAATACTTACTCCATACTCCATACTTTGGAACGTCGATGTTTGCTGCGCAGTAGCTATGGTGGTGGGCTGACCTTGGCCGGCTCTCAGATGCTTACCCAGCCGCTCTCTCACTCCCTCTCCCCAACAGGGCAGGGGAAGAAAATAAGATGAAAAAGCTCGTGCGTTGAGATAAAACAGGGAGATTAGCAATTACCTTCACAGGCACAATAGACTTGAGGTGGGGAAAACTACTTTAATTTACTGACAATTAAAATAGATTTGGATAGTGAAAAACAAAGACCAAAAATAAAACAACTTCTATCCACCCCACTCTCCCCCCCAGGCTTAACCTCACTCCTTCATTCCCAGCTCTCCCACCTCCTCTCCCAGGCAGCACAGGGCCGGGGCTGGGGGTTACGGTCGGTCTGTGACAGCTCCTCTCTGCCACTCCTTCCTCCTCACGCGTTTCCCCAGCGCCAGCGCGGGCTGTCTCCACAGGAGGCTGCAGTCCTCCAGGGTAAACCCGCTCCTGCGCGCTCTCCATGGGCTGCAGGGAAATACCCGCTCCGCCGTGGTGCCTGCACAGGCCGGGAGCCTCTGCTCCCGAGCCTGCAGCACCGCCCTCCCCTCCCTCTCTCGCCTGGCTGCGCCGGGCTCTTCCTCACAATTCCTTCCTCTCGCCGCTGTGCAGTGGTTTGCTCTTTCTTACATACATTTTCCCAGAGGTACCAACCTGGCTGGACTGGCTGGAACTAGCTGAGACCAGTGGAGACTGGCTGTGTGCAGCTCAGGGCAGACCCTCCTCTCCTCTCCTCTCCTCTCCTCTCCTCTCCTCTCCTCTCCTCTCCTCTCCTCTCCTCTCCTCTCCTCTCCTCTCCTCTCCTCTCCTCTCCTCTCCTCTCCTCTCCTCCTCCCTCTCCTCTCCTCTCCTCTCCTCTCCTCTCCTCTCCTCTCCTCTCCTCTCCTCTCCTCTCCTCTCCTCTCCTCTCCCCTCCCCTCCCCTCCCCTCCCCTCCCCCTCCCCTCCCCTCCCCTCCTCTCCTCTCTCCTTTCCCCTCCCCTCCCCTCCCCTCCCCTCCCCTCCCAGAGGTCACCCCTGCAGCCCCCCCAACACCTCGACACATAAACCCCTTAAACACCACAGAAATATTTGCACATAGAGAATATTTGCACATTTTTAAGTTCTGGCTGGCTTGGATAATGGTTAGGCTTTGCCTGCAGGACAAATTAAATTATATTTATTTGCCACTGTATGTACATACAATTTCTATATTAAAAAAAAAACCCTGTAAAGACATTAAGCAAAATTGAACTTTTCAGGTTCAAGAAAATTAAAGATTAAATGATACTTTTTATTATTTTATTATTGCTAGCTAAAAAGATAAAGCATCCCCAAAGTATTACCAAAAAGACTTGAAAAGGCCTCTTATCATGGAAAATATGTCCATGTCTACTGACATCCTTTTTCTCTACTGAAATACGTAAGTTTTCTATTTAATTTGTATTAGTGATAAGCTCCTCACTAAAATCTGGGTTATGCAAAAAATAAAAAAAATCTCATACATTTGGGTAGCATTAAACAGGTTTTTACCTTTGTCCAGTATGGATGAGATCAGTGTAGTTGCACACAAGTAAATTTTAATTACCTGAAATGCAAAATTAATAGTTTTCACCAGTTTTATAAAGGGCTTTCCACATGATTTAAACAAATACTTATTTGTTTAGATCAAAGAAAGCAATTAAAGATGTTTGGATAAATTTTAATTATACACAACATGTTTATATTTCTAAACCAAAGCCAATTATATCGAATGTTGTTTAAAAATGCATTATTCTCATTCAGGGAGTGTATTAATCCTCCAAGTTCCTGAAAAGCTTAAAAAAAATACTTTTAATATTTTTTTCTAACACATACCACAGGAAACCATGGCAAAGTGACCTTGTGGCTGACACTTTATTCATTTTTTACACCTCTCACTGGAACCACTTTTTCACGTGTTTAGTGCTGCTAACGACATACAAACAGTGGCCAAAAGCCAATGCTCGGATAAAAGCTGTAAGGCAGGGGCCAGCATACATGATACCAATTTAAATTACACACCCTTGACCAATCTTCAAACTGGCATTAATTTAGGGCTCAGAAACCTCCTGAGCTCAATGTGTTGTACACATAATTGATATTTCTCAGAGGACTTTTGTCCTAGTTTAGGCTGGGATGGAGCCAGTTTTGTCTCCAGCAGCTCCTGTGTTTTGGATTTAGTGTGAGCAGAAAGGTGACAGCACACTGATGGTGCTGGTTGCTGCTGAACCACCAAGGACATTTTGCAGTTTCCCAGGTTTTGCTGATGTGCAGGTGCAAAAACTTGGGAGGGGCAGAGCCAGAATAGTTGATCCAAACTGGCCAAAGAGAGTGTTCCCTACCAGAGACGGCATGGCCGGGATAAGCGAGGGTCGGCCGGTGAGCGACTAGGCTCTTAGACCCTTAACTTGCCTTAATCCTTAAGCTTCCCTCCGGGTTGCTTTTTGTTTTCCTGATTTTTCCTTTTTTGTTTTTCATTCGTTCGTTGGGCTGTTGGTTCCCTCGCCTGCTCTTTCTGGAACTGGCTGTTCTGGGATAGCTGGGGGGGATACCCCTGCTCCCTGCCTGCTGCTCGGGACGGGCTGTATCGGTCGTCGGGTGGTGAGAAATTGTGTATCGTTTGTTTTATATATTCTATTATCCTTATACATCATCATCATCATCATCATCATCATCATCATCGTCATCATCATTATTATTATTATTATTGTCATTATTAATGTATTTTTATCTTTTTCTCTGCTGTCCTGGTGAACTGCTTTTATCTCAACCCGTGTGTTTTCCTCTCTCTCTGACTCTCCTCCCCACCCCACTGGGGAGGGGGGAGTAAGTGAGCAGCTGCAGGGTATTCGGCTGCCATCTGGGGTTAAACCACGACAACTTTTCATCCATTACTTTGTTCAGCTTCTTCTTGAGCCCCTTTACAACTGTGTCACCCATGACATCCTTTGGCGAGAACGCCAGCAATTCTGTGAAGTACATAGTGTGTGTTTGCCACATTAGGTGGCACGGGCTGGCACTCAACACCTCATCTGGTAGCCCTCACGCCGGCTCGGTCCTCTCACACCTCTGCCCACTGGCCTGAGCTAAGAGCTACTAACGTCAGGAGCATTTTCAAGGAAGGTGAGCAACCAGGAGGGCGCGTGCTTTTATGGTCATGGTTCCTGGCCAGTCATGGAGATTGTGCTATGGTCAATGGTCTTTTCATCTCAGCTCTCATACATCCCCGAGGAAGAAGGAAAGCAGACACCATGTTACGCAGGTCCTTAGCGGGTTATAAATAGTGCAAGTGAAGTACCATCTTCGACAATGTTGAAAATGGCTTCGGCTACAAGCCATCGTATTTCCACTGGGTTACAAACATATCCAAAATCTGTGGTGTCAGTAAGACTTGCAAACACAAAGCAAGAAATCCGTCAAGACATTATTTAAATTAAAAAAATTCAAATAAAAGTATAAGCAGAAATATGCAATATTACATTCTACTATTCCACAATTAATATTTTCTATGCACCTCATAACATCTGAGCCATTATTATCATAGAACTGATTATTTCATTCTAGCTCGGAGTTAGTACGGCCAACTTGAGGCTTCTCCGTCAGATATGAAAAGCAAGTTGCTGTCCACGGCAAAGTCTATGTCAGGGGGGAGCTCAGAAGGGATGTTGGAGTGGAGTTGTCACCAGGACGGTGACAGGAGCAGAATTTCCCTCTGAATCATCTCTTGGCTCCGTCCTGCCTCCTTGACTCCTTCTTCCACTTGTTTTGCCTCCATTGGGATCCAGAGATGTACCCTCTTATCACCAATGCAATCCTCTTCCTATTCAGCATCCACAAAAGGCATCACCTGATTTTTCCTTTCTTTTTTAACCTCCCTGTGAGAAGTAGGAAGGGGAAGAAGCTCAGTCTATGGCTTTACCCGCGAGGGAAGGAAAACAGGAGAAAGTCTGCAGAAAATATCACGGAGGAAAAGGGATTCTTCTGCCGCTGCTGCTAGTGGTGGGCGGAGGTGGTTTCTACGACTGTTGCAAAGAGCTGACCTCTAAGTGATGACCGCCCGGTACGCGTCAGGAGGGCAAAGCAGGCTCAGACAGACCAGGTCAGTCTCCTCAGCTGCTGGCAGATGTGCTCTGCCACCCACCGTTAGCCGCCACTCGAGGCAGGTGCTCGCTCAGCCTCTGAGTTGAACCAGCAGTGAAAGAAAGAGTTTAAGTATAAAAAGTGCCTCGCCAGACTTTTTCACTTTGTCTGTGCTAATACTAGTAGGAGTCAATAAAAACAATGGCAGCGACACGGATATATTGTATGTCCTGGAATATATTTCTATGCGAGATACTTAAGCCCCCGATTGCAGCAGTGAGCACGCAGCGATGGAAGCAAAGCAATGTTTTCACAGCGCTGATTTCAGGTCGAGGGCAAAACATGAATTTCTCTGTGCTTGGGATTGTTCAGTGGTTCAAGCTTTGCTCGGTTCAATCACAGCGACGAGTCCTTTATTCAGGGGCAAATTCCAGTTTTCCTAGGAATGTTAAATTATGGCTTTCATTGTGATCTTCTAGTTGATGGAGCAACATAAGGAATGAAAAGGTACTTGATATAAGTAAAGCTTCAGGAGTCAGCTTGTGATTACAGTGATTCATTCGTAACATTTTCCTAAAGAAATAAGGTACAGAAATGCTCGGGGAAAAAAAAAAGAGAATATGTGGAAAAGTATGACGTATGATTAAAGGGGTGTTACTATAAATTCTACCCCTTGTTTTTGTGTCGGGCTTTTGATACTATGTCATAAAGAACGTCTGAGGGATTACAATGCGTTTACAACAAAGGGTACTAGCCCATTATATCTATGTGCATAATAGTAAGGCATCTTCAAGGAAAGGCCGCCCTGAAAGCACGCTCTAGTGTAAGTGTATAAAGCAATTCAAGCAAAACCACACGCACACACCCCCGCCCCTGCAATCTGTTCAGTGTCCTACAGGCAGGAATCCTCCCTTCAGCCGTTCCTGTTGGCAGTACTTGGGCACAACTTAGTTGGGATGGGGTTTTTTTTCTTCACTTGTTTAGGTTTTAATTCAAGTGTGAAACTAATGGATGAACTAGAAAGCCTCCGTTATGGAAAGAGAAATAGATGTAACACCTTTCTATTTACCGAGAACAGCCAGCTTGTTATTGAGAAGTGAATTGACTATTATGCTATTCTGGCGAACATAAAGAGACGTTTAAAAGGTATAATACCAGCTGCCCACAGAAAGACAACGCGATGCAGCATTTTTTCATCTGGTGTTGTACATCTGTTTTCGGTATCTCATCTAGCACATTCCCCGGCTGAAATCAAGACACAAAGAGACATAAATTGAGCATTATTGGCAGGCAGAGTTCATCCCACTGCTTCTGGGTACGACACTGACAATGAACAGTAATAGACCCAACCACCCCAGTCGCAGCTGAAAATGCCATTAATATAATCTCTTGCTAGACACTATGAGAAGTGAGGTTGCCGCATTAAAAAAAAGAGTCTGTTCCATGCAGAGGAAAAGTCTGTTTTGTATAAGGCTTTTTTATGTTATTGCCACTTGGGGTTTAGCATCTATTCTTAAGCAAAAATAAAAATAACTTTATGAAGTAAAATTAAAACAAGCTGCAGTCTAAACAAATCACTTTCCAGTTCCTCTGTTAATTAAGTCCCAGTGGGGAAAGTATGATAATTAGCAGAATAATTTATATGGGGACAATGTGCAAAGATCTTTTATGTTTAGACTACTGTAAGAGAGCTTCCCAACAAGAAGACTCAAAAGAACGTTTAAGTAAAATTCCTACGTATCAGTCGAATGCTGTTGGAAAATAATGTAGACCATGACACGCTATTAGTTAATATTGCTACACAAATGGACAATAATGGCTCCCCCTCCTTCTGAAGAAAAAAACAAATAAATTAACATTAGCAAAAGAGAAATCCAATACAGAGAAGAGTACATACGGGCCATAAAATTTGATTCGGTATTTTTAATACACTGTACTTCTTAATGATTTGTCAAGTGACCTAAAAGCTTGTTGATGCTCACTCTTAACTTGTAACATCCAAATCTCCTCAAAGGCTTCCTTTTCAAGACCTTTTGTCCTAATTCAGGCCTATGAGAAGTCCTTAAAAAGAATAAATATGTGAGAAGAGGACTGCTTTCTTGGAAAAAACCCCACAGAGCAAAGCAGAAATACAATAAATACTGAAATGTTTTTTCATTTTCATTACTATACTTCTGCCACCAAAGGAAAAACACCTAGGCAAAGGTTTCATGATAAATAAGCATGATTTGTTTCAACTTTTTAACAGGAATAACAGGATCCTTAAGTATATCATATGTTAGGTTAAAATATATTTCATTTTCAATTATTTGAATAAAGCCTTTTTTTATTTTTTCCTATAAACATGCTCTTAGTGTTGTACATGTATAATTTGGTCTGTCACTTACTGCAGGAGCAGAGATACATATCGACAACGTACGACAAAGCAATGGTAAAAAATCCTATGAATTTATGGAAAAGAAAATATATCTCCATTGTTCTGCAACTTTTACCTTTTTCAGTAGAAACCCAGAACAATTTTCACTGTGGGAACTTAGCAAATCTACAGGATGCTTGAGCACTTGCTCCTTTAAAGCATCAATCAATGTACTTAAGTATTCTTCAGAACAACAATGGATCAGGCTACAAATTAAATGGACTGTATTGGAAACACAGTACAAGTGAGCGGCCACATCACATCGGAGCAAGTATTTAATAGAATTTCTGCTGCTTTTCCGAGTGTAGTTTATTAAGGCCTGTGACAGCCAGAACATCTGGCCAGAACCGCTCCTTGGCTGGGTGTCCTCTCCGCCAACCATTAAAGGGAAGGAGAAGCCTTTCAGTCCATCTAAAAATACTGTTACCTCAGCACCTCAGCATTATTAATATATTTCTTTACCTCAGAATCAATATTGCTCTCTCTTTGAAAGTAAAGAATAGTAAGAATAATAAAAAAAAAGACAAGCCTAGAGAGAAATTTTATAAAGATAACATGTTATGACACTCATTTTCAAAGGTGATACTGGGACTTGAACAAACTAAGCTCTAACAACACTTACATTCAGCAGTCATACATGACAACGGGATTTAGATGGCTGCGTTGTTCAGGCGGCTTCAAAAGGTTTCGGATTCTTCATAACCTTGAGGATGCTCAGAACAAGGGCGGTAGGAAGAGGGAGCTGCACCGTTGTTTACAAGGCAAGAGGATTTGCCAGCGCAGCCCAGCACAGATAGTCTGTTGAAGCAGCACTCCTCTTTTTCTTTCTTCTTTTTTTTTCTTTCTTACAGATAACTGTTCTAAGCACGCTTACAAAAGGTTGGAAAAGCACTATTTTCATAGCCCATTTTCAATTCTAAGCCATGGCAACATCTTAGTGTTTTTAGCAGATGCATGCGAAAGAATGGGGAAGCTCGAGTTCACCCGGCGACATCTGAACCTGGCAAAATAAAATAGCCCGACGTGGTTATAGGTGAGGAGCAGTAACAAACACGTCCTATTCAGCAGCCGTTTTCCTTGGCTTAAAAGAAGCAAATAAAGACAACCAAAATACTGCAAGAGAAATTTTAAGGTGTAAAATCCGATGACCGCTTTTCGTATAGGAATTCTTTTTATATAAAGCTTAGCTATTTTAGTATTTAATTTTTTATGGTGTACTCTCGTCTTACATGAAATTACTGTCGATATTTAACTCATTGAAAGTGCTGACTCTTTCAGCTGGGGTACTAACTGCTTTTTTCCAGTCTTCCAAGATTAAAAAGAAAAAATTAACCTAATGAATCATCTGAACGTCTTGATGGTTACTAACTTGCAGCATAGCACCGTTGATTCTTTTAGAATTATTTTTATATATATATATAAGCAAGATGGCTATTTTATGGATGTTAAAATAGATTTTAACCACTTACCTGGCATTCAAGACCAACGCATTAACGAACAGAACCTTCTTTTGTGGCTTCACTACCGAAGGATGGTAAAGATGTTACGTTCTCCAAACCCACCTAGTTTTGGTTTGTTTTTTTCTCCATACCCAGTGAAGCGATGGCTGAGTGCTTTCTGCATGTGTTATACTTGCATGACAGGTAGGACCATGGTGCCTGCTGCCACCGGAGGTCCATCTGGCGACTGTAAACAGGTCTAAGTCCTACTGCAAACAATTTGGCCACAACACCCTTCGTCTTTCCTTTCACTCCTGAATGATTACAGACCTACGATCCATGCAATCCAGAATTTAAGAACTGCAGTGACCCAAATTAACTCATGAGAAATCAAAAATTATTTCTGAAAGGAAATAATGAAAATGTTTGTTTGATTTTTTTTATCGCAAGGAAAACATTTTTATTTTAGCAGGATTAAATCAACAGTGTTTTTCTTTTAAGGAAAAAGAAACAGGGATGAAGAGAAAAGAGAGAAGCTAGGCATAATCTTAGTCATATCACCTGGTAGGTAATATTTATCTTCAGCTTATGGTATGAAATTTAGTTTTAAATGTCCTTCAGAGGAAATGAGATTAGCACTCATTTCTATAACCTCATTAGGCACAAAATGAGATTACTTCTTCGCTTTCGACAAGCTAAGGAATTACGTCTGTCTTTTGCATATGTTCTTTGAGTTCTGGTTTGCAAAACAAGTAGGAAGTAAAATCTAGGTATCTCTCAACTACATAAATTTCTCTTTTTTAGTACGGGAGAAAGAGCAGCTTCTTTAAGTATCTTGATGTAAAAAGCTATTAAATGAATATAATCTTACCCTGAAGAAGGTGAGTTGCTAGTAAGCTGACAGTGAAAATTAATGCATGTATTTGTATTTAAACAGAAATTGATTAAGCAGATGTTTTCAGATATAAAGAATGGACTATAAAGCAGGTCTCAAAACAGGAAAAAGGCAAATATGACAAGAAAAACAAAAGCAACACATAACTCAGTCACTGTGATATAAAAAACCCCATCCATTTATCACAGTGTAGTATGGGCCTACAAGGGCAGGAGTTCCAATTCCAATTCTTTGTGTACTTTTATTAAGGTATCACCTTTATGAAAATTACCCATATATAAATTTTATTTTAAAAATCATTTATATTTGTTTTATAAGTATAGTTGACAGGACAGATGAGTTTTGTGAACTCATAAAAAAAGTTTAAAGCTGCATTTTTTGCATATATCTAGAAATTGAGACAGATAACGTGGAAGCAAAACAGCACTGTCTTTGCTTCATATCAGCTGGAGGTATAGCACAATTAGTTGCCTCTAAAACCTCTCATGTAAGTCTACTACATTAATGATAATGCAATTTTTGTATGCACTTGTGCCATGGTTTAACCCCAGCCGGCAACTCAGCCCCACGCAGCCACTCACTCACTCCCCCCGGTGGGATGGGGAGAGAATGGGAAGGGTAAAAGTGAGAAAACTCATGGGTTCTCTTTAAAACAGACAGTTTAATAGGGAAAGCAAAAACCGCGCACAAGCAAAGCAAACCAAGGAATTCATTCCCTGCTCCCCATGGCAGGCAGGTGCTCAGCCATCCCCAGGAGAGCAGGGCTCCGTCACGCGGAATGGGGACTTGGGGAGACAAACGCCGTCACTCCCAACGTCCCCCCCTTCCTCCTCCTTCCCCAGCTTTACACGCTGAGCGTGACGTCGTACGGTGTGGGACATCCCTGGGGTCAGTCGGGGGCAGCTGTCCCAGCTGTGTCCCCTCCAGCTCCTTGTGCCCCCCAGCTCCTCGCTGGTGGGGTGGGGTGAGGAGCAGCAAAGGCCTTGGCTCTGTGTCAGCCCTGCTCAGCAGTGACGAAACCAGCCCTGGGTTATCAGCGCTGTGTCCAGCACAAATCCCAAACACAGCCCCATACTACTACTATGAAGAAAATTAACTCTATCCCAGCCAAACCCAGCACAACTTGGCATCTTCCACTTTTCACTTTTTTTTTCCCCTGTGTATTTGGTACAAAACACCTGCGAAACCAGGCCAAATCATATTCAGCAAATGCAGCCACTGACCAGAATACAGCATTCCAATTATTACTCATTAATTAGTTTTTTATTTGCTCTCTAACCCATTGCCAAGGAACTAGTAATTCTCCTAATCCTCCTCCGATAGCCATGTCCTACCAATCCATCTTCTGTGAAGTATGGCAGTGCCAGCTTTTATTTCAGCATTCAAACCAAAATGAACTTATCTGGAAGAGATTTTTCTAACCTAAAATCTCTGCCCAATATCCCTGTCTTTTATTGCTTTAGCTGACCATTCATAACTACATCGGTGTCAAAGCAGTAGGCTCAAGAGATTAATGACTTGTATGTTGCTCAAGCTTACCTTTGAAGTAACAGAAGCTAATATACTTGCTGTACGGTGAAAAAAAATGCAGGAATCCCGCAGCCTATGCAAAACATCAGTAGTATTGACTGGCACTTTTCCCCTAATCTTGAGAGGCGTTGAATCAGACAATGCAATGAGAAAAAATACGGGCACAGAAAACTGAAAATCATGTAAAAAGATTAATCTGTACTCACGGGCAGTATATGTGAGGACCAACAGAAAGCAGATGCAGAACAATCAGCATCAATCATAAAAGAAATAGTCATCGCAATGGAAGACAACGGTAACATTGTCTGTCTTTTGGATAATTCTTCGGCTAAGCAAAAGGTTTTCATGTTGTTGAGACATTTTTTCCTGAGAACTATATGTATCTTTTTAAGAATGAAGTAAGCGTCAGAAATTACGAAACCCCACTGTACAGATTGTTGACTACGGAACAGGAGACACAATAAAGGCATCTCTAGGAGACTTTGCTTTCATTTCGTTATGTTAAACACAGATATATGTTTCAGTGAGGCCCCTAAAACGCAGGAAAAAAATCTGTCATATCACGGCATTTTTTCCCTTAAAATCAGTATCTACAAAAATGGTCCTTTAGCATCATAAGAGTTTGAACACTTACGACCGTAGTTTTCAAAATCCACCTGGAGTATGGAATAAAGAGAACAAAAACTACATGCTATAGCTGATCAGCATGTCAGCTCCATACAAAGATACATCTAGATATTTCTTAGGTTTTAATTCCAAACCAGGCATCAGTTGTGCATAGATACGGGAAAAATAGAGCACTTTATTGTGTCTTACATTACTTTCCTGTGATAATCTCATTGCTATTGGTGTGGCTTCTGCATCTTTTTTCCCCCCAATACAATATGGTAAGTCAATACTGAATTTAAAACTCGGATATAACACCAAGCTAGAATATTTGTCTTAGCAAATTAGAGCAATTAGGCTGTTGTATGACTAGAATTGGGAAGTAATTTTTTGATAAAACTTCCTCGTGGAAAGGAAGGGTTTCCTGCAATCCTAAAGCATTCCCAGAAAATGTTTTGTTGTACACTGGCTGGTGCCAAAACAGACAGGGTTAACCACCGGGGTCCTCACCACTGCGTCCGTTAAACTCCCAGCTGCCCTTTTTATAAAGCAGCCCCAAGATACTGATTGCCTCAGAAAGTTCAATGCTTCCAGAATTTCCAATGAAGAGCCCAAAACCTGTAAAGTTCTGTTGCAGTGTGAGGACTGACTGTAGAAAATTAACCCCCCCAAGACTCGGGGCCGACGTGGGCTCTGAGCGACTCGTGTCTCGGCGCTGTAGGGCTGAAGCCCAGTAGCACCAGGTTTTTCAGGGACCGCGAGGAGAAACATCGCTCTGGAGAGACGCGTGAGCTACCGGTCAGTCAGGGGTAGACTCTGACTCCCTTAAGAAAGTCGAAAGAAATATTTGGTAAATTCCTAGATTGACCTCCCTAAGGGGATTTGTGAACTTCCTAGGATGAACATTTCTCACGGCAGAGAGAATCACAGTCTGAAATACCACCACTTACATTTCTTCCAAGCCCCGGGCTTCTCTGTGTGGATGACAGCAATTCAGAAACGATCTAGAAACTGTCAGTCCAAAGCCTCTCCTCAGACTCACAGCAGACAGTCACCCAAACTTCCTAAAGGAGAGCTTACTGTAAAGTAAAGGGAGAAGTTCCTTAAGAGTCGGAAACTCTTATTTTTTTCCTTAAATTCAATAAGGAACTACATTGAAAGTTTTTCTTCAAGCAAATTGAAAGAAGGCATCCCTCTCCAGGTTTCAGCGGTTCGATAGCATAATCTTTGACCTTCTATTTCATGAAGAACTTCAGTGTAGGTGTTTTAGGAATAAATGAATCACAAATCTGCTCTGATTATTTTTGTCAGAAAACTGTTCCTGTGTTTTAACAAAGGTGGCGATTTGCTCCTTGAGGAAAAAGCAAAACATATTATGAGATACCCGCAGATGTGAAATGATCTGTTTGGGGAATAACACGTCTTCTGAGCCCAGCAGCGTATTTCTTACTCATGATGAGTATGTGTGAAGTTCTTTAATCGGTGTATTCACCACACTTTTGTTCAACTCTACTTTAGATGGTTAAATATGGGGTTGGGGTTTGTTGTTTGTTTGTTTGTTTGTTTTATTCCATATGGATTCTTTTGTCATAATCACTAGTGCTGGAATCCACTAGAAAAGTGGAAAAAAAACCCCAAACCAAACACCAAACTGAAAATGATTGCTATTGGAAATATCCATTTTTTACATACTTATTGTGCATTTTATCCTGAGTTTTATACATCTCTAGGAGGTAAAAAAGCATGAATAACAGGAAGAAGAAATTATTTTTTTGGAATACAAGGCTGCTGCTTCCGGCTAACTCCAGGACATAGGTAGCTCATAGGACATAAGACTAAGGAGCCAGCCTTAGGTGAATTACTAGATGTTGCCCTTTTCCGTAGCAGCTTTAAAGAAAATAATTGAGAATCACAGCAGGTGGAATCCACGGTGGCTGGACAGATAAGGGCACCCCTCAGCGCTGAAAGACACAGTAGCAGCTGCCTGGAACTCTACACACGATACACCAGAGGACTATTTCACTCATAAACATAGAAGCTTATTAAGCAGGATTAAAAATATTAGCTTGTAATAGTAATTACGGGAGTAATAGCAGCTTCTTTTGAACTCAGTCACACAAATACAGCGTAACTGGTGGATAATATCTAGATGTTTTTTTCACCTAATGGTCCAGTACATACATTACTGGCACTGCTTGGAAATGGCCTCAGGTCCTAAACTAACTGTGCCTCAGGCTAATTGTGCATGGCTCCCGTCCTGGCCTGCTGGGCTTGTTACCAGCTTACGGTGGGAAACAGCTTGTTATCACGTCCCTTGTTCCAATGTTCTCCTTAACTGTGGGACAACAGCAAGCACCTTAAAAAATATGGGCACAGAGTCAAAACAGAAGCCCAGAACTAGAATCAGGTCCATTACTGGGTGACATTGAAGGAACGCAATCCTGACAACTGCAAAAAGGTTGCTTTTTAACAACACCAGAAAAAAAAAAAAAATAGAAGCAGCTAAGAGAAAACACAAATAGCGAAGCAACATGGTAAGGCAGCTGCCCTGGCCTGGGAAACTCACACAGCCCGGCACCGGGCAGTACAGAGTCTGGGGAGCAGAAGTCAAGGGTTGAGAACTATCTAAAGACTGAATCATCTTGTAAAGAAGACAACCTCAAACTGGGAAGGGAGGGAGGGGAACCAAGGTGTTCACTTCAGTTCTGGCTTCCTTTACCAATGAGCCCTTGAGTCTGATCACTTTGACCTCAGCAACTAAAGCCATCAAGAACGGCAGCAGCCCTCGGTGAAAAAAACAGGGTCACCTGGCTCTGATATCTTCTGTGATGGGCTTTGTTCCTCTTTACCTGTTCCCAGACCACTACATCTACACTTTAATTGCAGAAGTGAAATTGGAGAAGGAAACTATGTTCTGTTGCCTGAGGTCATGATTTTCCAGTCCATCCCCTCCTTCTTTGAGGACAGTCTTTAGCTGTCCATCCTTCCCCACATCCCAGGGCTCCAACTCTTGCCTCTGCAGACTCTCTGTGAAGACCTTGTAGATCTCCTGTTTAACATCCCTGATGTTATGCAGTCTTCTCACCTCCTCTCATGCTCCTTCACCTGATCACCGAGCACCTCAGCAGCAGCACACCTCCCATAGGTGGGATCATTTTTGTCCCCAGCACAAGGGAGAGGTGCCAGGGACTCCTTGCAGTTCAAGACCTGGAGTCTCTCTAGAGTTCTGTCTGCACTGAGACCTCACATACACCGGGAATATTTGTTCCAGGCATCTGCAAAACCATGTGCATGGGCACCATTGGTGTGCAGCCTCTCAGCAGTCTCATGCAATCTCGGGCAGAGTTTCTAGGGCTTTCTCCACAACTGTTTTTTGCACCGTGGGAGCTTCAGCTCCAGGTCAGACAGCAGATCCCCAGGCTACAGCTGAAGAAGTGCTGATCCGCTGTCAGTTGAAGAGGTGTCAGTTGAAGACAACGCAAGCTCTTACTCTCTAGTCTAGAAAAAGCCTCCTGTTAGGGCTGATGAAAGCAAAATTCTCCAGAAGCTGCTCTCAACAGCAGCAAGTCACCAGCAGATGGTTCCTGAGAAATTGTTTCCTGAAGAAAAAGTCTGAAGGCTGCTGCCGTGACCGCTGTGTCTCTGACAGCTGCCTCTCTTTGCTCTGCTTGCTACAAGATCCAACAATTTTTCCTACCTCAGCCACAGGGAATAGTTACAAGTATTTTTTTTTTTTATTTTCCGTACTAAATAAAAATTCTCTGTTCCCATTTTACCCTATGTCAAGTATGCAGGCCTCTCCTTCCAACCCAAAAGATTTATATTTGTAGAAAGAAAAGGGTTGAAATACCTAATCTGAATTTGCATCAACGAAAAGGCCAGGATTTAATAACTGAATCATTTTAATGGGCTTTGGATCTGACCATGAAACATTCACTCGATGAAAATGTTACACAGTGAGATGCTTTTATGAATTTGCTATGAGCATCGAAACTCCCCTTCTACAAATCCCGGAGATTAAACCTCTCTCCTATCTTTACTTTCATATTAGAAAGAAGGAATTGAGTACATATTTTAAAATTCAAATTGTTGTAAACTAAGCAAAACAATTTGGCTCTAGGAGAAGCCTTCTGCAAAATCTGACTCTCTCTGTTACACAAATAAGACAATTAGTCTTAGATAAATCTCTCAGAATAAGGGGTTATTTAAATTTCCAAATGATACTGCTCTAATGTAGGAGAAAAAAAGAAAGCAGGCAGTTAAAATGCAAAATTGAAGCCTTCAGGTAATCATTTCTGAAGACAAATCTATCTGGAAAAAGTCTGAAAATAGTGAAATTTTCCAGAGACTTGCCTCAAAGTGTGATGAATCATTGAAAACAGGAAAAAAATATGGAACTATAAATACAAAACAATTAATTCATGCTAGGGTATTTTCTAGAGATTTTTTTTCAGATACAAGAAGTAACTTAAAATGCACACATATGAAATCTTTTCACAAATTAAGCATTATGACTGTTATAATATAAGAAGTAAAAAATCGATTGCAATTGATGAAATCCTCAATTAAGACAAATAATATTCCATGTTAGCAAAATCTCCGGTTTTCTAAATGATAGTCTTGCATCTCCAATGGAAGAGAATATTTTAAGAACCTGTAAATAATATTAAACTTTGTTTAAATTAGATAGCAGCATTTATTTGTTTTCTTTCCCTCATATTCACAATGATACAGCACAGCTTCCACTCTACCCTCCCAGGACTCCCATAGGCTTAGTTCAAGCTAAACTGCAAGCTGATCTGGTTTTAATTCTGATTTGGCAGACTGAAGACAACGGCAGGTTCCCATTTGTCCCAAGAGGAACAAAATCATGACCTTCAAGCTCTGTCTACCGTAATCTGATTGAAGAATAGGAGTTAGAATTTGACCAGCTTCTATAGATTTCTAGAAAATAATTGGTACTCAACTCATAACTCTCTAGGAAGTGTAGCAATATACAGGTCTTTATTCATCTTGGCCAGTCTATTTGCTTATTTCTAAGGGTAAAAAATGAGACTCAATGCATCTCAGTATGGTACGTCAGTACACAGAGTAAAGTAATCCACGTCACTGTAAAGTAAAGCCATTCTTCTTTTTTTGAGACAATTATGCAAAGAGAAAGACTCTTGTCAAAGAATCCTGTTACTCTAGAAAAACAGAAACCCTGAAAGTCAATTTAAACCAAAGGGAACCCGAAAGGAACGGGCACCCATTGCTATTCTAGAGGCTGGACTAGGAGGAGGCAGGATCATGTAAGGATTTTCACAGAATCACAGAGTAGCTGAGGTAGGAAGTTTTCTTGTCCAACCCCCCTGCTCGTGCAGGGTCACGCAGAGCTGGTTGCCCAGGACCAGACGGCTTCTGAATATCCCCAAGGATGGAGACTCCACACCCTCCCTGGGCAGCCTGTGCCGGTGCTTGGTCACCCTCACTGTAAACCCGTGTTCCCTGATGCTCAGGTGTTAACTCCCGTGTTTCAGTGTGTGCCCATGGCCTCTGGTCCTGTCACTGGGCACAATTTAACAGAAAAGATTTGTTTTGGGCTCAGGATTAGGAACCTATTTGTAAAAGCAAGTCAAACTTCTCATAAAAAAAGTCTGATGAGGTTTTATTCTCAAAAAATATTAAACACAGCTTGACTTAAATCTCATTCCACGGAACCATATTTCAAATGCGTGGGGGGGATAGTTAAAAAAATAATGAGGAACATTATGAGTTTATTCAACTGTTTCAGTTTATTAATTAGGTGTCATAGTTGATTGCAATAAGTTCAGGATGTTCTACGTTCTTCACATTGAAAGTTATAATGAAACAATAATGTTAATTATCTTTTTCTGCATTGCTGCACTGATTTCTGTACAAAGTTAATGGACATAAAGCCAATTTTTAAAATATAGGTAAATATATTAATTTGTCTCTATATGTGTGTGTGCTTGTGTATAATTGATTTGATTTCCAACATAATTACAACTACAGAAAGTTGCAGACACCTCAAAGTCTCAGTATGTCTACAATACAGCCAACACGTCTTCCACTCCCCCTCCCCATGAACCTGGGATTGCACAGACTCTTCCTCCCCATCTAAATCATTTCGTGTTGTGGCAAGAAGCAAAGCTTTGTCTGTCATGACAGCCAGATTCTTACAACTTCTTGATTCCTCCCACTATAGCTAACTAATAAAATAAATTATGTGTATTTTTTTTTAAAGTGGTAATTTTGTGGTTTCTTTGCCCTCTGCTTCTAGCCCTGCGAATCATCAAGGCATTCCATTCTCTTCACCCCCCTCCCATGACCCATCGTCTTTTCTCTAAGTGTAATTGTCAGAAATCTAATATCCAAGCAGATGGGGCTCCTGCGATGTTTGAAATTCACCCTACAGTTATGCAAAGTGACAGTTTCACCTGTGTGAAAATAAAACAGCTTCACACCATCTGATTCTGGCTAATGTGACAGTCCTTACTTTAAAGTGAATTAACGTGAAGTTTCTTACATCACAGGAAGCAAAATTAGGGCCTAGAGAAAGGGTAATGGTAATTTGATTTCAGACGCTACAGATGCAGAAAGAAAAGGATATTTCATTTCCCTTTTACACGAAACAGAAGCCACCCTGGACTGAAACCAGAATTCAAAGCAGTGCCAAGAGCTGGAAATCTGGTCCAGCGAAGGGGTTTAGAACATATCTAGCCAAATGTACATTAAAAAACCAGTCCCAGATGTAGTTGTAGACAAAAGAAAATGTCCAATAGCTTTTAAAATACTCAGTTTTGACTTCCTTTGATGATCGAGGTAATTGTATGTACATAACAGAGAAAAAGTGGAATAGGAATTTTTTTTTAATAGTTTATCTTTTAATACTTTAAAAGATAAATCTTTTTTTTAATACTTTATCTTGGAAGTGATAGCTGGTGCATTCAGGGAACGATGGCAAGTAAAATTATGAGCATGACCTCCATCTTACATTACTGAAACAAAGAAAATAAAAGCTGCAAATGTAATCAAATGTGAAAAAAACCTAACTAACAAAACTTGTATTGAGACCAAATAGGATGAAAGCTGTGGAGATATTTTGGGCTAGAAAAACTGTAGATAAAAAAAGCTATTTAAAAAACAGATTTCATTCAATGTGAAACACTGCCACTTAAGATTTAAACTAAAATCTGAATTTTTTCCACATTTAGTGGTTACTCTGAATAGATTCTGTATGATTAAAAATCTTATTACACAAAATGACAGGTTTTTTTAAAAGTGTTTCAGCTTTTTCATGTATACATATACAATGTCAAAACTTTTTAGACTAAATACTATCAACGCCATATAGCATTTGCAAATACAGTCTGATAAAATTCACATTTTGATATTGATGTGCAATCTAAAATAAAGCTGAGACAAACAGACCTTTTTTATTATCGTATTATTGAAAGGAAGCAAATAAAACTACATTTTTAGAATTTCCCCCTGTTGTATATTTCCCTCTGTAAATCTAGTTCCTAAAAAAATGTTCGGTTTTAATGAAATTCCATTTTCAAACTAAATGATTTTCTGTTGAAAAATGTATTTTTCACCCATGTTTTGGTTGTCAGAACGTAGGTTCCCACTGTTGACAAGATACTCAAAACATATGCTACTGATTCCTGTATATTCATTTAAGTCAGTAAATACTGCATTTCACCGTCAGACTGCTCCAGTCAGCCAAACAGGTGTCTACATAAGGACATTTTTAAAAAAAAAAAAAGTAACTTTATTTACTCTGGGGGGACAAGCCACTGAAGTAAATAAATAGGAGTTCAATTAGGACCCTCTTCAGTGCTGATTCCTCCAATTACATTTCATGTAATGCAGTTCATGATCAAAATGCGTCAGGCTGATGACTTTAAAGCAGAAATAACTGAACTCACTAAGCTACGGGAACCCCAAATCGAGCCTGCGGAGCTGACCATGTTGACCTTCAGACCATAGCATGCGTGGCATGAAATAGAGTATATTGCTCTTTATAACTCTTACAATTCAGAATAAATTTGCTAAAGCATACTAACAAGACATTTTTGGGGGGAGATTCTAAAAGTCAGCAAAAGTTAAACTATTCACAGTAGCAGCTGGATTTAAGCGCCTGACTTCTACTTGTTCCTTTTGAAGATTCCTTCCCCTTACACTCAAACCCCCTACATTCCTTTACAGTAGATCGCGTTCCTTAATTTCTACATGATTTCTTAGGCTAAGATCAAGTCACAGTACTACCTTGAAAATTTTCATAGAAAAAAAAAAAGGGATGCAAAACTTTGGGACTGAGGCTTCAGTACTTCTGGTACATAAGGAAAATGCCCCGTTCGTCCGCACAGCTGTCACTTTCCTTATTAATATCATCATGATGCTCTTCCCCGATGCCGAGAAAAGCTAGCTGCAAACTTTTCAGCAAAAATAATCTCCTAAAAGAAATACGCTTTCTATTTATTTAGTTAGTTATTTTATGATGATGATTTGGTGGTTTATTTTTCCTGATTCGCAATTATTCCTCTTTAGAGAGAGAGAGAAAAAAAAATGTAGCAGGCAATTATGACTTAAGTCTGCCTTGTGGAAGAAATGTTCCTCTTTCTCAACTTGTAATTTAGCTAATGTCTTTGTAAGATGGTCTTTTCAATATATTAACCGTTACACATTTTCATTTTCCATATATACATCGTCGCTGTTAAATTCCTGTATTCTGTGAGATCTTGTGATGAGCACCATTGTCTCTATCTGCTGTACATCAAAATGCCTTTAAAAAAATAAATTTTCTTTCCCCTCATTTCATTGAAAGTCTCCTACGACACACTCACACTCAATTATTTTTTGTTTGGCCTAATCTTCTCGGGACCGCTCTTTCTCATTGCCAAACACCCCGCAACGGGGCACGGTGCAGAGATCCTTTCAAAGCGCCAGACTGTTCATGGAAGTTTATTAAATCGGTAAGTCCATACAGCGCAGTACAAAGGCTAGTTTAGGTTTTGCCCGACCTACAGCGCCGTACTTGTCAGGAGAGCAGATGAGTGACACCCACCATTGCACCGGGGTAACTACAAGGTTTTCAGTTCTTCGGTTCGAGAAGGGACAGAGCTGGCCTTCGTAGCATTATCCTATGGGCCCTGTACATTCAAAAGGAAAACGTCTTATGCTCTTGTGGCATCAGTTTTCTTCCGGGAGTAATGCTGGTCTCCTGTGGTAAGAAGGACACATCCATTTTCACATCACGCAGTCCCACAGGAATGCTCGTTGTTTGAAAGGAACGATTCATGTTAAGGAGTAAAGGAATATATTGCTAACCAACGCATATTATTTAGGTTTGGTACTAATAAGCTAAACTGAACCAAAAGCAATTCCTTACATATAGCGTAGCTCTACACACGAAACACATGTAGTAAAGGACATATTCGAAGAGCTCTTATAGAATTTCTGTCAGAAATAATAATATGAATGAATTCATATGGATGTTTTTCAATCCAGTTATAGCAAATATGTGTCATGGGATCTTACCCATATACGTATTTATCTGTAAAGCTAGAACCCACACACGTACTCTGCTAATGATTTATCATTTTAAGCAGTTTAAAATATTTCCTCAGAAAGTTTTTCAAATCATTTTCATATACAGATATTAATTAATTGGAATTTCCCTGGGTTGTTTGGGCATTTGTTTTTCGGTTAATAGAAATATAAAAGTGCGTATAGGAACAGAGAATGGAAAGTGTGATTTGACAAGAGAGAACATAAAAGCTCCTAAGGACAGGGCAAATATACACATACTGTAACCACCTTTTCTATGAACAAAAGCATCAGCTTTTTCTTTAAAGCTGAGATAATTTATCATGTAAGTCTCTTTGTGACTCTATTGTCCCACTGATATATAGAAATATAGAATTGTTTAGCTTTGAAAAGACTTTTAAGACCGTTGAGTCCAACCGCTAACCCAGCACTGCCAAGGCCACCACTAACCCATGTCCCCAAGCGCCACATCTACACGGCTTTTCAATCCCTCCAGGGATGGGGACTCCCCCACTGCCCTGGGCAGCCTGTGCCAGGGCCTGACAGCCCTTTTGGGGAAGAAATGGTTCCCAAGATCCAACCTAAACCTCCCCTGGCGCAACTTGAGGCCGTTTCCCCTTGTTCTGTCGCCTGTTCATTGGGAGAAGAGACCCACCCCCGCTGGCTCCAACCTCCTTTCAGGGAGTTGCAGAGAGCGAGAAGGTCTCCCCTCAGCCTCCTTTTCTCCAGGCCAACCCCCCCCAGGTCCCTCAGCCGCTCCTCACAGCACTTGTGCTCCAGACCCTTCCCCAGCTTCCTAGTCCTGCTGGCCACACTATTGCTGACACAGGCCAGGATGCCGTTGGCCTTCTTGGCCACCTGGGCACACTGCTGGCTCGTATTCAGCCGCTGTCGACCAACCCCCCCAGGCCCTTTCCTGCCGGGCACTTTCCAGCCGCTCCCCCCCAGGCCTGTAGCGCTGCCTGGGGTTGGTGTGACCCAGGTGCAGGACCCGGCACTTGGCCTTGTTGAACCTCATACAATTGGCCTCAGCCCATCGATCCAGCCTGTCCAGACCCCTCTGTAGCGCCTGCCTGCCCTCCAGCAGATCAACACTCCCGCCCAATTTGGTGTCATCTGCAAACTTACTGAGGGTGCACTCGATCCCCTCGTCCAGATCATTGATAAAGATGTTAAACAGGACTGGCCCCAATACTGAGCCCTGGGGAACACCACTTGTGACCAGCTGCCAGCTGGATTTAACTCCATTCACCACAACTCTTTGGGCCCGGCCATCCAGCCAGTTTCCTACCCAGCACAGAGTATGCCCATCCAAGCCATGGGTAACCAGTTTCTCCAGGAGGATGCTGTGGGAGACAGTGTCAAAGGCTTTGCTAAAGTCCAGGTACACAACGTCCACAGCCTTTCCCTCATCCACTAAGTGGGTCACCTTGTCATAGAAGGAGATCAGGTTAGTCAAGCAGGACCTGCCTTTCATAAACCCATGCTGACTGGGCCTGATCGCCTGGTTGTCCCGTACGTGCTGCATGATGGCACTGAAGATGATCTGCTCCATAACTTTCCCCGGCACCAAGGCCAGACTGACAGGCCTGTAGTTCCCCGGATCCTCCTTTCGGCCCTTCCTGTAGATCGGTATCACATTTGCCAGCCTCCAGTCAACTGGGACCTCCCCGGTGAGCCAGGACTGCTGGTAAATGATGGAGAGTGGCTTGGTGAGCACTTCTGCCAGCTCTTTGAGCACCCTTGGGTGGATCCCATCCGGCCCCATAGACTTGTGTGTGTCTAGGTGGTTTAGCAGGTCACTGACCATTTCCCCTTGGATTATGGGGGCTTTGGTCTGCTCCCCATCCCTGTCTTCCAGCTCGAGAGGCTGGGTATCCTGAGAACAACTGGTCTTACTGTTAAAGACTGAGGCAAAGAAGGCATTAAGTACCTCAGCCTTTTCCCTAACACACAGGGCTACCCCACCGCCTCTCCTTCCTTGCCTGTCCCTTCTGAAGAGTTTGTAGCCACCCATTGCAGCCCTCCACTTGCGCGAGTCATCCCACCATGTTTCCATGATGGCAATTGTATCATAGTTTTCCTGCTGCACAATGGCTTCCAGCTCCTCCTGTTTGTTGCCCACACTGCGGGCATTGGTGTAGATGCACCATACCAAGGAGGTTCACGCTAAAATCCCATTAATACCCTGTGCCATTGATAAAATAGACCCTTTTAGCTTACAAATCATTGAAAGTAAAAAACAATCATGCTTCACAGCCTCATTCTAGAGACATTATTATTTTGTAGTGTTCAACAGAAAGTGCTGTACAAGCAAGAAATGAAACAAAGGCCATTGCACGGCAACACCTTGAAATGTAAGAATGGGCAGAAAAGCCACATGGCTGTACACACATGGAGGATGTTGTAAAACACTACCGTATTATCCTGTACTACAAGAGGCCTGTCATCAGGTGTTTACATCTCTTATGACCTAATCCTACAACAGCAAGTCCGCATATGTTATACAAATTGAGACAACTTAACAATTCTATTCGTTAACAATTACATCATTCTAAGCTTTGATTCAATTCTGCCAAAGACAAATAATAGAAGGAGCATTTCTGGTGATGTTGCATAGACAACTCTGATTCAGTAGTTATTTTCTGCTCTTGGATATCTGTGAAGACACTATTGTTAAATTGAAAGGAATTTTTGCCAAAGCACTGAAAGAAACAATGCACACGGATAACTTTTCTGAATAAATGAGCAGAATAAGAGACAACGGATCTAAGAATGGTTTAAGTAAAGGAAAAAAGCACGTACAAGGGAAAAAAGAAGAGATAAAGGCTCCAGCATGGGGGTCTTCACAGGTTGCACTGTGGATATCTGCTCTGGCATGGTCTCCTTCATGGCCTGCAGGGAAACACCTGCTCCACCGTGGACTTCTCCATGGGCTGCAGGAGAATCTCTGCTCTGGCACCTGGAGGACCTCCTCCCACTTCTTCTTCACTGATTTCGATGTTATTAGTGCTGTTTTTCACTTCTCTTTCCCGCTCACGCCTCTGACTATGCCATATTTTTGCCCTTTCTTAAACATGCTTTCCCAGAGATGCCACCAGCGTCACTGATGGGCCGAGGTGTGGGTGAGGCAGTGCCATTGTGGAGCCAGCTGGAATCAGCTGGAACCAGTTGGAACAGGGTGTGCGTGGCAGGGGGCAGCCCCTGCTCGCCTCTCCCAATCCCTCCCTTGCCAACACCTTGCCACCCTCACCTGATATACCAGTCACATCTTGAAAACCGAGGACAGAGATGCCACAACATTTCTGACAACCTGTTCTAATGCTTAATGAGCATGATGGTGACTTTTTTCCCCCTTACATCAAATTGGAACAACCCCTCTTTCAGTTTATGCCTATTTTCCCTTGTTCTCCTGCTATGCATCTCAGAAAGGAACTTCCTGCTATTTTCTCATTAGCATCCCCACAGGTACAGTTTCGTTCCCCCCCGCCTCCAAAGCTTGCCCTGTCCCAGCTGGAACAAGACCCACTCCCTCAGGCTCTGCTCATGGGGCACACACCCCAGACCAGGACCATCATGATGGCTCTTACCTGAACTTTCTTGCTTATCAACATTTTTATTGTACTGGGGAGCCTAAAACTCGGACACACTCTTCCAGATCCAGTCTAATGGGTGTTGACTGAAGGGGCAGAGTCACTTCCCCTGATCTTCAGGCAGTGCCGGTGCTCATGCAGCTCCAAGTACTGTTGGTGTTCTTTGCTGCTGGCACACTGATGCCTCATGGTTAGCCAATGTCTGCCAGGAACCCTCAGCCCTCTCTAGCCAGTCAGTCTCCATCCTGTCCCAGTGCATTTGTCCTCATCAAATCTTACGAGATTCCTGATGGCCCATTCCTCTACCCTGTCCAGGTCCTTCTGAACGATGGCTCCGTCCTGGAGCATGCTGGCTGCATCCTCCAGTTTTTTTGTTATCTGCAGTCTTGATGAGGGTATCCTCTGTGTCCTCCTCCAGCTTACGATAATGATATGAAGCAGATGCCTGAAGAAGTCACTTGTAACTGAACCCCAGGTGCAGTATGACCAATTATCTTCACCCTTTAAGCCCACTGTTTTTCTCTCACACATATGGGCAGTCATTTCATCACAAAAGGCAAACAAGTTGGTGTGTGTCATTTGCTCTTGGTGTATCCATGCTGGTTATTCCTAATAACCTTCTTCATATCCCCAGAAGTGTCTTCAAGAAGGATGTGATCAAAGATTGTCTAATAGACTGAAGCAAGGCTTACTAGTCCATTTTTCACCAGATCATTCCTTTGTCCTTTTTGAAGATGGGTGCACCATTTGCCTTTCCCCATCATCTTGGACCTTCTGTAAGCACAACCGGTAAGAAACAACAAAGAGTGATGACGGTTGCAATGACAGCAGCCATCTTTCTCACAGTGCTTGGATACAACCCATCTGGCTTCTTGTATGGGCTTCTGAAGAGATCTCTGCTTGAGTAGATCCTCTTCCACTGCTGGTAGCTCCTCTCCTCCTGAACCATGTCTCTAGGCACAAAAGTCTGGGAGACCTTGTGAGTACCAAAGCAAAGAAGACATTTATTCTGTCTTCTCTACGTCTTCTGTCACTAAATTACGCTCCCCAGTCAGCAGCAAGCCCGTATTTTCCTTGTTCATCCCTCTACTGCTGATGGAGCACTAGTAGCTCTTCTTCTTGCCCTTGAAACTCTTACAAATTTCAACTCTAGTTGAGCGCTGGCTTTTCTAACGTTATCCCTTCATATCCATGTATTTCTGTGTCCCTCCTCTGTCACCTGGCCTCACATCCATCTCTTGTATATCCACCTCCTTCTTGCATTAGAGCTCAGTCTGAGTTCCCTGGTCAACCACGCCAGCCTTGTGGTACATCTACGTGACTGGCTGAACATTGAGATGCAGCAAAGACGCAGGGAAACAAAGGCCTGTACAGTTTTTTAAGTGCATTTGGTAAACTATTTTCTATGTCTAAAATTGCAAAATATTTTTCAGTTGAGGAATATATTCTTCAACGTCTTTTTTGCTGTGTAAAAATAATTCATTTTCAAAATTAAGTAAAGACTGACACCCCACAAGCTAAATTTCAGTCCACAGTGGAACTTTTCTATCCTAATGAATATTTTTGAATCCTATTAATTTTGCAATAGATATTTCCAAAGGTCACTTCAGTCAACAGCTGCAACGTTAGCAATCTATGAGGTGGAAAGAGCAACTTTAACAAAGAAAGGCAGAGAAGAGGTTGAAGTCTGGCAATCCCTACTTATTCCTCTAATAACCCTAAAATTACTCAAAACAAGAAGGTGCCTTGTTTTGGTTTTCAATTGGAGGGCTTAGATTTATAATCGTATTGAGCTTCAGTATTTTTCATTACATTTGGAACATTGACATCATTTGGAGATCTCTCAAGCCTTTCACCCAGCTATCCAACAAGCCATACCACATCGAGTTGTCAGACAAAGCATGGAACGACTAAACTTTTCAAAAAAACAGATGTTAATGTCTCTTGACAAGGAAATATTTTCTTATCACAAAATTATGAGATGCCTTTAGGGCTGTTAGTGAGACATAAACAACATTCATCAAACTTGATTCCTTTTCCATCTGATGCAGGTGTTGCACAGGTTGCTCTCCTTTCTGTTCAAGATCCTTAGAATAGCTATATGTTAATTCATTATTATTGTTATAGTAACAATATAAAATGGCAAAAAAAAAGGAATTTTAATAATTAAAATTGAGAATAAATTGTGTTTTGGTTGGGTTTTATTTTGCTTTTTTTTGGCAAGGGTTTTTTCCTACTGGAATAGCCCACCTAATGAAATTTAGATGTAGCTGGAGCTTTTAAACTAAGACTGGATTTTTTCCTAAACGATCTGGTCTTAGTTCACTGCAGTTTATCATTCTTAGTAATGCTCCCTTATGCAGGTCAGAAATACAAATCCCTTCACAATAAAAAACACTGGGTAAAATTCTAATGGCTGCTTGTTACGCAGGAAGTCAGATTCAAAAGTCATAGGTTTAGTCAGTTTTAAACTGAGAAAATACAACTTTATTCTTACGTAAGAATTTCCCTATATAAACAGTGATTCTCTCCTTAAAAAAAGAAAAGGAAGAAAATGAGGGTTGAGAATCGAAGAACAAGGAATAAATTATATTCTACCTCCAGTATTGGGACTACTGCATTCTTGGGAACAACTTAGTGAAATTTAATAGCTTCTGATTCAGAGGAAACCAAACTAGATTTTTTTTTTTAAATAATTGCTACTGATTTATTATTGATTATGACCGAGCAAATTCTGTGTCTCAGTTTTGCCAGCTGAACAGACTGAGCAAAGTAATTCATCATAACGCATTCCTACAGAAACATTGACGCTTCCAGGGACAGTTTTATAAATATTTTGTTTGTTTAATTATGTGTAAGCCAGGAGAGAGACATAAACTTACTTAAGATCCAACCGGTTTTGTTTTGGGGCACTGTTGGCACCAGGCTGAGTTGTTCTCATTCCTTTATCCTATGGTACAACTTTCTAGAGGCCGCATGCAGCGGCCGCTGCCCTCCGGCTGTGATCCGTCTTGTTTCTTCCCTGATGTACGTGCTGCCGAAGCTCCGCTGCTCTTGCACTGGAACTAAAATTCCCCTCGGTGTGTCTGCGTGGTCTCCAGTCACGCCTCCAGACACGGCGCAGCAGAACCCGAGCCTGTGCCGTTTGGGAAGGTTACAAAGGTTCTACCCAGTAAAACTGGGGAACTTGAAACAGCAAGTTGTTGGACTTAAATACCGCAGGCTTCTTTTTCGGATGTAGAATAATTTCAGTTCCGAATGAAATAAATGCATTTCAACAAAAACTTTAATTTCTCCAATCAAGAGAGATTATGGCAATTAGCTACCATAATGAATAGAGGGAAGTACAGAGTCGTAGCATCCCAGAGGAAAATTTGAGAAACTCAGTCCCTTCCCATCTATCTCTATATAAGGTAGATGAATGGCATATTTCAGACGTTGTCATTGTAATCCTAATAATGACTTCATGTATTTTCTCTTCATTATAATACCTATAGGTATTTTTGAACAGGAATGTCATATCAAAAGAAAATACAATGCTCTTTTTCAGGTTTTAATCCTCTTGCAAGAAGTGTCCTTTATTACAAGCCTAGTTTTGGAATTTTAATTCTGGCTGTAAAGAATTTCAATAGATTCCACCTCTGCTCCTTTTTACAATTCACTTTCAACCAATTTTCAGAGAAAGGTATTTTCAATATCTAAGCTAGTAAAAAAAGTGGACTCTTCTTCACTGACACGTCAGTATTCTTTAATGTCTCTATGGTAATGTGAGGAAAACATTTAACTACAGAAAGGTTTCTCCCTGCGTGATGGTGGAAAAAAGGAGCTGAAACCTCAAGCTCTCACTACTGGAGCAACATGATCCAGATGCAATTTAGTGTGAAGTGTATTCTAATATGAATATCTAACTTCTTTCCCCGGCTTCTCTACCAGGATGATTTACAACGAATGTGGGTATCTTCACAAAGTTTGCATCTTTTTTATCCTCCGAGCACTGAACACATCTTGGGTTTAGGTCTCAGTTTAGCATTTCTTGGTGTGAGACATGGTAGTCCTTTGCAGTAATTTAACTGAGGCAAAGCTGGCAGCAGAGATCCTTGGACTCGGATGCTCGGTTTTATTTAGGCATCCATCCTTTGTTATTTGAGAATTACCAAAAAAATACACAATCAATATAATAACCCACCACCAACACCACTCTACTTCTCAGAAACAAAATTCTAGTTTTCCTTGAAATAGTCTCGTTGCTGGCCATACAACAGTACAAGCTAATAAAATAGCACAATATTTTATAAAGGGAATCGGGTTTATAAGAATTTCATATGTCACATTCTCCTATAACTTCCTAGTGAGTAATAAATACAATGTGTTCACGTAAGACTTAAAAAATGGTGATACAGAATTGAGTATGTGGCAGCGAGCGAGCAATGACAGGCCCACATCGGCGGTAGTAAGCAACTGATCTGGAACAACATACGCAGAATTAACTGGAGTTCAATTATCTGCATTAAAATGCCTCCTAGGAACAATGGAGAGAGACACAATATTAAAAAAAAAGAAGAAAATTATCCATATGTGGCTTTTGGAAAACAAGAAGTCTGTATAAATAATGAGAAGTGAGCATCTAGATCATTATATGACTGCTTTGCTAAGAGATTTTTCCTGGTAGGATTTTGCCTTTGCTAAGCTACCTTTCTTTCTGAGGAAGAATTTTTGTCTTTCCTTATTTGATCCAAACTGTCATCTTGAGTAAAACAAAATAAAATAACATAGCTCTTTTGAATAATACACAGTATAAAGTAGTTTGTGGTTTTTCCTACATATTCACAAACTAAATTGTTCATCAGTAAGGATGTATTTAAACGTCAGGACTTTTGTGTTGTGACTGTGGAAAGGAAAAATACAGGAAAGCAAGTACGAAAGAAGACTATAAATAGGCCTTTTTTTTTTTTTTTTTTTGAAATGTGTCATTTCTCTAGTGCTTCTATTACGCCCAAAGTACCAAATTCATTCACACAGGTCAAGAAATAGCTTGACTTTGGCCAGTTTCCGTCTATCTCTAATCAATGAGTTTGCCTTCAGATCACATGGCTGAAAGGATTTCACTGTTACTAGTCCCACCAAAAGAGGTGAGTTTTCTTCCCTGACATTTTTCTGCTCATGTCAACTCAAGTCCTGCTGCCGCCCACCGGGTTTGGTGCACATCTGACACTTTATTGAGCCAATGGAATGCACTACTCGGCTTTCTTGGTTTGTGTTGTTTTCCTTGGGTAGTTGTCTTCTAGATTAATAAATTAATAAATTAATAAATTCATAAATTAGTTCAGTAAAAATCAAAATGAGCGCTAGAGCTAGCACAAGTGGGGCTGCAGGAGTATGTTACATGCTCAAATCATGTTACGGGCAAAAGGGAACGTACCATGTGTCTGAAGCTAAGAGTTTGCTGCTGGCCTAATTAAGTTCTTAACAACTTAACGAGTATACAGGCAGCTGTTAGCACTACAGAAAAACCTCATTACAATGCAGTTAAGAAAATTATACAGAAAGTCTTCCTGGAACCTACGCCTTTTTGGCGTTATGTTCACCCTTCTCTGTCTCTCTGGGTCCTATGGCTGACACACCAGTCTTCAAGAAGAACAGAGAAGGATGACGACAGGCCTTTGCTGTCCTGAGGCCTTTGTTAAGAGGGTTATCATCTTCATGGGTGTGTTGTTCGCTTGGGTGGTGTGTGTTGGGGGGGTCTTGGACAGCAAGGCAGCAGTGGCAGGGACCTCACTAACAATGGACACGGTTCCACAGGAGGACCCAAACAAGAAGAGCAGAGCAGGTTCTGTGAGGGTAGTTGGAGTCAGCCCCAATCCGTAGTGACAAGGCTGGTCCACAGCCAAGCTTCAGTCTATCAGAGATGTCCTCAAACACAGGCAGCCCTGGTGGGGTGAGTGGTGCTCCAGGACCTGACAGGTCAAAAGCTGAACAATAAGCTTCCCGACCTCAGTTCCCATCACTGGTGCCTTTTTAGTTCTCTCTTACAAACGATATCTCAGCAGTTTTAACTAAACAAGAGTTGGCTGTGTTATGGCTAGGCTTTAACTCTTAGTTAATCCTTACTAGCTTCTCTAGGGCAGTAGTGGTATAAATTCTCCCATCTCATGTCAATGCAAAGCCAATCAATGTATGCCAAGCCGTTGCTAACGGTAACTTCTGCTAACTGGTTAGCCTTTGAACTGGGAGAAACTAGGTTTGTTTATATAGTAAATTACAAATTAAAGACAAGTTTGGAGGATTCTATGCAGATCTAAAACTCTAGATATGACATTTAAGGACATATGCTACCGACTGAACTCTGCTAAAGAGTATTACTTTCCATTGTGCTTAATTTATGGCTAAAGTTATTAACCAATTAAAAGCAGAGGAAAGACACATGACAGAAGAAAGTAAATATAAACATAGCTAGGAATTGATTAAATGCATGAAGAGAGGAGTCCAATATTGCCTGGATTCAGACTGATGTAAACCCAAGGTGAAGCAGAGAGGTAAACCTCTCCCTCTTGCTGTGCAAGGGTTACTACATGCAATAGTGTGTTGAAGAAATGTGAGAAACAAAGCTATTATCAAGTTGGAAGGGGGAATAAGATGGAGTACACAGGGTTTTGGATGAGATGGAACTAGAAACCAGCTCTCGACCACCCAGCACGACCTTTGGTGGGGTTGTGACACCCTCAGGTGCCAGAAAATACACATATGAGTGCATGCGCACAAACACGTATGCACGTACATGGGTCATACGCTATTGACCAGTATATAGCATGGGTTCAACCCAAGCAAACTGAGCATAAGCTACTACATTAATTTCTAGGCATTTGGATCACTTTCTATTTGATAAGCGGCATTTCAGGATTCTTGAGTGCCAATGCTGACTAGTGAGACCTAAAGGCAAATGAGAAAGGTAAACCGTAGAAAGAGCAACCAACGTTAGTTTTTTGGGTGATTTTGGCAACGTATTCCTAAGTGTTTGAGATATTTAGGAACATTATCTTTCGTAGTTCCACACAATTACCTTAACTTGGATTGAAAGCTACTAGACATCCAAACCCTGCCCTGGATGAGTAAATATATATTGCATACACATACTGTATAATCTGAGGTACTTTCATTGTGCAAACAGCATACATAACTTAATCTATATTCAATTTATTTGTAGCTAAGATGAATCAATGTGGTACATAATGAAAAGGATTATTGACAGAAGCAAGGATTTCTATTATTTCTTGAAAATTTAGTCAACACGCAAATTTCCTAAATGACATTCAGATCATCCTGCTGTAATACAGAGACCTTGTTCATATACAGGCTAAGAAAGGAAGACGCAAAATGCTGTTCATCAAACAGAAAATGATCCAAAAAGGCCTTGAAATTAGTGTAATACTTTATGTTAAGTTTGCATGGGTTGAACTCATGCTCTGTGATGGTGGACGACGCAAACGTATACGTGTATGTCTGCGTGTCTCTGTGTGCACGTGCATTTGTGTCTGCATATGCTAGAAATTTTCTATTATGCAAACCAGATGTACAAGTTAATTTTTGCATGTTTACAAGAATTCTACAAAATAAAATTCTACCATAGCAGCAGGAGCTCTTTTAAATACACATTCTAAAAGGCATGCACGGTTAATTTTAGGCAGAAACATTAAGCCTCCTTATGGAAACAGAATTAGTAATTAGTAGAAAATAGTGAAGACTGAGGTTCTTTGTATCTTTCTATTCAAAGTCCATTAACAGCTTAAGCTTCTTTTCGAAATTCAAAGTAATGAAAATAGTTCAATAAGCAATGAAGTCTGAATGCATTAAAGTAGAATCGCATCTGTTTTCTACAAATCTTAATGAATAGACCTACCCCCCCAAAAAAGAAAGAAAAAGGAAAGAAAACTTGCTGCAATCTGTCTTTTCTAATTAATGTAAATGCAGAGGATAATGTTCTTGTGTTTTGAGACAGGAACTTAGGTGAGCAATCATTATGAAAGACTCAGCGCCTCACTGACTGCAAATGTGTGTAGTATTGTGCAACAAGCTGTACTGAACAAAACCAGCTTTACCGAAGTCCTCAATTTTTATGTCGCTGTTTTCTATAATATATGTTCTGAATTTAAAAATAAATCCCAATCTCCACTCTACTAGTCCTGAAGAACGTTAAAAGAAGACAGGAATAGTTTTGGCAATAGACATCAGCCACGTTACCCATTAAATATACCAGAAGTTCTACAGGTCATGTTAAGCCTTGGATTATAATCATGTAAAAATCTCCTATTCCTTCCCTGTTTGTAGCTCCCAACGTGAGTAAACACCATTTTTGGAAGCACACAAAAAGAACAAACCACAGGTTACTTTTTCTACATATGATGACTTCAAAATAATTGTAAGAATGAAAACACTAAGAATATCATTCAGAGTTGACTTCCAATGGTCTTTTTGATGCTGTTGTATTTCTTTGAAGTCACATCTGGAGTTCTGCTAAGGTCACTTTTACCTTTAGCATAATTATTTATTTGGGTTTTTTGCACTTTACACATAGGGAGGGAGAAGACTGATCCAGGAGAAATAAGGACCTTTGTCTTTTACATAATCTTTTTCTGAGTTTCCTCAGAAAATGCAGTATCTCATACGGCTTCTTAGCCTGTACTGCATGAATAGATATTATCAAATCTTTTAAGATAAATGCATATACTTGTCTTTATTTCTTCTGCTGCTGGCTCAACCCACATGAACCACGATGCAGATTACGCCCCCATGTCCTCCCTTATCTCTTGGTGTGGGGACAGCAAGAGTGAGAACTCCTCTACTGAGTAGTCCTTCTGCCAGGAAAGTCTAAGATACTTTTCATACAGCAGCGCATTTTTGTAAAGGACTACACCAAAGGCACATCCCTGAAAAAAAAGAAAACAAACCACAACTTACCAGGGATGAGTTGTAAAACTTGTCCATTTGAAGGCTGGTACAACGTGGGACAAATATCAGAGGAAGCCCAAAGTTTCCTCATGGTTGTCAATGAGCTGCTCTGTAAATTGGAGTATCTACGACGCCTCTTATTACTGAAACTCTTTCCAGGTCCTCCTGCATTCTTTAATACAGTATATTATGAAATCCAGGCGCATTTCTGCGCATATGTATTTTATTCTGTTTCTGCAGTGAGAGAATCCATCAGAAGTCATTTGAGGTTCCTTTTCAAACCAGCGCATTTAGAAAGAGACAAAGGGACAGTTGTTCCCAACCCCCTTTTGCAGTAAGTAGGGATCAATCACAGATTACCAAAACCACATCCTCCAAATTCCTGTTCTTTTAAATGTTAAGTCAAGTCTTTCAACGTTTGAAAATATCTCTCTGCTTCTCTAATTCTTTATGCAATAACAGGAAGACATGTAACGAGGATCAGGTCTCCCTTTGAATCCCTAAAATTCTATTAATAGATCAATCTCGACAGGAAAATGTAATGTTTCAAAATGTAATTTAGTAATATACTGGAGGTATAGTCCAAATTGCAATTTCCTTCTAAGAGCATTGCTTAATCTGTTAAAAATATCTAAGACCCAAATACATAAAAGACAATAGAGAAACCTGTGGTCAAATTTAGGTGGAATTTATGCAACTAACTCCAAGAACATGTAATTCAAACCATGGCTCAGCAACTCATTCCCTGGTCAGCCAATACGAAGCAAAGCCATAGAAAGCTCATGTCTGTCTGTGCCCATCCAAACAGATCTACCTTAATTCTCTTATTTTTGTCTAGAAAATGTGTGCCTGGTCTTTAGAAAGATTTATGTTAATTAGTAAGTACAGGAGAGAAAAAGAATCAGAGCATTTGTTTCTTTCTCGGGTGTTTCAGTCATGCAAAGACCACCCTGACTTTATTTTTCATAGTGCTCATGAGCAAATTTTTAGGCTTATTAATCCCTACGTTCAGACTTGCACTATGCCCTCTCAGATCTTCTGCAGTTACTATCTAAATCTCTACGTGTTGGATTTTATTAGTTAATTCGTCACAGGTATTGTCATTTGTAAGCTGGAAGCCTCAGATGATGTTAAATCCCTTGTGGAAGGCACTTAATATTCTAGCAGGAACTAGTAGGACTCTGCTGTTCAAATTCACAAAAGTAAGAGAATAGGAAGAAAAGCATCACAGAACATCAAAATTTATGTTTTAGAGAAATTTTCTTTTGTGATCTAGCTTGCTTGCTTTGAGGGTTCACAAAGCATTATTCCTACGTGGCCGTTAAAGGAAATGATAAAAGACAAGTAGAACTCTAAGAAAGAAAACGCAATACGAAGTGTAAGCTTGAGAAAGAAACCTTAACAATTCCAAGAATTTATGTGTTTTTTCTTGCCATCCATTTAATGTAATTCCTGTTAATTTTGTTTAAGAAATGTTTTAATTATACTTCTTAGAAAACATATGGACACCCAAAATTGGAATTTTTGCAATGTTATTTAGAGAGACACAGAAAATAATCCTTTCCATAACAGATGCATGAGCTTTTAAAATTACAATGATTTAAGAAGTGTACAAATGCAGTTATTTTATAAAATATTTTGTATTTTATATTTATTTTATAAAATGGACAGTACCTAAAGCAGCTGGAGGAAATACTTCTTCAGGACTGGTACCTCCTGAATTTATGTTCACCAGAAAGCTCTATCCATGTTCATAATTAAATTTCAATTAAAGAAATAACACAGAATAAGATATTCTTCAAAATGCATAACCAGAACAGTTTCTTTGTGAAGCCTCCAACGGCAGTGGCTGTCACAGATAAAGTGAAACATTATGAAACGACACACACAAAAGTCTTTTCCTATGAAACATGGGTATTTTATTTATGATCTATTAATAGATAAGAATGGGACCTGGAAGAGTTCTGAAGCTGGTATTAGTAAGGAAAGCAGTACAGGGTGCAGAGCGTGCACAAAAACGGTGCCAAACTGCCCCGAGAGCAAGAAGGCAGACGCGACACCCGCACCCTGCCTGTTCCCCAAAGGGCTGGAGATGCGGGTGACGTGTCAGGACCCCGTCTTCCCTTCGCCGGACTGAGCCATCCGCTCTGGGACCCGGCGAGGCAGTGGAGATGTGAGCATAAAATGGGAGAAAGCAGTAGATACCAGGAAGTTTGTGTGCATAGTTTGATCTGGATATGATTTGAACCATTGAGGGTTAGTATCGTTGTAACTGGATATACTGGTTTTGGCTGGGATGGAGTTAATTTTCTTCCCAGTAGCTGGTACGGGGCTGTGTTTGGGATTTGTGCTGGGAACAACACTGATAACCCAGGGATGTTTCGTCACTGCTGAGCAGGGCTGACACAGAGCCAAGGCCTTTGCTGCTCCTCACCCCACCCCACCAGCGAGGAGCTGGGGGCACAAGGAGCTGGGAGGGGACACAGCCGGGACAGCTGACCCCGACTGACCCAAGGGATGTCCCACACCATATGATGTATGCCCAAGAGTAAATACTCACACATTAGATGTTTAGTACCAAGAACAATTCATTAGGACTACACAAATCGACAGTAACCTCTGTGCCACCGCATTTCCCAGCAGTCCCACAGCACACCAAAAGTTAGACCAGATTGGTTATGCTGAAAAGCGCAATCAGATCCATAATCCAGCAGGCTCGTTTCTCGCTATATCACAGTCGCGTTGCACAGGTGATGCGTGGACCTGCGTGGGCTTGCTTTCATGGTATGCGCACGCTTCCCACCACGTGATGGAGAAAGGAGTGGTGAATTTCTTTAACAGCCTGTGTGGTCAATCTGGCCAAAATGTTGGGAATGCTTCTCATAGGACTTTATTTTGATAGCAAAATAAGACTGGCAATCTTTTCTTTCTCTTTATTTCCTCATTTCTGAAGCGGTTCTTGCTTTGGGTAGAGCCTAGTTTGGAATCAAACAATTCACGTTCTCCCAGGCAAACCGTGTGTGATTTCCTGCACGCCTGGCTCCCCGCCGTCACCGGGGAAGGTAGTGCTCGTACTCCACACCACGTGGGAGCCGAAATGTTCGGCACACTTACGCAGCGTGGTCAGGAGCCAGCCCAGCTTTCAGGGCACTGGCATCACCACCGGCCTCTGAAAAGCGGCAGGTGCTGTGTCTAGAAAAGAAGCCGATATTCTTCCACTCCAGTAACTTTACTGGTACCAGATAAAAGACTTTGCCTGATTTTGGATGCGGCATAAGCCACAGTCTGTAAAAGTGAACTTGGATTAAGGGATCATGTAGCCCAGAAGTTCAAAGGACTTTGATTCCTCTTTTTGGGGATACAGCTAATGTTTTATAAAAAAAGTCATCAAACCAAACAAAAACACTAAGTGGCCAGTCAGCAAGTTCTACTTACTGCCAGGAAGGTGTGGGGAATTTCCCTTCCTTCCGTCTGGCACAGGTTTTTACATACAGATATAATTGGTGACCTAGCCCGGTGGAAAGGTGGTCATTCGATCTCCAAATCTGTGGACTTGTTTTCCCACTTATTCCCTTGCTTGTTCTTTAATCGATATAACAGAAACATACAAATACCTTTCCTAATTTTTTTGTATCTATTTGCTTTACTGATTAAAGACTAATTGTGAAAGGCGCAGTAGAGAAGTGAGCCGGCCGCTTCTGGATCACCATTGCTTTAGAGTCTCCTTTTGACAGGAAAGGAGTGCCCCCAGCAGGTGTTCTGCCCTAGTTCAAAGAGCATTTGCAGAAGCATGTCTTCCTTCTCTTTGGCCCTTGGCTACCGCTAATCCTTTTCGTAAGGATGACCAAGAAGGCTGACAGCTAATCAATGACTTGCTTTGTCCTTAACTTGCTCTGCTCTGAGGAGTTTAGCATGCCAATCAGAGAAAAATGATGCACTAACAGCTTTCATTTACCCATTTGTCTTAAACTCAACAGGCTCAAAAACTACATTCCATGCAGTGTCACTTAGAAAGCCCTGATCACGTATCTCGAGGGTTTTTAGGGGGAAAAAAAGTGGTTTATGAGACTGAATGCATTTTAAGTGCAAGAACAGGGAAGTTTATAACTTGTAATATATACATAAATACACAGCCTGATAGCTATCCCCAGACTAACTCAGAAGCAGCTCCACTGAACTCAAATGAATGGTGCAACATATGAAATTGTAATGAAATAAAATGAACACTAGATATTGGGTATAGGATTGTGGTGAGAAATTTGGGAATTTTTAGTTTTCCTTTGTCTCATGTGTTTCTTTTATGACTGTGAAAATGGATTAAAGCAATTAATACATTCCGGTAATCTATAAACAGCAATTTGATTTCCAGACTGACCCCCTTCTCCTTTCAGGTTTTCTTTTATTCATGCAATTCAGATTCAAATAATGCTCCAAATAATCTTGTTAAAAAATATATAGAACTTTTCTTAAAATACATTTAACATCTGTTTTTGCTGTAAGTTTGCAAACATCTTCGGTTTTCAGTCCTTTAAGGTGTTAGCCATGTTGCATAAGTCAGATGGGGTATATATACACTTAAAAGTGAGCATGTCATGAATCAAGTCTGACAATAAAGTCACCCATAGTGTGTCTCCGTCAGTTACAGAATGTCTTAGAATGTTTAGGATGTATTCCTAAGAAAGCTAATGAGCTATACGTTTTTTTTTTTTACAAAAAGTCCAGCAATAAGATAATTACAAAATTTAACAAGATACGGTTATCTCAGTGCAATTTAAGAACTTTCTGGGTTTTATATATAAGTTTCTAAAGCTTTATAGGTCCTTCTTCTCTAAAACCACTTTGCTGTTATTTCAGGCGTGCTTATACTCCCTTCTACATTTTCAGTTAACCAACTTCAAATGCAGGCAGGCATATCTCTTTGTAAAGCTACCTGCCTGCAGCGAGACGTGGCACGGTTCTCCGTGACGCAGTATCATCGTTCGAGTGATGTAGGGGCAAATGGGGCTTTGGATTCATCTATTACTGAGTTTCTTCAGAGCTGGAGAGACTCAAAAGGGATTTTAAGTCTCAGCAGCTTTTCTTCACTGCTCTTACAAGCCACAAAATTGTCTAGATGCTTCATAGATTACTGTACGGTGTCCTTGTTCTTTACCATCCCTCTTCATCCGTACAGATTCCAACCACACTCAGCCCCTGTCACCAGCCTTCACTGCAACTGCCTCAGACGCTTGGAAGACCACACAAGGGTTGGGATGCTTCGCTAGCTAGAACAAAAGATTTTACCCCCCCTTTTACATTGCCTTAGGCAGTGCTATAAGGGGCCAGGGTGGGAGGTATGGATCTGAAACACCGTATTTGTGGGAGATGAGGATCTGAAACACCGTCTTTGGGGGAGGTATGGATCTGAAACACCGTATTTAAAGAGAAAGTGTTTCCTGTTGGGAGTAACTTTCAACATTCCTGGAATCTCCCTCGTACTCAGCGTTCAGCCAGTCTGAGAGGAGGACGTGGTTACGACCAGTTCAGGAGCTTGATTTCGCTGAAAGACTTGGGTGCTTTGGAAGAATAAAATAACAATATTTCACATTCTAAAGTATTCAGATTTGAGAAACAGCCTTCAATAACATTTATGTCTTTATGCCTGACAAACTACAAAGAGGCTTTCTTCTGCAATGCAGTGAGGTAAAAACCACTCATCAATTACATTTCATTGCCTCTCTGACTATCTGTAGTGCGTTTTGTTTTCACATATTACTGCAAAATAAACAAGCAAACAAGCAAATAAATAAATAAATACCAACACAACCTTTGGGAGGGATGGAACTGAAAGGAAAAATTCAGTTAAAACTTCAAATAAATGTGATTTTTTTTCCTCTACTCAATATTACTGGCATTTCTGCGTGGAATTTTCAGTGAACTGGTTATTACTATTTTTAGGAAAAAAACAGATAGGACAGCTTGACACTGACCTCGTTCGTACCACTGTAAATGATGATACACTAGTGACTTTAACTAATGTCAACAATTAATAACAAGATATAATAATCAGTAAAATTTTGAAACTTTATCAAAAAATCAAAACAGTGTCAACATCTATGGGAAATAATGGATGTATACAACCTTGAATTCCCAGAGCTTCCTCCAGAAAGTGGTCATGGAAAAAATGGCAAAATATGGCAGAAAGTGAGTAAGTTAGTCACTGGTGCACATTGTGATAGCACAATTTCATAGTTACTATGATTACCAGAACCACCACAGAAAAGCCATTCTAACCAAAACCTTAATGCATTATGTACTTCAAAAAATAAAGACACAGTTACTGTCCCCACTCCTCACTTACTACCTCGAATATACAAAGACGACGAAGCACGGAAAGATGGAATGAGGTGAAAGAATTTAGCAAAAATTATACGACAGGTCAGTATGGTTGCATACATACAGAAGGTTACTCCTCACCAGGGGGAGACAAATCTGAGGTCAGTGACACTGGAGGTCCATCCACCACCAAGATCTTCTGTATTAGTTGTTTCAGCGTGTGGTGATCTGAAGACTTTTTGATCTAACTAAACAAAACAGATGAAGCACAGAATGTGAAACTGCAGCAGAGGAACTCAAACTAACCCGCACCTGACATGTTCCAGAGCACAGAGACTCTTCTCTCTGTGACTGTCCCATGAGTGCTGGTGGGTTCTGCTGTTCTAGGCTGCTTTCTACATACCTTAAACCTGTGCGGTACACAACAGCTGAGAGGGGGATGGATGAAGCATATGCCCCAGGACTCTCAAGATGAAATTCTGGTCCTGCCTGAAGTGAATGGCAGCACTGCAGGCTTTCCACAGGCCTCGGGGCTCTGCCACGAGAATTACTTGCTCAGACGTGGGAAATCCCCATTGCTTATTTGTTCAGAAGCAGATGATGATCCAGGTAAGAGGCGAGGACAAGGAGCATCTCAGCCTCACACCACGGCCAGCAGCTCTTACAGGCAGACACTGGTTGAGCCTACATGTGTGCGTGCACGTGGATGCGTGTCTGTGTGCGTATCACATCACCTAACGCCCGGCATTATTCTAGACTTCGGTAATTGTGTAAACCTCAGTTCTTCCCGGTTACCATGGCAACAGGGCGCTGCGCTGAGATATGAGTAGTCTTCCCTTGATGTGATTTTGATCAGCTCTTTCTGCTGCAAATTAATATTAAATTGGAAGTCAATAATAAATGAAAATACCTTTCTAAGCAGCAACGGAGGATGTTAACAGGATGAACAGCAGGAAATATTAAGCAATTTAGCAGTCAGCCACTTCCACTAGAAAACAGTACAACACAGAAAGCAAGCTACTGATTTTTATGAAAACACGGTGGAAAATAGCTTCCAGGAGCATATCAATGCCGAACCAGTCATTTAAACTGCATGCGAATGATAAGCTGCTAGTTAAGCTTCTCTCCTGCATCTTAAGGCCTTCGTTCCTAGCTTTTAATTAGACATTGCTTAGCTCGTCCTTTGTCTAAAGGATCTGGTGGCTAGAGGAGACACGTTCATATAAATCCCCGACACACGCACTGTTATCTCGGGTAGGTTAAGCTATATTTACAAGCTTCTATGCAGAAAAAAGGCAACAACCTAGAGGAGAAGGAGAAAGGTCAATTACAATGAAAACAGTGGAGGATTTACATAACAAATATAATGACGTCATCTGCCTGCTTCTTTATAATTGTTTAAGAAAATGTGAATGGCGTTAAAAGTGCAACACTACATGGAAGACATCTAAATGTTTAATTTAATGCTGTAGGAAAGTGCTGCTATGACTTTGGAGCCAGCATGCCGAAGGACTGAAATAGAAGTCAGTGGAATTTACGCGACAAACTAGCACAGTCATTTTTGGAAATGGAAGGTAGCTTGTCATGCAAGATTTACATCTAAATAGGCACGAAATAAACAACCCCTCAGAACCAAGAATTTCCCATTTTTACAGGGTTTCCCTAAACATATGTTCTTATCCTTTCGGAAATCTGACTACGCAGCATACAAAGATTTTGCAGACACTCTGCTGTTCTGATTACAAAGCCCCTGACAGGTACACCCTGCACATACACACACACTTATTAAACACAGCATACGCCTACCCACAGCTCTTTTTCTTAGCGTGAACTCCTGATGGCTTAAAAAGAAAAGCTCCAATGGAAATAAAAGCAGTGATCTCGATTTAGCTCTGCACTTCAGGCGTATGCATGGTTGTATATGTTACTTATCTAAATATGAATGATCTCTTTGTAAAAATAAGAGTCATAGAATTACAACTCAGAGCAACATTCTTTCCAATGTATAATTGTTCGTTTTCTAGCAGATGAACTCTACTTTAACCTCTAACTTTTAAAGCTCAGGTTTTTTGTCCATGAACAGATCTGTTAAAATATATTCTCCAAAAAATCAGAAAGACTCAGCACTCTACCCTGATAATGTGAAAAAGACAGCGCATACCATAAAGATCTATATGCTCACTGAAGTTGAGTCATCCACTAAAATAATAAGACAAAACAGAAAATTCCAAGTAAACAGTTCTGAGTTGGCTTTTTACACTGGAGACAGCCTACTCGTGAAAACCCTCACTGCATGGCATTCCCTGTCTCCAGGCAGACATTTTAAAGTTGTCTCACGTCAAGTGAAGCTTGTGCACCAGTTTTATTAGCTCCTTACAATACGCTTTGCCAAGAAATGTGAGACTAAAATAGCTATGTAAATTCATTAATCTCATAAAGCAATTAGTGTAAAATCCAGTGACTGCTAAATGATTCCAAATGAATTAGTTGCAACATAACATTTAATTTTCAGGAGTGTGTTCATTTATTTATGTTACATGGCAATCTTTACAAGACAAATGCAAATATTTAGACCCTAATCCTGGAACTGCCACAAAAGAAAACAGTTTTTCCTCACTGTTATATTGCAACTAGAAGACTGGTTTCTAAGGACCAGATATCGAGTAACCCCTGGTTAGGGAGAGGCTTCAGAAAAGCTCAACTGCTATTTAGGCACTTCAGTGTGCTCCAGATTTTCGTAATTCTTGAGAAGAAACTAGCTACACTTAGGACAATTGTAGGCGCATTTAAAAAAGTAATAATATTACTCAAAGCATTGAGCTTATCCAGAAATGTGGCCCAGTCTCTCTCCCCAGTCAGCACAGTTATACTAAACCAGGCAACTACGCGTGACAAGATCAAAACTCCTGTAAAAGCATCCTAAAAGAATGAACTCAGAAAAACTGAGGATCATCTTACTCTTGGGGAGCAAAGAGGAAAATCCTGTCCTAACTGATCAAGAGCTCCATTGAAGAAGAATGGGTAACTCCTCTGCAGTGGCTGAATTTGATGTTCAGATTAACAGCACAGTCATCCGAGTCCCACTCTGCTACCGTGTGTATTATTGGTAAGTAAGACAATTGTTGCAGACGCATGAGCACATGATCCTGCTTTCATGTTGGCATGAAGGTAAACCACATCGAACTAGAAGTGATATAAATACTCGAGGGTTACCCAGACGTAATGCAATTTCCCTACAAACTGTATGGAATGGGAAAGCCAAAACTCACCCAGAGTCAAAACTGGCAAGGAACATGCAAGGCAACAAGAAGTGTATCTCTGGCTGCACCAACAGCAAAAGGAAGACTGGGAAAAACATTGGCCTGCTGCTCTAGAATGAAATGGACCCCGTGGCAGGGGCCATGGGAATGGCCATCTACTCAATACCTTCTTTGCCTTAGTCTTTACTGGTCAGACTGGCCTTCAGAAATCCCAGGCCCTGAGACTGGACAGGAGGAAAGTCTGGAGCAAGGACAACTTGCCTTCAGGGGAGCAAGATCAGGTTAGGGAATGTTTAAACAAAGTGGACATGCACAAGCCCAAGGGACCTGCTGGGACGTACCCATGAATGTTAAGGCAGCTGCCTGATGCCATTGCATGGACACTCCCAATTGTCTTTGACAGGTCGTAGTGGTTGGGATAGGTTCCTGAGAACTGGAAGAGAGCAAATGCCACACCTGCCCTCAAGAAGGGCAAGAAGGAGGATCTGGGGAGCTACAGGCCCATCAGCCACAGCTCAATAGGGGGGAAGGTGATAGAGCAATTAATCCTGGAAACAATTTCCAGACACATGAGAGACGAGGTAGACTGGGAGTAGTCAGCATGGGTTTACAAGGAGGAAATCATGCTTCGCTAACCTGGGAGCCTTGTGCAACAAAATATCTGGCTAAGTGGATGAGGGGAGAACAGTGCATGTTGTTTAACCTGACTTCAGCAAGGCTTTGGACACCATCTCCAGTAACATCTTCAGCTTCGTCCATTTTGTGATTGTAAACAGTTGATCCAGATCTGTAGAATTCACCTGCATAAGAAAAACTACTTCCTTTTCCAAGCAGGATTTTTCCTGTTACGGTTTCTTTTTCAAAAGTCATATAATCTTATTCCCAGTGAGGAATGGTAAAGAAACCACATGTGATATTCAAGTGAAGAGCGTGTCTCTGGAAGACTAAAAATGAAGCTATGTCTACAATTTCTGTTCAAGCATCACCATATCCAGGAGGTATTTCATTATTCTCAGTCTCTAGCATAACCGAAATTAGCAAATACTGCAGATCCTGCTCATGAATCCTGCTCACTTCTCAGCCCAGTCCACCAAGATACCCGGGGACGTCCTTGGAATATGTCACTAAAAGCTACGGAAAATTCTAATGGTCATTTGTCATTACTTCATAAATCTCATGAATTTATTTCAGTCAAGACAGTAGCAAATTTATTATCATCAAAAAGATAGTATGTGTTAGACTAAATCCAACAGCTCTAATAAGGCCACTTACTGATTTGTGTTACGTGGGAAGTTTGTATCGCTTGACCGTTAGGATGCTTTTGCAAAAGGAAGATTACTTTTCCTGCAATGAATTTTCCCCCCTGTATGTCAGAAAATGGCCTCAGTAGGATGAGGTAAACAGAACTTAGAAGGACTTTGAAATGAGTAAAATACATAAAATGAGTTGGTGAGCAGGAAAAGAATATCGGCAGGGAGAAGGACACAGCATGAGGAGGGTGACAGCAGTAACATCACTAAGTAGAACATACAGTCGGTGACTCTGATCAAGTGGTTTGGCAAGTAGGTTTGGCAGAAGTTTGGCAAGTTGGAAATAAAAATGAAATTTGTATTAATACTAGGAATCAAAGCAACAAAAGGGATGAGCAGAAAACTACTAATGCACGATGAAAAAGATTTTTTTTTTCAAGAAATTGCAGAAACAGTGAAATAATAGGGTTGAGACATCTATCTTTAAGGTTTCTGTGACAAGATAGGTAAATCTAACTTTTGCATGGTAAAACTGAATGATAAAACCAAAAGACTGTGAAGAAAGTACAGGATACTCGGACAATTATGATACAGTATCTGAGACAAAATCGCCATGGAGACAGACTAAAGTTCCTTTGGACTAATACCAGGGATCTGCTAGCAATCTCTGGAATTGGGTACGTAGGGAGATGCCTGCAATGCCATCACAAGCAGGTATTACCGAGAATTGTACCATGATGGAACTATAAATTACCATGGATGACCTGGGAAACTAAAGCTAAGTATAACGCTTGGGATTAGACACTCTCCAGAGGAATGCATATAACTTCATCATGAGAGACCCAAGGAGAGTATTTTTCTGTGATTCCAGAAAAAGCCTTGTGGGAAAATAAGAATGCACATGGTGGAGTCCCACGTGGAGATGCTGTACCAGGGCAGTGAAGGAGGTTAACATGATACTGGTCTGGATTTGAGGGAAGCAATTATTTAGAGGTCTTTGCTTAACAACTGCTAGACTGAATCTGGAACGCTGTGCCCAGTTTTCACATACACAGAGTGTAAGAAAAATGTTTATACGTGGGCGAGTTCAGCAGAGGGTCCCCAAGGCAGGCAGGGGCTGGAGCACTTCTCCTGCAAGGAGAGGCTGAGGGACTGGGGCTTGTTCAGCCTGGAGAGGAGAGAGCTTCAAGGGGGTGGTGGTGGGGCTAACATCAGTCTTCCTGTACTTGCAAGGAGGTTACTTAGAAAGCAGAGTCAGACTCTTCGCTGTGATGAGAACAAGAGACAATGGAGATAAACTGATGGAGGGGGTGATCCAGCTGGGTATAAGGTAAAAAAACCCCAACCTATCAGGGCAATGAAGCACTGGAACAGGTTGCAGAGAGTTTGTGGATCTCCATCCTTGGTGGTTTTCAAGATCCAAGAGACCTGTTCTGCAGTCTAAGAGATTTGACATGAAAACATTTTTTTTTAGACATCTTTCTGACTTTTGTAACTTATCTTCATAGCTTTGAGTCCCCTATCATTTCACTCCCTGCTTTCCTTCCTTCTTTCTGTAGGCCTTGATCTAGTAAGAAATTAATGACCTTATCAAGTACCTTGCACTTGGATTCTAAGCAGGACAAGACCCCACAGAGTTAACCATACATGCACATCACTGGATGTGATGTTCTTGTTCCTCACATTTTCTCCTAATTTCCATTCAGAAGAATGAAAATGTAATTGCATTATTCTTAACCCAGGCACCAAATACCAAAATACCTTTGGTAGTTTTGAAAAATGTCCATGGAGTGCACTGGAGAAAATTCTTAGCCAATGCAACTCAATGTATTACAAATTAAGTTGAAGGAGATGATAGGTTGATCGCTACTAGTATAAGATTTTCCTTACCTTTTATGGAGAAAACAAGTAGAGGAACTGTTCTGTGATGCCTCTTTTCATTTAGAATGTGTGATTTCTTGAATATTTTAGTTTGACCTAATGCAATAATAGTTCATTCATCAGGGACGCTCTGCCAAATTAACCGTAAAGTAGGAATGAAGCATCCATATTTAAGCAGCTATTACATTATTCTTAAAATGGCTTTAATGGCGGTATTAAAATAACAAAGCAATGGTTAAATCAACAGTTCCCATCTTTTAGGTTCAGCTGGTTACAACCACCTTTTCTACTAGCCAGATAATTAACCATTGGTACATTTGCCTTTTGGCTAGTAATAAATTAGAACGAATAGCAAATACAACAAAGGAAATAGCACAGTATATTCTTTTAGTAGCTCATATTTTAAAACTGAATAGAAAACTATAGGAAAGCACTGGAAAAAATCCTTTTAAAAAAAAAAAAAAAAAAGGCATTCCTAAAATTATAGCATAAAACATGCAGGTTTTTTTCCTATGCTTCATTTATTTATTTATTTTACTCCCACAAAGCTTCCCCTGGGGTTGTTTCAAATACACATATTATCTTATGTCAATTAATTTCCCCTGAAAGGAAAACTGAAATGCACTGTGATTTCTCCCCTTTATATTCTTTTGAAGAACCCATTTCTTGTCTCGCAGTTATTGAATTCAACTGAAAGGAGTACATTATGTACCAATCATGTTTTAACATCTAAAAGTACAGTTTACATTTACTTGCAAGCCTGGGAAGGTGCAGAAGAATAAAGCCTACGTGCTTAAATTCTAAGATCTGTAAGATTCTGACTTCTTCTTTTAGAAATCTTTTCTGGAGCTATTTAAATGAACATTTCATATTAGCTGGCTACATTGGTGTGTTTCCCATTAAAAAATTTTAAAAAATGAAAAAAAGAAGCAAGAAAAGCAGACATAAAGGTTACCCAGTTTCGTAAATAGACTTTAAAGTTTATGGCTTCTGTAGTCTTCTGTAAGAGAACAGGACAAGTTCTCTGCCCTTGTGGGCACTGTAACAAGAAAATACGGTTTGTAAAACACTGGGTGGTTACATGGAGTTTTTCACTTCCAATATGTGCTTATGGTCTTCATCTTGAATAAGGAAAAGCAGAGAAAAGGAATGTACAATGACGGGATTGAACGAATGACATTTCACCTACAGGGCACACCATCATGAAATTTATCACCGAATGGAATAACTAAACGCTAAATTCAGAATACCACGTGACTCGGCATAGATTCAGCGCCGTGAGCCAGGACGAGGGTGAGAGGCATGAAAATGGAAATTTACAGTAAAATATATGTACGGCAATTCTTGGAGGGGAATCTTGGAAGGAAAGAGGAAATCGTGTGTTTATAAAGCTGATAAAAACAAAGTATCAGCAATAAAGTGAAGGCTTAAAGTTTCATGGAACTATTTCTTCACAACCAGTATTAGACAAACAATTTACTTCCCTGGGGACAATAGTAGTCTTGTCTTTTTCCTTTCCTTTCCTTTCCTTTCCTTTCCTTTCCTTTCCTTTCCTTTCCTTTCCTTTCCTTTCCTTTCCTTTCCTTTCCTTTCCTTTCCTTTCCTTTCCTTTCCTTTCCTTTCCTTTCCTTTCCTTTCCTTTCCTTTCCTTTCCTTTCCTTTCCTTTCCTTTCCTTTCCTTTCCTTTCCTTTCCTTTCCTTTCCTTTCCTTTCCTCTGCCCTTCCCTTCTCTTCTCTGCCCTGCCCTGCCCTGCCCTGCCCCAGAAATATACAGCAGAAAACTTTGGACCAAGTTTTTCCTTCTCCACCTTCTCAAATTGGGGCTTTTATTTAGGTCAACACACCTGCGCAATTTTTCCTGTTTTCAGTTCAGGTGTGTTGACCTTGGCTGGCTGCCAGACACCCACCCAGTCGCTCTCTCACTCCCTCTCCTCAACAGGTTTGGGGAGAAAATAAGATGAAAAAGCTCATGGGTCAAGATAAAGACAAGGAGATCACTTACCAATTACCTTCATGAGCAAAACAGACTCAACTACGGGAAAATTAATTTACTTGTTTGCAAATTAGAATAGGGTCAGGTAGTGAGAAACCAAGACAAATTAAAACAACACTTTCCCTCACCCCTTCATTCTCAGCTCCTCTACCTCCTTCCCTCACACCTCAAACAGCGCAGCAGGGATGGAGAATGGAGAGTTATGGTCAGTCCATAACACTTCATCTCCTTCAGTCCTTCCTCCTCACACTTTTCCCCTGCTCCAGCATGCGTCCTCTCCATGAGCTGCAGTCCTTCAGGATAAACCTGCTCCAGTGTGGGTCCTCCCCCTCTACTCTGCCCTGGTGAGGCCCCACCTGGAGTCCTGGGTCCAGTTCTGAGCTCCCCAGTTCAAGAGAGACGAGGAGCTACTGGAGAGAGCCCAGCGGAGGGTACAGAGATGCTGAGGGCCTGGAGCATCTCTCCTGTGGGGAAAGGCTGAGGGAGCTGGGGCTGTTCAGCCTGAGGAAGAGGAGGCTGAGAGGGGACCTCACCAACGCTTATCCATATCTCAAGGGCGGGTGTCAAGAGGACGGGGCCAGACTCTTCCCAGTGGTGCCCAGCGACAGGACAAGGGGCAACGGGCACAAACTGGAACACGGGAAGTTCCGCCTGAACACGAGGAAAAACGTCTTCGCTGTGAGGTGCCCGAGCCCTGGCACAGGCTGCCCAGGGAGGGTGTGGAGTCTCCTTCTCTGGAGAGATTCCAACCCGCCTGGACGCGGCCCTGTGCAGCCTGCGCTGGGTGACCCTGCTCTGGCAGGGGCTGGGCTGGGTGGGCTCCAGAGGTCCCTTCCCACCCCTGCCATCCTGGGATTCTGTGATTCCACAGGACTCAGTTCCTGTCAGGGCCCTCTCCACAGGCTTCAGGGAAATACCTGCTCCACCATGGTCTCTTCCATGGACTGCAGGGGAATCTCTGCTCCAGCACCTGGAAAACCTCCTCCCCCTCCTTCTTTTCTGACCTTCATGTCTGCAGGTTGTTTCTCACTTTTTTTTTCCCTTCACTCTTTGCTGTCTGTGCAAGTGTCCTTCCCTTTCTTAAATATGTTTTCACAGCGGGCCACCCCTGCAGTCCCCTTCTAGCAAAACCTTGCCACTGCCACCCAATACATCACTGACTCTAACTCTATATCAAATCACAATCTCTGATAGGAGATCCTTTATCCTCACTCACTTCTTAACAAAGGAATTATCCAACGAATTAGCAATTTAGATGGCAAGAGTTGGAGGTTACAGCCATAATGAAGTTCTGGGGCCTGAGGGAGCAGCTAGAGGAATAAATATAGGTTATTTCTACCTGGCAGAGCCAGTCACACATGGCAGCGAGGAGTGAAGTGTCAAAGTGTCTTGCAGATTAGATTGAATAATTCTGGAGAGGTTTCTCCACCTGCTTTTGTGATAGTAGCAAAGTGATTTTTTAGAATGAATAAATAGTGAAAATGACTGAACTTCTGGGACTTACGAACACTGCAAATAGTGAATTCAATTTATACTTTTTCTGGCTGATAAAGAAGTATTTCATTAGATCGGTAGTCAATACCTTTCTAAAAGAAGACAAATTGCAAGCTTTGTATCTGTTAGGTTTTGTCCACATTAGCAAGATCAATTGATACAGCGTCCCTCAAATCACCTGAAATTTACCCTGCATCCACATGCAAAACTCCTTCGTGTGATTGATAGGGAGGCCAAAACTGGCTCAAGTTATGCTAACAGCCTTTGAAGGTAAAGCCCTAACTGACTGGAACTCAATCTTTACGGTAGAAATCTGCCTCAGAGCTTTGTGGGCACAAAAGAGGTTTTCAAACAGTGCCTTTTATTACGTGAACTAAAACTGCTCCAGTGACTATCGGGATACTTCAAGATGATCACTATGACAAGCAACGGCAACTTTAAAGTCATTCTCAATGTATCCAAAGCAGAGGCCTGCAACACCTATAAACCATAAGTATATAAGACTGGATATAATTAGTATATTTAGGTTCAGGACAAACTAATAAGTGTACTAAAATAATGTCACCAGTAAGAGTAAACAAGTATTTCATAACATGGTTGGCATATCCAGACACATTATTTACAGAAGCACGAGTAATGTGACTGCCAAGACGGCAAAAAAATAGGAGTCATAGGAGGCAGACACGTGATAAAAAGTTGCCAGACTAAAGAAAAGATGAGGATGAGGGACTGCAAAAGGGTAGAACATTCTGCCCAACAGACAAGAAGGATGTCTGGTGAAACCAAAACACAAAATAATATGAGGAACAGCTGAGATTCCCCTTTTGGGGATTTGGGCAGAAGCATAAAAGCATCACAAATGTAAATGAGAAGAAACAGAGAAGAAAGAAAAAAACCTCATGTTGGTTTCAACTTCCCTCATCAAAGACCTCTCAAGACTGAGAGCTTTGACCTCAGTGGCCAAGAGCCATTGACGACTGTAGCCATCTGCAGCATCTACATCGCAGCAGCTCCGTGGCAGTGTGTGCTTACAGATTTTTGAAGACTAACAGTTTTAGAATCATAGAATTGTTTTGGTTGGAAGAGACCTCCAAGATCATTGAGTCCTATCGAGTTTTGTATTTGTAGAGCTGATGACAAACAATGTGTAAGAAAGAATAATTAGTTAGGAATTGTATTGTTAATGAAGGAATTTAATAAATTTTAGTCTTCAATTTTAAAACTAGTTTGATTATCAGTTTTCTAAACACTCCCGTCACCGTGATTTCAAATTCTCTAGTTCACAGGCATACACACAAGCACATATACATCGCTTTGCTGTAGGTAGGGGCTTTGAGCTTTGACAATGAAACTTTTTAAAACATGTGGATTTCTGTTGGCCAAGATGGATTGCTAAGCTTTCTTGTTAAAAGACAGGAATAATTGCTCTGAGCTGAACGGCAACAGAGCCTTACTGCAATAAGCCTTTTGGAAAGCTGGTCTATGGAATAAATTTAGGAAACAAGAGTTTCACACTGGAACTCCCCAACAAACATAAAGATAGCTGTCGTACATCAGATCAGCGGTAATTTAGGACAGAATCTGTTTTTCAGCAGTGGGGAAAAGCAGGTACATAGGGGAGAACATGCGAAAGGCAAGGGTATGCACTCCCCTGACAGCGTTGCTGTCCCAGTTCCAAGCCATAAGGGGCTCAGGAGAGAAAGCATGTCGTTACAAAATCTCTCGCAACCCTTCAGTGCTTTTCTCTCCAACGTCTCTGCTCAGTTTTACCTTGCATTTCATCACCCACAGTGTCCTGTGGTAACAGGTCCCCCAGCTACCATACCTCTTTTGCAAAAGCTGCTTTTTGTTGGTCTTGAACAGCTCGTTTTGTTCATTGTCCCCCAAAAATTGTTCTGGAAGAAAGGGAGAACGATTCCTTTCCGCTCCTGCTGTGTCATGGCCCAGCTCAGTCACCTTCTTTCTGCGTTACAGGACAAGCCTGGGAGCATTCCTCAACTTTGTCATCCCTGAGATCTTTCACAGAAACTTTTCAAGTCCTGTCTCATCTTCTTGATAAGGCATTCTTGTAGAAAATGCCATTTAAGCAAATTAGCCAATACTACAGATTGTCAAATAAAGTGATAAATGTTGAAAGCTAACAGATATGTCAGTATGATCTTTTCCCTTTTAGCAGGTTTATCAATTTGGGCTCAAGTCATTGAACTGTCAATATAACTCCTGAGTGATCCAGGAAGAAAAAGGTACAGTTTGCTGGAAAGAAAATACTGTGTATCGTCAGACACTGAACTGCTTTGTTTGGATGATTACGGTAATTATTTCAAGAGATTATCCACTGATTAAGGACATACATTCTGAAATATAATTGGTTGTGTACCATAATTTCTGTGGATTAGTGTTTATACCAGTCTGATTGGATGTGCTCAAATTGTATACGAGTATTAAAAATTCAGGGAATTATCTATGGAGAGTGTTCAGGAGCAAAATCCTCTTCACAGTTTCTGAAATCAACCCAATGAGTCAAAGTAGCCTGCATTCATTTTTATCCATGTACAATACTCATCAGAAAATTTGTGAGCTTTGGTTTGTTTCATGGATCTTCCATCTCTGAAAATAAATAACTCAGATTTGCCTACAAAAATTATTGAAAATCAGCGTCAGAAATACATTTACTTCCCGACAGCTGGATTTATTAAGATACGTTAAGGCACGAGCACCTCCTCCAGCTGCTCTGGGCCAGGACCCTCCTGCCTGGCTGCTGGAGCCCAGCGGGCACCCGGGGACCACGTCCCCCCTCCTCTGGGACGGTCGCTAGTGCAGACACACACCCCACGCCCTCGGGGTCCACAAGCACGTGCACGCTCATGGGTTTCCCCCAGCATTGGCACAGCCCCGCTGTGCCCCTGGTATCCCTGCCCGGGTCCCAGCCCTCTGACCTGCCCCACAGGCACTGCTGCTCGCCGGCTGCTCCGGCTCGGTGCCCGCTGCAAACACGCGGCGCTGGCACGCTGGTCCCACGGGGACCCCACAGGGGCAGCTCCCCCAGGCACCCGCGTGGACCCTGCCTGTCTGGCACTCCTGCCTGGACCTGAGGGCCCTGCCCTTGGCGGCTGGTCCAGCTTGAAGTTTGCTGGTGAATTCACACGCACCCCCCACGCACACCCGGTTTGGGGGAGATGTGGACCCTCACCCCCAGCAGCCGGCACCAGGCACACGGGCCGTGACCTGCGGTCCTGCTCCAGCCACCGGCGCTGAGCCTCTCACTCGCATTGGTCCCCCCAGCAGCTGCTTTTGGGGACTCACACCATTCCTGCCCCTGTGGCTGGAGGTTAAAGACCCCCCACCGGCTCCAGTAGCCACACTGGGACCCCACTGGCTCCGGTGGCTGACAGCACAGGCCCGGGGCACCCACACCCTGGTCTGACTCCATAGCTGGCACCCAGCCCACTCCCACCAGTCCCCCCAGTCGCTGGCACTTGGGCCCTGCAGCACATCCCCCCCCCAGATGGAGAGGGAGATACGCAGAGAGGCGGTTAAGAAAGGATTTGATAAGAAGATCTGGGATGACAGGACGGACTGTGGTGGTCAGGCGCAGGCCTCAGCCAGACAATCGCGCTGACCAGCCCCGTTCTACACCCGACCGGCCCCTGTTACACCCCTTCTGCCTGCCCACCCTGCTCCTCCCGGCTCCCCTTCCCCGGCACGTCCCCTCGTTTGTTTGTCTGGTTCCATCCCGCCTGACCCTGCCCCCTCCCCATCCACAGGACCAGTTTGCCCCACCACCCTTGTCCCCAGGAGCTGCATTTTTGCCCCCATCATACTGCAGGTGGGCTCAGGCTGCCCCGTGACTGGATGGCAGCCCAGGCCATGCCCTGTTTGCCCCTGAAGTGCACCAAGACCAGGCAGCACCTCCCACTGCCCCCAGAGTTGTCTGCCATTTTGTCGCAGCTGCCGTTTTGTCCCTCTTGCACCCCAGGGGATTTCAGGCTCTCCTGGGACTGGTTGTGCATTCCCTTCAGACCAGGGAGCATCATGCCGGGCTGGGCAGGAGCATGGTGGCAGTGTGGTTTACAGACCAGGAGGCTGGCGGGGGAACAAGGCAGTGAAAAAGCTCTCTGGGAAGATGACTACATCAGTGGACAAGGGAAGAGTTACGGATGTCATCTATCTGGACTTCTGTAAGGCCTTTGACAGAGTCCCCACAACAGCCTTCTCTCTAAATTGGATGGATGGATTATTGGATTTGATGGATGGATTATTTGGTGGATAAGGAATTGGTTGGATGGTCGCATCCAGAGAGTAGCGGTCGATGGCTCGATGTCCAGATGGAGATCAATGATGAGTGGTGTCCCTCAGGGCTCCATGCTGGGACCAGTACTCTTCAATATCTTCATCAACACCACACACAGTGGGATTGAGTGCACCCTCAGCAAATTTGCAGAGGGCACCAAGCTGAGTGGTGAGGACTTGTGGGTACTGGTGGATGAAAATCTGGACATGAGTTGTCACTGTGCACTCGCAGCCCAGAAAGCCAACTGTATCCTGGGCTACATCAAAAGAAACATGGCCGGCAGGTCAAGCGAGGTGGTTCTGCCCCTCTACTCCGCTCTGGTGAGACCCCACCTGCAGTGCTGCATCCAGCTCTGGGGCCCCCAACACAAGACAGACATGGACCTGTTGGAGTAGGTCCAGAGGAGCGTCACAAAAATGATCAGAGGGCAGAAACCAGGTTGAGAGAGTTGGGGTTGTTCAGCCTGGAGAAGAGAAGGCTCCGGGGAGACCTTATTGGGGCCTTTCAATACTTAAAGGAGGCCTGTGAGAAAGATGGGGAAAGGCTTTTGAGTAGACCTACAGCAATAGGACAAGGGTTAATGATTTTAAACTAAAGGAGGGGAGATTCAGACTAGACATAAGGAAGTTTTTCACACTGAGGGCGGTGAGGCCCTGGCACAGGTTGCCCAGAGAGGTGGGAGATGCCCCATCCCTGGAAACATTCCAGGTCAGGCTGGACGGGGCTCTGGGCAACCTGATCTAGTTGAGGATGTCCCTGCTTATGGCAGGGGGTTGGACTAGATGGCCTTGAAAGGTCCCTTCCTACCTAAACCATTCTATGATTATGTGAAATTTGGGTGGGGTCAGAGGGATGCGTATCATGTGAAGGTCTCTAGAACAAAATAAAGGTTTGAAAATGGTTAAGAGCAGACATGTCATGGTAGCTGAAACCGTGAGGAGAGATCAGACAACCATGCACCACATAAATAGACTACAGCCACATAGCTGTCGAGGGGGTGTTTCTGAAGGGCTTCATAATAGGAACCAAAATTAAAGAGATCCTTACTGTGAAAGGGAAAGGAAGAAACAGCTGTTAGTGAAATGGCAAGCCTGGCTCCAGAGATCTAACTGTTGGATGGAAGCCATCCCTCAGTGATATTTAACGTTTGAGGTTGGAATGGATGAGAAAAGGGATGCGTTTTACATCATAGCACCCAGCAACACCAGCACTAGAATTTTCCCACAAAAAACTATTCCCGCACAGCTGGAATAACATGAGTAAAGAGACGGCCTTTGAAACCGGTCTGCTGGGAAGGACTTACTTTATCCCCACCTGCAAGAAAATCTTTTGTTGAATAACAAAAGCGATCTGATGCGCAGCAAAGGCAGCTTTTGTTTGTAAACCGGTTATCTTCTACACTTCACTGCATGACGTTGTGCAGCAAACCTTTTGACAGCCATGTCAGGGACCAGGAAAACCTGTCTCTGACAAGACCACCCAAGGGAAGTCTGAGCCCACTGATCCGAGATATCACTGATTTATCAATCTTATCAGCTAGAGGAGACCTCTGTCAGGAGACTTTCATAAAAGTCCATAGTTGGGCTGATTCTTTAAAATACAGCTTCAAATATCACTTCACTGATAAATGTCTTCTCCCTCCCCAATGATATACTTTGGGTAAAAATGTTCATTTGTCCAACTGGCTGCCATAAATAAATAATAAATAAATAAAGTAAATAATTTTTTGCAACATCACACAAAATTTTATTCCAGCTTTTAGAGCTAAGAAATAAACATCCAGGTGGGTGGGCCAGGCACCATGTTTAGAAACAGATTAATTGTAGATTGTTCATTTACCGTAATGATGACTTCTACATTACATATAATCTTTTTGCAAGGTCACTGACGTCTAATCAGCTCTGTTTTCTTAAACCGACAACATAGGACCTAGGTATTACATGTAAAATGCATGCATACACACAAGACACATTGTGTATATATATAAAAAATATATATTTCATGTGTATGTATGTATATATGTACATGGGCTCATAGAAAGAGATCTTCCAAATAAAAAGAGAACTTTCATACTTAGATTCCAAAAGAAATCATAAATGTTTTAAGAACTCGGTGCAGTTACATTCTCAGGTAACATTGTACCCTTTATAGTGTACACACATATATCCTTTAGAGTACCCCTTGTAACCATTTTCTATACCAGATATGCGCAAAGCCAGAACTTTAATTTTGGAAAATATATTTTTACCAACCATCTAACAAAGATTTTTTTTGTTTAGAGAATCTTTTTAGAACTGTCGATGAGTTTGTTACAAAATTCAACACATAAATGTCAACTGCTGTTAGAAACTAACGGGAGAAAATTGTGTGCATGCCTGAGTTACTTCTATGTAAGTCACATACAGTTTAAATGAGAAAAAATAAGAGAATCAAGTTCATTGTGTGAATAGAGCAAGACAAAATCCACTGAAGTCAGCAAAGAGTCTTTCGAGTCTTGGCGAGCAAACGGGTCAGAATATGAGTCATGGAAAGGAACAACCCCACGCAGTACTAACGGCCAAACGAGAACAGGTAAAGTCCATCCAGTACGTTAGAGAAAAAAAGCTGTCTTTATCCCCTCTCCAGCTGTCACTGTCAGGCTTATGCATGAGCATCACTGGGCACTACTAGTGTACAACAGTACTCAAGTGCCAAACGAAATGTGTGTGATTAGTCAGATTTTCTGGGCAACTTAAAATGTGGTGACCTCACCATTGTATCTCCTGCTCCGGTAGCAGAGTTGGTTTTTTAGCGGCAAAATCAGGAGGTAGTGGGTGATATAAAGCAAGTGTAACTAATATAGTTCCCAGGTTTTGGTTCTGGAAGTTTTAGGCTATTTGAACTTCAGGCGTTGGTCATAGTCATGCATTAGGCAAACATTTTAATTTTATAGAAGACTATATATTGGGAAACCCAATATTTGAATCTGTGAGAAAGACTTATCACTGAAATTAATACAGCCAGATTGTTTCACCATATGTTTCTCCTAAATTTCCCCAAGTATTCCAGGAGCCGACCAAACTTTAGCATATTTCAGCTTGTTTATCTCTAGATGCAAAACAAATCTAGACGGCAAGAGACGTGTGTTGTTTGGCTAACTAAATATTGTGCAGTTCTTGCGTGAAATGCGCTATACAGCAGGGTAGTTTGATACTGTCTGGTATTATAGCATGAGATCCTTTCATTGGGAAGGCTTCGTTAGTGGAATGTATTGTTTATAGATTATGTTAAATAGCGTGTTGTTCATTACTGCTTCCCCATATAAACTCCCTGAGACGCTGTCAACCTCAGATTTGCAAATTGTCCGTTTTGAATTGACACTGGCATTGGAAAAGCACTTAATGAGTTTAAAGTTGACATTGAGAGGGAAATCCAGGAAGAGGAATAGGAAGAGAATTAATTTAACCAGCCTTTTAGACAATCAGCCGTGAAAACTACTGATCTGCAAGATGCCGATATCACGTTTACACAATGCTTTTAATTTAACCTCGTAGCATCAATTATTCTCTTTTAACTCCCAGTACTTTGAGAATGGGCAGTTGCAGTAGCAATTCATAGCAGTTTCTTTTTCTTGATAAGGAGGCAGAATTTGTGGTACAGAGTAACATAACAGGATTTTGCAGCTCAGGTGACTGAATATTGTCTTTCAGAACTGGGTTGCACTTTAGCGACGGATGATTGCAATCAAACATCATGAAGCTGGGTAGAAAGAGATACAGTAGAAAGGTGTAGTGCAACAATATGACTAGTTTCAGTTATCTAATATATTTTGGATCCATGCAACAGAGATAAAGGGGGGGGAAAATCAATTTCTGGAGATTTTAAAAAGTAGGTGACACTTGTAAAATCATACCCCATATTACCTTGCAGTAATCGTTCATTTGCCAGTAACTCCTCATTCAAAACTGTAGCTCTAAATCACATGAGCCCTTCCAATTCTACTAATATTGCTTGAAATAAATAAATAAAACGGAAAACAAGTAAAATCTAACTTATTTGGCAGCCTAGCTGACTAGACTGAATAGCAGGATCACGCAAACTGCTACTTCTTTGCTCCAATTAAAGTGATTGATAGAGATTGAACAACTGAAAATGCACAGGACCTGGCAATACCTAATTAGCTAAAACCAGAAAAAGTATAACACTGAGCGCAGATATGGGCAAATACTTGATTTAGTGAAAAAGCTGTGTGTTGGGTGGAAGAATGAGGATGGGCTTTGGTCAAAGTCAATATTTTGATGATTTCTGGTGAAAGAAAAGATAAGTTGATTCACATAAAGCTGAAAATGATCTGACATTCTTTCAGGTCATTTTTTTCATGATTTTTACTTGCTTAAACTGAAATATGTCATTCTGAAATAAGCTGAAAAGTTAATTTTGAAAATGTCATGAAAAAAGTATTTAAGCCAATACTGTCCAAGTACATACAAACCATACAAACGAGCGCAATCCGCTCTAGGCCAGCGGAACACTCAGCATTGCTGTCTGTGAATTCCCGTTTGGCTCTTCAGTTTTGTTTCTCCTCGGTAACGTTACCTATTTAAGCACATACACAGATAAAGGTGCTTTATGCTGGCGGTTACTTCAGATGGTCCTTCCTGATCAAGGACAAAGGATTTCCATACCAGACCTAAGCGTCTTTAAACCAGCTTCCCTGGAGATCTTAATTTTGCTTCTCACATCTTGTACGTTCAATACTACCCTCATTTGAAAAGTTTGTTATGCAACATCTGAGAGACATTGGACTAAAAATAAAGGGTTGCCTTCAGGACCAACAGGAAATATTCCGTTAATCAGAGAGACTCGCTTGAGCATGTTGGCATCATTGTCGAAATAAAATGAATTATCGTTGTTCTGACTTCTAGCACATATGACCACACGGTTGTGACAATTAAGCAAAACCTCAAATAACCAGTCAAATAAAAAACAATGAACTTCCCCTACTGATATTAAGACATGTATAAGTATATTGTAGGACACTAATAGTCTGGAAAAAGTCGTGACTATAAATCTAGTGACATATTAGGAAGGGTATCATTGATGAGGCCCTTCGAGAGAGGCCCAGCCATACAAGGTATCTCCTTATTTTAGACAGCTGTTTTTGTTTTTCACTAAAGCTCTACAACAGAAAACTTGTAAGGTTTGCAAGCTTCAGCAATTAATTTTGATAGTTACATTCCTCATACCCCAAAGGGATCTCCAGTCTGAGCATGCGGGGATGGGGTTGAACAGTTAAAGCACAGCTGGAGTTGAATATGGAAAGGGATGTGAAGGGCAACAAGAAGGGCTTCTAAAGGTGTATTAGCTGCAAAAGCAAGATTAGGAAAAATATGAGCCCATGGGTCACTGATTCAAAAAACCCAAAGAAATAGTAATTTTATTATTCCTTGAAAGGTGGTTTATTTCGATCCTTATTTAGCAAGTACTGAGCATGTATGAAATCACACCCAGAATGCAGACAATGAGCTAAACTACTTTGAAGCAACTTGTATCCCATGGGAAAAGGTCCACGTGTTGCATCGCTCTAGGCCCAGTTTGATATTTTATTGTCTGCTACCAAACCTTTAAAATCCTGGCACCCTTCACACTGGCTTGATAATTACTTCTTGAACCTTACAAAAGGCAATTCCATTTTCACTTTTACTTTCTCTTTGTAAGAACTAGAAACCCTGTCTCATTTCCACCGTAACTTCCTCAGAGCCCGAGCTGTCAGAGCTGGTTTTCCACGTCTCCAGCAGCGTCCTGAGGACTGCGGGTCTGACAGGTCACCCGTGCAGCAGCTCCGCTGCTCTTTGTCAGCACGCACAGCAAAATCCACTGGCAAAGCTCAAATCGATAAGCATGCAAGTAGCCCAGCTGTTAGTAGCCACTAAAAATGATAGTCTAAGTAGTATCCAGATGATCAGTTGTATTAGTAGCATATCCTATTGCCTTCCAAACGCTTAGTTTTTATTTAAGCTGCTGCAAATTCGATGAGCTGAAGGCTCAGGTCAGCACCTGGCCTGTTGTTGTTGTTTTCCTTTCCCAAGAGATCACAGTGAGAAGAGTGGAAGGATGGAGAGACCAGTGCCACAAGTAGAGGAATAACAAGGAATAGTATTCCTTTTGCTATTACAGTATTTTTCCTTTTGCTATTACAGTATTTTTCTATCTTTTTTTTTTCTTCCTCCTGTGTAAATTGGTATTTCACAAACCTTTAACAGATTCAGAAACTCATCTTAAACAACAACTCATAAGTTACAGTTTTAAGATTCCAGGCTCTTGAAATCTGAAAAATTGAACTGGAAGTGTTGTAAGGATGGTGTCTCCCCCGAGACTTATGTCAATCAGTTCTGTCTCATCAGCTAGTTAGCTTGAAGAAAATCTTTGTATATATGTCTATTTCTGTCTGTCTTGAAGAAGGATCAAAAATATGTAAAAGTTTCTCACTGAAGTTATTCAAGGTTTAATATGTTACTAGAAAGTTATCGTGTTCTCCACAGTACTTGTTCATGAAAGCAATGTGTATGTTTATTCCTCCCTTGGTGGAACGTATACGTGTCCTGCCTTGTAAATGGCCGGTTTCAGGCTTACTTGTAATGGTACAGCATGATGGTTTTTTCATGTAAAACCAGATGCTTCGCGTGTAAATCTGTTTAGTTTGTCAGTATCTTCACATAAAGGAAGAATATTTTTAAGCATACAAGTGACAGCACCTCCTCCCGCTTGTCCGGGGAAGGGGAATCCAGGGGACTTTGGGATCCGGGGGAGCAGCCCTTCCAGCTCACCAACCCAGGGTCCGCGGGCTCTCAGGCACAGAGGCTGCTCCTGCCCCAGGCTGGTAGAGCCCAACAGCAGCGCGTCCCTGGCGCGAGGTCCAGGGAGGGAGGGCAAACCCTTAGCCCCAGCGTACCAACACAGAGAAGAGCTGTACCTTTACCGGCACATGGACAAAAGTGACAGTCACGTAAATATGACCAGTACAAATGGCCTGAGCCGGTTCGTACTTGTCAGCTGATCCCGCACCTACATACCCTCCCACGCAATGGGTCTCTCGGGTGACTGGTGTGCACCTGCGGTCTCCCCTGCAGCTGAGCCCATGGTCCCAGCCGTATCCTGCCCCTACACCAAACAGGGCCAAACAGGCACCAGCTGTTTACTTGCACAAGTTGGGCCGTGTTTACACGTACAAGTTGTTTACTTGCAACAACAAACCTTTATCACCCCTCCTCTCAATTTTTCTATGTTCATGACACCCCAGTGCCTCCTTTCCCCCTCCTTTGGCCCTTAACCATATGAAGTTTTACCAATTCCCACAATTCCCTTGAAGCATCCTTTAAAATTCCATTTTCCTATGGCACTTATGACGAACTTGTTTCCCTCATTTTAGCCAATTGCCAGTTCTGAGTGACGCACTCCAAGGGTAGGCATGAGCAGCTGCTTCCCTGGCCCATCCATCAGTGTCCTGAGGGCTCCAGTCTTCAATGTCTCCCTTATCTACAGCTTGCCAGGGTTTATGCACCTCTGTGTTTATTACTTGCCTAGTCATTTGCCTTTGTCTTTTATGTTGAAAGTCATTAAACAGATGATATCTTTAAAAACCAAACATCTCGCTGTCACACTCAGTGCCTGAATCTCCTTCTCTTGTGAAGCTTCTGCTTTCTTATTTCACAAATGCCTGTATCACTGTATAATTTAAATATGAAAAGATATAGTGTTGCATATATCAGGCAGAATTTCTATAAGGTTTGTTTTGGTTTTAATCTGCTGTAGACTCCTCCATGTCCCATTTATTCTCCAATAAATACATCAGAAAAAATAGTATGTACTATTTCTTAACCATCGAGTAGCCTCAAGTCTGTCAAGTCTGATATGCAGTTCTAGATTCTAGCAACAAAGATCTCTTCACTCAAGCGGTTTTAGCACCTAAAGTCCAAATCTTATGTCAGTTGAGTAGATCCGTAGAATTCAAGAAGTTCAGCCGGTTCTAAAATGCACGAGGGCGCAGGTCATGTTTTGCGAATGGCTGGGCTTGCTCGAAGCTGAGAGAGCCCAGCGCGAGTCCGAACCAGGCTGCTGAGCACGATGCAGGTGAGATGTTCTGCTACGCTGAGGGAGGAGAAATTTCCCCAGATCTCCATAAATATCTGGGGTGAAATACCAACCCCACAGCAATCAACGGCAACGCTGCTTCCCCCTCCTCCCCCTTTTTTTTTTCCAGTAGAGGCAGCTTTTCAGGTGTGAATTTTTAGATGTGTATATAGATCTAATGCAGGTTTCTAATTCTTTCCATTCAGTTGCTCTCTCTGAATATCTAATGAATAATGCAACACAGGTTGATGACTGGATGTTGTAGAGGGGTTTTCCAAGCGTTTCTTCAAATGTACAGATGTATACAAATCTTGCATCTTTAGCTGCAGCAGCTCTGCGCCAGGAGGGGCTGGTTGGAGGAAGACCAGGAGAAAAATGATCTGTATTAAAAAAGAAACAAAGCAAACTTTTCAAGTACAGTTAAAAAAGTAATTTTGACACCTTCCCCTCCCCCATAATCCTTTCTTAACTTATCTTTCCACTCTATGAAGTTTGTTATACTCCCTTCTGCTCAAGGGGATCTGGATTTTCTTTAAAGTGATGCTGATTTATGTTAAAAATATTTTATTAATTTAGTAATCTTTATGCAAGGCTTTCAAAATGCAAACAGAACTGTCCTCTGGGAAATACACTCAGCTGGCTCGGGGCTAAAATAGACTGCTTTATAATGTCAAAAGGTGGCATGAGGGCGAATTTCTTACTGATCTGAGATGCACTGCATGATAGTATCATACCTACAGCCATAATTTTAATGATAATTTATTGTTACTGAGAAGGGGAAAAGGAGGTCAGATCTGTATATTGGTTCAGCGAGCACGTGCTGTTACTCATTCTCTTGCTCAGTTTTTGCAGAGATGATGGAGAGGAAAAATAAAGCATAATGCATTCTCAAGGTTGCCAGGAGCAACTAATGCTTCCAAATTGGTATTCATGTTTTATTACATCTTAAATTTCAGCACCTTAAAAACAATAAAGGAAATTGCATTTTCACAAAGAATCTTCCTTCAGGGAATGTACTTCAAGTTTAGTGTCTTTTTTCTGATGTCTTTGTCCATGTATTATGAACTCCTTGTTTCAAAAAGAATATATATATATGTTCACAGTATATATATGTGCAAAGACAAGTGTATATAATTCCACGTTCCTGAAAGCTTACAAATTGGATTCTTCTCAAGCATATACATAGAGTCCTAGTAAGTCTTTTAGAGGAACCATATTTGTAAGCTTTCAGGAACATAGAATTATCTATTCACTTGTCTTTGTGCAGCCCACATGAAATACGAGCTTGATCCAAGGACAACTGATTTGTAGAGGGCTTCGCCGCGGTAACGCTGAATCCCTCCATCACTTTTCCTTTTTGAGAACCAAATGGTTCTACTCAGAACAGCATCTGCCTGTCTTTGCCTCTTTTAGAGACATAGCCAAGCGCTCTCTGCAGAGCAAGAGCCAGAGGGAGAGAAGAAAAAACGTTTGTCCACCATTGTTATTAAACAGCTACACGAGTATTTTTAATGAAAAAAATGTCAGGAGCAACGAATTGTTCCAATACAGTTTCTATCAAATGAAAATATTGTAGGACAAACTCTTAAACTCTAATTTGCCTGTACTGTACATGTGGCTGCCACACCGGTATGAAGAATATTAGACCGAGTACAAAAGAAATGGAAATGAATGGCTGTAGAGAAAAGAAGTAATATCTTTGAAGTTCAGGATTTCTTATCATTCAAGGGAGTTAATGTAATTTACATTGACTGTCGTAAGTTATTAATAAAAAATACATTGATCAGAAAACTTTTATATATTATGAACATTAGAATAATTTTACTTGACAGAGGTAAGAATTTATGAAGAGGAAAGAGATCTTCAGATGAAGTCTAAAGAAACCATTCCTGTTTTCTTGCTACATGTTCTTACGTCTTTATATATAAAAAAGAAATAACAATAGGGAAAGATTTCTGAACTGGGTTTTGACAGTAACAGGAAAACAAGAGTTCTGGCGTCCAACTGCAGTATATTCCTTACACAGAAATATTTGCACTGCATTATTACAGAAGTGAAGTACAAAGAAACAAAACTTAAGTGCAGAAAAGGCTGATGGATTATTTCTGCCAATTGCATTATCATAAAATCCAGACTAAGTCCTCTAGCTCTCCTCCGAGCTGCTACCAGCTGCTATTCCCTTTCTAATAAAATTTGTCAGGAGAGTTAATACCTGAATTGCTGATCCCCAAAATTATTTCTCTTACATTGATACTTCCATTTGTGACACTGGAAACATTACGTCTCATTTGATGATTCACAAGGAATAATCACTTCATGCTTTGCTTCCATCTACTCTGTAAAGGAATTTTGTAGGAGTGTTATATATTTTATTGTATTTTATGCAGTGTGCTATAAAAATTTTTCTTCGTGAAATTCAGAGAAAGACTAAAATCTGTTAGAATATAGGCAGTTGTATGAGGAAAGAATAAAGTATTATTGTTCCGTTATCAATTAAAATGTTATTTGTGAACACTGAGAAGCTGTTGATCATCCTTCAGAACATTAAAAAATGTATAAAATGCCTAGCAAGCACTAGCTTTTAAAGAAATCTTAACTAGTCTTTGTTGACTGTGCAGATTTTTACGTTACTTGATGAAATGTCTGTGAGACAGAATCAAAGGGTGACAACTGTAAATGTTCTCTTAGAAAACAGATAGAAAGTTTCTTATGCCTGTGAATTCCTAACTTTTGCATGGAAAAATTTAGAGTTTCAGAATTTTCTATTTGAACCTTTCCTATCAATACCATTCAATCTACCTTAGACACCTGGGAGTAGTGACCTTCTTTTCCTGTTGTTTCTTGTCGCGTTTCCAGTGTACGTTTCCTCTGCGTTCTCCATCTGAAGGAAGCTGTAGGATCTGCTTGCCATCTTCCAAATACCACTTACATGTCAGGTTGCTTTTACACAAATTTACCAAGTCCTCAAATTCAGCAACACTTCTCTTATGTTCCGCCCAGCACCAGTCGCGATGGCTGCTCCAGTTCCATCTTCCACCATTTGCCATTTTTTATGTATTCCCATCCCACTCCCTCCACTTGGAAGGCCCCATGTGACATCTCCAGTGAAACTGTGTCTGATAGACGTGTTCAGAAAACGATTTCACTGAAAACCTTTGTGTTTTTTTTCTCCTGATACTTCTTTTGATCCATCGCTTTACTTCTATGTTGTTTCCCACTTCTTCTGGTCTATTGTTTCTCCTCTTCGTTCGCACCTGAGCATCTTTTCCCTCTGCTGTTTTCTTTCTCGGCCCTTCCATTCCTGTTTTGAGACTCCCGGCATGCCTGCACCCACCAGTCAGGTAAGAGTGATGGTTTTGTGCACAGCGCGCAACGTGCCGCGAAGTGATGGACGCGCACAAGGCGCCGGGTTGGACCGCGATCGCTGAATCTGCCCAAGCAGGAATGAGCGATTCACACTGAAATCGCTGAACTGAAAGAGTGGTCACAGAATAAACAAGCTTTCTAAACACGGGTTTAGCAAGCGAGTATATTTGTATGCCTTCCCCCAGAAGAGCTCCTGGCCTTTTCCTAATATTGGATTTCATTTTTTATTGTTAAAGTCCTAGATGTCTTAAGACCTGGAAGTCTCAGAATGACCGTGAACTTTCTCTGTGACTGCAAATAGTTATCGGTTCTTTTCTTGTTATTCATTTTCTAAAAAGCTGAGGTTATCGCACATTCTTCCACTTTATCTCTCAGTTGTGTGTGCCGACAATTCTTCAAGACAGCTCTTACCCCTCTTTATTCTTAAAAAAAAAAAAAAAAAAAAAAAAAAAAAAAAGCAGCTATTGGTATCAGTTGTGATCTCTAAATGGTACAATAATCCATACAATCAATTTAATCATTTATTTTTTTCCCTAAACTCCATTAAAATGTCTAATTCATAAAAATGAGTAATTATGACCTCAAAACCTGATCAAACCATAACAAAATAAAAACATTACTATACGCAGGTAACTTAAAATCAAACCCACTTTTATTTCTCCTTAAGTTTCACATGGGATGGAGACAAATGTTTCAATTCATTAGAAGATCAATTCATCCCACAGTTCTCCTCACTCACAAGAACTGACAGTATTTTGTAGCACATACCCGGTAGAAAAAAGTAATAACAAAGATCACACAAACTAGTTTTCGTTCTCCACAAATCTGTATCCTTCCGTGGTAAGACTCGAGCTTGTGTGTTCTTTTCCTTGGCTAATCTATTTCCAAAATTGTTCTGCGCTTTGTAACAAAGCAACTACCTCCACAACAGACCAGGTACCACATAAAAACAAAATACAAAGGAGTCATAAAATCCGACCAGGTAAGCTTCATTTCATACTTGTTGGAGCTTAAGTGATTCAAGTGGAAACAAAAATATAGGTAAGGCAAAGGAACAGTTCGTTAGTCTCAGGAAGTGACAGCACAACGAAATCTACAGGGGGAATTTATTTAATTGATAGGTGCTACCTCCCAGTTACTAATTACAAGAAAACCAGCTAACCCCCGAGCCAATTAAAGATGTGATATAAGTGATGTTGAAAGATTTGCCGAAGGGCTTCCTTTCATTTCATCCCTATTTCTATTGTCTCCCACTCCTCATGGAAGTCAGAGAAAACCCTATGCAGGAGGCCTGGGTAAGAAGCAAATAAAACTTCTGTTAAGCAGGAAGGATCCAACTGACTTCAATACGATCAGGATTAGATCTTGGGGTCTCTTCATTTCAGTCTTACAAATTCCCTCTAGCAAATTAGGAAAGGATTTATTAGGTAATATCCAAAATTCAACTGGGTATATTAAAATCTCAGCTGGGTGTTACCCTGAGCAACCTGATCTAATGTTGGAGCTGGTCTTGTTTTGAGCAGGTGGTTTGAACAGATGATTATCAGAGGTATCTCTTCGGAAAAATCAAGAAAAAAACCTCGACCGTCCAGAAAAAAAGCCTCAATTACTGTAATTAATTCTCATAACTCAAACACAAACTATTATTTTCCATGTTGTCATAGGGAGAAAGAGATTTGGACTCTTCTGAATGGCAGCTTCTAACCTAAATTTTGTGCCGTCTTTCTCTTATTTTCTGACTTTCTCCATACTAGCACTATTTCATGTTTTATGCTCAAGAGAATCAAAGCAGCATAATACAATAATTCTTGTCATCATTATTTTCAGCTTCATTTTCTTTAAGAGCTACTGTACTCATAAAAGTTTTAATTTGCCTGTTGGCATGATGCAAAACTTAGATGTGATAGTCAAACAGATAACAACAGATGATTGGCATTAAATATGGAGAAGGCCAAAGAGATTCCCTTGGGGTGACTTGACCAACAAGGCCGTTGGTGGCTTAAGCCAACCATCCAAGGTAGAAAGCAATAGATAGTGAAAACGCTTTGGCTTGTGGGGAACATCTACCCATCGTAGTTTTACACTCTGTAGGAGTCCAAGCCTGCACTTGGGCCATTACATGCAGAGGCCAGCCCACCAGCAAGGACTGGAGACATGGAGTGGTCCGATCTGAGTGCCCTGGTCCCCTGGGTCCTCACTGGGCCGGAGGGGCAGGGCCCGGGTGGTACGAGCGTGTGCGCTGCCCAGGGTGTGTGCGTGACACCGAACAGAAATCTTAGCATATCCACCTTTTACACCCATCTCATTTAATAAATAAATCTAAAATTTTATGTCACCAAGAAGTGGCATTTTATTCTTGTGCCTACCTCGCTCCTAAATTCCATCGCTGTAAGTCTTGCTGTAGAACAAATACTCCCAGTGCTTCCACCTGCTACTCGATGGACAGACTGCTGAATTCATTCCTTTTTTTCAGCCTTAACTGACTGTTATGAACCTCCCAGACAGCAGAAATGACGATATAAAGCCGTAAGGTTTGTGTCTACCTTGAAGCACCAGATAGACATAGAACTGCACAATGCTGTGTGGCCTCCAGCGATAAATGCCCAAATCTCCGCTATTCTGGATATCTGGGTCCCAAAGAGGACTCCAAAGCAACAGGATAGTACTGCAATTTGTTATTTTCCTTCAGGTACACCCCTACAGTAATTAACGAATCGCAATTATATTTTACCATCGACTTTGCACTCATGAACATTGACGAACAGGAAATTACTCGTCCTGTCAGGTGTGACAAATATAAGTCATATCATCAGGTGAAAAAAGCGTTGGTAGCTGCTATCGGTTTGTTTTGTACGCCAGCAGTATAACTGCGGCTGTCGTGAATTACAAGCTGATTTCCGCTGTCCCTTAAGGAATTTTGTCTTGCCTGTCATTTGAACAGACGGACTTCCTGCGGCACACGTCATTCTCACGCTGATGGAAGGAACGAAGAGAACCCAGTGTCACCTTCTGAGCCACAGCCATGTGATCGTCGGGGCTTTTTAATCTGGGGCAAAACAGGGCAAGGTGTCACAGAAAACCCAGCTGGAAGAGTTTGTGTCTTTGTTATTGTACCTATAGATGACAGGAATGATGCTTTCACTATTTCTCACTATAAATAGCATCCTCTTCTTTCCAGAAATGTGTGGATACATTTAAATTTTGACTACTAAAGAGAAGGTCTTCAGAATATACACCTTAATCTGTTTTTATATTTCAGGGTTTGTAGGAAAACTGCTAACTCTGCAACGAAGAGTACTTGCAAACAGTGCTTTTTTTTTTTTTACCTAATTGAAGCAGAGGTAATAAATCATAGAATCACAGAAGAGTTTGGGTTGGAAGGGCCCTTTCAAGGCCATCTAGTCCAACCCCCTGCCATGAGCAGGGACATCCCCAACTAGATCAGGTTGCCCAGAGCCCCGTCCAGCCTGACCTGGAATGTTTCCAGGGATGGGGCATCTCCCACCTCTCTGGGCAACCTGTGCCAGGGCCTCACCACCCTCAGCGTGAAAAACTTCTTCCTTATGTCTAGTCTATATCTCCCCTCCTTTAGTTTAAAACCATCCCCCCTTGTCCTGTCACAGCAGGCCCTGCTAAAAAGCCTGCCCTCATCTTTCCTATAAGCCCCTTTAGGGACTGGAAGGCCGCAATAAGGTCTCCCCAGAGCCTTCTCTTCTCCAGGCTGAACAACCCCAATATTTATTTCCCTCACTATTTAGCATAGTGTCTCAATACATTTTTTATGAAGCCCCATATTTCATTTCCAGTAAGGTATGTGGTCCAGTAGTCACTGACAAAGTTGTCAGAAGAAACACAAAAATAGGATTCTGGAAAAGTCTGGATATTTTTACTTGCCCCAGTAGAGATTTTGTTCTCACAGAGATTATATCCTGACCCCACCCTACCATTTCCCCAGCCTCAAAGAACCATTTTATTGCAGAATAAGGTGAGGATGATTTTCTAAAAAGACATTTTTTGATAGCTCCAGCAGAAATAGCCTTTTTCTTGGAACATTTTAGAGATAAATAGTCAGCAGGCATAAATCAGTATTAAGTAAGTGAGCAGAACTAGGCCAACATGTGTTATTGCTGAATACTTTCAAATTTCATGAGTGGTCAGTCCTGGGCATCTCCTGAACCGTCCTACTGCCTTGGCTGCCACAACAGCTGTTGCAACGGGGAGTTCTGTATCGTGCCTTTTTTTTCCCTTTTTCTTTTTTTTTTTTTTTTTTTTACCAGGAAAGAAAGAAACAAGTAGTTTTGATCTAGGTGTATATAAATTGTTGACCTGAAAAAAGAGGTCTATCACCGTGCTCAATGCCTTCAGTTAATTTCCTCTCCCGATGTTTTTACAGTATGAATTTGTAACAAAAGTAACATATGTTTCTTAGTTACTCCTTTCTAATGATAGCATTTGTCCTTATAGTTTCCACTAGGGAAGGTTTATCAAATCAGTGCCAAAGACAGACTTAAAACTTTTATAACTGATAGGGCAGAAAATTGGAATAAAGAAGGTATTTCAACCAGATTGGCTCTCCACTAGCAGACTGGAACTGTGTTTATAGTCAGGCTCCACAGCACATGATATATAGGGCATTTTGCACAATAGATGCAGTACAATCTCCTGTAACAGATGAGGAAGAAGTCAGATTTTTCTTTGCCATTTCTATTGTCCAGTCCACGTTTTCCAACAAGGCATTCTGAATAAGTAAACCGGTTACTGAATCGTTCCTATTTTTCTCAAATTACCCTAAGTAAAATCGAAGAACACAAGAAGCAGTTCTATGATCACCTCAAGCTCTTCAGTGAAAACCAGTCTTGTTCAATTTATTCATCAGTGACCTGGCTGAAGGGACAGAGCGCACCCTCAGCAAGTTTGCTGATGACACGAAACTGGGAGGACTGGCTGATGCACCAGAGGCTGCGCTGCCATTCAGCGAGACCTGGACAGGCTGGAGCATTGGGCGGAGAGGAACCTCATGAGGTTCAACATGGGCAAGTGCCGGGTCCTGCCCCTGGGGAGGAACAACCCCCTGCACCGGGACAGGTTGGGGGTGACCTCCCGGAAAGCAGCTCTGCGGAGAAGGACCTGGGAGTCCTGGGGGTTGACAAATTCCCCATGAGCCAGCAACATGCCCTTGGGCCACAAGCCCAACAGCACCCTGGGGTGCATGAGGAAGAGTGTGGCCAGCAGGTCGAGGGAGGTTCTCCTCCCTCTCTACTCTGCCCTGGTGAGGCCCCATCTGGAGTCCTGTGCCCAGTTCTGGGCTCCCCAGTTCAAGGGAGACAAGGAGCTACTGGAGAGAGCCCAGCGGAGTGTACAGAGGTGCTGAGGGGCCTGGAGCATCTCTCCTGTGGGGAAAGGCTGAGGGAGCTGGGGCTGTTCAGCCTGAGGAAGAGGAGACTGAGAGGGGACCTCACCAACGATTATCAATATTCTGTGATTCTGTGATAAGGACAGAAGCTGCTGCTACTACCTCATTTCAGTGAGCCTTTTTTTCCCTGAACTAACAATTTGCATTTTTCTATAAATCTGTAATGCTCCTTTCAGAGCTGTGCAGAAAGGAAACACTGCATCATATTTACGTGCTGGAAGGGCACTCAGCTTTGGAGAAGCCTAGCTACGCTGGCCAGGGGGATCCATGACTGTGTCCCCCACTGCTTAAGGTAGCAGACCTGCAGCCTGCATCCTTGCCTTTGCATAATGCGCTGGCACAGGAGAGCATCTCAGCTTTTCATAGTGCAGTCGGTGACCATGCTGTGGTTTAACGCCAGCAGCCCCACGCAGCCGCTCGCTCGCTCCCCCTCCGTGGGATGGAGGGGAGAATTGGAAGGAGAAAAGCGCAAAAACCTGCGGGCTGAGATAAAGACAGTCTAATAGGTAAAGCAAAAGCTGTGCATGCAGGCAAGGCGAAATAAGGAATTCATTCACTCCTTCCCATGGGCAGGCAGGTGTATGGACCAGTAATTTGTAAACCTGCATCATAGGTTTTATACCTCGCCAGTGAAAAATCCACAATATCATGTTATTTGTCCTTTCTTGTGCCTCTGACTGCTACAGTTCGTGTCTCTGGTTGTTACCTCTGATCCTCAGAGCTGGTCATCATCACTGGTCAAGCGACTTTGCAGAAGTCTAAGGTATTATATGACTGCGATTTTGATATTTATAAGTTTAAGGTTTTTGGTCGGTTTCTTGCTACAGATCATTGCAGTTTGTTATTTTGGGTTATGTGTTGCACACCCATCCAGTGAGACATTAATCATCCAGTTAATTAAATAAGATGTTTATTATTATCAGATTTTTTTGTACTTAAAATGCCTTTCTACCATTCTGTCTTATTGCTTTGCAGTAGTACTTCATTTTCTGTCCACCTCCATACAGTGTGCTTTGAAATTATTAAAATGATGGAATGAAAAGAAAATGATGAAATGAAAATAAATTGATTAAAGAAACACTTGATTTATGAAGTATAAATAACTATTTAATAAATAATATTAAAACTCACTCAGTCAGGAGTGAGTTTCAAGAAAACACTGTTGTCAGTATATATAGACCTTCCTGCTGCAGAAGATCATCAAAAGCACAAGGAAAGCAACAGAACATCCACAGTTACGATCGCTGCAACTTGATCAGAAAAATAAATGTGAAGTATCAGTAGCTCATCCAACGTAAGCTTGCAAGGAGTAGTCCTCTTTCTTTGAAAAGTTACTTCAAGAATTAAAAGTTTTCTTTAGGAACACTGATGTCGTCAAGAGCTCGGGGTGGTCATGTGAAGGTGGTGTGTTCAAGACAATCCGACCTGTAAGTTTTCACAAGTTGAGGAAGGTCTCTCACGTGCTGTGCTTGAACCGAGGCCCTCTGCCAATGTCGTCGGTAGCTGAGGAGGGGAACTCTGTCCTGTACATCAATTCTGAAAGCGGTGTCAGGCGATATCTAAGGAACCCCTGTTGTTTCCGAGGGTCATCCTTCAGATGGAATGCAAAGCCCCAGTATTGATGGCACGCAGTAGTTAAAGACCCCTTTGACGAATTAGCTTATTAACCTTGTGTCCTGGCTAAATCCCAATTTCAGCAATTAAAAATCTGCTTTCTGAAATTCTCTCTGCAGACTTAACGCAGCACATGATTAATAAGTTCCTGTCGTGAACTACGGTTCTATTTTTACTGAGAGATGTTTAAGGGCAGTTTTGTTCCACTCAGGGGATGAGAAGCAGTTTCAGAGCTCCTGTCAGGAGGTACAGCAGCTGCTGTTGAAATGGAAGACACTAACGTGAACATTATCTTCATGCACATAAGAATCAGAAAGAGTCTGCCAAGTTTTGAAAAAACATTTACCATGTAGGCTCAAAGGAAAAACAACAAAAGCATAATAGAAGCAACCGTTTGATTAAAAATACTAGAGTTTTAACAGTAAAGTTGTCACAGCTATTGCATTTCTAAAACCATACTGACATTATCTTTACATCCCAGAATAATAAAACCCAGCAGAATCAAGAGAGTAACTTGAGAATAAGTAGTTGGTTCACTTACACTAAAAGAATCACATTTATTATCTTTTCTGTCTTTGCATCTACTAATTTTTTTTATATAGTCAAAGGAAAACAGAGGGAGGAGATAGGAGCAGCTAAGTCCCAATCTAACAAATTATGAAGTTATTGAAAGAGCATATTGAAACATTCTTCCTTATGAAATTTCTATTTATGTTTCATTTCATTTGAGAAAAAGTTTCAGGTTGTGTTAATGTCATATTTTATTAAGTACTACACTCCGAGTTTATTCTAATTCCTCTCTGTATCAAATTAAAGAGATGGTTATAACTTTGATGTCTTAATTTCATGAAAATTACCCAATCAGCATCTGGTCTCTTGAACAACGAGTATGTCAGTGGTTGCTGACAGATTAATGATATATTCTTCAACTATGTGGCAATTTCCCTTAAAATTTGGTCCAATAAAAATTTAGGATGTTTAGTTAGAAAATATGAGTATTGAATTTATTCTTTCAAACTTTCTTAGCACACATGGCTGCTTCTTATTAAACATCCTAAGACTACTTAAAAACTCAGGAGAAAAAAAAAAAATCTGTATTCTGGGTTACAGACTTGCTCAACTGCTGTGCGTGTGCTGATCTTTCAAGCACAGCATGAAGTGACTGCTAATCAAATGTGCCTCAAGGCAGTAGACACTAAAATATTAAAGTTGGTTTATTCAGGGTGTCTCAATTTTTTAATTTAACTTTGGCTGGTTGTTGTGTTTAACCCCAGCCGGCAGCTCAGCCCCACACAGCCGCTCGCTCCCCCTGGTGGGATGGGGGAGAGAATGGGAAGGGTAAAAGTGAGAAAACTCGTGGGTTGAGATACAGACAATTCAACAGGTAAAGCAAAAGCTGCGCACAAGCAAAGCAAAACAAGGGATTCATTCCCTGCTTCCCATGGGCAGGCAGGTGCTCAGCCATCCCCAGGACAGCAGGGTCCATCACGCAGAACCGTGACTTGGGAAGACAAACACCATCACTCCCAACATCCCCCCCTTCCTTCTTCTTCCCCAGCTTTATATGCTGAGCATGACGTCATATGATATGGAATATCCCTTCCTTTAAAAGTATCATTTAAGCAACCCAAAGCAACTAACAAAGTATCCGTTATGATCTGGGTTTATGTAATTAAAATATATTTGAAATTTTGGAAAATAAATAGAGTAATTTATCAAATCTAATCTGTATGATAATGCCACTGTGTAAAAACAATATAGACGTTTATGTCCTCTGTGTCTCTTGTGTGCTACTAGTGGGTTTGCAGGTCTGTCTAGAAGCCAGGAAGACCATGGATATTAAGCTGAAAACCACAAAGATTAACTCATCTTTATGCTCACGATGTCAGATGAGGTTCTGACTAAATAGGTTTGCATACCTAGTAGATATCATCTTTAGGCACCAAGAACAACCTTTGAGGTTTGATTCTTGAAGCACATTGCACAGCCTGAGATTCCACCATGCAACTTCTCCTTCGATCTGCAGGCTCTGAGCTGCAAACTCTTTCCAAAACAGATAGTCTCTGGTCCTTTCTACCCAGTCATTGATTCCAAGACATTAATCAGTGGGAGAGTCCACTGTCCTGCACACCTTTTTCTAGTTAATTTTGCCTGTCTCAATCCCCTAGTCATTGCTCATCATATTTCTGCTAAGAGATTTTTCTACCTATCATCAAATACATCTTTCTCGTGTAGGGATATGTACGTTAATCCAGTCAGCTATTTGTTTTACCTTGAATAAGTTAGTCTTTCCCAGGTGTTTTTACTCTGAGGCACATTTTCCGGAAACACTCTTTTTGGACCATTTTCAACTACATTCTCGAACTGTAAACCCTAGAGCCAGGAGCACCGTTTATGTACCTACCACTGTACGTAGGATTATCATCCCAGTCCTACTCTTGCTATTACCCTACATAGTCTTCCAGGACTCAGCCCGCCTCTTGGCTAACGTCTTGTGCTTGAAGCTTACGCTCAACCAGTTATACATCACAGTTTACACTTACATATATAATATATATATTATTATTATATATAAGGCCTCTGCATTACAAGGTAGTCTCCCCTTTTCTCCAAACTTCATTCCCAAATGTGTTCTATGCTTTCTCCTCTCAGATGTATAATCTTATGCTGCATCTGGCAGCCTAAAGAGTCCCTTGAGCCCCTGCCTAACAGACAGATCACCATCATCATTTTCCCGAACACCAATAAGTGCATGTTTTGCACATATCGCTGCAATCAGATGCCTGAATTACATTATTTTTAGTAGACTGGTCTTTTAATAGCCTGTAATGTAAAGATATTACGGAGGTGGCTGTGCTAGAAAGTGTCTGAGAACTCCTACTGTGGATTGCCAATTCGAAATCCTCCAAGCACTCATGAACATAATATTATCTCTTCTTCCCAGTCAATTTTCTGCCTGAATATTTGCTGAATACGAAATGCATATCCAAGTCAGTGGTCATGAGAGCAAAGGAAGGAGCGGGACATAATCCACGCTTTTTCCTCCTTGTCACTGGGTTACTACATGACAGAGACAGCTGTAAGACTTGCCTAATATAAATGGGATATATTCTTTTAAGTGATATCCTCATATAAATATACACCAAATTTCCAATTGATTTTGGGGCACTTTGAATTAGAAACACACAGATATTAGATATTTGAAATTATTAGTCTCTATCTTGGTATTTTGGTTCACCAGTGAGCCAAATTTACAGTAAAGGGGGGCTCTTCATTACAAAAAGATCTTTTTTCCTTGGTTTCATAACAAAATCCTACCAATTTTCCCAAGCTTTCCGTGACAGAATATGTATCTTGAGTGCACCATAATTCGTAAAAATAATACTTGCTTGCTGCAGGTGAAGAAGCCAGATTTTCGGTGTGTTTGCATAATTACATTAACGATGATTTTTTAGCATTATTATAGTTTAAGTAAAATGTTCTAAATTTCCCTAGTAAAACAATCTAACCTAAAACATTTGTAGCTCCATGGGTCATAGATATTTCTGCTGTCACTTCTCCTAAATGAATTGTCCTCTGTTATTATTTTCCAGATTAAATCGTGTTTGAGCATAGGAAAGAGAGCAGTGGGATTTGCGCCGTAAGCAGAGACTTTGTACACGTACCAAGCAGAAAACTCAAGCAAAAAAACCCAGACACCAATCAAGCTTTATAAAAACGTTTTAGAGCCTTCCTAATTTTCTCATTGCAAAAGGTTTTATAAAGTTTATTTCTAAGAAATGAAATTTCTTTTTCATCCCTCTTTCCCCTTTTGGTCTTTTCCTTCCAGCCAATATATCGATAGAACATATTTCAGAGACATCAAATTTTACAACGCTGCCAGTATCTGAGATCTCATGCCAAAGAATCGGTACGGAAAAGAAAACAGCAGCTAAAAAGAAGACAAATAGATAGATATTTACTAAACCATTATTCTTCAACCTGTAAACCGAATCTGAAACAGCTTTGCCCATGAGTAGTAGCAAAATAGCTTGAGGGACATGGGAGGTGTTGCTTCAGTCCTTTACCTCCAAATTTAATTTATCTTCTGCAGTATCCATCTCATCTCATTTTATTACGTTTTGTAGGATATTTACAATTACCTCGATTCCTCCCATCATAAACTGGATGAAGGATATTTCTCTGTACTTTTAACAGAGCAGCTCAGAGAGTGAAGGCTATGGAATAAAAATAGGGGTGACGTAATTAGGCTTGCTGTTTTAATGAAAAACCTGTCAAACTTGTAACGTGAACCTCTCATTTAGCAAAGCCACCCTCGTATTGTTCCCTCGCTTGGTAATTTTTCTGATTCTAGTCCCACTCTGCTGATTGAAGGAAGTCCCTGAGACGTTCACCGTGTTCCTCGCGTTTCGGCGTCTTGGTGTGCGCTGGCGTCGATGGCGTGTGTCACGGAATGTCAGTAATTTCTGATTGCAATCACTGTTTTATTCTGGCTAATAAACAATCCTTCAATGACTTCTAAAACTCTACTCTTCCTTTTTTTGTAGTTATTTGACATTCTTCAGTGTCCCTTCAGTGTACAGAATAATGTGCCTTTCACTTGACTGTACATTCTATACCAATCTGCGTAGCGAGAACACGTATTGCACAAATATCCAACAGGTTTATTTTTGGGTCTTATCTGAAACCGAGCAGAGTAATTAAACACCTTGGGATGCCGGTTAGTTTAGGCTGACTGGTTCTCAGCCTCTTCTTCTGTAATGTTAATTCGTACGTCTAAATTATATATTTCTATATACATCTACACTTCTCTATACATATTGTATATGTTCCTATCCACAGTTGCATAGGAATGTTTTATGCATAACGGCATTGCTTTCTGCATTGCATACTAACACTTTTTTTCAGCTCTCCTGCCTCTCATATCACCATGAGCAGTGCCATTTAAACTACAAGGCACCTGGAACATGGAAATTGTCTTCATAATACACCCGTGGAAAGAACACATCGGTTATGTTAGAAACAAATGTTGAAAATTTTAGTACTTGCAGCACATGCTACTCATTCACTGCTTCATTTTCCCATTATCCTGGGGAATTCAACATCAGCCCAATTCTAAGTTAAAGAATTTAAGAATTAAATTAAGAATATTCTTTACTTGCTGTGAAAGAATATAAAAAAGTCTCTCAAATGTAACAAAGACTATATACCACTACATAGTAAAGAGTATATAGCTAGGCTGATGAGGGATCTGCCTCTCTAATATTGCTTGCTAGAGCTTTCTCATAGTATTCCTGAAGCAGGCCTGCAGGTAAAGAGCAAATGTGTTAAATGTAACACCTTGGTTATGGACAAAAAGGAAATAAACCTTATATGTAAGGCCAGGAACTGATTATTGGTGCAACTGAAATCTTAACAGGAATTTGTATTGGACCAGTTCTAGTACAGAGAAAGGAAGAAAGAATGAAAGAACGAAAGAACGAAAGAAAGGAAGGAAGGAAGGAAGGAAGGAAGGAAGGAAGGAAGGAAGGAAGGAAGGAAGGAAGGAAATAGTGATGCAAAAGAAGTATAAACAATAATAATACCATTTAAATTGTCGAACACACAATTCCTGGTAGCTCCCCCTTTCTCCCTGATGCTCTCTCTGTTCACTCTTCCACCGCACCTCTGTGTCCTAAGGTAGATGACTTCAGCCTGGCAGAGGGACAAGTGTTGCAAGTCGTCAGCACGCCCGGGTCCTTCATCAGGAGGAGTACGATATTCTTCCTCACTCTAAGAGCCATGAGGCATCATTTTTAAGCATTTGCTAACATGTTCTATGCCTTGCTCTTTCTTCATTCATCTGCAGCTCTGCATTGCAACCAAATTTGTGATACACAAAGTGCCTTAGATATGTTGAATATGTGTTCTTTGCCCACTTTGTTACCCCTAAAACTGTCTTTGCTCAACTCCCAGGTCAGCATTTCTTTGTCTGACCTTTGGGTGATCTACTTATAGACCTGAGGTCTCCAGTGCCAGGCTGTGTCTCGTTTTTAATCACCCCATCCCTGTGCTCCTCTACATATCATCCTGTGTTCCCACTTTCAACGCTCCCTCAATTACACTGTGTTTATATTCCTCTACACTATAGCATTATGTTACTCATAACTACTCTGTTCAACATAGAATAACTACTTTTCACTACCATCTACATACAAAATTGTGATTCTACCAAAGAAACATAAGAAAAACAAGGAAGGTAGAGCTGCGTAGTCATTGGAAACGTTGCTGTCAGTTCAGCACACTGAAACCAAGCTCCATCAAAATTAGGACAAGTTCAGACAGAGTAAACCTGACAAGCGTAGTGGTGGCCTTGGCAGTGCTGGGTTAACGGTTGGACTTGGTGATCTTAAAGGTCGCTTCCAACCTAAACGATTCTGTGATTCTATGAAAATCAGTAAAATACCTGTGGCTTCTTACTGCCGATGACGATACAATTGACTGGTCTACAGGGTCCAAATATGACCAGGAAACAGAAGCAGGAATGAGAGAGTGAAGGAATTGTAATCCTCGGACACGTAGGAATATGCTGAATGTCGGAGCAGATACATAAAGAGTTGATGTTACAGTTTCTCAGTGGAAGTGGCAGATCCCGTTGGGTGATTACACAATAAAACTTACAGAAAAAGGTCTGTTCCAGGCAAGAGATATTAACGGTACAATGGAAGTGGAAAAACTAATTGAATGCGTGTGTGCATGTGTATTTTTTTTTTATTTTCAGGTTTCTATTTGTATTTTTCCATTAAACTGGAAGGTATTTCTCTCTTTTAATACAATCTTCTCTGATTAGTGCTGCAAGAATAAACTGGTATTTGCAACACCTCTGATTTCATACGTGCAATGGTCTGTTGTTAGAAGGTTGGATGATTACACTATTAATCATTTAGGTCTCCATTCATTTCCAGTGCTAAAAGGACACTTTTTTTTCCACAGTCTAGCTAAGGAATATTGGGTGATCTGCACTTGAGAAGAGATGACAACCTTCTAATTAGAATTGTTTTTAAAAAATTCCATTTCACTGAACAGGTGACCTGCACTTATTAAACATTTCTCTGTTGATTTGAAAAATAACCATGATCATTTAACCGTGATTATACAGAGCTATTTTCAACACTTTATTTTCCACAACTGGTGCTTATAAGGGCTAAGAAAAATTAAGAAAGACCAAGACAAGCTGGGCAGTCTGAGCAAACAGCTCTATACACCGACGAGTTCACATACTTTTGACTGAGTAATCCACAACCTGTTTGCAATCTAATACTCGAGGGTGGGGAGGAGGAATTGATTTTTGAGAAAAAACGTGGAAGAAATCACACACATACACGTGCACTGTGACCACTCTTTCAGGAGTTAGCTAGTACACGTCATCAAAAAAAGCATCCAATATTGGAGGAGAAACCGTAAAATGTCACAGAAACAGTATTCTTTTATTATGTGAATTCTTACCAACAGTGATGCAAGTATGTAGAAAGGCGACTCTTTTAAAGGAGTGAAACGTGAGTAGCCTGACAGTCATAATCGTAGAATCATAGAATTGTTTAGGTTGGAAGAGACCTCCAAGATCATCGAGTCCAACCGTTCACCCAGCACTGCCAAGGCCACCGCTAACCCATGTCCCCAAGCGCCACATCTACACGTCTTTTCATTCCCTCCAGGGATGGGGACTCCACCACTGCCCTGGGCAGCCTGTGCCAGGGCCTGACAGCCCTTTCGGGGAAGAAATGGTTCCCAAGATCCAACCTAAACCTCCCCTGGCGCAACTTGAGGGCGTTTCCTCTCGTCCTGTCGCCTGTTCCTTGGGAGGAGAGACCGACACTCATCTCTCTACAACCTCCTTTCAAGTTGCGTGTAGACAACATACCATTCAGCGTCAGAGAGTCTGACACAAATCGTGCTACCGATGCTGTCTTAGCGCTGAGTGCGGGATCCCAGCAGCATACACCCGAGCATTCGCCGGTGGTTTTTTCTCAGGTCCTGCATTTTACACTATGGAAACATTAGCACTACAATTGATAAACAGCTCCTGAGCCCACCAGAAAGTCTTATTCCAAGGCTCAGCAGCTGCCGTGTGTTGTCATTGTGTCTCATTATTTTACCCATGAAAGTTTCAATTTCACCACCTCTGGGACCCAGACGAGAGAGATGTTTTTATTTCTCCTTAGTATTCATTTTCTGAAATAACAACCTGAACAGTAGCATTAAACTATCTGGCGCGGCACCACTGCTGTTTGCAAACTGTTTCACATTTTAAGTAGTCACAACGAAAGCTTTCAAAGAGCAGGGTCAGCTCTTGGAAAATCAAACAATAACAATCTATGCACAGTTCTCCAGAAATTAGCATCTATTTCTAATTCTGAATGTGTTCTTTTGACTCTCCTTTCAGCAAAAGACTGAGGTTAAAATGCTTGCCTCATTTCAGTATTCTTTTTTTTTCTTTTTCTTTTTTTTTTTTTAGTTTAACGGGCTAAATACAAATACGATTCCGACTCCTTTCAAGGGTGCTTTATTATCTTGGCAGATCTCAAGCAGCATCTCGGATCAGCAGCAGCAAAGCCTTAGCAGTTACGTGTTCAACACAGCAAACTGCTTAAACTCGAGCACTATAGACTGCAACCCACTGCCCGACCCTGCTGTGTCTAAGGTGCATCGAAATGGGTACAACACAGACAATCAGGTGTTCAGCTGCAATTCTTTTTCTTTCTTTCACTAAAGAAGTTAGGATAACAGTGTTATGATAATACAGGGTCGTTGGGGTTTTTTTCCGTCCAAACATGAGCCGGTCTGTTCCTCTTTTACTGTGAAGGTGAAGTCCTGCATTGCTGACCTGAGTTCCTGACTTGGGCTTCTTCTGGCATAAAGATTGCAAACTTCCACAATGTCCATGTCCCTATTCAATTTGAAGCTTGTACAAGGTATTTTTGGGCCTTTCCTGTCCAAAATGAAGCTTTTAAAGAGGTACCGTTCCCCACAGTGTACACAGCCCTGTGTAATACTGGCTGCTGCGCTACTGCTTGTTGAGCCGCTAGGAATAAAGCCATATAGCACAAAGGAGGACGTACGACCTGAAAGCGATAGTTATTCAATCACATTCAACTGCTTCTTTACATCACTGCAATGAAAAAGCTTATTGTATCTTTTCACCGCCCCAAATTAGGCTTGAATTAGAGATAAGCTAAGTTCTTTGAAATATAAAATGTATAAGCATAGGGGAAAGCAGCAGCCCAGCGCTGTTGGCTGACGTCTTTCTGAATAGCGTAACTGTTCAGTTACATGGGAACTGCAGCGCATGGAAACCCTGCCTTGTATTTATACCTCGTACGTTCTTCCCCGTCTTGAGAATGTGAATCAAACATCTTAACGACAGTCACTCATCTAAACCCCGTATTAGGGTAGGACCGGCAGCAAAGAAGTTGGAGGAAGAAAATGTGTTGCAGCCGAACCAACCAAACAGCCAGAGCAATTCCGCTGCAGCACGCGGAGCGAAGCAGCCTGCCCACCGCACCGCCCTGGCAGCACCACGCCAAGCCGTGCTGGGCATCCTCACTCCTTGTTTCGGGAACAAAGACTGGGATAACCAGCCACCGTCATAGTGTCTGGGAAAAATCAGATGAGGTCGATTTAAAAGAGATGTTATTCCTCTACATGTTCCAATGGCCGAGACCTAGTTATTTGTCACAAAATATCAGGAATATTTTTTGCAAGTGATGTGAGATGTAATTTGCATGACCTCATTTTAGCAACCAATAACGTATTTAGGAAATCAAGATGAAGCTGTCAAGATTTTTTAAAATAATTTTTGTAATAATAATAAAGGTAAATATGGAGGTTATTTAAAAATAGCACACAAACAAAAATACCTTTTTCTACTAGTTTTATTCTACAAATTATAAAATGTGGATCTAGTCTCTTAGAAGTTTTCATTTAACAGAAAATATTGATCAAAACTCCCTTTGCTTAGGACCTACAACAACAAAACAAGAAATATCGCCAGAGAGGGAATTGCTTCATATCCCAACCTGTCATTGAAGAAACAAATTTAGTGCTGGCATGACTGATTTTTAAGCCTAAAACTGGAGGGGGAAAGGAAATATTAAAATCAAAGATGGAAAATTATTTTTAAGAAATGTTCAGGTTTCAAACAACGTAGTTCGCTATGCCAGAGAAAACATCGCGGGGAAAGATGCTGTAAATGCAGAGCGGGTGATCGTCCAAAACTGCCTGTCATCTGATCTCTTATTTGAACATGCCGTGAGGGGAAGAATAACATGTTATAGCCATACAGTTATATTATCAGTATCATATTGGTACCTGTCTGTCAGGAGCTACCCTGGAAAACTGGCATTTTGAAACAAATAGCAAGACAGGTTAAAGATAAAGGTGCAGCAGAGAGATGGTTATTTTCCAGAGACTTATTATTGAGGGGAAAAAAAGAGTAAACATGCTGAATTTGAATTTCTGCCAGCAATCGTAGCAGATAAATACTGGATAGACACCAAATGATTTCCAGCTAGGAAAAGTGATGCTGTCTCCTGGGAGGAAAACTTCCTTTTAGCTCATCAGATGGAGCTGCTCGTTACAGCCTACAAGGATGTCCTCAACCCCCAGCTGAAGGGATGCACAAAACCTTCAGATAGCAAGTCCAGTCACTAGATGGCAGAATCTTCTAATTAGTTAAGTGTGATTTGTTATTTCACCACCTCTGGGAGCAAACCTCAGGTATGAGAGCGGTGCGGGAAGTCGTTCTCAGCTTCAGTTGTGCCGTGGACCACAAATCTTTGCTGCTCAATCCAGTCACAGGCTTTTATCATTCTGTAGTTTTTCACAGCTAGCCCTTCGAAGGGGGAAAAAATAGTTTATGGTATGTAAATTACTTTCAAGTAAGCACAGAGTAGTGCTACACTAGTAGTTCTGGCTCATATTTGCAAATTCAAATTTCTCAGTAGGGATTCAGAAGCCAAATTTTAAGTCTTTGAAAAAATCTTCTTACCATGCCCACTCAGATTTGTTTGGTAGTGTTTGACCTAGTATCTTACAGCACTCATGATTCTGAGGTGGGCAATAAGGGAATCCAACAAAAATTCAAAATCCCTAAGAAAAATATGGGTTTTCTTATGGATTCAGATTTTTGTGGTAATGTGAAAGGGAAAGCAGCTCAATCTGCCTAGATGAGTAGCAAGTGGGCAAAGCTTTACTGAGCTCTATGTGCAGTGATATCAGCTGTGAATGGTGGCAGGTGGGGACTTACGCGATTCTGAGTTTCATTACCTGTCTTTATGCCTGTTGCATCCTTGCCTGTGGGTAAATACTGCTACTCCAAATTGTGAAGTCCTTTGTGCCTTAAGTGATACGCCAAAGACACACCAGCGAACTCCAGAGGAGCAGAAACTTAAACGCGAATTTCCTTAGTGCCAGCTGCAGACACCCAGTTGGCTGAGTGGACGTTTACTCTTCTTCCATGTTGGCCTTGGAAAAAGTAAGTGAAGTTACAAGTTGTGTAGAGGGCTATATAACATTATAGCAAACCTTTATGTAGATGACTTAAAAGGCAAGGCTCAGAATTAATATGTGCATTCAAAAGACCCTTCTACCACCAGAGCTCAATTAAAAGCAAAAGCAGAGCATGTGCGCTTAGCCAGAAGGAAGGGTGATGGCACCGACGAATAATACCTCCGACAACCAAGGAGAGAAAAGGGAGCAAAAAGTAAATAGTGAAAAAGCCCCAAATGATCGCTGCAGAAATTTCAGTAGAGTTCTCTCTGGTGCAGACAAGTATTGCCTCATGCAGCAGAAAGTCTATTGACTTCATTTATTCAATTTTTAATAAACGATGCAGCAGTGTTTACAATGCAATGAGTATTTTTGGATCTTAGCTGCAATGTTTATCAAGGTGCTACAAAATGTATCACTCAGAAACCTCACATGGCTTTTGCATCTCATCCAGTTACGACCTTTCTAAGCAGTTGACTAACAATTAATTGAAGAACAGCTAACGTGGCTGAAATAACGGTATTTACAAACAGTTATGGATAATCACTTAAAATTGTTTTGCTACATGCTAGAATTTCTCTGTTTGAAGGCAGACAAGCTATAGATGCAATTTAGGACACTAAAGACAAATTGCCCGTTACAGCTTGGTTAATCTAACTCTTACTGCTACTAAAAGAGGGCAGTTTCTTTCCTTCTCACTTTCTCCACTATGTCAGCAACCATCAGATCCTCAGTACAATTTGCTGGACTGGTATAAAAAAACCCCAAACCTGACCTGGCCAAATGAAATCATTAGGTTCGCAAACTGAATCATTGCCAAGCAAAAGGTCGGAGAGGGAAGTCGCAGCCAAGAGACTAAGGGAAAGGTGAAAGGACTGTTCATTCTGGGGTGGAAATTTGCTAGATTAGCTCACGTGTATTTTCACTGAAACATCTATTTTATGTGAGTCAGTGAAAGAGACCCCAGACTCTGATCATACATGAACTTGTGAATCCACAGTCCCTGAGTCTCTAAGTAGGACACTACTTCTGCAAACTTTCTGGGAGACTCAAGTGACAAAAACCCCCATATTTTGATATTTGCATAGGTCAAGAAGATCAGGCTTGAGAGCTCTTTGACGAGAGGAGTCAGAATTGCAACAGGCTGTTCGGTTTCTTCTCCTTCCTTGCCCCCTGGTGTTTTTATGTTACATGTTTTTATCCCTCCCGAAAGGGGAATCTCAACTACTCCTGATACTACTTATATTGTATTTGCTTTTGGCAGTTCAACCTGTTGTGCATTGGGTATTGGATGTCCTGCGTATTTGCAGTCCCTTTTGCTTATCTTGTTCTTTATCTTGCAACTGTTTGTTCGTCTTTGCTCCTTTGGTTGTCACGTAACTATGTGAAATGTTTATAGATTGTGTCTGGCTATGCCATAACATTTACAAAATACTTGTATGCTGTTATTGATTGTACTGGTTTTGTACGCTAATATTTGGCTTCAAGGCAAAGTAGTATTAATTATATCCTGATTGATGGACCTCTAATTTATACGTGGCCTCTGCTTTGGCTACATGCAGCATAGTTTTTGAAGATTATTGCATAAAAGCTCATCAGAGCAGAGCCATTCCACATTATTCTAAAAAGAATGATGAATATTCACAACATATTCTTAGACAAGTATCTAGTGCTTGTTTGGCTCCCTGTGTTTTGGCTGATACCATTAGGGATCTGCAAACTTTGGTTACTGAAGTTATGCAGATATACTCTGGACCACCGTAGTGGATAGATTTAGTTATAATACCTATTTCATTGGGAAAGTCAAGTTACATGAACATAGGTAATTGGATAATACGGCATAATATTACAGGTATTGAATAATATTAGATTTTGGATAATATAATGCTCCAGTTCTGCTACCTTTATTGACTGAAATGTTGCCAAGTCTCATTACATTTATCACCAGTTTTCAGATCTGGTATTTTATTCCGAAGTCACCAAATACTAAGTTAGATGATTACATGGAAGACTCACATCTCTTAAAAATAAAAATAAGAATGTCCAGCGTTCATGGTTCTGAAACTCAAGCTGGAAGGAGACAAAAAGATCTCCAGACCTCCCTAAATCTTATTTTGTTCCTGGAACTGGCCATGGAAGTGTGTTGGGTGCCCATCTGTCATTCTCAATCCTGTCGGTTGGTCTTTGAATCACAACAAAAGTAAATGCAAGGGGGAAAGTATCCATCAGCATAGAGGTTTTCCCTCTCTTAACTGTACTTTGCCTTGGACACTTTTTCAGCAGCTAACAGTTATGAGAATTATATGTCTTATGGATTTGCTCATCATGAAAGCAATGCATGAAGTACCTCAGGCAATACCTCAGTTCTTCAGAGACGACCTTAGTGAAGACCTTGTATCAATACAAGGTGTTGCCTTTGGACATACGTCTTCCTATTCCAACATTAATTAGATAAAAAGGATAAATAAAACCCGTTTAATGCTTTTTAGAGCAGCAGAAATAACAACATGAAGATCAGTAAAGCTACGTGGATCATGGAGTAAAACCTACCCAAAAGCACCACACAGATATGTCAGACCTTGACTACATCTGTCCAGCTCCAACTGGCTGGATTAATCCAGTAATCGTTTTCAGAGCAGTAACAGATTAACTTGCTGATTTAACAGTTTCCATACTCATGATATTTGTAGCACATTTGCAGACCAGAAGGTGATAGAAAACCCAGTGACAACTGCTAATGGGCCTTGAATATGGGGAACATCAAGGAGATTGGCCTGGTTATGTGATGAGCGAGGCTATTGCTGGCATATGCTGACAGTCTAATACAGAAAGAAATAAACATGAAAACACGAGCACCTCTCGGGGAAACACGTCCATGGGCATCCAACACCACATTGGACAGTGGAATGGCTGATGGAACTGCTACACATGGAAGTTGAGCCACCAAGCCAGGACCCCAAACGTGCAACGGTCAAAGTGAGTGTCCCCTTCCCCAGGACCATGGTGCTCGTCTGGCATGAGTGCAAAGTGTGTGTGTACTGCAGAGCAGAGGTCTTCGACTGGAAATCACTGTCAATGTGCCATATTCACCCTGCTCAGAAAATAAATTTGAAATTCTACAGAAAAGAGTTGTGTGATTTTGTTCTTGCATCCACCCCGGTCCTCATTTCCCTGTGACAAACTGCTACTCTAATCTGACAAGAAATGCTTAAGCAAAAGAACATGTACTTGTATTTTTCCATGATTTTAAAGCATTCTGCCTACAATGTGACTTGGCTAATGTAAAACTCGACTCCCGTCGTCTACTAGTGGGCATGTATTCCAGAAGTCTTTTTGGACAAATAGAGGCCTGTTTCCAGGCAACAAAGAATTTAACAAAATCCAGTCCAAAGCAAGTGCATAAGATGCCGACATTTACCTTAAATAAAACCCATAGAGGAATGCATTCTTCATAAAAATGACCATAGATCTTACTCTAAAACAATGTTATTTGAACAATATCTAAACATTTCCCCCCATAAAAGGTTTCTGCATCAACTTCAGACTGAACTTACAGAAAAACATTTTAGTGTTTGAATATTTAATACGCTAAAATTTGTTAAGCTAACATTTTTCATTTATCACTTTAGAGAAGAATGACACTAAGTTAACTGGATATCACAAAGCAGAAAGTAAATCTGAAAAATTAAGCCTACTGCAGCACAAAGTTATAGCACTAAGAAATGCAAGTTTCCAAACTCAGACACAAACCAAAGTGAAATGTGACATTACTACGACATGGACTCGACTACGGCGGCAGCCTAAGCTCAGGGTTTCCTTATTTAGTTTAAGGAACTGATAGAAGAGCTCTGAAAATGTGTGTAAGGAAACATTCCACATCAATTCAATTATAGCTGGTGACGTAAATACAATCAGAAGAAATTTATTAGTCAGTATGGTCAGAAATCTGAGAGTGGGGAGGAGAATATGAAGCAAGGTAGAGAAGACAGCCTCAATAAGGTGAAGATCACTGAAGCAACAGCAACTGATACATCCTTTCTTTCCTGGCATCATCCGAATGGCCGGATCCTGCCCTTGGGTCACACCAACCCCAGGCAGCGCCACAGGCTTGGGGGGGAGCGGCTGGAAAGTGCCTGGCGGGAAAGGGCCTGGGGGGGTTGGTCAACAGCAGCTGAAGATGAGCCAGCAGTGTGCCCAGGTGGCCAAGAAGGCCAGCGGCATCCTGGCCTGTATCAGCAATAGTGTGGCCAGCAGGGCCAGGGCAGGGATCGTCCCCCTGTACTCGGCCCTGGTGAGGCCGCACCTCGAGTGCTGGGGTCAGTTCTGGGCCCCTCACTCCAAGACAGACACTGAGGGGCTGGAGCGTGTCCAGAGACGGGCAACGAGGCTGGTGAAGGGTCTAGAACACAAGTGCTGTGAGGAGCGGCTGAGGGACCTGGGGGGGTTTGGCCTGGAGAAAAGGAGGCTGAGGGGAGACCTTCTCGCTCTCTGCAACTCCCTGACAGGAGGTTGGAGCCAGGGGGGGTCGGTCTCTTCTCCCTAGTAACAGGCAACAGGACAAGAGGAAACGGCCTCAAGTTGCACCAGGGGAGGTTTAGGTTGGACATTCGTAAAAATTTCTTTATCGAAAGGGTTGTCAGGCATTGGAACAGGCTGCCCAGGGAGGTGGTGGAGTCCCCATCTCTGGGGGTATTCAAAAGGCGTTTAGATGAGGCCCTAAGGGATATGATTTAGTGGGGGACTTGGTAGTGATAGGTTAATGGTTGGACCCGATGATCTTGGAGGTCTCTTCCAACCAGAACAATTCTATGATTCTATGATGCTATGAATGCTTCACTGAAGCTAACATGAAAAAAAAAAAGAAAAAAAAAAAAACAAGAAAAAAAAAGGAAAAAGCTTGCACTGGCCACCATGCATGGATACTGAAGATCCCCACTCTCCTAGGTACACCTCTACATTGCTAAAAGTGGAGATTTAGGGGCTAGTGAGATCTGCAGGCAGAACAACCTTTCATTGTCTTCTTATAGTGCAGACAAAGGGATGAGATGAAGGTTTGTCCCATCTTCAGAGAAAAAGAAAATCTCTTCTTCCTTTCATGGATTTTTATTAGTCATTCTAGAAACATTATTGATGGGAAATAAGACAACAAGTGAAAGATTGCTAAATGTATATGCAATTTATTGTAACTTCTGAAATACATTATTGCCTCCTGAATTGTTGAACTTACAGGCAACAAGAAGAAAAAAAAGAAAAAACCCAAAACAGCAAGAAAAACACAGTCTCTTTTAAGATATTAGGATGGAATAAATTGAACAGCCCCTGGTCATAAAAAAAAAATGCAGGTTTAGCAATGCTGTTACAGTCCTGCCACATTTGTAGAAAAAGTGCTTCTCTGCACTGAAAGCTCCGAAGGTGCTCAGCACATTGATAAAGCAGCTCTAAACCAGCAGCAAACCCCAGCTGCCCGGGCCTCGGGGGAACACGCACGCAGTCAGTTTGTTACAATTTGGCAATTACTTCGGTGGCCAAGCAGTTCGTTATCAGGGATGTAGAAAAGTGCTTTTTCAGGGAACAGGGAAGACATTAACGCCACCAGCACCGCGAAGCCGCAGGAACAGCCCTTACCTGCACTGCTCACCATAAAGCCAGGAAGAAATCTCCTGATTGCGAGGGGTGTTGGAGCCCTCTGTGCTCCGAGAGCGAAAGATCTCAGTTGGGAACGGAAATTGCACGAGCGTTGCATGTAAATAACGGCACGGGCGAGCCATGCCGACCGTGGGCAGCGATTGCGCGGGTCCGGGACCGGCTCCCCCTCGCCTCCCAGCCCCGGGGACGGGACCGGGAGGGGCAGAGGAATTGCTGGGCTGGGGAAGGGCTCTTTCAGCCGCAGAAAACACGTGCTGCGGGTGTTAGGAGAAAGGAAATTAGATATGCAGTAGCGGTGCTGCCAGTGATACTCCGGGAGAACCGGGAGCACGGGCTTTGCCACTGCGACAGATGATTCCCTCGCTCTTTCAGGCGAAATAACCAAATATTTTGTCAGATTAGGTTCACATAAACATATTGCTGACTATACACAAAGCCACGGGGTCTAGCTAACAAACACTGGGGCTCTAATTGGCAGTTCCCAAAATACAAAACCCAACAGTGGCCACTGGAGGGCTCAAACACATCTTCAGACACATTATCCCAGCCCACGGACTGTGCTTGGCCACCAAGCAAAGGTGAGACATAAACGTCGTTACACAACCAGGAGGGAACAGTTGAGGATCTAAACATCAAGCGTTGTGGCTAGCAAGGTGTAATTATGAGGTGGATATTAAGTTGTCCTGAAATTTAATTGGCATATTCCTCTTTCTAACTCCCTTTCGCTAAAGGAGGACCTTCTGCTCCCAGTGGCCACCATTATTACGCTCAGTGCTTTAGACATAACGTATTATCTCTTGGAAGACTCGCAATAAACATCTTTTCCTTTATACAAAGGCTGAACCTGTTCAAGTAAAAATAAAGGCAACTAGACAGTAATTTTACCATTGTCCCATTGCAGCAGGTTAAAGTGTAGTAATCAGAGAAATGTGATTTCTGCTACACCAGATGATTGCAAATTATTATTTTATTCATTTATTTCTGAAGAATTGCCAGAAAGTTTGGTGAAACTAGATAAAGAAGAAGAGGTTAATTAACTAGATATTTAATAGACCTATGACATGAAGGAGATATGACTTACCTAATTGTTAAAATAATCTCTCCTGTATTTTTAAGTGAAAAGAAGCAAAAGGTCTTCACGGATTTTTCTGGGAAGTACTGTCACCTGCGGGTTATTAATCATCTTTAAAAAGCAGCACTCCAGATCAGTGTTTGGATGGAGTTACACAAGCCCATTTAGAAAGCACACTGACAGTACCAGTTAATAATATCACAAACTACTGAGGCTGGTAATAGCTTCCGTGTACAACTAGGTTATAGTTAACGTTGTGGAAGCTGGGAGGCCTCACGCAGGTGGGAATCCACCGTGTCAAGAAAAGACACGAATATGTAGGGTGAGAGGGATGATACTGTCCGCGCGGAGTTGAAATTTTAAGCGGACTGCGATACAACAAAAGAAGATAGGATGGAGTGCAATTATCACTATTTCTCGCGTAAGCAGCAGCGACAAACGTTAAGATTCACAGTACGCACAGGCCACGTTTTCGAAAGGGAACAGCTTTTGAGTGATCCCAACAGGACCAATTCCTGTTAAAATGTCACGAATGGTGCCAGAACTGATGGAGCTCCTGAAACTCTGATCCACGAGAAAAATCACTAGAAATCCATGAACTCACACCTGCTTTTCCGTACACATTTACTGGCTTGGCTGGGTGGAGTTGGAGCATCCTGCTGAAATAGCTGAGCGCACAAATAGGTTCTCAGACACTTCCTTGACGTTGTCAGAAGCACTGACGGATGGATTTCTGTTTCTGTTTGTCCCCTTGGACCACAAGGGTAGTCCATGTCCCCCCACCCTTGGGGGCACATTCCCAGCACTCTCTTCAACTCACTCCAGCCCAGACAGGCCAGGGTTTGTTCAGCAAACTTGTGAAGTGCCGACTCCAAGCCTGCATTTTCTTTTTCTTTGATTTTCTTTCTATTTATATTCAAACTTCAGTCATGAATTTCATCATCAGTTGTTAAGCAATTTTTATTCACGCACTTTTGTAAATATATGCTTATATGTCAAATAGAGATATAAATCTGCATCCATATGTATAAATAAAAATATTTTCTGTTTATATGTATTTGTAACCTTTTAAATATATAAATATATATATGTAAAGAGGGAAAAAGGGATATTCCAGAGGCGCCTCTATGTGAGGCCTTTGAGGTACTTCTGGGCCAAAGAGGGTGGCAGGCGTTCACCAACCAACTGGTCCCAGGGAGTTTGGTGATCACTTGGGGCCAAACAGTGGCTCCCTTGGGGTCATCACCATCCTCTGTCTCTTTCATTTTCCTGTTACTGAGCGGTATGGTTATTCTCTTCTCAGCCTTTTGCTTGTGCCTGCAGCCAGCGACGAAAGTCAGGAAAAATTAATCAAATTAAATGTTTAACAGATGTGTATACTTCTTAATTCCAATAAGAAACTAATTGGCCAGATAATTCTTTAAAGAGCAGGATCAAAGATGCTGAGTCCTACATTCATGAAATCCATTCAATCAACAAAACTGATGAAGAGCCAAGGCGTTCCTCAGCATGGCAATCACCGCCCCCCAACCCAACTTATCCAAAGAAACAAACGGAAAAAAAAAAACCAAACCCAAACCAGAATTTGGCCATATAAAATATTGCAAAGGATTAATTTGATAGGAATCTTCTGAAAACAAACAAAACAATCAATAGCAAAAAGTCAACTGTTCAACAACCAAAAAAGTGATCAAGGAAGGAAAGACAGAAAATGTCTTCAGGAATGAGCTTATGTAGATACCCACACTAAAGGCATGGGTATGGCCTATTTTTTAGTGCATACTAAAAGAACTACTACTTCTAAGGTAATTGTCACTTGACGGAAATACTTGTCAGCTGTCTTGTCACTGCGGAACAGCCCGTTTCTCTTGAATTCAGGAAGAAACAAAAAGCGGGAGGTAGTTTCCTTGTCCCACACTATACTGAGTGAACTATCCCTGGCCTCATTTTTTTGTATGGCAGGACAAGTACTGTCTTTTTGGGCTGTTTTGTTCTTCATTCTACTTTAGCTGCATTTTTCATGGTTCTCCGAAATGAAAACCTCTGTTTTACATACATTTTCCCCAAACTAAAGTTCCTACATTTAAAAGGTTAGAGCAGCCTCGCGTTTGTTCTGAGATAATGAAATGCAACTTTTTCCTGCCTCTATCTTAAATGAAAAAGAGTGGTTAGATCAGTTAGATCATGCAGTTGTATGTCGTATTTTCAAAACATGCTGCAGTGCTTAGCCAAAAAGCTGTCAATAGTGTACTAACAGCATCTCGTTCTAGATAAAGGTCTATTTGAAATTATTATTTGGCTAAAATTTATAGTAAGATTAGTACAAATGGTTAGGATCTTTACCCTGTATTTTGTTGGTCATATATCAAGAGGTTCCTGATTGCTACAGGTTTTCACAAATGAAGTTATAGAAAAAGTCCCAGTTTGCTAATTTTCTTGTTTCGCTATCAAACTTGAATTGTATCATTTCCCACACAATACATATCTGAAACATTACCTTGAAGTGGATTACTAAATCAAAGTTGATGCATAATTAAAACAAGTATTAACAACTGCTGCCACATAACTTAGACTATTACTTTCTTTCCCAGAAAGAAAATAAAAGTCCTGTCATGCATTGCTTGTTCTTGAAAGTGAAAAATTTATTATACTCACAGTCTTGCCTTGTAACAGATTTCAGAGCAAATCATTTATTTTCATCTCAATTTTGTAGTACTTTGTAGGACAGTGGAAAATGCTGGAAACTGAAGTTCCATATGTATTTTCAATATTATTAATATAAATATCCTGAGGCATTTCTGCTAGTCCTGTTTAGTGGCACGGTACTGCTTGGAGTTTAAACGCAGATGCCAGATTTTGCCCAGTTTTGAATCAACTTAAAGTGGACAAATAAAGTACCAAGGTTCTGTAAAAAAACTGTTTCTGGCTTAAGCAACTACCCTGCCTTGTAATTTGAGAACTAAAATGATAAGAAAATAATGTGATACTTTTCATTCTCACATACTGGAATCTTGTACCATTCACTATCTATTAGGTAATTTTTTTGTGTTACATAAATTACACACATACATTACATTAAAAGTAATGCTTGCACTCTCCTCCGAAAAAAAATGATCTATTTCTTTCTTTCTTTCTTTCTTTTTTGTATCCTATAAAGTTTAATTAGGGTATTTAATCCTGTGGATTTTACCTTTCCATTTTAAAATATAGTTTAAAAACGTAGGCTATTAATAGCTTTGTATTCAATAATAAAATTACAAGCTGGCATTTGGTTTTCTTCTGTGACGGCTTTTTAGGATAGTTGGGTGAGGAACTAGAAAACAGAACAGCAGTTTTTCAGGTCCGAGGTTCTCAGTTTATGGTTATGCTTTTGGGAAGAGGAGGAAATGCTGAAAGATGATCTTGATTTTGCATAGAAGTCATTCCCGTATAAATCAATTCTGTTGAAACCCCAAGGTGAGGAGTCTCCTGGCGGGGAATGAGGAGAAACTGTCTGTTTCTGAAAGGACCCTCTGCTGCACTGTGGATACATTAAACCTCACCAAAGCACAAGCTTTTGTATCCCTGGTCATTCTGGACTTAGCTTCTCATTACAAAATTCAAGTGTTACTTGTTTTTTATTATTTTATAGACGAGTTAGTTTTTAAAATTATATTTCATATATTTAATATTTATTATATCTATCATCCTTCACAGTCTGCTTTGTTTAAAAAACAAACAGCCATTTCCTGAAACACAGCTCTGGGAACACTCTTCTGCCCATCGTACACTTAGAAGCATCACATGTTCAGTTGAAAAGGCAATTTTCAGCAAGAAATGTGAACGTGCATGAGTTTCCAAAAGCCAAATGAAGATGGTTCTAGTACTGCTGTTCACAAACATATTTTTAAAAGGCAGAGTGACGACTCAAGTACAAAATGAGAACTTAAAACCTGTCAGGTAACAAACGAATGCTTAAATGCTGTAAGAGGTAATGCCATTTTCCCTGAGTTAAATCAGCGCCTTCTGTCCGTACTCACAGCAGACAAGTTAAAGAAAATAGCACTTACCCCATCCACAAGCCAAGAACGTCTTGTGCTAAAGCTCACCGAGAACCACGCTGACCTCGACTAACGGGATTTATCCTGTCATAAAATACAAAATTAAAAAGAGAAAAAGATAGTCATAGCAGCAATTTCTCCAAGTCAGAAAAACTCTGACTGGAACTCATAAAAAAGCCTTGCATTGATGCCCTCCGGTGTTTGAAATCAGACAAAGAAAAAAGATGTGCAGAAGGGGCCACATTTTAAGTGGGTGGTGTGAAAGACATACTAGCTCTCTTACGGCCACGCAAATGCAAAAGAGTCAAACAATTATGGCTTAGAAAAGAAGCAGCAGTGGAGTCTATGTGCATGCCAGCACCTGAGTATTGCAGACGGGGTAGGAGAACGTAAAGGCAGGAAAAAACAGCAGCTGTCTCTCTTCTAGGTATTTGCTCGTAGCAACATTAGAGGTTTTAGGTCTTTCTATTCTATTAGCACGGTAGAAGCTACATGGAGCTGGTACAAATGGAAAGGTGAGAGGGAAAGCACTAGGTTAAATAACGAAAAAGAAATTAAATTTGTGTACAAAGACTTTGGTGGAAGATTTTTTTTCACTCTTGATCGGTCGTCCTTCACAATCTGGATGACTGTTCCCCAGTCAATTATACACCATCAGATGAATTACCTGACTCATTTGCAGTTAAGGAACACTGAAAGGAAAAAAGTGAAACGATCTCCTGGTGGACACTCTTTGTTCCTATTCAGCTGAAGACCCCGAAGACGACATACGTCAAATAAAGCCTTCCAAGTTTAAAAACGCAGTCCTGAAAATCTCCACGCGGCTCCTCCTTCCTCAGTCACCTAAAGAACTAAATGCGTTGCTCACGGACTGTATTTTATCGTTCTCCTTCACTAAACCCACGTTTCTCGTTGCCACCCGGCGTGTCTCAGAGCGCCTGGTAGCTTGACACATGCCTCGTGCCCGCAGCGCAGCAAGGGGTGTCCCGGCGCTGCCTCCCCCAGGCCCTGTGCGCGTACGGTCAATGCATGTTGCACGTAAACTTCACCAAGCAGCCTGAAACTGGAAGCTGCTGGGTCCCTTCTTTTCTGAATTTCCACGTTCCCACTTAGTTGCTGCCTTTCCCACTCTGACCCAGTAACTCTGGCATTGATTTCTATATAATAAACAGTCCAAAGATTGTTATATGACCTGTCAAGACTGACAAAATGCGCCGCTATCTGAGAATAATTTATAGCCTGTGTTTCGGTCATTCCTCTTGAGGAGTGTAGGTTGATCTCCTCAGGCAAGGGAAGACATGAACATAGTTTTCAGGAAAGCTACAGCAAATGCATGAGATGGCTTCGCTACCCGAACTCCTTCAGTCCTATTAAACACAAACAATCTTTTTCTAGTCTCTGAGAAAACAGGCCGAGGCCTAACCCCAGGCTGCGGAGACCAAGCGGGCAACAGCCTTCTTGCTACCTTTCCACAGGTTGCAGGGTGCGCAGCATTTAAGTCGTAACTGCGATAAAAGGATGAATTTCAGGTTTGTGCTACAGTTATCACTGTGGTGTCACCAGTTCCCTGGGCGGTCTGGGGACTCCCCAGCGAGTCTCTGCGTAAATGAGACCAGGGGCTGACGTGAGACCATGGACAGCTTTGAGACAATGAACCGGTTTGAGACAAAGTGCTTGACAGAACTCCTGCCGCCTTCACAATAAAGCATTTGATTAAATGTCCCAGGATGTCTCCAGGTGGGACTTTCAGCGAGTCCCAGAAGTTCTCCTGCCAGGACCTATACTACAGGGGTCGACTGATGGGCAATGGTTTTGTGCTTAAATATGTTGATTTACACCCTGGATGAAGAGTCCCACAGGGCCAGTGACTCCCCTGGGCAGTTCCAGCTGTAGATTTGACCACACCAAGCAAAAATAGATAATATTTTTGTCAGTCAGTAGACACCTTTACTTGAGCCCACACACTCTTTTCTCTTACTGCAATCCGAACGATCTGAGTTAGCATTTCTTCAGTTAAGCCATTTAATGGGTTGAAAGCGCTTTAAGCAAAAACATTATATCTGGTAAATATTCCGATAATTTCACATTGCAAGAAATATGATAGTGAAAGTGTTTTGGATGACTTGAAAATTTATTATATGTTATTTCATCCAATGCTGAAGGTAACTATCACAGCTTCTCATATTCACCTTCATAAGAAACTCGGCTACATTCTGTAAGTCAGAGTGTGACTCATTCTTTTGAAATTAAAAGAGACTTTTACTGATTATTTTCACATTAAAACCCACAGCATTATTTTTCCCCATCTAATATTATTTCTAAAAATATTCCACTCCAGGTAGCCCACTGATCAGGCTTGTTCCTCAGCAGACTGCTTAAAACCCAGGACAGAAGTTAACAGCATTTTCAGCTACCTATTAGTAGAGAGAAATTAAAAAGTCCCTAAGCATAGATTAACAGAATTAAAAGGGTTATTTTTCAAATTTTCGCCATGACAAAGACTGAGGCATTTGTGTCAACAGCAGCACAAAATATTTCTATAAACATGCTAAAGAATATTGCAGAATATTGGCTGCAAAGGTATTTGGGGGACTTTTTTTTGAACAAGTTATTTTGTGCAGGGGGGTCGGGACAATACAGGGAGACTGTAGAAACCACGACTCTGCTTTTCTAATTCCATTTCAGCTGCCCTAAAGACAGCGGGAAGCAGATGCTCGGTTTCCTCGGGCTCCCTGGCATTTTCTAAACTGCCCCAAGGCAGCTACTCGGAGCCGTACGGAGGACCGTAACACAAGCCAGATCTTCTGAACTCAAACTTCAGAAGACAGCATTGAAAAAACAGAGAAGCAAGCATTTTCGAAGGTGATTTTAGCAGACAAACAAACACACACGATATAATTCACTTAGGAGTCCATTCTTATTTATTTTTTAGAGTTGTATATTGGAGTGTGAAATTAATTTGGGATTTAACCGGGAGAAGTATGGAGTAGCCACTCTTGAAATAGCAAGCCTATTGAACGGCAGGACTTGTGAATAGGAAGAAATAGCAAAAGCCTGTGAAGGACTTACAGCTGATGGCAACACGTATGTCACACCAGGGTCCTTTTCATCAGCTCTCTCTCCACAAGCCTGCAATGAGTAGGATAAAGTCAAAACGACCTTCCTCTGGGTAGCAGGGCTGGGGCCGACGGGCTGGGTTTTTTGATCATCAGAATATGTGTATATTGCGTCTCTAGTTACCACGAGTAATGGCGATATAACTAAGGCAGGTCTTCCCTTTGGAGAGCAGGGGGCGTGTGCCAGTTTTTTAGGCCTATTCATGCAGAACGGTGACTTTTTTGGAACTCTTGCACAGACCCCTGGATGGAACAGGAGTTTAATCCCACTGGCACAGCGTTGCTCCTGTCAATGGGGCGACTCCTTGAGGCAGCAAAGGAACATCTACCAGCCTTTAATCTGCTGAATTTGTCTGTTAATTTCTGTTTGGGAGGCCAGGATACAGTGGGGTTTTTTTCATTTTGTTTCTGTTTTTATTTTAGTCTTACATAATTAAAGATGGTGAAGAAAAAACCTATTTTTCTCCAAAATACCATTTTCCACCTTGTTTATGACTTACATTTTTTTCCTTGGAAAAAAAAATCTTGATTTATACTAGCTGATGAGAATTTTATTAGTTTTTCTTGACAAAACACTTATAAAGAAAGCAAAAGGAAACACTTGTGCCCAAGAAGCAAAAAGGAGACCCAGCTAACTACAGACCTCTATCCCTGTCCTTATTTCCCTGGGAAGGGAGGAATAAAACCCTTCTGGGGTGGGGGGACAGTTTTTCCTTCTGCTCAGCCTCTGGCAGAGGCACTGGGCGGTCCCTGTACCGGGACACCCACGGGCCCATGTCCCCACCCGGGGCTCTGCCCAAATCACGGTCACCGGTGTGCTGGGAGGTTTCTCCTCTCCAGCCTGGGGACCATACCCTGTGGGATGTCATCTCCAGTGACCACCAGCTTCTGACAGTCCTTTAGCTCAGGCCAGAGCATCGCATCTGAATGATATCTCTTCCGACATATGGACCAAATGCTTTTCAGCCAGAAATAGGTATCGAAGTGCCTTGTTTACATGGATATGACTACAAAAAATTACATAACACTTAAATTCCATCTCAAATCATTGGAGTGGAGTTACCTGGAGACAGGATGCTTTCAGTAATCCCTCACTTCAAATGTCTCTTGGTTTTTTTTAGCTGTAAATAATTCAATGTAAATAATTCAATTTGCATAATTCAGGTACAGTGAGGACAAGGTGCTGAACTTTGGACATCAAATGACCTACTGATTTAATAATTCCTCCGCATAGTTCTCCAGTGTCAGGTTTTCAACATCCTGTGAACTACCTATCTCATAAAGAATGGTTCAAGATGTTGATTACACTTAATCCCTAATTTCAGACTTCATACAGAAAATTAAATAAATCCATAATTGCAGGTTCTCCCGAAGAAACAGTTGTATGCAGGAAACAGAGACCTTAATGGTAGTTTAATGGACAATTTCTTGAGAAATTTTGCATCAATAAACAAAAAGCCCGGCCTAAAAATAAATCAAGTGTTTAAGAGCAAAATGATGACAAAAGAGATGGAAATTGATCTAATTTTACAAGGATTTCTCAGTTAAAATATCAACCCAAATTTACTGAAAGACTTCTGAATTAAGAGCATGAACGCTTAAGTCAGGTAGCGTACCTCTTCTGTCTGTATCTCCAGCAACTTCAAGAACTTGGCACTCACAATTATGGATGCAAAAAGAGCACAAATAAAGGAAGGAAATAAGGTCTCTTTGCCTCAAACGCAGCACAGTGCCGACTCAGCCAGACGAAAACTACGGATGAAGCAAAGCACTATAGGAAATAGCACTTGGTGCTGTTAATGTAACATGAGTGAAAGAAAGCACAAGGGTACACATCATGTATCATCCACTATTAAGAAAAGAGATCAACTCGCAATAATTAATTTATCTAAGAAAGTACCTTCAGAAGCCATTTAACATAAAGCCTCAGAGGAAATCTTTGTGGTTTTGTTAACATATGTGCATAGACATTCAGAATGTCACCTCAGCTCTGTGGGCTTGCGGGATAGCTCGGTCTTCAGACTCAGTTTGCTCTTCTCAAGTAAATTAAAATTTTAAATAAGCTTGCAGACAATTTCCTGGTTTCCAGTCCTAAGGTCCAAAGAACGGACCTTAAGGTCCAGCCCAATGAAATTTTCGCAAGGAATGCATTGAGTCCTGTACAGAAACTAATACAAAAAACAAATGCTGAAGTCTGATACAAAGCCTTCATGCTTGCTCTCCGGAGACAACCCGATGATGTTTCTGACGTACCTGATTTCATGATTTCAATACGCAAGATCTTACCTTCTTTGTATCTGTGTAGCATCTTTGTATCTTTGTATCTTCCTTGCCATGAGGGCTGCCTGAGATGATCCCCTGAGGTTAGACTTCATGGAGGATTTATACTCAATACCTGACTTAACAGAAATGCAATTCCTTCCGCTTGCTTTCCTTGGAAACACCACCAGTCGCAGGTCTCGCAGCTGCTCCGTGCACCTCGAAACCACAGGGAGTGACCAGCTTGGAAGCTGCAGAGAAAAAGGTTATTTTCAGGGCTTTTAACACTATTGAACACTGGTACAGTACTCAGCTACGCAATAGCCCTGAAACATTTCCAGTGCTTTAATGGGCTACATGCAACAGAACGATGGTTATGTGACGTCAGCGGGTTTTCTGCACTTTCTGCCTTCTGTTTTTCCGCTAATTTCAGTGTCGACCTTCCTTCACATGAACGGAGCTCTCCTCTCAAAGAAGTAGCCAGTTGTCCTTTCATCCTCTGCTGCATTTGGTACCAGGCAGTTTGCAGGCCAATAGAAGTTGAGCCTGAAGTAGAGGATGTGTCTGGCCTTATTTATCACTGAATTTATCTTTTCTTGTTACTTTCGCAGTGAGCTTTCTCTTATGGGTAAATAAGCACTGGGAGTGATCCGAGGAAATAAGACTTCAGGTAGATGAAGATGAAACGCATGGAAAAAGTGGGAAATTGTAGTGACACCTAAGTGTAAGATAAATTACATCCCGAGGTAGCAAAATGAATTCCCTGACTACACCGTCCATTTGCCATTATCAGCCACTCTGTATATGCAGGAGTAGTCGCAGAATGAAAAAAGAGTGGGTGAGGATAAATTAAATGTCTATAAAGCAGCAGGGAGTGCCAGAACTCAGAAATAAGACACATTGGGGTCACCTATTTAATACTAAAATTCTAAAATATTAAAGGAATCTGACTTAAAGTTTATATTTATCATCTTAGAATCAGACATCTCCAATTCTTCTCATGTGCTTTGTTGAATTATTCCTCCATCAGTATGACAAAGAACGCTGAATAAGGCGAACAAATTTTCTTTTCCAAATTTCCAGAAGATCAGTGGTTATTGCCACATCCCACAGGACTCTAATACAGGTTTTCTTCCGTTAAATGAGTTTTGCGGTAACAGGAAAACACCGACAGGATCAATCCTTACACAGCTAATTGAAATAAAGACACTGGGAAAACAAAAAAGACGCATCAAGAGCAAGAGTTCACGTGCTGAGCTACACGTTTGGAGCAAATCTCATGGAGTTTGATAGAGTTTCCATCCAGCATTTTCAGGCTTCTGTAAAAGACTGTATGTTAATAACTATGGATCATTTTCCTATATGACAGACATCTCAAAATTTATTAAACCTTCTCTCCACTAACAAAACCCTTGTTTTTGCCTAAAGGAAAAATGAAATGAGTAAAATTTAGCTTTTCTATAACACAAAATTATATTTCAATGAGAAAATATTATTAAAATAACCATTTATGCAATGAGGTAATATACATTTGTTTGTAAGTTTCATTAAGGTTTCAACGGTTGAATGAAATATAAAAAGTAGTATGATTATAAATTCAAATACATTTATATTGGTTATTTGAAATGTGTGCAATATCAGCAGCAATAAAATATTATAAAGACAGAAAAAAAATCCACTCTAGAATAATAAAAGATAAACCACTTTCCTGTAAAATCCCTGAAATTGTAGGTAACTTGCAGTGTCCTGCGGAAACACACATATTGAGTATAATTGTACATTTCTGTACATCCCATGGTGTGACGACAATCGTGATCTACTATGAGGGAGCACGACTTGAGTAATTTTTCCCCTCTTTTGAAAGGTAGGTATCAGCAAGCACTGAATTTTCCACACACCACGTAAGTCATTCCAAAAGGATTATGGCAAGTGTATCGCAAAATGTTCAAAGTAAAGGCAGAGGAAAAAAATGCCAGAAATTCCTTGCAGATGGTAAGATCTTATTTGGCAGCCCTCTATTTAAAAAAATAAATAAATAAACAAAAATCTGTGATTTTAGGAAGAAAAGAATTTTACTCCAATTAAAGTCTTAAAATGTCATCTTAGATTTTTTGTTATTATTAAATATTCTATATTAAATATGCTGCATCGAGCACATTTGCAAAGTGAGAAGACACGTGCATGCGTCTGTCTACAAAACTAGAATAATCTCTCTCTGGACATACTTAAGTGAATGTGCATTTTGCTTGAAGCACCAGCATTTTGAAGGCTATAGTTTTGCAATCCATTGTAATATGGAATTTTAAAACAGGTAGGATCAAGACTGTGGGCCTTTCTACGAAATAAAATATTTCAGCATATTGTTGGGACTGCTGACCGTGTTTTTAGGCTGCAGATTTTTGAAGTCTGAAGTTAGTGATGTTGGAAGTCCTTCCATGTCAAAAAGTCAGTCTCAGTGGATACGACCCTGTGAGGCCAGTGACCTCCCAGAAATAGTACTCAAATTTGATATCCCCATAAACTTCTGAGAGGGGGTTCCCAGAGAGTGAGGCCATCTGGATTATTATCTCCAGCAAATGCTGAGCATGGGAATTTCCTGGTCCACCTGGGTGCAATTGATAGTGCTGTGGCCATTGGTTACTCAATTTTATAATGAGTCCTTTAGACAGCTCTCACCCAATTCTACTCTTCCTATTTCTCCCAGAAGTAGATATTCAACTACTGGCATGCAACACTCAAGAGATATCGTCAAATAAATTTGTTGCTAGATACTCAGCAAATCTATTAGCAGCAGAGCGGGTAGCCATTAAAGCCACATAATAATTCTAGCTGTATATCTTCCTAAAATCAGAAACTGATGGGTTTTATTGTGCTTTACTTGCCAGGCTTAACTAGTAAAAAATTCTGTTTACTTAATCATTTTTTAATTTAACCTTGGTTACTAGTTAATAGGTAGCAGCTATTGCTTGTGAAGAAAATCCACAGAATTTTTTTAGTCTATTGTTTTGTGATAGGTCTTCAAATGCCTAAAAACCTTTTAATGGTAAGCAACCCTGAAACACATAAGAAAAGTAAAATGTCACGTATAAACTTATATTTCACAGAAAGTGAATTGAAGACTTAATCTTAAAAATTCATTTGAGTATTGAATGGTACAATTCTGGAGTTAAGTATGTATTTACAATGCAGAAAACAACACGATTGCTTTGTTAAATACTTCGGAGTTGGAAAATTGTCTTCCATTCTCATAAAAACCAAAGAGTATTTCAGTGTATTTTGTAGCCCATAAGAAGGTTAAGAACGTGATTTTTCTCTGTCTGTAATTGCTGAGAAAGACAATGTCCTTTAATACTTTTGCCACAAAATCCCCTCTGTAGATTATGCCTGTAAATCCTGGAGATTTTCCACATGAAACGGTTGAGCAGCCATGAGCAGATTTAACATCTTTAAATCTGCGTCAAACGCTGTTCTTTGGAGGACTTCAGGACCGATGCTTCTCTCAGCTCTTCTGGGCGCATCTTCCTGACACTGCCTCCTCTGGATTGAAAACCTGTTTCTTATTCCCTCTTATAAAATACAGCGGTACTTTGTCGAGGCTGTAAGAAACAGGAACTACTGGAGATCAGGAATATCAAATCCTCTGGGGAAAAAAAAAAATTGTAACAACAAATTTAAAACAGTATCTTTGGTCCGGATTACAGGATTTTATCCCATGATAAGGAGGGCGCAAGGGTCAAGCCCTTAAATTTGCTCAAATTGGTCAACCTTAGAGGTTAGTTTCAGACACCAGTTCCACGTCTGACACGCGTAACCTCTTCCACATCCACATCCCGGTTACCCAGCAACAAGGCTGGTCTGTTAACAGAGCATACGGCCCAAGTCTTGCAAGAATTAGCCAACCTAATAAGCAGCGAGGTCTTTTCTGAATCTACGCTCTTCTACGAGGCTATTCTTAACAGCAGTCGTCTTGTGTATCCTTTTGTCTTTATGTCTTGAGACATAAACAGTCTGACACATGATTCTTTAGGATGTGCTGAACGAGTAAAAATAAAATGCAGCAGATGATTGTCACATAATGATGCGCAGAAGCGTGAGGATGTATTTCAGACACAGAGGCTTCAGCCCACCAACAGCCCGAAGAAGCAGGGGTTAAACATCTCTAAATCCAGCACAAAGCCTTTCTCACAGTCTGAAGGAGGAGATTTCATTCTGAAATGAAACAACTACTTTAACCAGCTATTTGCTACGCAATCTCAATTAAAAAAGCAGGAATGGTAAAGCTATTAAGGATTGTTACCACTAAACAACAGGTGTGGAAAGAGAAATGATATCTTCATGTAGGTAGTTAGCCAAATTTCTGATATCAAGGGTAAAAAAATGTTAGCTTCCCAATCTAAACCTAAAATGAGGAAAATTGTGTTGTATTGAACTCAGAACAAACCTAACAGGACCAGGACTGAAGGCAATGAGAGATCCTGCTTAAGGAGGCATCAGCACTTTCCAGTTAGTCTGCGGTTCAACTTGATAGGCTTGAGATCTGTCGTGGTTTAGCCCCAGCTGGCACCCAAACACCACTCAGCCGCTCGCGCACCCCCCCTCCTCCCCAGTGGGATGGGGAGGAGAAGCAGAAAGAAAGGAAAACTCGTGGGTTGAGACAAAGGCAGTCTACCAGGACAGCAAAGAAAAAGATAATAATAATTATAGTATATATCAACAACAATAACAACAACAATAAAATACAATGATAATAGAATATACAAAATGAACAATGCACAACTTCTCACCGCCCAATGACCCGGTGACCGACACAGCTCATCCCAAGCAGCGATCATGGAGGGAAACGGAGAGCGATCTCGGAACGATCCCGAGCAGCAATCCCACAACAGCAATCTCCCCCGCAGCGATCCCGGAACCACAAGTTCCAGGGCGAGCGAGGGAGGGCAGAGAGAACGAACAGCGTCCAGCCCACCAGCTGACTCCCACTTACATACTGGGCATGACGGTTATGGTATGGAATATTTTATTTGACTGGTTTGGGTCAGCTGTGCTGGCTACACCCCTCCCAGGGTTTTGCACCGGCACATTGGCAAAACCTGGGAAGCTGAAAAACATCCTTGATCTCGTAGCAACAACTAATAACATCAGTGTGTTATCAACATTCCTCACATGCCAAATCCCATCCTAAATCCCAAACACAGTAGCTGCTGGGAAGAAAATTAGCTCCATCCCAGCCGAAACCAGGACACGATCACATTAAATTCTATTGTAATAGCAATCACACATCAGTAAGCAAATACTAGCAAAATCATATTTTCATGTAATCTGTTTCTCTGACCCCCACACTAAATCATTTTTTAGAACAGCTTCATAATCAAAATATTTTACAATACTTCAGGCTGTGATTTTTGGAAATACATTCCCAAATACTCCTACCATTTTGAAGTCAATGTATACATTGGTGATATGGATTGATAGTGTGGTTATCATACGATACTGCAATATGATATTGTTAAAAGGTTTTATCATGCCTAAAAGTACTTTATATTTTATTTTAACTTTTTAATGATTTTTTTTTTAGAATTGAAATAAAATTTCAATGTGAAGATGTGCAGGAAAGTATCATGAGAAATCACGTAATATATTGAAACCTGTAACCAGAAAGGAATTTACTTATTTATTTACTTTACTGTGATGTTTTATAAAACGCTGCACAAATATAATACATTAAGCTTTGTTCAAAAACACATTTGCAAGCTGATTTTGTCTGGAGATTTATAGCGTTCGTCTCTTCCGGTGCTCAGCGATCGTGATGGAATGCAGAATAAATACATTCTAAGTGATTCTATAGCGTACGTGAATTGCCTCCCCTCCATCTGTGAAGACTAAAGAGAAGACTCAGCTATATTTTAATACAGAAATGTCATATCTAATGCGTATGCATTCATATAGATAAAATATGGGCAGGACTGTACGTAGATACAAACAACTGCACTGTAAGCCAGGACAGAGCTATCTCTATCGATGGTATTAAGTCATGTAGTTACATATACACACCAGTATTCTGCTTCCAGAGTCTTCCACGGGCCTTTTGGCCCCCCCTCTTCTTTATAAAGTCACGGCTGCTTTTTCATTAATGTATTTTAGAAAGAAACCTGGCAAAAAAGACCCTTCACTGTTCTCCTAAGTCAACATATTTCGGTCTTAAGGATTACAAGGAGCAGTGATAACCATCAGACGTAAAACACATTAAAGGTCCAAGAACACGTGACCTTGTTTTAGACATAACCCAGGGCTGGAGGTACTTGCGTGGAGCTTGCTGTTTAAGTGTGGAAAATACGAACGATCGCACGCTGGTCCAGATAATGAGAACTGCTGAGAAACATTATATAAAGTCCACTAAGCTATGACTCTATTTAGTCTATTGTCTTAATCCTTAAAATATCTCCTGAGATATTATCATCCTGCCCACTCGCCGATCTGCCCGTGTTCTGCTATTCATCAGTTCTGGAGGAAGCTAGAAAAGCTCCGTTATTTGCTGTACACTCAGTAATAACTGTCATTGATTTTTTTTTTTTTTTTTTTTTTTCAATGGTCACTTTGACCTGTAAAAAGCACAACGAGTCATTTTCAACCTACTGGCACTGACAATCCTGAGTGTCTGATCTGCCTGTGGCTGGATACAACATGTGTTCATACATAAACAGCGCACGATTCCAGATCTAAGTTAAACTTAATATCTTTTTATTATAAAATGAATATATTGTAGCCATAAATACAAAACCTTCATCACAAAGATTGAAGAACAATATGTTCACCAAATAGTACATTCTGTGACCCTACAAACATCAAATATTTTAAATTACAATTTAACCTTCTAAATATGCCTATCATATTGTGCAAAATCCTAATAATACCTAAAATCTTTCAGGTATGTAGGAACTAAAAAAATCAACTGCAAAATTGTTAAACACATTTTTACTGTATCGCTGTAAACTAAGCTCTTTTAATCTCTTCTGGAAACAGTGAGAAGTGATATGACTCCATCTTGGGAACTTTGTGCTTGCTTAATGGAGGGCTCTGCTCTGCTGCTCCAATTTGCCTCACTAGTAGTTCCAGGGAGCGTAAAGTCTACGTTTCACACAAGGACCATGACAGAAAGCAGCTGTTCAAATCAGTTTTGTCATCCGTTTGGACAACAGTTTCTTTGGAAAGGAGACTTTTCCCGGTACGCAGGATGATGTAGTCTAACGTAAAGTGAAATCTAAAATTTCGCTTTTATTCAAGACCCTGGATTTGGAAGGGTACTGGAGAGTTACTTGATGCCAACTCTTATGGGCCACCATCCTGCAGTCATCTAGGTCAACTGCTAGATTATACCAGAATCGGCTTCACGGGCCAATAAAATAGGCAAACCAGTGATCCGAAAGGATTATAACCGTGATCCTTCTGAAAAACATTCTGGGCATGGTGTACTTTGCGTGGAGGCCACTGCTCCCTGCAACCTACATCCTAAAGACTGGTGCTTTTAGCAATGGCCTCTACACAGCCCTTGTAAAGACGCAAGCAAAATATCAACATATGCTTTGATTAGAAAGTAGAAATATTTACGTAAGAAATTACCCTTTTCTGTAATTAGTACATATGATTATTCTATCCTGCGACTGAAGTAGCTCCAATTAAATGATTTTAAAATATTAAAACTTTCATATATAAAAAAGACAACTAAAAATAAATTTATGGGATTTTTAATCTTTTATGCATCAAACCTCATTTGTTACTGCCACAAGAAGAAATACAAGTGTTTTATTACATTCATTACAGAATTAAGGTGGATAAGACTGATAACCAGCCAAAAATAATTCTTTGAGCAATACTGATAACTGAATATGGCAATAGCTCACAGCCGTCACGGAAGAGCATGGTTTCCATGATTTAGGACTGTAACGAATAAAATCCTGCCCTTAGAGCTGTGCCAGGACTCACCGGCAATACGAAGCTACCAGGCAACGAAAGAGCCCGTGAGACTGGCCAGGTTACAGTGCCAGTGCTTCGAGCAATTTGGGGTTTCTTGTCCATCTAGGGCTCATTTACACATTTGTGCAAGATAAACACAAGCCGTTGTGCAATATTGTGTTTATATTGTGAAATATATTGTGATTATATTGTGAAATATGGTCAGTATTGCTGGAGCAAGCTGAACGGGCCAGATTCATCATGCCGTTTCAAACTGTGCTGAAAACAAGCCTTCAGTGAGCCTTTCCTCCGTGGACAAGTCTTAAGGCTCTCACAGGAACAAGACGGTGATTTTTATTTCCAACTACCTAGGGAAAACATCCCTGTTAGACGGGTAGAAAACGTCTCTACCAGAAATGAATCTGTTGATGCAGAAGGCATACTCTTACCATACTCGCAGCTGAATATATTATGGAAGATTTGTTAGCAAAATAATTTCCCTGTCATTTAATTTAATGTGGTTACTCTTGGAAAAGCTAACTTCAGGTGGGATTATTTTAGGCTTTTGCTCTGCTCCCTCAGCATCCTCTGGGTGCTGAGCAGCCGGGCAGTCAGTGCCTGTGCTAATACAAACACTGCCTCGCGTTGTAAGTTCTATGTCCACGGGAGACTTATTTCAAGGCAGCATTTCAAATGACCTGCTGTACATTATTCTGTCTGCCCCGAGCATCACTTGAAGGATATTTTCTAGTGAAGTTTTATGGTCTGGCTGAAACTCTTTCAGCATGCTTTCTAAAACTGAACCAAGGACACGGCTTGCGACAATGTGCTCAATAAGGTCAGGATTTTGAATGGGACAAGGGTTAAATTGACTGGTTGGAGCTCTTCCAGCACAATCTGCTATTTTCCAACTTCTGCGTGACACACCAGGTAGCAAGACTTACGTTCACCTTTTGTAGTGCATCTTGTAACTAGGGAAGAAGGCTTTATTTTTAACTGTGCGCTCAACAATATGTCAGCTGCGCAGCCCAATCAGTAACTCACGGAGACACGTAAGACTCAAATATACATCATTTATTTCTCAACTGTCTTGTTTATGCATGTGTTTATAGACATGTGCAGATATTTCTGCCTCCTGTTTCTGGAAGTGACCTGTCAGAATATAATCAGAGCTTCGTCTTTAAAAGCAATCACTCCTGTTCCTCCCCATAAAAACTGCAACCTGCAAAATCTTCTATATCTCCAACAGCAGTCATAGACAAAAGAGACCAGTTTTGGCCTAGAAATGCTGAAATTCAGTTTGAGTTGCTAGGTCTGTTTCTGATAGGAGCTGAGATTTGATTTTATGAGTTTCAAAATTAATCTCTCCTTAACCTTTTTATAAAGTCTCAGATGGGATTTATGACTTAACTATTGTGCTTCTTTTTTGTCCTGTATAAATCACAATTCTGCCAAAAAAAATATGTGGTGTGTAGATATGCTTATCTTACAACATTTTTTTCTTACAATTAGTGAAAGTCATTAATCTCTAACGCCAACTGTCAAAATAAATTAAGACCAGGAATGAGCAGCTATTTTTTCAGGTTGAGTCTTGACTAATTATTCTGACATTTTTGCAGGTATTTTTACAGAGTGCAGCGACCCGAAGCAGCCAATGGATGCAGAAGGGTGAGAGGAAAGGGAGGGCAGAAACTCTGCTGAAGGTAGCGTGGGACGGCTCAGCAGGTGGTGAAGTGCCACAGGGCTTCCCAGCTCCCGCGGGAGCAACAGACTTCGCACATCAGAGACCTCCGCTGGGGCAGAGCCCGGGATAGAGACACGGCCCCGTGGGTCTGCGGTTACAGGGACTGCCCGGTGCGTCCGCCAGAGGCTGAGGAACAGGAGGTGGTGTCCTCTGAGAAGGAGGTGCAGGTTGGGGTGAGCAGACTGTGCAGCTTCCATGAGCCGTTTCTTCCAGGAGGTATTTCTACACTTCCACGAGGATGAACAGAAGATCTACAGGGTCTTCATGGAGACTCTGCAGAGATGAAAACATGAATCTTGCTTTGCAGCAAAAGAGGGAGAGACAGAGGTTATGCTTGATCACAGGGCAGATGGAGGGAGTTATCAACTATCAAAGCCAGTCAATCAGCATCCAGAGAAAGGCAATTGACTTTAACCCGTTCACTACAGCAGGTAGTAAAAAGGACCCTGGCATGAGGCATGCGTTGCCAGCGGATACAAGTCCTTCACACAGGATTTTACTTGGTCTTGCTATTTGAAAAGTGTCTACTCCATACTTGTTATGGTAAAATCCCACGATAATTTCACTCTCCAATATACAGCTCAAAAAGTAAATAAGAATGGACTCCTTTGTGAACTGTACTTTGGTTAAATGAGTAAAAATGATAGTTAAGGAGATGAGGAGGATTGCTTGGGTCTTAATCCTCTTCATAAATGCTAATTTTGTAAACACCTGAATAAGTCAATAAAACCATTTATGCTAACATTTCAGCACAAAAAGAGATATTTCTGCACTTGCAAGAGTGATGAGAGAGGCTAAGCACCAGATATTTTGGAGCTTTACAGTTTATAATATTCCTAGACACCAGTTTCTCTCTTCCTGATGTCTGTTTTCTTTGTTATTGACATCAAAGCCCTACATAGCTCTGAGAGCAGTAAAACCACAGAAAACCATCTGGAGCAGAACCTCCAGGTTTTTACAGGGATGATGTGAGGCTCTTCAGGAGATTCTTCTTTCCCTCTAAACCCACCGGCTGGAGAGTGGAGGTCACCAGGGAACAGCCGCTGGGCTTGTTTAGTCTTCAGCTTTGCTGTGTGAATGTCATGTACCCTGAAAATAAGGTGCTCTTCTTTCATAAAACATTCATTTTCTTGATGGACTAGGAACGGCCAAGGGTACCTTCACTCTGTTTCCCTGAAGTTCTCAGACAACTTGCTGTCTGTTCCCTGACAAAGAGGCACTCGGCACAGCTGCAACGTTCCGTGAGTTGAAATCCAAAAGGATTTCATCATTTAGGAGCAGCCAACTACCTCACACTTATATGCCTTATTAAAAAAACTTCAGTGGAGCACAATTGACTTTTCTGGAATCCTCAAGCTCATTAAAGATCATTATCCATCAAAAAAACTTGTCCAAAGTTTGAAGTCAAGGCTTGCATTAAAGACTAATTAACAAAGTGAATGCCCATTTAGACAACCTTGCAAAACAAAATCCACCTAAGAATTTGACCTGTGAAGAAAACATTGTCTAATTGATGCTCATGTTTGTGTACAAACACGATGCAAACTAATGAGTAGCCTGACTTTACATTTCTGCCCAACTTTACTGCTCTTTCAGGTGATACTTTAGAAGAAAATAAAAGACTTGAATAAATTTAGTCTGAAGCCGTTAATTTGCTATGTGCATAAAGTGGAAAACAAAGAAGATTGCTAAGGGAAAGCCCAGACTCCGTGGAGTTTAAGAGCCAGGGGATTTCTCCCTTTATTCTCTATGTGCATCTGCCGTCATTCCTCTTCATGCTCCTGGCCGGTAGTGCGGCCAAGCGCAAGTCCCAAAGACGCAGGTACATACACATGCGTACAGCCAGCCACTGAGATCAACACGATTCCCCCGTTGTCTCCATTTTCCCGTGCTTATTCTTCCCTCTTCCTCCTCGATCCCCCTCTTCCTCCACCCTTATCTCCTCCCAAAGGAACAACCTGCCCGTAATTACTTCACCCCCAGTGGTCCCACTTTTGCTACACCTGTGCCCAAGGTGGGTAGTTCTCACAAGGTCACCTAAGCACTGTTGGCCTGCCAAGATGATCCCCAACACTCCCCATCAAATATCTGTGAGGTTTGGCCGTTTGTCACACATCTCCTCCTTCAGCATCTGTGAAGCCCAGCCGCCCCTCGTGGTGGTCTCTAACTTCTGCCGTCCTCCCTCTGCCATTTCTTTCAGCCAGAAATTTCTCATGTCACATCCAGGAGTTTCTCCTATTCAGCTGGCTAAACCTCAGATCAGGGCCTAATCGTCTAGACGCATACCTTAACAAAGATAATTTTTTAAAAGATAATAAGCATTCTGATACATTTTCAAAGTTTTTCTTAATATAACTACAGCCACTTCGACTTTTCCTTTTTCTTATGGCGAAGGTCAGAATGAGGAGTTGGAATTAAAAATAAAAATCCCCCCTCATATTAGTTTTTTATTTTTGCAATATTTTTGTAGACTACAAGAAGAGCTTAAGTTTAAATCATTTCACTATCTCTGAACTTAGTGTTGTTCGGTGCAAGAGACCATGTTGTATTTCCAGACCTTAGCGGCCTTTTTTGTTTCCAGAAGGAGTGAATCCTCTGCACTGTTGTTCTGCTGTGACTACAAGAACAATGGATTTACACTGTTCTGAAAGAACCTATAATCGCTTTGCCAGCAGAGCCGGGTTCTGGATATAAAGCTGAATTATTGATACCATGGGGGAGAAAAACAACTAAGCACAAAAATATTTAGCAGCTTAGAGTCACGTCATATTCCCATGCCACTTTCTAAGACACTAGTTAGAGGCTCTCATTTACTACATAGAATACATTTCTTCTTTAAAAAAATCCATTTTACTAAAACTTTAAGGTAAAGTGAGATATTTTATGAATTTCTTTTTTTTTTTTTTTGTTTGAATATCAGTATTGACCAACTTAAAACTGTCAGAATATCACATTTGGAAATTTTAAAGGTGAAAACTAGGTCTTTTTTTTTATTTTTAAGGGATGAAGAATGTTCTAGGAAGTTAATAACATATGCAAAGCAAGAGATCTAAAGGCAGGAGGGAATTCATATAAATGGACTGCTTAATCTTTTTCCACAGAAAATGAAGAAAACCAAAAAAGGTTATATAAGATTTTATCAGTTAAAATAATCCGATTGTACACTCAATATTAACCTATACAATGTACTCACACTAGACCCTTAGTTAGGATTCTTACTGAAACAAGGTCATTCCTCTACAAATACAGAAACTTCCACTGCTCTGTGTTTAAATCTGACTGATCTACCAAAATAAATACACTTCCGAACTCGCCAAGCAGGACGAGTGCCCTATACTGCAATCCACTCAAGCATTCCGATAACATCCATTATTTGATAGCATCTTCTGGAACATTTTCCCCCCCAAAAAAGGCATGTACTGACAAGATAAATAAAGTACAAAATCACTAGTGTTAATTCACCAGAAAAAAAACGTTTGCAATAAAAAGCTAATTTTCCCAAAGGTGACAAAAATGAGATTGCACCTTGTAATTCTGCAAAGACTCATGGCCGCTACAGGAGAGTGTAAAGAGAAAAGAATGTGAAATCCTACGAAGTCAGTTCTTTATCTAATCTCAATTAGACAATTTCAGTTCTCAGTTTTGCCTGTAGGTATCCGTTAGTTTAAAATCCATACATTTATTGCATTTTCTATTCTGCTGGAACCAAAATGATGATATTAAAACCGACAGTATCATACACAAGAAGTAATCGTACTGCACAAGAAAACCGAAGTGCGCTCTGCTTTGTAACGGGTAACATCACGGAAACGATCGCCACAGGATAGTCTGAAAACTGTTGCGTTTACACCAACTGCCTGGATATTATTGTAAATCACCACACCGTAAACCACTTAACTGCTGAATCAGGTATTCAGAAAAGCCTAATGGCTGTTAAACCTGTTGGATTTTAAAACTGTATCTCTGGGTATTATAAAGGCCTGTAAATATCCTAATTACAAAACTATTAATGAAATATGCAAGTTTGTTGCGTATCAGCATATGCAACGAGATAAATGTGATTAGCTATGAGTGCTGTCATCAGTTATCAGTGATAAATAGAACAATAATGGGATTTTCTGAGTGTCACATATCTCCCCAAATACCTCTTTTAGATTAAACAACCCAAGCTCTTTTCTTCAATAACTCGACCACATCTTAATTCAATGAGTCTCTTTTGTGTGCTCACTTCTGCTGAAGGAGTTTTGGGAAGTAAAGGGAAAACATTTAATGATTTCAAGGTGCCGAAGATGAATAGCTTTATCATTACCTATTGATTTAATACATATCTATGAACTCTTTAAATGCTAATTTCTTTACTATCAAATTAGTAAAAGCTCAGCAAATATTCCTTGCAAGATACTTACTGGTGCGGAAAATGCCAATATTTGAAAAAAATTAGGTAGATATTATATTTTTATATTTGTTTGGGTACAGAAGGGGATAAGGTATTTATGTCTTCATTTCAACTGTTTTCCTTGGTCTAATGTAAGTTCTACTGCCTGAGGAGCAAATTCATTAAGAAAAACATAGGCTAACTATGAGCAGTAAATAATGCCTTTTACAAAACCTAAGCATTCCATAAGAAAAATTTCAGATTTCCATATGGGAAATAAAAATGGTGGTTTCTTGCCAGTAATGAGATAATCCTTATAGACAAAATGAATCCACTCCCTTCAAAGTGTAGGAAGTACCTCACATGAAAAAAATGCACATTTTCTACTTTATTTATTTTGATGGAAGTTGTTTGAATATCTAATCCAAAGAGGTCTTATCCCCATTTTTTTTCTTCCTTGTTTTATCGGTTCAGGAAGAAACCCTAGAGCCAAAGACACAAAAGCCAATCTTTTAAAAAAAGAGTCATTTTCACCGTAAGTATATAAATTTAAAAAATTTTAAGATCCCTCCCTTTGAGGGACAGATCTTCAAAACGTCTCAGAGATGCCTGTAGCGCACCACAGTCCTTTGCGTCACACTGTCTCTGGGCCACCAGCAGAAAGTCTTGGGTTGAAGCCCAAGGAGAAGCAATGTGATTAGATCAGGACAATGTCCTTAAACATCTAGTCTTTTCCAACGAGGGGCTCCTTCACCGCTTTTCAGACAGCGCTGCCTTTTCGAGCTGCAGATCCAGCAGTATCTGCAAGGCCGAGGAGAAACAAAACCCCACAACTTCGAAAAGGCTTCGGGCTGGCATGACAGTGCAAAGTCTTAGGATCTGTGAGGGCTTGCCTTAGCCTGAACTGTTTTGAGAACTTCCTAGTGGTCAAGTGCCACTTGTCTAAACTCTCTTGCCTTAAACTCTGGGAACAACATATACACAAATTGTCGCATAATTTGAGCCCTGGATGTCAACCAAGGGTGGAAGGGGCTAGTTTTCAGTGGCGAGACAATGAGAAGGAAGTAGACTGTGCTGAGAGAATTTATGGAAATAATTTCCAGTGTACTCAAGAAGGAAACCCCTCCACCATGACCATTGCGTTCCTCCTGTCAAAGACAGTGGGGTGATGGTAAAGACTGACAACCTACCCCATCCCATTCTTCTTGAGGAAGACTGAAGTGTAAACCTTGGCACAGAAAACTGTGAGAGTAACAATGAAAAAAGAATTTTTTTATATAGGAAGGCTTTTTATATAATGATTTTCATTATGTTACTAATGAGACGTTTCTGTACTGATTAGATCACTTGGACTATTAAAACATTTAGACTGTTAAAACATTAACCAGAGTAACCATAAATTTTTCACTCCATAGTGTGCCTGTGGTGTGTTCTTTTTACCTGTAACAAGGCTTTGAGTGTCAGAGGGTTTTATTTCACCATGACCTTGGGAGGAAACAACAGGGCTGCTGCTATCAAATGTTCTGTGTTTGTATAAATCACCGACCAGTCTTTCCCAAGGATTAGTAACTGTGTGGGCCTTTGGAGGTCCAAGCCCAGAGCAAACCCACGGCAGATCGCCAGCGGGGTGGCAAGTCCGCATCCTTTGTTATCTCTGTTTGCAGTGGCCGTTGCCTTCATGAGTGACGTTACACAGAAAGATGGGACAAAGCCCAGCTCAGAGTAATCTCTACTTCTTTGTTTGAAAAAAATGCTGGACAATAGGGAGAGACTGCTGAATTCCATTCCTAAGATATTAAAAACCTGTGAGATGTTAGTGTGACACCCCCAATTTCAAGGCAGAGTTTATTTCTGATGTGTCTAACTCACCGAGAAATACACCTCCCATAAAGCATTTGCCAGAAATGTTTATGAGTGACTGGGTCCTTTACAATGTTAAACCTAGCATAAATATCTCAACAAAATCATTTATTATGCCTTGCTGTTTTCTACACAAGCTCAGGAAGAATAAAAAATGTAGAAAAATAAGGAAAGTATGGAAGTCTCCTTAAGATACTGCAGTATTGAGCATAGTAAAGACAATGGCCAGCTGTGAAGAGCTGTAGAAAGCATTCATGACACTGAACATCTCGTCAAGTAAGCCACAGATCGAACTGAGTTTAAACAAATGTAAAGCAACACCCATGGAGAGAAAAAAATCCTCATTTTACCAATTACTGCTACTCAGGAAGAGTTAAAATGAAAATAATTTTTAAAAAAATAGAGACATGGATGATGGGCTAGACTGGTCAGCTCCAGTATAACTATTTGCATGTAGCACATTGATGTCAAAAGAAAATGAGAATGATATCACAGAATCACAGAGTGGTGGGGGTTGGAAGGGCCCTCTGGAGCCCACCCAGCCCAGCCCCTGCCAGAGCAGGGTCACCCAGCGCAGGCTGCACAGGGCCGCGTCCAGGCGGGTTGGAATCTCTCCAGAGCAGGAGACTCCACACCCTCCCTGGGCAGCCTGTGCCAGGGCTCGGGCACCTCACAGCGAAGACGTTTTTCCTCGTGTCCAGGCGGAACTTCCCGTGTTCCAGTTTGTGCCCGTTGCCCCTTGTCCCGTCGCTGGGCACCGCTGAGAAGAGTCTGGCCCCGTCCTCTTGACACCCGCCCTTGAGATATTGATAAGCATTGGTGAGGTCCCCTCTCAGCCTCCTCTTCCTCAGGCTGAACAGCCCCAGCTCCCTCAGCCTTTCCCCACAGGAGAGATGCTCCAGGCCCTCAGCATCTCTGTACCCTCCGCTGGGCTCTCTCAGTAGCTCCTTGTCTCTCCTGAACTGGGGAGGCCGGAACTTTTACAAAAAATATCCTTCTACAAAAAATACCCTTTTACAAAAAAACAATGCATGTCATTTTCATTGGTATGATCCCAAACTTGTCTCAATGCAAAGTCAACCCTGTTCCAGCACTTCAGGCAGCAGTGTTGCACCGTTACATTTCCCCTTCTGAAGGGTCAAGCCTCCAGAAACCCTGCTTCAAGCCTAATTTACTGTGATCAGCCTTGCTGCAGGGAGCCTGAGGCTACCACGTGCCAGGTTCTCAGGCATGTCATATTCCCTTCTGTTGAGCTGAGACCCTTGCAGTCATAAATTTGGCATCTGGAAGTTCTGTGCCCGTTGTCACAAATTTTTGAACTGAAGAATTTCATTGAGAGAGCCTTGGAATGAAATTTCTACTTCGTACAGAGTAAGGAGAAGCCAGAGGGGCATGCAATGATTATTTTTCTAAAACAAAATGTTTTCAAAACCAAGTATTTGGTTTTACTATGTTCACAGAAGTCTGAAATTAAACAGTGAGAGAAAGTAACCTAGGCTGAAAATTAAAGAAAAACAATGATCAAAAATTCAGAGACCCAAGTGCTCTTTCAGCTTCGAAAGAGTATTGCAAGCAGGATTATCTCATCAGAATTGTTTTCCTAATATTATTTCTAATGCTCTCTGCCTGCAAGTACTGCCTGGGTCTTCATAGTTTTAGGCAGCTGTGATATCGTTTTATCAAGAGATAAGGGGTTAAAATATCATGCAACTACCATATATAAAAGCATCTTTCAATCATCATCATGTAAAAGAAGAAAACTCCACAGAGAGATTGTGCACAGAAACGTATCTGCTTATTTAACTTTCTGTGCTTAATCAGAAGACTGTTTTATCACATTATGGAATTCGGGGGAGGACATTTAATAAAGAATAGGTTTACAAAAACATTCATAAATACTACAGGTCAGGTGGTTGTATCAGTCAAATATCACAGAAAAGTGCAGTCTGAACTTTCCGAGGATTCTGGCAATTTGCTCTCTTATTAGGAGTTAGTAGAAAGTTACTCATTAGTAACCACTGGTTTTCAAAAAATGTGCATGGAAATCACTAATCAGGAGTAGGTTTATTTGTGCTCAGTCGCTTAAGAATAGAAAGTTTTGTCTCATGTTAACCAGAGAAGGCATATTTTGCTTCTTTTTTTTTTTTCCATTTAATGCAGAGCATTAGACAATGTTCTTATTACAGGATTTCTGACGTTTTTTCAGTTACTTCTGAAATACAACACAGATTCCTGGGGAAAAAACACTGAAGTAAGAGAGAAACTGGAAATGAGTGACTAAAAACCAGTACGTACTGTTTACCGTAACTTTTCTTCTCTTCAAAAGTGACCTGTCTATATGATCTATAGTGGATCTATACGGACATTCTGCGGGTCACTCCAAGCAGTCTGTGCTAACCAAAGATTCTGTGTCAAGGGGTAAAACTAGCTGGTCAATGTATAGTCAGCACTTGGTGGATGTATAGACAGAGACCCAGGTAACTACAGGGCACTGAATAAATTTTCCTCAACACAGTCCTGAAGTCACTCGTCTGACCAAACGCCTCTGAGAGGTACATGCCAACATCCACCAGACATAGGTTGCTATTTGCGGTGGGTTCCCAACCCCCTTCCAGTGGGGTGTGGACACTGAAAACAAAGAGAAGTTCCTACTGGCATCAAGACCATGAAGTACATAGTCATAGAGGACACAGATGAAAAAAAAAAACGACACATGAAAAAAAAAAGACATATCCTAATTAAGAATAAAGTCTATCACTGTCACGAAAGGAAACTTGGAGCAGGTCCAAGTAGACACTTTCATAACGAAAGAAAATAAGGTACGTTAGCCACACAGGACCGAAGTGACCCATACTCCTAGCAGTGGAAACAGGAGTGCGAAATGGTGCCTCCATGAGCAAAACAGGAGCTGCTCAGAACCCAGATGTTTAAGCAACCAGCTCATCAAAGCCAGCAGCAAGGGAGTCACAAAGCATTGAGAAATGCTGACAGGAGGATGTGCTTTGAGCAGCCTTGTAAAAGACTCGTTTATTGGCTCATGATTGTTAGACATGAAAAAGAAGCAGACCCTGAAAGACTCAGAAAAAGTCCAAATTCTTCCCACTACGGTAAGAAACCCCAAATAACCAGGAGGACTGCAGGGAAGCAGGTGGGGAGGGACAGAAGCCTCAGGGAAAGCCTGCTCCTCGCACTGTGAGCTTAGCAGCCTCTTTTCCCCTTGGAGAAGTAAAGCTCCCAGCAAGCAGAGGGTGAACTGTGAACCCTTAAAAAAAACTTGGAGGAACTGGTCGATAGAGACCTTTTAAAGGGCAGGTTCTTAGAGCACTGCATCTCCTTCAATACAACACGTTACACGGGGTAGAAAATGGGCATTTACAGCGCTTGTGAAAACTCGACTCTGTCTTAAGCTGGGCTTCCAAAAGCGTGCTTCTTTCCTATACATTCATTTGAATTATTAAATATATTCTTCCATTTGCAACAGGCTTAGGAACAGTAGGAAAATATTTAGCGCCGTATAGCAGTTTAAATAGTTACTCTCAGTGGAAGAGGAGAGATAATAAGAGAAGTACAGAATGAACAGTTTGTCATAACGCCATGACTTAGATGTCAACCTGGAGTAAGGACTCCTGCTCAGGATATTCCAAAGAAAAATAAAATAAAATAAAATGCAATACAAAGAACAGTAAGACTATCGTTTACAAACTAAGGGTATCTGTACACTAAATGCACCAGAAGACAAAGCTCAAATTGCTTCTTCGTACTTGTCATTTAAGTAATAGACAAGTTCGTAATACCTAGAGAGGAAGCACCTACAGTGCCAAGGAACTAATTTTGTTCCTTTAATTATCCTTTCTCTGTACATCTCTCTGATAATGTGATTTTCCACTGAACCGAAGACTGTGAATTTGTATTGGATACAAATATATTCCTTTTTAAAGGTTCTCCTACATAATCTTCTGTTTTCCCATGTTTCTAGCATATATAAACTGAAGTCTTGAATGATTTGGTTAAAATACATGAATGTAAATGAACGGGCTCAGATTTTTGTGCACGTCTTGTCAAAGTTCTTTGTTGTTTGTTCCACAGCTTTTAGACCGATGAAAATTGCTCACACTGGAGAATGCTTCACAATAATTTTTGACATACAGTACGTCAGAAGTCTTCAAGCGTTTCAAGTCTGGACATGACAATAGATTTCAGATTTCTGTTTTCCAACAAGGCTCTGACAAGGCATGTTGACAAGAACAGAGAGAATGAAGAAAAAAACTAGAAATCTGGCGTTAATACATCATATTTCTGCTTCACTGTGTACAAGTCCCTCTCTAGCTTAGAATGTTAAAATGTGACTACTCTGTGTTGCAACTGAATACATATATTTACACATATTGGTTGGGGAATTAAAGGACACTGCAATGAAAGTTTTGGGAAAATTGCTGTATCTGACAGGAAAATGGAAAGTAGAAATTAGATACCAAAAATCTTCAGATTGCGTTTTCAGGATTATCCCAATTACGAAGAAGAAAAGGATTGTATATGACTCGCTCCTATGGGCAAAAAAAGAAAGGGGAACATGAGAGAAAGAGTTAAAGCCACACAGATGAAGGCCCCGAGTCTGAGGGGTGAGAAGGAAGGAATCAACACTGAAACCTCTCAGTGGACACACTGGCTGCATTATATAAGATCTTACAAATCATAATTACTCCCAAAACAAAACGAACACTAATGAGTTAAAGGTGAAGAGGCAGAAATGCTTATTCTTTGTGAAAAATCAAACATTCAAGGCCTAGATTTTGAGAGAGAAGTTTGCGCACCCCCTGGCAGAGCAACATGACCGAATGCTGTAAAACCGCCCGATTGCTTAGACCAAACTGGAGAAAGGTTACCAAGGATTCGCGTAGAAACCACCAAGACCCTCTGAGTTAGTCTTAACTGAACGGAACGACCCAGAGGAGCTGGGGTCACCCCAAGGGATGGGCCCAGCAGGGAGCAGGTGGGGAGCATGGTGCAGCTATGGGCGAGGCAAACCCAAGTGCGTTGGGACTGCGCGAGCATACATCAGCACGCCCGCGAGTTTTCGTGTTCACCTCGTTCACGTGAAACTTAAGGTTCAAGGTTGAGTTGATAGCGTCAAGGTTGTACTCGCAGTATAAGCGAACCCTTGCAGTCCTACCGTTCTGCCGTGCCTCCTCATGCACGCTCGTCGGAGGGAATTAAAGGCCGCGCATGTTGAAATTTCAATGGTGTGTCCAGAGTATGAGTTTCCCACCTTGCAACACAAATTGACACCAACCAACACCCCGCTATATTTTGCGAAAAGTCATTTGAAGCTAAACATTACGTACATTAAGCAAGCTGACGTTATGAATGGCCATTGCACAGGAGAGTTTTAATATAACCATATTTAAGCAAATGAGTAACTGTATATGCATATGAATTTTCCCGAGGTCAAAGATATTAATATGTTAAAAATTAATATAATGAATAATACTACTGGGACTTTGAAGAAGCCTAAGCTATCTTGCCATTTTTAGCTTCAAATATACCTGTAACTTTCAAAACCATTTTTATTATAAAAGAAATGTCATAGTATATCATTATAGAAATAAATAAATGTGACTGTTAATTCCCAGAAATTTATTAATGTCTTTAGTAGACATTTTTGTCTGATCTCATGCAGTTTTGTCTATTTAACGCAGCTCAGCTGACACAAATCAGAGGAGAAGCGAGGTTGTTTTAAGATCTAATTCAGGGGAAACTGTCATCAATCAATCTGATTCCTGAAGTTGTTTTGAGGAGAGTTGTTAACAGAATGAACAATCTCAACATTTTCTTTATGTTATTTTTATTCTATCTATTGATTTTGTGTCAGAGAAAGCATAGAAAAGACTTGTCCACATGTAATAATGTTATTTCTGGCAGACATTAATGATGGGCACACACTGCAGAATTCCATATGTGCAGGTCAAATTGCATGTAGAACTGGGATTGTAATCATGTGTTCATTTTAAATTACTCAGCTGAAGTTTGAGAGTCTACTTGAAATTAATATACTTTTCTCAGAAGCATTTTAGGAATTTCTTATATAAAGCCACACTAGAAGAAACATCCCTGTTAGCTTTCTGCTTTAGGCTTGAAAAGAAAACAGGATAAAAGGAAAATCTTATGAGTTTAATTGGAAATTATTCATATTTGCGACACACATTTAAAGACAGAGAGTTTTAAGAAAATGCTTCTCAAAAATATTTTTCTGAAGTCGTGTTATCCTAGTTCTTTCTTTCAATTCAGGAGCTTACTCAGAAACTCATGTTCAAATCCTGAATTTAGCGCTAGTAAGTTTGACATTTTCAATAACTATTTAATGTGTGACAAATCTGCCTGCAATTCTTCATGCTGCTTCATTACGAAACCTTATCTTTGACAGGAATTGCTTCTCTAATCACTTCAAACTTGGTTTTTTTTTTTTCTTTTTTGACAGAAGAAACAAACAGTGAGGACAACAGATAGAATACCAAGAATTTATCACATTAAAATGTCATTCAAGGCAGTCTGAAATTTACTGTCCTGCATACTTTATTTTTATTATTATTTTCTCCAAGAGAAGAAAAACCTTCAGCAAATGATCACACTGTCTCAGGAATAAAAGTGGTTAATGCTGCAAAAGGCTTCTCACTAATCAGTCTTGGAAATCAGCGCCTCGCTAATCATGAAAAAATCTATTAATTTAATGGAAAATGCAGAAGGAAAACGTGCACCAAAACCCAGCCAGCCCCCTGTTTCAGGAACTTTCCAAAGCTGAGCACCCTTTTAATAACGCTTTTGCCTCTTTGACCTCACCTCTCCCAGAGGAACTGTGGCGGTACGGACGCTGGCACGGAGCTTTCTGGGGCGGCTCTGAAGGGAAGGCGTCCCCACAGCAGCAAGAGAATGAGGAGGCAATGGAAATCATAAAGGGGATGGGATGAAGCCGACAAGGATGAGTAGGTAAAAGAAATAAATTGTGGGATCGGAGAAGGTAACGCCATATTGATATCTTTTTTTTTCAAGTGAGACCCATCGTTGGAACAAAAAGAGCTTAGAGCATGTAGCTATTTTTATTTTTTCCTCATCTGTTATGCTCCAACAGACTCCAACATAATAAAATCTGTCACAGAACTCAGCTGCAATTGAAGATGGACTGACTCTGAGTATTACAGTTTAATTCTATTACACGCTAAGGATGAAATAAATACCTCTGTCTTGAGAGAGAGACAGAGTTCATCTCAAGATCCTCCACTCAGCCCATTTTCCCTCCTTTGTGGATCATCGGCAGACCACAATGCAGAGCTCGGGAACATCTGATGCCTAATCCAGTGTTCGTGCCCTTTGAATATGGTTTATAAAAAATATTAATCTCTGTGAAACTTAAATAAATTCATAAATTCATAGCACCACCAGTCAGGTCATTGTTAAGAAAATAAAACTGACTCAGAGTAATGCAGAGTTGAAAATTCTGTTTCTGGGTAAGTGTTATGAAATTGTGGTTAATGCCCTGGGATATTTAAGGAAGTTTTAAATGTTAAATGGCTTGCTGGGATTAAGGGCTTTACAGAAACCAGTTTTGTTCCTTTACAGAGGGTTAAAATGATTGCCGCCTTCCCCTCCGCTGCGGCCCAGCTCCAGATTTACAAAGAAATACTGTATTCAGAGACACCTTGGCAATTTATTGCCTTTTTGTCTGAGGACCTACTAAAAACTCACCCTAGATTGCAGTGACGATCTACCAGTGAAGAAGGCTGCTTTGCGGTGAGGACCGCAGGCAAACACGTTCAGCTTTGTAAAGTCCAGTATATACCACGAGCAAGTCTCAGGAACATGAGCCGTGCTTATGAACTGGCAACACCAAAACACAGTAATTATCTTTTATGCTTGGTATTAAGCTTCAGAAGCCAAGGTGACACAAAAGATGACTTATATTTGTGCTCGTTAATAGAGAATATATAAAATTAAATTCAAGAGTGAAAAAAAATATGTATTAATTGAATGATGCTGTATATGGTTTACTGAAACAAAGCAGAGGATGAGACTAATCATCAAAAGCTGTTTCTACGACAAATTAGATTAAAGCTAAACTGAGAACAAGGTGCTTCCTTTTCAGCTTCCACAGTATTCTGACATTTTAAAACGCAAGGAGAATAGTTCCTCCTCCCTTTCCATGGGTTAGTGATGTTACAATTAGTAGACATATGGCATGGTTAACCAGTAGAAATGAAGAACATTGGAAAGGTCACTAAGGTAGGTGGTATCTGCTATTTCTAGAATATGATGAGTATTAATATTCCCGTACACTTTCTATGACAATTTTTAAAAGATAAAATGAACTGCAAATTAATTCCCCTTCATCATAAACCATGGTAATAAGACTGAGAAAACAGTACTGAATTATGCCACTCGTTACTAGTTTGCAAGTCCATCATTTTTTCTTCCTCTTCAACCTCCCTGGTTTATTTTTATTTACCATTCTTTCAATATGTGCCTGGAAACGTGGATCCGGACTCCATTTTCCTTACTTAATTTTGTTTGTTCTACGCAAGGTCAAAAGGTCAAATTCTGCCCTAGGACAGATGTTTCTTTTATTTGCTTTTGCAAGAGGTCGTGCCCATCAGCCTACAACGTTGAACTGCAATGACTACAACTGTCTCAGGCACAAAAGACATCTCTAATACGCGTTTATTAGAAATACTGGGTTGACAAGTCACTTGACCAATCGTAATGGAAATAAATTTTGTTTTAGAGGAGTATACTGCTGCTAAAGCATTCAGCCAAGCATTGCTGCTAGCTGCTAAGCTAAAGGTAGCAGCAGAAGAAAGACATCTATGTGATTTTGCTTTGAGCTTCTTCATGATCTTTAGAATGGCAGTGCGGAATAAACAACTCGTTGTACCTGACCTCTGAAGTTACCTGCATCTCAGCACTGTCAATATTAGTTTTGAAACATGCATTCCACTTTTAGTGTATACATTTCATCCCACAGAGTGAGTTTTCTGCTCAACATTCACTTTATCCTTCCTTACAATTACCTTTTACAACATCATATATATAGTGTATGTACATAAACCTACATGTTCTTTTCATTCAGTCTTTAAATTTTATTAAAAGTAATCTTAGCATCAGAAAATGTTGATAATACAAGTAAAAGTTTTGAACTTTCTCAAAATTTTAAAAAATAGATTCTGTATTTCGAGGAAACAATATGGGAATATGTATTGACTATATACATACGTATGTGTGTGGGGATATATATTGAAATATGTGGGGTATTTTCAACGGACTGGGGATGGCAGTTACTTCTAGAGGTTTTTCTTTACATAAAACCAGCTGCATTTTTATCCATGCCAGAATAAGTTCATTACATCATATGTCATTCAGGCAGGTTACTAACTGTTGTGGTTTAACCCCAGCCGGCAGCTCAGCCCCGACACACACACTCGCTCGCTGCCCCCGGTGGGATGGGGGAGAGAATGGGAAGGGTAAAAGTGAGGAAACTCGTGGGCTGAGATACAGACAGTTTCACAGGGAAAGCAAAAGCCGCGCACACAAGCGAAGCAAACCAAGGGATTCATTCCCTGCTTCCCATGGGCAGGCAGGTACTCAGCCATCCCCAGGACAGCAGGGTCCATCACGCGGAACGGTGACTTGGGAAGACAAACACCATCACTCCCAACGTCCCCCCCTTCCTCCTCCTTCCCCCAGCTCTATACACTGAGCATGACGCCATATGGTGTGGGACATCCCTTGGGTCAGTCGGGGTCAGCTGTCCCGGCTGTGTCCCCCCCCAACTCCTTGTGGCCCCAGCTCCTCACTGGTGGGGTGGGGTGAGGAGCAGCAAAGGCCTTGGCTCTGTGTCAGCCCTGCTCAGCAGTGACGAAACATCCCTGGGTTATCAACGCTGTTCCCAGCACAAATCCAACACACAGCCCCGTACCAGAAAGAAGAAAATTATCTCTATCCCAGCCAAACCCAGCACACTAATGCTGATTTTATTCAGAGTTTGAGAACCACTGAAGGGAAACAGCTTCAGAAAGCAATCAAACTTTTATTTACATCAATCTGCATGCATGTTTTCATATTTTGGAAGTGGCTGAAATGATCAAGACATGATAAGGGCATTTTAGTTCAAAAAATGAATAGGAATGTATTCAAATTTCATTATACTACCATAATGCTTCTTACACCACAGTCAGCGGCCAGGTTTGAGTTAGGAACATAGAAAAAACAACTACAGCAGCTGAAGGATGAGTAATTGCATTTTGTCCTATAGTTCAGTTGTTCTCCAGCAGGTGTGCACCACTGAACGTGGGCAGGGAGGTTCATAGGCTAATGCCGTTGCTCAGCATCATAAGCAACATGAACAGGCTCCACTCAGAAAATCCTCTCACGATGAGGACTCTCAGGCACTCAATCATGCAGCCTTCCTAAAAAAAAACCTTGCTTTTTTGGAAAGACGACTTCCCAGGCATCTGCCTCCAAAGGCTGCTATGAAGTTGTGAACATATGACCAACTTTTGGTATCCACGGGGAAGGTTTCTGGCAGAGCTGTTTCCATGCCGCAGGCTCCCAAGGAATCTTTCAGGAAAACAAGTCCTGACTCTGACACCATCTCAGAAACAATTTACCAAATTATGCTTCTGGAAGAGATTTTGGTTCCAGGAACTTGACATTGACATATTTAAATATTATTACAATAGGAAAAAAATGCAGTCAGCTCTAATTTCAGATGCCTTATGCTTTAGTGAATTATCGGAGATGTAACATATGCTAGACCAAGCACCTGCAGCTTTCCCACTGAACATTAACAAATGTTAAAGTAATAAAGAAAGGATATCTGTGCTCACAGCAATTGGAAAAAATATCTAGAACTTAATTTTACTGTCCTTATATATATATATTCTCTTATGCCAATTCTATATTCATTGTGTTTAAGAGTGGCAGAAAGCTCATCCAATTTGAAGTCTTCCCAGAAACCTTTAAGATATTTTCCATTAATTCACTTTCTTATGGATGCTTATAATAACTGACACTTACTTTTTGCCTATTTTTACGATTGCATTTCCAAAGAAGCAAATGGTGGGTTTCACCTAACACGGGTAACTCAGCTATTTCGGGTGACGTAGACATTGTGGACAAGTTAGTGGCGTCTCTGTAATGGCCACTTTGTAAAAACAAGAGTTGCCCGTTGGTCCCCCTCCATATCTGCCAACCCCTGAAGACGTCTCACATACACCGAGGAAACACAAATGCTATCAGACCTCCCTGTTTAGGCTGCCGACTTTCGTAAAAGATCTGTATTATACACTTTTTTCCTGCAAACTTATTTACAGAAACAGAATTATGGATTTTTGCAGTAACTGTCTATACAGTTCAAAATATTTTGCCTAATAAAAACATGGAATAACATACAGAGAAACAATTCTTTATGACCCACATAGAAACTTGTGATATGATGCCTCACATGGACCAGGGTTTTGCTAAGACAGGCTTTTGTCTGTTCTTACCGTGACACATCTAGTAGATCTAGTAGAAAAATTTATGATGGTGCTTGGAAGTCTGTTAGTGTCTTGGCTCAGAACAAAGCAGAGATTTCAGCAACGTTGCAAGTAGATGTTCACGAATTAAACTTTCATAGTAGTTGAAACTGTGAGAAGGGATTTTACAGCGATGGTGCCGAAAGTCTGGACCACTGACCAAATTTACTCCACTGACAATTTAACACCTATCTGGCAATTTAGCATTCTGTAGCGGGTTTGGTTTGGGGTTTGGTTTTTTTTTCCCTTAACCGGCTCTGGCCATAAAGCAGAATCAGTAATTTTTGATATATTTGTCTTTTCTGTCAGCTTCTGTGCTGGGTAGCCTGAAGCTTTTTGCTTCTGGTGGTGGTAAATTTTTATATGATCTGAGAAAACGCTGTTGTGCCTCTGTTCAAAATCCCAGGCCCCAGAGGTATCACCAACCCAGCACCTATTCTCCGGTTCAGTCACAGGGAAGACCAAGTGCCCACAAGAGCTTCTCCATCGCTGCGGGTGCAGAGGGCCTGGCAGGTTCCAGCACAAGGCTGGCAGAAGGGAAACATGAGTTTGCCGTTCACCCTAACGAGAAGCTTGGGCAAAAAGTGCCGTTGATGTGTGTCCACTTTGACTTTGACCATCCCTAAATAGACTGCCAGGTGGCAAAATTCCCAAAAAATAGCTTTGGAATGTCCAAGCAGGTAGTTTTATTTTTTTGATGAAGGGATAGTGACTACTAAAATAACAGGCATTTATCCTGTCACTGAAAAGAGCATCTCTGGGGATCAGAGCTAAGAGGTCTGGGAGCTCCACATCTTGTCCCTATTTTGTTGTGCAATGAAATACAAACACCGGAAAGCGGCCTCTGCCAGAAGGTTCCAGCGATTTTCACGGTAGCATCCAAAACAGCTCTGGGAAAGTCACCAATTACATTCGAAAGCTGCAACCTATGAATTACCATAGAGCTGTCCAAGAAGCAGGCCCTCATTTGATACTCACTGCCTCGTAAGGCATGGCAGATTTCGGTGGTTTTCCTTTTGGCCACATACGTAAGTCACTGAATAGAGGGGGCTAAATACCTTTTCTCCCCTGGTGATGGCCACCCGGCGGGAGGCATCACACGGTGGTTTAAGAACCATAAATTGGTACGTGGCCGTGCAAGGCAAGCCCAGCGCGGTATGCAGAAAGGGATTTATACAGTGATCCACCTTTACATTTCCAGCCCTCTCTTTTCATAAAGGAGTCATCACCATAACGTCATTCCTGTATGATCTGCAGCCTCTTAGCATTTTCACATCTTCTTAGCAATAATAAGATGGTTCCTTCTGCAGGTCAAAATGTTCCGGTGAGCTGTATGCCATGCCAAGAGATACTGTTTCTCCCCAAGCACTAGGTTATCCACACCACAGCGTCCCAGTGGTGGAGAAGGGCCTACATAATCTTGACTTTCAGTGGTGTTGAAAAAAATGAGGGAATTTGCCATTTATGGATACTGGTGAGAATAAAATTTTGGCAAGTGAATTGAGAACAGTCTACTTTCAATTTCCAAATCAAATTCACCTGATCCATTAGCCAGTCACCTCAGGAGAACGGCAAACCTACTTATTCCAATAATTTTGTCTTCCTGTCCTGCATCTGGATTCTACGTGGTAATTACAGAGGAAAACCAAAACCCCAGATAGAATCTGCCCGGCAGATAAAAGTGGAGATTGCCTGTAAAAATTGGTATTTAACTTGCAATGGTATTGTGTTGTCCTCTAACGTGGAGGCGAACAGCTCAGTCAAGCGTGAATTGGAAAGGATTCTTAGCAATAGTTTTCCTACAGAAATAAGATTTACCATTACACATTTTGTTTGGTTAGCAGCTTTCTAATTCAAACCTCTCTACAGACACACAATGCTCAGGAACGTTGCTGGAATAGCTGAAGGACAGAACAATGCAGCAGAAGTGATAAGACTACGCTACTCTGCTATGACTTTTAACAAGACTTGCATAATATTTTAGTTTATGAATTTCTATGTGTGAAGTGAGATTATTACTTTCGCAACATACTTTTAATTTTTACCCTTCGCTTTCATTTAATTTAAAAAAGCCCAAGGTTATAATTTCTCCAGTATGCTACAGCTTGTCTTACAAATTCCCTCCCAAAACCAGCCTATAGCCAATCCTGGCAACGCTCTAATTAAATTCAGCAAAAGGAACAACGAGCAAATATAAATGATCATTTTAAATGAAATCCAGATTACCATGTCAGCAAAAGAAATGCAGTTCCCATCATAAAAATGTCAAAACAGTTTAAGGATTAGAACTTTTTCCGCAGGATATAAGATACAACTTCAAAGATCAACTAATTAAAGTTTCCACTTGTCTGTGGTCAGCATTACTTGGCATATTTTTTGATAGACGGCTTAAATATGTGTCATGGCCTTGAATGCTCCGATGGGCTGCAGTTGCCATGTCCAGCCCCTCCTGAGACCCCCACCCCTACTCCCTGCCCATGGTCTAAGGGCTCTATTTCAGCTCAGACACATCAAGAACTTAAAGTGTCACAATTTAAATAATCCATAGTTATTGAATAATTTTGCCTGCAGCAAAATACATCCTGATCCTTGCAGAGACCAATTATCTTACAATACATTGATTAAGTGGTCAGAATGTGTCATAATTGGTTGGTATTACTTGCAGAGAAAAGGTCAATATTCTTCTTATTCTCCCTTCAATGTGGATTTCCATTGGCAATGAGGTTAGAGGGAAGAAGGAAATTAAATACTTTGCTTATTGCAGGGGATTGAAGAATTACAAATGGATTATTTCTAAAGTCATTGGGTTTAGCCATTCAGATTGAGGTGCCGAACAGCAGCTCGCCAGTGACACACATTAACAAACCACATTTGAACTTCCTTAAATAAAGAGATTTTAAAACCCCAACCAAACAAAAGGAAACTGTATTAAGTGGATGCAGCATAAAATCATGTAAACAAATATAAACCAGTAAAAGCTGAATCTGATGAAACACACCAATGTTAGCACACAACAGTCCCACCACTGACTCATCACAGAGCCACAAGTGTGCCTCTCTCAAACTTGTTATGGTAGAGAAGGGGAAAGTTCCTCATGTGAATTTTAAGAAGTTTGTTGCACTCAAAATTTTCTTTTGGGCTAAATAGGGACAGCATGGTCCGGAAAGCCAAGAGTATACTGATGGTGTAATGAAAATCCTACGGCCCTGTTCCAATTATCACACATGGCAGTTGTTAGTCCAGTTACAATAGTGCTAAGATTTTGTCCTGGTTTAGGCTGGGACGGAGCTGGTTTTGTCTCCAGCAGCCCCTGTGGTTTGGCTTTAGTGTGAGCAGAACGGTGACAGCACACTGATGGTGCTGGTTGCTGCTGAACCACCAAGGACATTTTGCAGTTTCCCAGGTTTTGCTGATGTGCAGGTGCAAAAACTTGGGAGGGGCAGAGCCAGAATAGTTGATCCAAACTGGCCAGAGAGAGTGTTCCCTACCAGAGACGGCATGGCCGGGATAAGCGAGGGTCTGCCGGTGGGCGACTAGGCTCTTAGACCCTTAACTTGCCTTAATCCTTAAGCTTCCCTTCGGGTTGCTTTTTGTTTCCCTATTTTTCCTTTTTGGTTTTCATTCGTTCGGCTGTTGGTTCCCTCGCCTGCTCTCTCTGGAACTGGCTGTTCTGGGATAGCTGGGGGGGATACCCCTGCTCCCTGCCTGCTGCTCGGGACGGGCTGTATCGGTCGTCGGGTGGTGAGAAACTGTGCGTCGCTCATTTTATATATTCTATTATCCTTATATATGTTATTATTAATATCATTATTAATATATTGTTATATTTTTCCTTTGCTGTCCTGGTGAGCTGTTTTTATCTCAACCCGTGAGTTTTCCTTTCTCTCCGATTCTCCTCCCCACCCCAACAGGGAGGGGGGAGTGAGCGAGCAGCTGCGGGGTATTGGGTCACCATTTGGGGTTAAACCACGACAGATTTTCAGTCCAAATTAACACAGGAACCCCTCGTCAATGCCATTTATGGTGCTACACAAAACATCCACCTCCTAGGACCCATATTATTGAATGTAACAGCCACTCAGAGGTCCTCTGGGTCCCGAGGCTCCCGCTTTCTCCTCGGGTGTGTGGGGAGCTTTTGGCACCCCCCAGCCTGGGCTGGGAGGCGCAGGATGCTCATGGTGTCTTCATCCTCTTCGCCAAGAGGAGGATGATGTTGACATTTCTTCCTCATTCTTGGGGTCCACTTGGGTCATTTACGTGCATTTTCCTAGCACTGTCCGCCAACACGGTCCTTCTCTTCATTTGTTCCCTGTTATTCAGCTCTTCTCTTCCGTTACCTCTGAAACGGGTTTTGCCTGAATGGTGGGAGGTTTTACCCCGGTAACGACCCCCAACTGACCGTCGCGACTGGTATTAACAGTGTGAAACTTCGGGGATCACCCCGTACCTAAAATCCTCCACACAACATTTTGTTCTGGATGGCACAGACAACTCAAGCCACATAGAATAATTACTTTTTACCTCCATAAACTAAACCAAAATGAGGCAACAGTTATCTGATTGCTAAACAACTGTTCGCAAACCTAACAAAGCGAAAATCTGCTCAGCCTGAGACAAAACAGAAAGGTCCCAAGACCCTGCACTGCGCGGTCTGTACAAAGCCTCAGGCTTTATTAGTAAAGGCAAAAATCTTTCCTTGATGACAGACATTATAATGTTGTTGACAGATCACTGTCTAAGGTTGTTGAGAGAAACATACCTTTTTCTCTTCCTGCCAGAAAGGGGAGATTTTTATATTATATTCTATCACTTATTAATATAATATAATATAACATAATATTTATTCTATTATATTGCAACGCAGTAAGTACAGCCAACATTTGGAGCTCCACTGCAAGAGATACTGTGCAAAGATGGACAGTTCCAGCTTACTTACATTTTTACCCAAAAAAGATAATGAACAGCATGGATAGGTGAAATGACATTTCACACTTCAGTGTTATAACGGGGAAGGAGTTGCTGGCTTAATTATTAGTCCAGTTTTCTAGACATTACATTTCATTCTTTTGCCAAAGTTATGAGCCGATACTTTCTTAATCATCATATTAACCAGCAACCCAGAAGTCCAGTGTCAGATGCGATGACTTCTGGATGTAGAACTACTTCTGTATGTTACGAGCGGATATTATTGTGGTCTTGTACTTACCCTGTCACGTAAAACAATACTGACGAGCAGCAGTGAAGAACAGAACGTGTCCAACTTCTCGCTTAAGGATTCATGCAAAAGACCCGTAACTCTTAAGCCTTTTTTTCGGAGGGATTGATGACAGTCTGTAAGCGCAGGTTGGGGAAGAAACCCATCCTTCATAGGCGGGCTGGTTCATTCACCCTCGCGGGGCTCATTGCAGTGTCCTGGAAAACGAACGGCCGTGTTGGAACTGCTGCTTGATCCTTGTCTTTCAAAAAGGATGCTAATGGAGAGCAAACGATGTAGTTGCACGTAACCGTATCTTAAGAACTGTCAGGAAGTACTACACAGGCTTAAAAGGATGCTTTTCTTTTTTTTGTCTTGATTAAAAATTATTTTGGGAGATGGTGAAGTTGCTTTCTACATTATCATCCAGATGGTGTCTGCAAGGAGAACGTGGTGGGCACAATAAACTGTGTGTTTCAAAGTTGCTGACCGTCTGAGGGCAATGAACTCAGCACGTTACTTCAGATCTGCTTTAGTTTCCTAGAATGCATGACAAAAATAAACCAAAAAAGCCCTGAACCAAAACCAACCCTGAATGTTTCTTCCAGATCAGTACAACAGAAAGAATCTATCTTTTAGACAGTTACATTATGTTTTATGGAGGGAGGAGAGGGAAAAAACCAAGGGTAAGATGTTTCCAAATCTTTTCTAGCAAAATTATTTCTTCATGTGTATTTTGGTAGAAAATGGCATTTCTTTTCCCGGACATTTATTCATAATTTCAGTCTCTTCTGTAGATTTCCTGGAACAGGAACTACTTCCATTTCAGAATATACAAAAGACTGAAGCCAGTTTCAACTTCTTGCATGGGACGGATGCAATTCTTAGAGTTCTGTGTGAATATCTGGAGGGGGGAGGAGAAATCATTTTCTACCTGTACCACAGGCCATAAACTTTGACTTAATATTTCTTTGAGGCCAATATTCTATGTTCAACTGAACCATATGCTCCTGGAAGACTTACTCTGAAGACACTGTGAAATGAGAAATATCTACTATTCTACTGTTTTTCCCGATTGATTGTTTCCTTTACGAATCATTTTTGCTCTTACTTCCTCTCCCAACCCCCAATGCCTTTCCAGTTTGAATCTGTCTGTCCTGAGCTTCCAGCTGTGGTTTTCACTGTGAATTTTTCTGCTAAATTAGACTCTCTAAAAGTATCTGTTGTTGAAAAGGATTTGACTTCTTGATCAAGTCACATTTCAGTCTTCTTTTAGATAAGCTCAATAGATCATACTCTTTAAATCTCTTGTGTTAATGCAGTTTTTTTCAATGCTTTCTGTGGTTCCTTTACATCTTCTTTGTTTTTTTCCACATCCGTTTCTTTACATCGTAAAGAATGTAATTGTATATGGTGTTTCCACACCAGGTTAGCCAATACTACACTTTCAGATGAAAATGACCCATTAAATATTATCTTCTCCCATTCGCTCTCCTGTATGGACAGATGGCTTAAACTAGTTTTCCTGTCAAGTCATTCAAAATCAGACTAGCAGGCTCACATTTACCTTCACACAAGGTCACCTGCACGTCTTACCAGGTTATGATTACCCATTTTGTAAGTTAGCCTGCATTTTTACTCCTAGTCATAGGAGTATATTTTCAGTGTATCAATAACAGAGATGTATATCTATATATACACTACAAAGCATGTTTGGTTTTTATCTTTGTCCTGTTTAAAATGATAAGAAAAAACTCTTCAGTTGCATTGAGCTATTACTGTGGTCCTAGAACAAAGCATTTCTACGGGCTGTGTACCGTCCATGGTGCAAACCACCCTCAAAACCTGTGCCAAGAGCCAGCCCACCCGAGCGAAGTGCTTTGTTCCGACTGCCTCCTGTGCACAGCTATTTTGTCCAAGACATCAGTTCTAACTCTCTGCTTGCCTCTGCCCACAACGAGCACTGCGGTGCCGGTTTAGCTGCTATCACCAGCTGTGTTTCACTGAAGGAGGGTCTTAATCATCCTGTAAAAGAGGAAAAAACAAATTCATTAAGCCACATACAAACAAGAACAACTGCAGATGCCTGTGATGCAAGAGTACCTACCTCAAGACAGCAATCTTTCTAGTCCCTCTAAAAATTGCTTATTTTAGCATGTCTAAAACAAACAAACAAAGAAACAAACAAGTAATTCGTCAACAAATTGTTTTTTAACCAAAATCATAGTTTACTAACTTAACACCTGTATTGGGTTTGTGTGGCAAGGTTTTGATAGCGGGGCGGCTACAGGAGTGGCTTCTGGTAGAAGTTTCCCCTATGTCCGACAGAGCCGACGCCTGCAGCCTCCGAGATGGATTCACCGCTGACGAAAGCCGAGCCCATCAGCGATGGTGGTAGCGCCTCCAGGATAACATATTTAAGAAATGTGAAAAAAATCCTCAGCGCAACAGCAGCTGGAGGAGAGATGTGAGAGCACCCACCCTGCAGACCCCAAGGCCAGAGGAGGAGGAGCAGGAGGTGCTCCAGGCGCCGGAGCAGAGGTTCCCCGGCAGCCCGTGGTGCAGCCCATGGCGAGGCCAGCTGTGCCCCTGCCCCATGGAGGCCCACGGGGGAGCAGGCACCCACCTGCACCCATGGGGGACCCCACACCGGGGCAGGGGGTGCCCGAAGGAGGCTGTGACCCCGTGGGAAGCCCGCGCTGGAGCAGGCTCCTGGCAGGACCTGTGGCCCCGTGGAGAGAGGAGCCCAGGCTGGAGCAGGTTTGCTGGCAGGAGTTGTGACCCCACGGGGACCCACGCTGGAGCCGTCTGTTCCTGAGGGACTGTGCCCCGTGGGAGGGACCCACGCTGGAGCCGTCTGTTCCTGAGGGACTGCACCCCATGGGAGGGACCCACACTGGAGCCGTCTGTTCCTGAGGGACTGCACCCCGTGGGAGGGACCCACGCTGGAGAAGTTTGAGGAGGACTGTCTCCCGTGGGAGGGACCCCATGCTGGGGCAGGGGAAGAGAGTGAAGAGGAAGGAGTGACAGCGATGACGTGTGATGAACTGACCGCAGCCCCATTCCCTGTCCCCCTGCCGAGCCTCTTGTTATATTTTCTCTCCCCCACCCAGATCAGGAGGGGAGGGACAGAGCAGCTGGGTGGGCACCTGGTGCCCAGTCAAGGTCACCCCCCCCCCAATACCTAGTAACACAAGCATGAAATTCTCCCTAAAATACTTTAAGGTCTGTATGCATTAACTAACACAATGATATACTACTTGAGTCAAGGTTCCCGTGAACACTTGCCTGACTCAATGCTTCAGGTGTAGAAAGGAAATATACAGTTGCGTGTAATATTATCTCCCACCCTTGAAGCGTATGAGATGCTGCATACTGCCACATCAGAAGATGGAACAAAGTGAGGACTACTTTACTATGCACTTTCAAATCATGGCGTCATGGGATGATAAAGGTTGGAAAGAGCCTCTGGAATTCACCTGTTCCAATCCCTGCTCTACAAAGGGCCAGCACAGATCAGGTTGCTCAGGGCTTTGCCCACTCAAATTTGGAATATCTCAAAGTCGGGAAATGCAACAGCTCCTCTGGCAACTTCTGCCAGCGTCTGAAGCCTTTTTCAGGCTTTTCAGTACTTGAATTACTGCAGAGGTTGCACCATAAGGCATATTTTCTGTTTTGATACATAACCACACAAATAAAAATGACTTTATGTAGTATTAATTTATGTGCCACCTGACACTGGTCCAAGCCAAGACCTCCCAAGCCAGGCAGTACTGCTTTGCTTTGTTTTCTGAGACAGAAAACAAAGCTAAAAGAGACCGCTACTAGTCATCTAGTCCGATTTTCTGTTGTAAGGCAGTATCAGCTGTACGCAAGTTATTTCTAATAGACATATCCCCAGCATGCTTTTAAAAGTCTTCATACTGAAGTATTTCATACTAAAGTAAATTACCTGGAATCTACCTGACTATGGAAATGTCTAACCTAAACCCTTAGTAAATTTATCGCTCACTCTCTTATTCACCATTCAGGAGAACAGGTTGCTCTGCTCTCCTTCACAAGGATTCCTTATGTAATTAGTCAAGTACTGCTTTCAATATTTATTTATTATTTGCAGCTACTTGGATAAATTAAAAAATTGTATAGTTAGGAACTGTAACAAACATGTCCAATTTTTTCCATGCAAATGACGGTTCTCTCTCACATTCAAAACCACAACCTTCTCTGCTTTCTGGCCAATTAGAACCTGCAAATGCTTGTAAAAATCTAGTTGTCCAGTATTTTACTTGACTTGAACTTATACAGAGTCAACGCTTTTCGTACTGGAGTCTATATTAAACCACATTTGTTTAATAATTACTTTCCTATCTCGCCCAAGCCATGTGTATTACCATATTAGTATTTGGCCAAGGAAACTAAAAAGTGCTATAGGCTGTCCTGGCAAATGGTACCTTGTACAAAAGGCGATGTCAAAGCAGGTTATTCTTGCCCACCATGCTTAAAGTTAAGCATATTTATTACTGTTCGAGGCTGTTAGAGGTACAAATAACAACATTTTCCCCATCTTATCCATCCAAGTAAATAACAACATTTTCCCCATCTTATCCATCCAAGTAAATAAGATAATGCAATGCTAAAATAACTCCTTTGTGTAATGCTTCTTAAATATCTACACAAAAATACATATTTTTAGGCAAATGAATTTACCTGCGGAGCACTGTTGCATTCTTGATTGGGCCCAGTATAATTTTTCAACTTTCTGTTTCTCTATATAAGAGGTACATACCTTGTTCAGGTGTATGCCAAAGTACACATATACAGTTATAAGGATTCCACAAATTTTAGTCACCCAGATTTAAAAATTCAGTCAATATTGCTAGAGCCTACCGTGTTGAGAAAGACGTGTCACGCTGCATGAAGAATGAGGTGTTTAGAAGCACGCAATCAGTGTTTGCACTCAGGTGAAGTATGACCAAGTCAGATTCTTTCCACCTCCTGTTGGCATTTGTGCGCTCTTATTCTAATTAGCATTTGCTTATACACAAATTAACTGAAACACATCTGTTTGCATTACCAGGATATACTCTGATTTCTACATATTTATAGAATTTCTAGAATTTTCCGTCTTAAACAAACAAACAAGCAAACAAACGCAAACCCAGTGGTGTGGAAGTGCCACCAAAGCCTGCCAGTCAGCGCCACGCACATTAGCAACTGGGATGTAACATCTACACCCGTGTGAGTGTGGGCCACATCACTCGGGCTGTGATTCTCCGGTATCACAAATCAGTTAGTGTTTCGTAAGTCATGAATTTTTCCCCATCAACACAATTCACAGACTTTCCCCGAGAAGGCAATTATTGGGATACTCTTTAGTGTGTACACAATCTTGCTAGTGAAACCATCGTTTACAAACTTAATTACCGCACTCCGAAACGGATGACTATTCAGCTAGCGATGCCGAGGGCACTCGGGTAGGATTTATCTACCCAGCATCAATTCTGCCTCTAGAAACTGATTGTACAGATAGCTATCTCTTGAGACAGCAGAAACTGGCATCATACCAAAGGTAAGTTATTGTGTTTGACTACCAAACGTCTATGATACATTTACTTTATGCATAACCCTAACAGAATAGCTGACATAACCAAGGAAAACTCAGTAAGGCTAGGATTGACTGCAATTTTAAAAAACAGTTGTGGGCTGAAAATGCAATGAAACATCCATGTACTTTAAGTCCAGAAATCTCGTTTCAGCTTTTGAACTTGAAAAAACTTGTACCATAGTTTCCTTGTTACTGCTTCCTCCCTTTCCTCATACCCCACCTCCAAATGCCACAAATCTCTGTTTGCATCCTTCAACACCAAGACAAATGTTAATATTTATGAGTCGGTAGAATTTATGTATTTACAAGAAGACATAGTCTAATGACATAGAAAGATTCTTTGCTCGGAAAAATCATTGGTACGTTATTAAAGAGAAAAAAATACTTACATTTCCAGTCAAGCACAAGAAAGAAGAAAATCATCAATTTATATTCATATTTAGGCTACATGAATCATAAAATGTGCTGTAATACACTGTATGTTATAAACATCTTGTTTAAGCAGTTTTCTTCTTTGCAATAGGCTTTGTCATTACACCAGGAACAGGTTCACTGGAACAGAACTTCAGCTAATGCAAAACAAGGTCTAAAATTTTTGAAATTTTTTCTTTAAATATTTTAAGAGAGTAAACTTAACTTTACTTAACTGGTAAACTGTTAGCAAATAGTCATTACCTGAGCTTCAGAACTGAACACCAAGGATCAGTAGCCATTGTGTACATAGCTTTGATGACTATCTGACCCATATATGCTTTTTTCCTTTATATCTTTTTTTTTTTTTTTTCTGTGTCAAGAATACTCTTTCTTGAATATTGTATATAACAATGAGGTTACTTCCTTTAAAAATCAGTCAAAGGTAACACGATTCAACTCCTTCTAGGGACGAGCATCAATTAAGATTTCTCACCAGTAACAAAATTGAGTGGTTACTTCCAGGGTTCCACCCACCACCATTTATACAGCCAGTAGATGGAAGCTCTACCAGGTGAATGGGGAACAAGAAAGGCTTCGTGGTCATGTCAAATTCATTTTGATCATCACTAAGCTGGGTCCCACTCGTCCAAAACTGCTGCATTAGTGAATCTACATTAACCCACTTGTTCAACCCATAAATGTGTTAATTAATGAAGTCCTTAACAATCTTTGAGGTTTTAATTCTAAATTTAATAGCTACTACAAATTTTAATGTCATCTTGTTTTGTTTGATTTAGAATGAGCGTTATGCACCCAGATAACATTTTATTTACCTAATGCAATAATTATTGAAACTACAATTATAATTAAACCTAGCCAAAGGCATTAATCATCTCAAGCTGCACGTTTACTCAAATGCAGAAAATGGTCCAATCATAACTGAGGTCCTTATGCTAGAACTATTCCAGATTCCAAAGATAGAGTAACATCCCAAATTTGTGCTACTTAAGCTTCTTAGGTCAGCAATCTGACATGTAAATATTTATGAATAGGTAGCTACTTTTGTCTAGGTAGCTACTTTTGTCCACTGTGTGTCCATCAAATACTCTACTGAGGTAAAGACACGACAGCAACCCATGGGAACGGATGTTGCTCCCACCGGGGATCACTGATCAAACCTAATGCTGTTGCAGTCAACTAAATCATACAGCACTCCTAAACTAATGAAGTTTTTGCCCACGTCTTAGAAGGTTGTTGCAAAATCTCTGTGCCTAGGCTGGTAACCTTCATATAACCTCAAAACTAATGTAATTCAGGACCATTCTGTGCTCACAAAAGGTGAAAGTACTGCAAAGAAGGATGGCATAATAATAAATTCTATTTACGTCACTCTCATACTCCTCTGATTCCTCCACCGCAATACTCCCACCTTCTTCTGTACTGACAATGCTATAAAATTTGATGTTCTATGAAAGGTGATTTCAAAGCAGGTTTTTTTCCTATATCAATATTGATATATTATATGACTGGATCCATATACAGATATTATACTGTAGTGCATTGACCTTAGCTGGCTGCTAGACGCCCACCCAGCTGCTCTCTTGCTCTCCCTCCTCAACAGGGCAGGGGAGAAAATAAGATGAGAAAGCTCATGGGTTGCAATAAAGACTAAAGACAGGGAGATCACTTATCGATCACGGTCACAGGCAAAACAGACTCTACTTGCGGAAAATTAATTTAATTAATTGCCAGCTAAAAGATGTTTGGATAATGAGAAACAAAACCAAATTAAAACAACATCTTCCACCTCACACACTTTCCCAGGCTCAACTTCACTCCTTCATTCCCAACTCCTCCACCTCCCTCCTCCCCACACGGTGCCAGGGGATGGGGAAGGGGACTCGTGCTCAGTCCATAAGAGCCCCTCTCTGCTGCTCCTTCCTCCTCGCACTTCAGTAATTTCAGAAAGGATTAACAGTTATACATATTTACCGACAAATACATTTAGAAATCGCTCTCGTAATGCAAGCACGGGAAACAAACCCTAATACAAGCCCATGGACGATTAGCTGATACTTGTAAGAGTGACGTACAACCCCTGTTAAAATACACGGCAGTCTTCGGGGCAGCGCTGGTTCCTGAGCCTCGTGTATTTCAGAGCAAGACGTATTCGAATTTTATAGCACAACTGAAAAATAAAAGGGATTACTAATAACAAAATCCAAATAAATAGTGTAGATATGTTGAATCTTAGAGCACAGCAGTCAATAGTACTTGTGGGAAGAAAATGATTCTGGTGCGCTTCAGGAACAGGAGAAGAATTACACTAAATTGGTAAACATGTGATTATGATAAGAAAGCAGGATCTCTTATTAAGTTTCTGAAAACGCTGATGTTTTGCTCCTTAATTTTCTGTTAAATTAGTCTTTGTAAAATAACAATACTGTTGTCATGAAATATCTGGGGAGATTAAAAAAGAGCTCTCTGCGTCTGTCTATTTCTTCTCACTGAAAGAATCTCGGCTGCTTCCTCCAGCTGCGAAAGCTGACCTGCCTTTTGCTCTTCTCTGTGAAAGGACATTTCTGCAAATACCATGCACTTAACTATCACCCCCACTTCAAAAGGAAAGCGCATACATATATTACTGTCCGGCTCTTCTAAGGCATTTTGTCACGTTTATACTGAAGAAATCAGTTCCAGCCCGGAGGAGAGGAAGGCTTTCGAAAGCCTCACTTCGTGGTGTAGAGCACTGCCGCGATGGCCCGTCCCAGTATGCACCAGTTCTCCCAACACGTAACGGAGAAGGCACTCTCAGGCCTGACAGCACCATATTGCCCTGCATTTGTCTTTCTCTTTTGGTCTTAAAGTTGCTTGGACAAGCTTGTTAACCCTGCTGGGGGTTACCATAATAATCACCCTTAGCCCTGAAATTTATTTTCATTTTCAGTCACTTGATGATCAAGGAGGCACAATGATGTACCCAAGGAGGTATGACATACCCAAGGAGGTATGACATACCCAAGGGGGTCCTCTACCATCGCTGCAAAGAACCAGCACATATTTATTTTCACTTACATGATGTGCCAGGAGAAGCAACAGCAAGCACACTGATATATAGATGTTCATTTTTTTTCAGTCACACTCCAAATTACACAGAAATCAGTATTTTATTCCAACACTGTCAAAAAAGAAAACAAACAAACAACAACCAAAACAGAGCAAGCCAACCAAAAAAAAAAAACCAACCCACCGATGTTTCTATTTTAATTAAAAAAAAAAATTAAAAAAATCCATCTGGAGCAATTAACAAAAATTCATGTGTTCACACCAAACCTACCTGATGGTTTAGTGAAAACAGAGAAAACAGAAAATTCCAATTTTTCCTCACATGGTGTGGAAAAACACATAGTGTGGCAAAACCTGTGGAGTTTTTAATTCGCACTAGAATTACAGTTGTGAGGCAGCAGGGTGGGAAGGCTGTGCCTGCATGCAAACCCATCACACACAGCCCTCAGTCGTGCAGGAGCCCTGCAGCTAATCTCTGCAGAGATGGAACAAGGACCTGGTGTGAGACAAGGGACTGATTTCCACCAAAGGGATTGACTGGACGTCTGGCAGAGACACGAGAAGGTCATTGACTCAAGTCCCCAACAGCTCTGCAGCAAAGCGACTGAATGATGGGTACAGGAGGGGAGGGATCTTTGTGAGGGATCTGAGGCAGCTTCTCCTGTGCTTAGACCAGCCAAGAGTTACTATTTGCATGCCAGGATATGTGGATGAACTCCCTGGAGGCGGAAGGAGACCAGGAAAGTGAGGAGACACCAGACAGTTCCTGCTGTAGACCAAAGAACTGGCAAAATTCTATGCACATAATTTTAATTTGGTATTAGAATCTGTTCCCACATATCAGCAGAACAACAGCTTGGTGAGTCTCAGCTGGTCCAGCTTAAAATATCACGGCAAGGATGTTAGAGGTGGAGATTCCCATTGTCCCCTGGACAACACCCAGATACCCTGTCAAGGGATGATATTCCCCATGTGAAGGTTAACCCTGTGCCGACGAGCCCAATAAAATAGTTGTGTGGGTATTTCTAGTCAACACTGTCCATGAGCATCTCTGCAACCAGTCCCAGAAGAGAAGCTGTGCTCCCAGTCAAGGAATGGGCCAGGAAACACAATCTGCAATAGCAGCTTTGCACAATGATATTAAACCTCCTTCGATCTCAAACCTCTGGGGACATTATCATTCCATCTCATATATAATCCTCTCTATTATATGGTCAAGCACCATTTTTTTTCTTGCCTCCACAAAAAATTCCAGCTGAGGGGCATAATTTAAATACCTAAAAATTGAATATGCTTAAATCTTTGCAGATTGAGTGTCTGAAATGCTTTTGCCATTATGCAATCATTTTTGATAGAATTTCACCTTGTACAAAGGAGACAAAGGAATCCAAAAGGTTCTCTCAGGTACATTTGAAGAGAATTTATGCATTATTTTAATGTAGAAATTAATAAGCTGGAGTCTTAGACAAAATTTGCATGATTTTTTTTTTTTAACTCCTAATATTTATATGCTCCAAAGATTAAAATGACTATAGTATAGACTATTTTAATGACTACTCAATCAAGAGAGGTCACTGACTTTTAAGTCAACCTTGGGAATGAAGAACAGAATATCATAGTCCTTGTTTTACATCTGCCTAGAAAATTAATGATGCATTAAAACTTAATGGCAGTAGAGTCCATCACCCCTCATAAATGGTCCATCTCAATGTGTCAGTGTGTACATTAAAACGATGTGTCTTAGAGTAAATGAGAGAGTGATCAAAAATTAACCCAATCCTCAATGTAATTACGGTGAGGCGGTGATTGGACCAACCGCTCTAACTTCTGACAGTGATTGAAATGCTATTACGCTTCCCCACTGCAGACCTCTGTTCGGGAATGAGTTCCATATGGAGGACCAAAGTCACCCCACGAAGCTCCACTGGCATCAACAAAACATGAATCAGACCCCATTAGGATTTTATAAAACCTCATTATAAGGTCAATTAAAGGAGTAAGCGTCATGAAGTGGCAAAAAATATTTTATCTTCTGTAATATGTGTTCTATACATGACGAGTATTTATAATACTTCTACTCTTGAAGCGAGCAGCAGTAAATGAAAGAGTTGATTGCCTTTACGTGGTTTTCTTTGAATTGCAAAGTCTATGCCTACGTGCACACACAGACTGAACGCATCATCCGTTACCTGAGGCAAGACAGGGTCTTGCACTGTAGTTTGTATAAAGGCATCCCCACCTCTGACTCTCCCTTATGGCCAGCGTTAGGATATACAATGTGGAGCTCACCCATTTTAGCTTCAACCATAAAACAGACTAACCTCAAAAGACTCTAACGGAGAACAAATAGAACTGGTAGATAAACAAAGATTTCCTCTCAAGTGGTGAGGAAGCCAGAATTACTGAGAAAATTTCTACTGTAGACTGTCCAAGATACTTGTATGGAGGAAGCTGTTGAATATAACACTAGATTTGTTCCCGGGAACCACCACAAAGCTGCCCAGAAGGGTTAAAGCCTGCATGTCCCCAGGAGATTGCAGGCTGTCAGCCTACACTGACACTGAGAAAAACTTTACAGTTCCTTAGGCTGTTCAGGCATTCCGCTTTTTACAAATAGAGTCTTTCACGTTCTAAAATGTCCTTCCAGGAAGCAGGATGGGCATTTGCGGTACTCTGGATCCTTGGGACCTAGAGTTTTCTATGGAGGTCTTCGTTATGGGATGGCAAGAGCAAACCGTTTCCAAGAGAACTCATTAATCCAAAATAGTTTGATAATGGACGGCAACACACCAGATGTAGAGGAGTAAGGTGGGATGATAGTCCCAGATTTTATGGACCATGAAACAGATTGTGGTGTGAATCCTGTCCTCAGGAGTCAATAATGGAACGAATACTCTTTAATGTTTCACAGCCTGGCATAATGGGACAGACTGCACTTTCAGCAAGCTTGTGGACAACATCAAGTTTAGGGGAGGTCAACATGCTGGAGAGCTGCTGTTCAGAGGGATCTGAATATGCTGGAAGCTGGAGAAATGGCTGTCATGGACGTCATCAAGTTCAACAAATGCAAATGCAAAATCTTACATCTGGGAAAAAATAATCCCAGGCAGCAGAGGCTGGGGCTGAGTGGTCTTGGAAGCAGCTCTGTTGGAAAGGATCTGGGGGTCATTCTGGAAAACAGGACAAACCCAAGTCAGCCACGTGCCCTTGCAGCACAGAAGGCCAATCACACCCAGGGGTGTATTAGCAAAAGTGTAGTCAGAAGGTCAAATAAAATGATCTGGCACTGATGAGACCACATCTGGACTACTGTGTTCAGTTTGGGACTTCCCGTTACAAGAAAGTTATTGACATACTGGACTGAGTCCAGAGGAGGCCTCAAAGGTGGTCAGGGGGCTGGAGCACAGGCCATATGCATGCATAGGCTAAGAAAGCTGAGCCAGTTCAGCCTGGAGAAGAAAAGGCTTAGGGGAGACTTTTTGTTTTCTACAGAGGACACAAAGAAATGGAGGTATAGGTTGGAACATGGACAATTCTGATCAGATATAAGGAAAAAAAATAAATTTACCATGAGGGTGATCAAATACTGAAAGATGTCCAGGTTGAAGTCTCCATCCTTGGAAGTGTTCAAGATTCAACTTGAGTCCCTGATCAACCTGATCTAATTTGATTTTCTTTGCGCAGCAGGTTGGAGGGATGGCCCTGGAAGGCTCTTGCGACTTGAACTTTTTTACGAATCCCATTAGAGGAACACTGAACAGAGAGTATGATCTGCTTTTGCAGGTTTTGGAAGAGTAGGCTTGCTCACTGACAAATCCACACTCAAAGAGACTCTTGTTCTGTTGGATTGACTTCACCAGGAATGCCCCATATTGTTCACTGTATCTCGCGTAAGTGCTGGGTTACGTACTGGTATGGTCCATGGGAAGGCAAAAGTTAGAGCCAAGTTCTCTTCCCTGTGGTCTAGGAGGCAACTTCTGTTGACTGACTGCTTCCAAAAGACAACTGCATTGAGCATGTGGGAAGCAAAGCTCCAGTGTCTTCGGCTGCCTCAGCACCTAGCAGTCGAGGCTCTCAGGCTGACTGTAAACGCTGATCAAGCTCAGGTACAAATCCCTATTCCGTAGTGAAACAGGAAAATCACTGCCAGGTTTTCCTGTCCAAAGCCACGCTGTTTCCCCAGGGAAGGGAGCATTTGAAACTGTTCCCCGGCTCTTTCCCGGGGGTCCACCTGACTGTGCAGTAGCCGAGAGGAGGCAAATTGGTGACCTCTCCGTTCTTCCTCTAGCAACGTCTTTTAAAGCAGAACATATAGAGAACACATGAATCGGAAACAGTTGTTCCCTCTGTCACGTCCATTTTCTCTCTTTTTCTTTAATACAGTGAAGCTACTGGGGACACTCTTGTAAAAATAAGTTTTCAAAAGCAAGAACTAAGTCAAAATATCACACATAGATGTCATCAAAGCAATGGATTATTGATACTAAAGAGCACAAGGAATTCTGTGAGCGTATATTGAGTGACTTGGCAATGGGAAAATCCAACACATCCCTCAGAAATAATTTTGATAGAATTTAAGAGCTATGAGCGCAGAAAAACAACAAATAGTGAAGGATTATGGATCTGAATTAAACTATAATTTTGGAGAATGTCACAGAAGAACAATGCTACATAAAAAAATACATATTTTTAAAGCAGAACATCTTTGGATACTGCAAGTTTGAATTTCAGTGCTTCTGAGCAGTTGTGACTCCAGCAGTATTTTATGAAATATATATATCTGTAACAACTTTGGAATGGAAAAAGCAATGAAGCCTCAACTGTACTTTGTTCTCAGAGGTGGTTTACTGTATGTGCAAAAAATTAAACTGTGATTGAGAACCCAATTTTCTTGATTATATCCTGCAGAAACTGTTTATTTTTTAACCGATATTCCTGCACAAATCCAACTCCATGAAGCAATTCCTTAACAATGTAAAAGAGAAAATAATATTTATCCTTTTTACTTTATGTTTTTAAACACAGTGAAAAAAGATTTTCATAAAAATCCTAAATATTCTGGAAACTTTTGTGTTTTGCTTTAAACTTGGCATCAAACCCCTAGCAGTTCCATAGTTTGTCAAGCTCAATAAGAGCTTGACATTATGATTCCTACTGAAGGTATATGTAGATCTTCAAAAAACTGTTACTCTTATAAAATAAGTATGTAGCTTCAATGTCAGGTTATTGTATAGTTTGACAGACATAAAAACTGTTTATATTTCCTATTGAACTATGAAAACTGTGAAAACTTACTACCTGGAGAAGGGTTTGCATGTCAGTGTATCCAGGCATCCGAGAAATTCCAGTTTGAAAAGAAACGTCTCATATCATACAATTGTTACCTCATATAACATAGGCAAGGAATACTGAAATAAATCTTTACGTAAAATTGAAAACTAATGTTCATGGACAAAGAATTTTCCTGAATGTAGAGATGCAAAAATATAAAATTGACTGATTCATTAACAAAACAGAACTGAAAAAAAGCAAAACATTCACAGAAATATCTCGGAAAACCAAAAAAATCATTTTGCTAGGAAAAATCTTTCTGTACTGGATTGTTAGTGTGCTTTAGCAGAAGTCCAGCAGAACGAACAAAAAATCCCCAACAAACCCAGCGACTTGTTCAGAGCAGCATATCTAAAAAAAAAAAACCACCCAAATCCAAGAAAAAACCCCAACCAACCAACGGAGAAAAAGAAGCCTCAAAAGCAAAAAACCACATACATTAAGACACACAGATAATTACACCCCCCCAAATTAAAAAAAATGGGAGAGAGAAAAGACCAACATAAGGTGATATTACCACGCAATTGCCTGTATCCAAGGTTTAACTGAATTAAAGGAAAAATAAGGTAGCTGCTCAGTACAATTATACAATTCCAAATCAACTCAAGATGGGGTGAGAAAATGTTGAACTTAGTAGATTAAACACGCAAACGCAAACACCCCAGTAAAAGTACCTAATTCAAAACGTGGATCTACCTCATGTGCAAAGCGCTGGTGACACGCAAACAAAACTGAGCACCAGAAACTGTGGGAGTCACGTGGCAGAAGTTACTAAAAATTTCTTTCAGACCTTTTTAAAGCACTTTTTTGAAGGAGCAACGAAGGAAAAATGCTTTGAAACAAGGCATTGTTTTATGTGTCTTCTCTCCCATAGCAGTAGAAAATCCTTCCCAGCAGATTTCCAATAACACTTCTTGACCTCTTCAAATGTATTTGAGACTACTAGTCCCAATCTACGGATCTGAAAGCCTTTGCTGGTAGGGGGAATAGGAAAGCAATAACCGACATCAACCGAGATCGTGTTACTGGCTCAGTATTATTGCCCATGGGCTGGTGAATATCAGGCACTCCTGTCTGGAACAATAAGAAAGTATCACGGGTGTAATTTAATTCATTAGAGAAGCTTTATGGTTGATCCTCCACCCCTCGCTTCTGCTTAAAAACGTCCCTTACTGACTCTGCTAGACGACGCTTGCAGTGAATTGACTGAAGAGAAACACGGGAATTTTGTTTCCAAGGAGTTTCCATCCCTCCACGTGCCACACAAGATGGAGTGAGCGTCAGAACTGCGATTCACTGCACTCCACATCACTCACTCCGTTCGATATAACCCAGGCATAAGTTCCGTTATAGCTAAATGGAAATCAATGGCACTTCTCATATGGTAACTGCAAGTCAATGGCTTTAACGGATGAAAATCCAAAGTTTAGTACTAGTTTCTTATTACCAAAGATATCATTCAAAAGCAACCCAAGCCCTGAATATTCTGAGAGTTAATAGTTTTAAAAAACCTCAATACATTCTGTTAACAATTGTGGGGAGAGAAACCTCATTTATTATTTAAGCCTGAAGTTTCAGAGAGTGAATTCTAGAGATAGACCTTAAGTTATAACCTTTTTTTCCCCCCATATATATGTTCCACTGCAAATCATGGAGAAGTCTTGCTGCCTAAGTAAAGGGAAAAGGAGTCATTCGTTAGTCTGAACACGACCTTTACAGCAATTTTTACGCAGGGGCCATTCCCCGGGTCGTTGGCTATGCAATTGTCGTGGTTTAACCCCAAATTGTAACCCAGTACCCTGCGGCCGCTCGCTCACTCCCCCCTCCCTGTTGGGGTGGGGAGGAGAATCAGAGAGAAGGGAAACTCGCTTGTTGAGATAAAACAGCTCACCAGGACAGCAAGGAAAAATATAACATATATTAATAATGATAATAATAAAAATATATACAAGGATAACAGACTATATAAAACAAACGATGCACAATTTCTCACCACCCGACGACCGATACAGCCCGTCCCGAGCAGCAGGCAGGGAGCAGGGGTATCCCCCCCCCCCCCAGCTATCCCAGAACAGCAAGTTCCAGAGAGAGCAGGCGAGGGAACAAACAGCCGAACGAATGAAAAACAAAAAGGAAAAATAGGGAAACAAAAAGCAACCCGAAGGGAAGCTAAGGATAAAGCAAGTTAAGGGTCTAAAAGCTAGTGGCCCACCAGCTGACCCTGACTTATCCCGGCCATGCCGTCTCTGGTATGGAACACTCTCTTTAGCCAGTTTGGATCAACTATTCTGGCTCTGCCCCTCCCAAGTTTTTGCACCTGCACATCAGCAAAACCTGGGAAACTGCAAAATGTCCTTGGTGGTTCAGCAGCAACCAGCACCATCAGTGTGCTGTCACCGTTCTGCTCACACTAAAGCCAAAACACAGGGGCTGCTGGAGACAAAACCAGCTCCGTCCCAGCCTAAACCAGGACAGCAATGTACAGATATACCCGCCTCTTCGTACAGCAATGCTCTGTAGGACTCGGAACCGGTGCATCCCCTTCCTTGTCTCTGTGTGTCCATTCAGCTTTAGTAACCGCCCACGCTCAACTATAGTTTTTATTTCATTGTGTTAGCTTTTAAGAGCAATGTGGCGTTACCTGCTAAGTGCCACGGTTGTTTTCGTTACCTTCACAAATAAATGTGCTTCTGACCACTAAACGAATTGCTAAAACTAAAAACTAATCAGAAATTATTGCTCTCTTCGCAAAACAAAGTCTACTTCGAACGTAAAGGAATCTCTGGTAACAAAAAAAAAAATGTCTCTAGAGCTTAACCGTAGAAAATTTGCTTCATTTAGTATTGAATTATTGACCTTCTCATACAAGTACTGCTAGTTCAGGCAATTTCTGTACCAGCCAGAAAGTTTAGCATTGTGAAAAAAACAGATTGAAAATAGACCGACTGCAGAATTTTGCACATTTGTGATCTCCCGGTATAAGCATATTCTCTACGTGTACACAAAAGCACGCGGACAGTCACATAAATCACTGCCTACCAACAACCGCAGCTCTGCCCGCAATCTCCCGGCAGCTTAAACCCGATGTGAATGTGGGCTGCTGCCCCGACGGGCCGTCTCCTCCCGGGGCGCGGACCCCGGATCATCGGCTTTCAGATACCCGGGCTCCTCGTCCAGCTCCCCGCAGGAGGGTCACGGCGCATGGGGACCATGGATGTGATGGGGCGGAGGGGAAGAGAGCTGCCTTTCCCGCTGGGAATAACCCACACATTGTTCACTTTAAGCAAATCATGAAAGCAAAGCACGAATCCTATGATAGTATTCATGTAATGTATATTGTATGTATATAATGTATATTATACATTCAAACGTATATTATGAATAATTTACTGTGACCAACTAAATTCTTCTGTATCTTTTCTTCAAGAAAAGTTACTTCAATCAGGAAAACAATTCACCAGTTTCTATACTAAGTTGTCCACGATTCTTTTAAAAATATTCAGAAAAGGCCAGATCTCCTCAACTTTTGCCAGGGCCTTTAAATATCAAATCAGGTTCCTTGTAGAACAGGTTATTTCCATTAGCATTTATTTTCTTTCCTGTAAATATCACTGCAGCTAATTTTTCTAGTAAGTTTGATCTTATGTTTTCCTTACAATGCTGCTTTCCATCACTGTCAAATTCTCATAGAAACCCATATGGGATTTAAATCTAAATGGATATGTTTGTTACGTAGCTTTCAAAATAATATGATTGCCTGCAAAATAAAATATTAAAAGGATACATTATGAATTTTTACTTGCACGTCTCCAGTGGATCCTGGTTATCTGCTGTCTTCTACCTGAAAAACACTATTTCAAAATTCCAAAAGAAATACCACCCTCATGCTGCATATTTTGGAAGCTTTGAGAAGTCTCTACTTGGAAGTCTCAGTCGAGCTGCCAACTTCGCATATATTTTTCTAAAATATTATGAATCTGCTCAAGGTTATAGGAAGTGTGTATATTTACGTAACCTATCACTAGATCAATGTCAGATGCTCTATGTAATTGTACACAATTTTCCTATAAATATCTGTCAGTTTTAGTGGTATGTTTAACTTTTTGGCATTTTTGTTAACAGACTTATCATTCCGTTCCTGTAAATTTGATCGGGGTTTAAATAATTACTGTGTCATAGTCAACCTTTAACCACCTCACTGTACGAAACCCTCAACAAAATGTTTGTGAAAATGAAATTGTCAATGAATGACCATATACTGTCAAATAATATCATGCATAAGTAATATCTCAAAACAGTTTATATTTTTTCTGTATTCTTACAAAAAAAAAAAGTTATGCCATGCTACTCTTAGATTACTCCAGTCCCAGAGGTAAAAAAAAATCTTCTGCTACTTGAAAAGATATATCAGTTGGCCCTTGCAAGTTATCCCAAGTCTTTCCTAGGGCACTGTAATTTTTAGTTGGATAGAATGTTCAAACTGAGATAGAAAGCAAAGAAAAAAGACAAAGTTATGATAAAGAGAGCAATGATCAGAACAAAAGATTGACACTAACGGAACAAAGTTCATACCAGAAATTAAAAGTTTCTAACTTTTAAAGGAGTGAATTTTTTAAATGGTTTCTCAACAAGATAGCTTGCTAAATGTATTCATGCAATTGTATGATGTGGTTATGTGCATGGTAGGCAATTTTTGTAATCAACCAGTGATATTCATGCAAATAATAAATAGTAATAACAAGTAGTTACCAAAGTATGATATTTGTAATACATTATGATTGAGACAATAGCATATATAGTATATAGTATAGTCTTGCGGACCGTTACTTCTGTGGAGTGAACTGTTCGAGATGTGTCACTAGGCTGTCCTAATTAAAAATTAGCTTTGCTATTACAAAGAGACATGCTGAAGGCTGTTTTTTAAAAATAGGATTGTTGCAGGGGCCACCAAGAGTGCCAGCACGACATGACGGGAGAGGCCTTGAAAGCGCCGGTACAGGAAGACACTAAAGCCTCAGGAGTACGAATACAAACGGCAGATCGTAATTTTCTGGTCCTTACAGTAACGCGAACGGGACAGCTGGGTACAACTAGCTTTAGGGCATCACCTGACAGCGTATAGAGGCATGTTTGCAATCTCTTGTAGCTGCCAAGATCAACAGCACAGGCAGAAACAACTTCAGGTTGTGCACAGGGCTGCAACGAAACCAGCTGTGCGGGGCTTGCGGGCATCGGACTTCAAGACTACGTACCCAGAATTGATCACTCTGGTACCTTGTATCGCTTCGTAAGTATTTCTTTATGATGATCAAATTGAAATACACCTTCACTGACTGTATTTGACTTTATATTCTAGTATTATTTTTAGTCTATTATTCTGCTCTTGAGGATTGGCTCTAATCGGAATGCAACATCTGTGATTGCATCAAAATATTGAATTCATTTAATCAAGAGGGCTTTTTGAGCCATACAAAAATCCAAAATAAATATTATCTCTATATTCAGTGTTCATTCTCAAGTGCTTCCTTCACTAAAACTGGCTTGGATCTTGCCAACATACATTTCGCATTCTAGCCAGTGTTGGAGAGCCAAAACTTGCTCTGAAAATTATCACAGAAAGAAGAAAAAAAAAACGAAAGCAAACAAAAAAAACCCCACCACAAAATCAACAAAATTGCTTTCAAACTATAAGCTGTCTACCTTGCAATAGGTATCGCGACAGGAGAAGCTACAGAGTTACCACAGCTATGGAAAATTACTGTCACAGATTTTAAGGCTGGGAAGGACCATCAGGATCATATTGACCGGGTTCCTACAGACTCATATACCACCCTGGATTCTTGCAGCAAATCTATTACATCTCAAACAGACAATAACATTCAATCAGTGAAGAAACTGTGAGACCACCGTACCCTTAAGCCAGTTGTTCAAATACCCTTAGAAGTTATCGCTGTGCATTCACCATTAGAAGTTTTCATCCAATTTCTCCAATGAGGTTGACTAATTTTAGTTTCTAGTCATTCAGTTTCATATGCTTTCCCATCAGAAATCCCTTCCCGAGCCAGTAATGATCAAATAGTTCCTAAGAGTACCTTGGATAAAGAAAATAAGTCTGTATGTTCCGCTCTTTTTTCAGCTTTTAATTTTTTATTTTCTCCTAAGGTGGGAAAACAGCCTTAAAAAATGTTGGGCATGTAACAGTGAGTAACCAGTTTAATAATTTACAGATTGCTTAACAGTTCTCTGAATAATACTTCACCAAATAAAGTCTCCCAAATCATAAGTATATTAAGAAAGATTAGGAGTGGCTTTGTAATATTATTTGAACAAGATAGACAGACTAACCAACGTTATTTCTAAGATGACTGCTTTCATCAGCTGTGCCCAGGCATTTAAGTACATGGGTAAATAGCGTTAATGTTAGGCGCTACGCTAAACATTAAGATTGTACGGTAATGTGTCTTTCACCCTCGTTACAGAGTACTTAGTGGGGAGAAGATGTAAATTAATCTCACTCTCTCTTCAGCTCATTTTCCATTTGTTCAAAACTCACAGAATCTTATTACCACAGGCGAGAGAATACTGATCTTCTCCTTCTGGGAAACTTTCATTTATGTCCTCATATCCGCAGAAATAAATTTGATTTTAAAGGCACTCAGAACATAAACACATTGTGCTCATTGCAATAAAATACTCATTTGCATAAATAAAAATAATTCCTATATCCTGGCTTATTATCCAATGTTCTCATCTGTAATCCTCTCATACTGTCCAGGGCTAAAATGAATTTTTATGCAGACTAGAGAGGTTTGAGTTATAATTGAATTATAATTCGTAAATAAAAAGTTTATATTAGATGGAGAGGAGAAAAGGCAAGATTAATTCTGTTCTGTAAAACCATAAAATGTTTAATGATGGGCAATAGCTGTAAACAAATTGTTAGTGGTGACTGCTGACTTATAGAAGAATTGCAACAAAATTTTATCTAAACAGCATACAAATCGTCAGTGCCCACTGGACACCGAGCGTGCAGGTCACGAGCACCGCATGATCTCTCACTGCCCTCCCAACTGACGTTAGTTGCACCATACAAAAATTCAGGGAATTTTACATAAAGAACCAAGGTGGGTGGTTTAAAGAACCTGACATTCAAAGCTTTTATTCTCTATTTATTCTGTTTATAATGAAAAAACTTCATTGTTATCATAACAACTGCTTCCGCAAAATACGTCTATACAGTATACAGCTCCTGAGTGTTGTGTTTCACACCGGTTTCATAAAAATGGGTTTAGAAGACTTTTGTTTCTCTTAAATGGTAGATTCTGTATTTCTGGACTGCAACTCAATGCCAAGTCTTGAAGCTGACACACCATGAATGGTCATCATGGTTTCAGCATTTAGTAGTGGGGATATTTTGCCCCTGGTGCTTGAAACTACCAGAAGATCAGGGGAACAGTACAGTAAGAACTTCAACCAGTCTTGCTTAAGTCAACTAAATTCTAGGTATTTGACTGAAAACACTGAAACCTGGCCAAATGCCAGCTGGCCTTCAATTTTTAGTTTATGCGTGTTCTTGGCCCTCTGATTGAGCTCACACAGAAGTCTTCGCTCCAGACTTTTAACAGAAAACAAAACCAGAACAGAAGACACAAAAACTAGAACTCCACCCAAAATCCGGCAGGTTGAAAAGCTGCATCAAAGGAAATCTTAAAGAATAAATTCCCAACTATGCTGCTGGTATTCCATGGATTACGGGTTAACACATCCACAGCAAACATTCAGGTTTCTATTTACGTCTTGAAAAGAAGTGGCTTTTTAGACAATGTGTTAATCTTTCCGCGAGCTATTCAAACACACCGGTGAAGCCTGACTACCCTCTCTGTTTGAAATAGTCTCCCTTGAACAGTTGTTAACAGTATTGATGCAATTAGAATGCATTTTATATTTCTAGAAAAAGAGAAAACCACATGACTATGTGAACTAGTTGATCTACTGATCAACAGATATCTTCAAATTTCATTGTTGCCTTTGGGGAAGAGAAGACAACAGACTTGGACAAAACTTTTGTATTTCTACTTTTTATTTATGTATTTCTAAGGTGAAGCCGCCTTCCAACAGGGGAATTAGTTAACTAACCATCTAAATTATCCTTCACCATAGCATTTATGGAAACCCATACAAACTAGATCTTTGCAGATGACACATACAAATTCCAAATCAAGCCACTGTACTAAGTTTTGTCAAAAGATGGATATTTTTTAATTACAAAGTCCTCCAGAAATTAAGATTTGAAATAGAAAGACTATCCTCTTCATATCCTTCAGGATCCTATCCAAATTACAGCTCTATGAATTGCATAAACACAGGGTTGAGCTTTAATAATTTCAGAACGATGCTGCTTGGAGCTTTAATATACTGCAAAGCTGTCTTACAGTTAAGACAGGATTATTCAAAAACATGTCCTCTAAACAGAAAATTAAATTTAGTTACTCTCTTGCTTTCTTGGCCTAAAGCAAACTTTGCCTCATATCACGTGTTAGGAGTCAAAGAGAAATGGAGCAGGTCAGTTATTTGAGGAAATACTAAGGTTTATCTCGACTGTGAAGGTATGAAAGCACTAGAAATAGTCAGTGTGGTTGTAGGACCACTTAAAGGATTTAGAAGCCATTTTCTTCCTACAATATGGATCTTCTGGTTTTGAAAGCAGCCAAGGTCTCAGCTGCATGAAGATGAGCTGCCATATAGTCCACGCTAAGAACCTGTCCTGGAAGTGCAGATGTGTAGCTATAACTGTGCTAAGCTCTTTCTGTTTCAACCTTTAGCCTCAAGAAAAAAAAAAGTCAAGAGGAGTCAGAGGTGCCTCCCCAATATCTGTAAAGATAAATAAAGTCTTTATGCCTCTTTCAAGCGCCTGAGTCCATACTAGTTCTTCCTCTTAAAGGAAGACGTTTCGCAGATCTGACGGCATAGCCGCAAAGATGTGAGCCGAACTGAAGCTTTCTTCCTACCCCTCGCAACGATTAACCTTTTCCCTCAGATCTCCGAAGGTGAGATGAAACATCTCTAAAGCTCAGGATTCCAGCAAGAGAGTGTGACCCGCTCTATTAAGGGCTTTAAACATTAAGACTAAAACCCTGAACTCCATCAAAACGCCAACAAGCGGTTTGCGCACAGCAAAGCAGCGGGAAGGATCACAAAACCTCCGCCCAAACTTCGTAGTGATTGCCCTCCTGTGTTCCGCACAAGCTGGAGGTAACTGCTAAGCCTTTTAGCAGCATAGTTTAGAGTACGTTTGAAGTAGTTTGACCATGATATAACAATGACGTGTAATAATGTTATGTCAGAGGAGACGGAGTGCTGCAGTCCAGTGACTCTGTACGGCTGGTAGAGAAACCAGCCTGAGCAGGACTTCTTCTGGCTTGTTCGTGGTCCAGCAACGAGCTGTGGACGTTCTGCTGGGGAGCCAGAGACCTGCAGACCGGCCTCTCCAAATTCCCGTGTTTATGATGTGCCTACGGCTGGTCATAACCACAGGGGTCTAGGCCCTGCACAGCCCCACTGGGATGAAAAGCATTGCACAAAGTAAGTTGTAGCAGAAGAATATCACGATTATCCTGCCTTACAATTTATGAGATGATGATTTTATTTGGCATTGAATCTGGAATATTGATAATATTTAAAGGATTATTTTTTCAACTTTTGACTTGGTTCCTGGTAATACCAATGGAGATCTACTTTGTGAGCTGAAAACACCTGCACTTCTGGCATGTTCTAAGCAGACTACTTATAATGAATGTGTTTTTCTTAGTATTGTGGAGAAGAAGAAATACAATACTGTAGTCTAATGCTTGATAAAACAGCAAAAATCAAACATACTCCTGTACAATCTGTATAATTCCAATACATGAGGATGAGTGCACTCCTTTGGGGTGAAAACCATAGGTTATTTCCACGTGTATAGCACCCAGAACAGAAGTTTTATTCATGATGTAAGGATGTGGGCATCATCATGCTACAAACAAGTATCAATGTGATTCAAATGGTTGCTTTTAAAGTACTTGTACAAATTTTTAGAAATATTTCAATGGTATCTACTAAGGCTCTAACAGTCCTATTACTAATAGTCGCTGTGCAAGATAAAAATTCAGGTAATATCGAATACAAGCAAAGCCTTAGTCCCCGAGAGAGACGCACACACCAACAGCCAGAAAGCTACGTGGCAAAAAGTCTGCTAATCTGCCCACAACAGAGGGCTCTGACGCGCAGCCTTTATAAACTACTCCCAGGCTACTATGGCTTCATGATCACTAGTTTCTACAAGCTATCTGGAAGTTTTGCTATTCACATCAACAACGTCCTTCAAATCACAGCATTTTTTTCTAATAAGGAGCAAGAGAGAGATAAATACGACGATACACAGCACATATGCAGAAAAATTTAAGGGTAGCCAGTACAAAACTCCAAAATATTTTATGAATGTAAAGATTTTGTAAGTTTTCACATTATTTGGCTTATATATTTTTATAACAGACATTATAAAACCTGGCTGTGTGGTAAATAATGTTTGTCTGTCTGTCTGTCTATCTATCTATCTAAATACAAGATAAATTTAAAGCCACACCTTAAGCATAAAATATAATTTCATCTTCAAACACAACCAACCACGTAGAAAGAATAGTTTACCCTCTGACTTCATTGCTGGGCTAATTCCTATGCAAGTGAAAGCATAACACTTGGGAACTTCGGATAATGGAATTTTCAGCTATAAAATGAATCCGTTTGCCATTGATTTATACAAAGATTAGCTCTCCAATGGTCACCACTGATAAGAAACCAAACGTTAAAGGGCTACATCAGCTGCAATATTCAGCTTCCCCGGACAGTGTTTTGTACTCATGATTTCTGAAATAAATGCTGCTCAGGATCTTCATCTTTCACTAAGTTTAATTGTGAAATCCAAGTTGTAGTCAACTGACATCCACTGAAAATGTTTTTCAAGATAAAAATGGAAGTCAGCAGGGATCCTGCAACTGTTCCAATGGGAAAAAAAAAAAAGCCCATTTTTAAAGATTATTAATGAAGGACAGGATATCTCAAAATGCAAAGTTAAACATGGACTTCACTGTTCTCACTGTGACTTTTTAACTTGTTTATTGTTTCTTTGTACCTTGACACCACAACGAGCTTCAGCCAGGACTGCAGTTCATTCTGTACAAAGTTTTCAATGAGGCAATGCCTGCCAAGGAACTAAATTTTTTAGCGAAAAAAATCTTCTGCCTAATCCAGGTAGGCAAAGTACTTCTGTTCAAACACAAAGTTGAAAATAGATAAAAACATTTCTTCCACCAGCCTCTATTTGTCCAGGATATATCAGAAATGTAAGAACGTGACGCCTGAGACAAATTACTCACATAGCTGGCGTGCAGAGAGTAAAAACCCATTTAATTTTTGTGCATTGCCTCCTTAAATGTCAAAAGGTTCTGCTGGTAACTTTTAGAGAAAGCTTCCAAATTATACTTGCATTTTATTTTTAATAATGAATTAGGGAATGCCTGACTTATCTACCCACATTCAGGCCTATGGAGACTATAGACCAAATTCTCACCAGTAATAATTGGCTTTTCTTGGATCATGCTCATGCAAAACTTGTGCAATTTACTCTTGTGCTTCTTTTTTACAGCATAAAATGGAAAACTGGCTTGACGTCATACTGATGCAGAAGCAAAATTCAAGGTGAATTCTACATGTTCTCGGAACAGAATATGTATATCTTCTATTTGGAAGATCTAGCTGCAGTTTATGTCCTTGAATTCAGCAGTGCATTCGAAAGTTCCCAGTAAAACAAACTCCTATTTAAAGAACGCAGTAGCGATTTAAACTAGTTACTTAAGGAGCTTTGTGAAATTATTGGGGCTTTGAAGCCTATGTTCCCGTGATAAAAGTGCTTGGAAATGAACCTTGTTCCCAGGAAGTCAGTGGTCAGACTCTTACAAACGTCAAGTGGATCTTTTACTATAAATTAATCTGGTTTTGTAACACAGTAAATCACTTACGTTACACAAGACAACAGGAATAAAATAAAGAAAAAAGGAAGAAAATGGACTGCTTTTACAGCGCCGAGGGAAACCGTTCGCTCAGTTCTGTAGGCCTAAGTGTTTGTTCGATCTCAGTAGTGCCTTGGTGTTTAAAACAAATGAAGAGTTTAGATACCTTTATAAATAAACTTTTCACCATGACCCCCAAACTTAAATCACAAAAAAAAAAAAAAAAAAAAAAGAAGAAAAAAATTAAAAAACAAACAAAAGGGAGCAGGAAAAGAGCATTGCACTGCATGGCAATTCTGACAAGGAAATCCTGTGGAACGTGTTTTACACAGACAAAAGGGAAAGAAAACGATTGTGCTGAGGAGCCACCCACTTTTGAAGCCTCAAAAGCAACAGCCACGAGCTGCTGTAGTCTCATCACCGCGACATTTAAGTATCACTAAACTGAAAGGCTTTACCGCAAATACCATTTACTAACTCAAAGGCAGCTCCTATTCAGCATCTCACGCTGTTAACATGCCCTGAACATCCACTCTACAGAACTGCCCCCACCTACAGAAACAATACTTCTCCAAGCGACCTGAAAAATCTTTCTTCAGAGTTTCATCCCAATTTAGAATTACAGGTTTTATACATTCAAACATTTGGAGCTTTGGATTGTTACCAATAAGCAAGAGAAAAGGCCAATACTCTTATTTCTGATTAATTTGTTTATTTCTTTGCCCTAAATCCAAAGAAAAATGTCATATTTATTTTTTAAATACTTTGCGAGTGGTTTTCTCCACCAGAAAAGTCAAGGGAATTTTATGGTCTCACCTTAGAAACTCTAATAGGAAAATATCATTATTGCATTTATTCTATGCAAACTATCAACAGTTACGTGAAATGATGGTGAGTATTCTCATTTTCAATATTATCAATTTTTCAAATTATTGATTAATAAAAGTTCATAGTGCTTTTGAAACATTTGAAAAAGACTCCACAAAAGCTTCGACTTTGCCACGTGAACTGCGGTGCCACCTTTCAAAGACAAGCTGTCAATGCAATGGTTGGCCAACGACAGCATCAGCAGGGTTATTTTGAAATTAATCATTAACCGAGGCAAACTTGACTTGCTCATTTTTTACTTTTCCAAATAAAAACTTCTTTAAAACAGATCTAATTCCAAGCATTACAATCACACATTTCTGCAGCTTTTTTCTCATGGGTCAAATGTGCATAATGAATTGAATGTTTCTTCCGAGACGGGAAGAAAAACACTCCAAGGCAGACAGAACTTGAACAAAGCATCAATCTGCTGCCACAGCCAACCAAGCCTGACGAGAACTCGTCATTAATTTCAAAAGGAACTTCAACACATGGACTGACAGGGTGAAACTTCCGTATATATTCTCTGTGGGTGGTTTTGGGCTGAAACTCTGGGTATTTTCCTCCAGGCTTTTGTTTTTGTTTTAATCAGGAGCCGCTACACTGCTGTCAAGCACGCTAACAATACTTCCCGACAACTCGTGTGCTTGTCACTACGATTTCTTCATCAATTTTTCTTTATTTCACTAATTTGAACACCCATAGCTGATGACCTTAATACCCGCATTTTGAAGAAACGGTAGTTCCAGGCAAAGGAAAGGGGCAATCGAAAGGATGTTGATATCACCACTACTGAAAGCTTCGCTGCGCCAAAGCCAGCAGCCGCGAAACAGCTACGTACAAAGCAGTTCAACATGTTTAAAAGCTGACTAAGAAAATAGTTTCCTGGACAGTTTAAATAACACTAAGAAGAAAGTAATAAGGCTGTAAGTCTTACTATAGAAAGCAGAAAAAGCAGAAAAATAAGGCTTTTTATAAACTGTGAAGCTAAACTTTTTTATTATGAAGACAAAGCGCCACCTGCGACCTTTAAGAGATTTATTTTGTTCCCTCACCCCTTCTCCCATACAAAGGATTAAAACATTATTCATTCCATAGCCATGAAAAAATCTGTCACCTACACTGCTTTTTATTTTCTTCTCAACACATCCATTATGTTTCAAATAAACATTTTTTCCCAACTCCCGGAGTTCTTAAATAACTTCTCCAAACACCCAGGAGAAGTGTGGACAAAACTGTGAATAATGTTCAGCTGAACTGCACGTGTCGCGAAGAAACACCTCACCTACAAGCACGCGTTTCTCCCGAGACATCGTTTTAAAGCGACCCAAACTCCCACCCCGCAGCTCCCACGGGCAGCCGTCGCACCCCGGCGCATCTGATCACGCCGCAGTGTCCTCGCCAAACCAAATATTCGCAGCTGAGCAGCGATCCGGGTGCTTCAGCGAAAGCGTCGAGTATTTTAATTGGAGCGCACTGGGATTCGTTTAGCAATCATCACTGCCTTTTCTAGGTGTTTTTAATCAGTTTGACTCATCTAATGTTTATATGACCTTAAGTATCTAGCAGTCATATTTTAACAGATTATATTAGATATGTAATGCATAATTTCACAGTATCCTTATTGCCATTTTCTTAATAGTTTAACTGTCATTGCTGGATCGTTCCCCCATGATCTGATCTCTAAGTATATAATTTCTGGCTCGCACGTGCTTCTATCTTGGATGGTTTCTGGAGGCTTCGTTAGGCTTGCCCTGTCTGGGCACAGACACGCTGCCCCGCTGCTGAGTGCTGCGTTCCCAGTGGACCTGCGAAGCCTCTCTTGGTTGTGCACCCTCTGCCGTTAAAATGAGGAATGAAATGTCCTGTCCTTCCTCCCGCAAAGATCTGCTCAGACATTAGGAACAGAGAATTGTGAGTGAGATGTTGGCTTATATGCGTCTGGATGTACTGATTTAAGAGATATTGACCTCTTCCCATCTATGACCTCTGCATACCTTTGCAGATTTCACCGGTTGGACCTCCAACTTTCTTCCATGGCTTCTGCTATTGCGTTTGAGCAATACCTACACCTACACTCTGTTGCCATTCAAAAGAAATTAAGAATGGAAAGGTTCTTCTGTGCTCCACCAAGCGCAGAACTTGTCAGAAGAAGCAAAATGGCTTCCTACTCTTCTAATTAAAAAGTTAAAGAGACATTGACGTCTTATGCCTCAGCTCACGTAACAGCAAATAACCGCAACGCTTTGAGCTAGCTTCTATCAGAAATGGAAAACAGAATAGGCAAAACTAGCCTTTACGCACTGGGCAAAGGTTTCCAAATTATTTTAAAAGCTAACATTCCAGTGCTGGCCTGGCAGTCACTGAACAAGTTCAATCTCAAAAATAAAATTGTAAGAAGAAAAGCAAAAACAAAAATAAAAGCCCCAAACAAATCAGAACCACAACAACAGATAAACCAGTTATGTTGCTCTTAAGAACACAGAAAAGGGAGTTTCAGCCAGGGAAATGCATTGGAAATGAGGAATTTGCATGAAGTTCCCTGTTTGAAAAACAAAACCTTCAAGCTAAAACGCTGCTAAGACAGTCTGTGAAAACATACTGCCTTCAAAGTCCTAAGAGTGATCATTACTTACCCAACAGCCTGACTGCCGGGGGAACCGTACGGCACACCAGTCAAACAACCAAAACAGTAAACAGCTTCTGGGAATATGTTCTTTCACTCTTTTAAAACAAACTCATTTAAAACAAACACAATCTGAAGTACTTAGGCATCTCCAAAAATACATGCTGCTGTGAAAAAATCAGCAGCAAAAGGAAAGCAGCAAAAGGAACCTGGAGAAGCTCGAGAGGCGGGCCCATGTGAACCTCATGAGGTTCAACAAGGCCAAGAGCAAGGTCCTGCACCTGGGTCGAGGCAACTGCTGGTATCAACACAGGCTGGGGGATGAAGGGATGGAGAGCAGCCCTGCCGAGAAGGACTTGGGGGTGCTGGGGGATGAAAAGCTGGACATGAGCCGGCAATGTGCGCTCGCAGCCCAGAAAGCCACCCGTGCCCTGGGCTGCATCCCCAGCAGCGTGGCCAGCAGGGCGAGGGAGGGGATTCTGCCCCTCTGTTCCGCTCTGGGGAGACCCCCCTGCAGTGCTGCCTCCAGCTCTGGGCCCCAGCACAAGAAGGACATGGACGTGCTGGAGCGGGGCCAGAGGAGGCCACGGAGATGATCCGAGGGCTGGAGCAGCTCTGCTATGGAGACAGGCTGAGAGAGTTGGGGTTGTTCAGCCTGGAGAAGAGAAGGCTCCGGGGAGACCTTATTGCAGCCTTTCAACATATAAAAAAGGCTTATAAGAAAGACGGAGAGAGGCTTTTTACCAAGGCCTGTAGCGATAGGACAAGGGGTGATGGTTTTAAACTAAAGGAGGGGAGATTCAGACTAGACCTAAGGAAGAAGTTTTTCACGCTGAGGGTGGTGAGGCCCTGGCCCAGGTTGCCCAGAGAGGTGGGAGATGCCCCATCCCTGGAAACATTCCAGGTCAGGCTGGACGGGGCTCTGGGCAACCTGATCTAGTTGGGGATGTCCCTGCTCATGGCAGGGGGTTGGACTAGATGGGCTTGAAAGGTCCCTTCAACCCAAACTATTCCGTGATTCTATGATTCTATGAAAGCAAACTGAAGACCATGCAGAAAAAACACTGATTCACACCTTTCCATAGCATTGAAGGTAAAGCCAAATAAAATTTTTGAAATGTTAAGAGCTTTTTGTATTCAATCTACAGAGTTAAAAGGGGCTAAAACACCGAACCAAGCAATGGTCCCAGCTGGAGGTGCACTTGCTAAGTAATTGTGGTTTCAAGTGGGCAGGCTGCCTCCAAAGCAGGCAACTTGATGGCTTCACGGTGGCCACTGTGCTTTAAAATTCATAATAGTAGTAAGCTGTGTCGATTTTTTGGGTGTTTCGAAATACGAGCCACATGCTGTGCAAGAACGCGTGAGAGACCAGCACCACTTTCATCAGGCGGCTGAGCTGTTCCCACGTCACTCAAACCGATGCTGCTGCAGGGACCTGTTTCAGGCGTAAGGCAGAAGCAGCCTAAGCAAAAGGTAGTTAATACTTGCTTGCCCTGCACCAAGACGTAAGCACACTAAAAGAGTGTGGCTAGCAATGTTACAACATTTGCATTTTGCAACATTTTTTTTGTAAGGTTGTAACATTCTTCAGTCTTTTGTGATGCAGCTAATCATAAATACAGACATTTACAGACATATGTGTAACCACAAAGGGGCCTTCAGGGACCTGTGGTACAGCTGCACGGAGAAGGTAGGGGAAAACACTTGGAAACGGTAAAATCAGCAAGGGAATTGAGAAGCAGAAGATGTGTGCCGGAACCAGATAATCCTACAGAATAAGAAAGAAAGGAGCCCGGTGAAACCAGAAAAAGTCCCGGTCTCCAAAATAATTTAAACTATGTCAAGGGCAGATGAGATCATCCCCTTTTCTTTTGGGGCAAGAGCATAAAACATCATGGTTGGACCCGATGACCCTGGAGGTCTCTTCCAACCAGAACAATTCTATGATTCTATGATTCTATGATCAGTGGTGGGAAAGGAAACCTGGGGAGGAAAGAAGACTTCAACTCCTCTCCCGCTTTCCAGCTGGCTCTGCCACCAGCATCCTTCCAACGTCTCCTGCTGGGCCCGCTCAGACTCGCCAACCGGTTGTTCTGCGAATTTCCTGTGGTTCACCCAGCCCACGGCCCTACGCCGTGCGTGTTTTACCGGTCTGTATTGACTAGCGTAGTCTACGCACAAAACATCCCTGAACCAGTTGCAAAAGGCTCTTCTCATCACCTATCCCGTATGGACCTTATCCTTACGTCAACGTCATAACTCGTGTCGCAATGATAACTTAGATTGTGTCGCGCTGTCCGCCAGAAGAGACGCGTTCTCACAGTACCCGCCCTCTCCCATACAACAGAAGAGAAATAACTGAAAAGGCATTTTCTTTCGGCTCGTTCTTCGGGCAGGGCAGCTGCACAGTGGGGTCCCCTTCGACTGACGGCTCTTTTAAAAGATCAGCAAGCACGGAATGAGACAAGATGCTCCAACAACCGATAAAAACTCCAGTAAGACACTTGGTGCTTTCTCTCAGGCAAGGTGTCTGATATCTATGTTCAAAGAAACCACTTATCATATAACAATAAAGTTTCATTAAATGACTCCCAAGTCCCCGAGCCAGAAAACAGAGAAAGTGAACTGGCCTCAGGCAATCAGCGGTCCCAAAACTCACCTTTGCGTTCACCACGGGGAAATCAATCCTGTATTTTTAGGGATATAAAAATATTACAATTGGATTAAATGAAACAGGCCTGACAGCACAAGCCAAATAACGTTGATTTGCCCAGTGTAACCAGGATAGTGAGAAATGAACTATTTACACTAATAATCTCGGACTGTTATGAGTAAGATCAATTTGTTTGCAGAGGCATTCCTAAACGACCCCAAGACACCGTACCATACATATCCTACACTTCGGAGATTTATAAATTGAGGGAGCTAAGAACATTGCAAATACTTTTAGATGCGTTGGGACGGAAAAAGAGGTTGAAGAATCCAAATGCTTGTTCTTCAGTCCACAAAAAGTAAACCTCAAGATGTAAAAGTAAATTTGTTGCCTACGGTCCAGCGCTGACTCTGAGAGCTGTACTCAGATCTGTGGGTTGCAGAAGCGTGTCCTGAATCTTACTGTAATTTTCCATTTAGCAACCTACCCCTGAAATGTTATTATTAGCATTACCAGAAGGCCTGCACAGCAGAACTGTGCTAAAGCACACGTTTATCAGCAGACGCAATAATAGTAAATTTACTGCCCAGAGGAGGTAGCTTTTGTAGATTATATACATTTTTTGTACACTGACTTCTGAGTGCTTTGGTAATTGCCTTATTTATTCGCTTTATGAGACAGAGATGACCACTGCAACTATTAACTGACCATTTGCCACCACTTTTTTTGTTCTTCTTTCAAAACCTGAAGGCTTTACTCTTGGCTAATTGGCTAACACTTGTTCAAACTGACTTCTGCTTTCAATCACTGCCAAGAGTGAGAATTCAGGGCAGAATGCGTTTGCCGATTTATTTTTTAACAATATATAAGAAACAAGGTATTAGAGAAACGATGCTATTGATTTTCTTTTCTACAGGATTCTCCCTGGATTTCATTGTCCTTCTTGCCCTCCTTGGCTTCTCTTGCTGAGAAACGATTTCTACACTAAAACCACACAATTTCTGCGAATGAGGTTGGCATGTCTTTAGACCAACGCTCCGCACGGAGATCTAAACTACTCAGCGAATCCTGAAAAGTTGCACCATCTTTAATTCCAGTCCCATTGAGATAAATTAATAGAATTTTAAGATCTGAGTATTATTAACACAAACTTCTCACAGGAATTAGTGGTTTTCCCAGCATATTATGATACCTGAGTACGACTATCAAATACTCCACGTTATCAACAAAATTTGACAATACTTTTTAAAAGAATGAGTTTTAGCTCCCCCCAGGAGGTGTCCTTCAGACACGTGTCCCTCGCTAGATTTTCTGCTGTCTCTCAATGTCAACAAGATTATAAGAGCAGGTCAACAAAAGCCCCCCAAATACTCATGACCTGCTTCAGACGGACATGGGAGGCAGAGGCGGTGTCCACTGCAGCGCAACAGCGAAGAGTTGCGTCACTCGTGCAATTCAAAATCCGAATTTCACCACAATTTGTGCACTCATTTGTTCAGCCTGCACTAGTTGCACTGTGCAAACAGCCAACAAAAATTCTTTTTTTTCCTTATATTTCTGGTTGAAATAGCTTGGTTGGACATTTAAAATGAAAGATGTTTTGTAGAAGTGCTGAATGGAGTAGTCGCCTAGACCTTTTTAAAGTCTTTTTTTCTTTTTGTCTAAATGTGAACTTAGACTTTTAGAAAGCTATCCCGTTTGATTTTTAAAACAACTCTTTGTAACACCTACAGAAGATCTTTTTCTGCACATACATGATCATATATTTTTTCGCTATAACAGACAGAGCTATGCCAGGACACTATTCACGCGACAGTGAAACACATCTTTTCTGGTTTTATGGTGCCGCATTTGGGGTTTGGCCGTACCTAATGTACCGAACTCCTGCTACAAGCGACTGCCTGCCACTCACCGTGAAAGTTAGGGAGGCCTAACCTAAGCTATAAATCTTCTTTTTCCTTGGACCTTTCCTATTTACTTGAAGTTTTTTGTTTGTTTGTTTGTTTGTTTTCTACTCAGATAGGTCTCATTTCTTCACTGTGGCATTGATAACTTTTTTAAGTGCAATAATGTATTTTTTATATATATATACACACGCGCATAAATACAATTTATTTTTTTATATGAATATATTTGTGCACATACATGTATGTATGGAAGTATATCTTATTCCCATACATATAATATTACATATATTATATATATTTCTGTGTATGCATATACAGGTGTTGTCTTGAGAGAGGGGTTGTTTGCTTGTTTGTGGGGGTTTTTTGTAGCCAATTCTCCTCCCAGATTCCGGTAAGTCTGAGTATTCTTGTAGGTAAAAAGTAACCAAAAATAAACATTTCCCTGACCCAGTGAACGTGCTAGAGCTCATTCTGCATTCCAGTAAGTCTTGAAAATTCTGCTATTTACAAATTCAGAAGGTAAAATATATGAGAGACTGATCCAGTCCCTTCCCACCGCTTAAGGTCCGGTTACTACAAATGAGTAGCACGTACCATCAGGGTGGCCTTTCTGTCTGACACCATGTTTCAGCAACATACTGAAAATCTGCCTCAGAGAACGTGGAAGGAGTAAGCAGATGGTCATAGTTCTGGGTGACTTACTCTTCTTCCCCAAAACCCCCTCCTTCATCATTAACGAGTTCCTTTAAAGCTCACACATAGTATCTAACTGGCAATATGTAGTAAGGAAACGGTATTTGTAACCCTTCAAACAGAATGAAAATATATTTTTTGAAAGTTTTCATTAGGCATCCATCCTGCTGCATGATTAGGTTACCGACGCTTTGTGGGGCCTTTAATTCATTTGCTCTAGGTGGCAATTATCAAGAAGAAATCATAGCTATTATTTTTTAATCTAATCAGATATGGTCTAGTTTGCTTCCAGATGTAGCCTATTTACTAAAAAAAGAAAACTCTAATATTTCACAGTTTCTCTAGGATTGGTTTGTCATCATTTGATTAATTCCCTCCTCATCTTCTTCTTGCTTTCTAATGTAATAAATCAGCCTAATAAAATCATTGTCACTTTCTTCATAACAGACAGAAAAAAAGAGAGTTTTTCTTTACTGTCAGCTGTTGGCAGAATTCTAAAATGTGAAGTTTTTTAAACATATGAACAAGCAAAAGATACAGGCAGCAAAAATGACAGCTTCTTTCCAGAGCTAAATAGATAGGGCTTATATTAATCACTCATAAAATTTCATCTCCTTTCTATCTTCTGCCCTACCTAAATGCAGAGGTTTTGAGTCAAATTTATCATTGTAAATAACCAGAATGGGGGGAGAAGAAGAGGACATTTTTGCAAAAGCGGTGATTCATGAAGGAAGCTTTGATTTTGCTCTATTTATCTTGTCTAAAACTCTTTTAGATTGCTTGGCCTGGAGGAGGTATTTCATTTTGTTTGCTATTTAGCATTAGACTTGAACAGCCCACGCTGCTGCTACTGTTCAGAAAACGTGGAATGTCGGTATTTCTTCCCCAGGATCGAAGGCCGTATTTCCTTGGTAAACGATGTTTCCTCTGATGTGCCTTTGACTCTTATAATATTCCATGTGTAGTTTATTCTGAGGATCATATCTTCCCTCATTTTATAATCTCAAACTACTCTAGTGATTAATCTGGTTAATTTAAGTTGGGAGGAATATGCTTGGGTAGAGCTTTTGATTTTACTGAGTGTGCATATGACTTTTCTAAGGAGCAAGTACAACTAATTAAGAATCTTTTTGCTGCCAATATTACATAATGAAACTAAATCACGAAATTATATAATAACTGGGAATATACTGATTCTGCTAATGTCATGATTTACTTCCCCCCAAATGAGAGGAGTACTAGGGAATAAGGGACGGAAACCTCACCTGGAATATTTTGCTGTTTATAGGTTCATTTTGAAGATGACAAAGTAAGATTGGAACAGGTTGTACAAATGACAAGGAGAATAATTTAGAGTCGTATGCAAGTGTAGTTATACTTGGCCTAAATCTCATACAAAACAAAAATGAGAGGAATTTCAATTAACTATACAATGTCATCAAGTTAAAAAAATAGACTGATGCAACGTTTCTGATGAAAGAGTTCAGAGACTGATGTGAATTGGGAAACTTTTTCATAGAATGAGAAGAAACTTTGTGTACAAAAAGCAATTAACATAGGAATAAAACACTACAAGTAATATTAATTTTTTTGGGGGGTAGGAAATTGCTATCTATTACTTCCAGAAACAGGATCTGCAAACAGCAATTCTCAGATTAAAGGTCATTAGACAGCTGCTTACAAATTCACATACTCAAATAAAACGTTTTTTAAGCCTTGCCTCTGATGAAGTATAGTTTGCCTACAAACTTCTACATTACTTGTTCATCCAATTTAATTACATGAACGTATTTGATTATGTCCTTCCCCAGATGTAGTACTTGCACTAATATTTTATAGTTCTGAACATAGCATTAAGAAAACTGTCAAATTTGCCAAGCTATTAGAATATAAAACTTTTATTCTCCCATTAAACAGATGGAAGATGAGCCTGGACCAGACTGTCCAATACTAAGTGCTATAGAAAGGGATAAATCCAGGTAAATATAGTTGATCCAATACATAACTGCAGCATTATAGAGTTTCTTCTGCCATGCTTTGCGGCAATGGGACACCAGAAAGATGAATTTACTCCCTTCTGTTTATCATGATACATAAATTTACATCTCAGTCCAGCACTGGAAAGCAAAAGGCGGATCAACAGTGTCTTGAATCCTTATCCTCACCAGATACCTCCTCTGTTGTGACTATAACAAACACTGGTGAAGAATTAGCGATCAATGAATGAATCAACAAAGATATTAGTAGCCTCCCTCTTTTCTTCTTGGAGATGGAGCAGAAAGTTTGAGTGAACATTTTTTGACAATTTGTCTGCAAACTCACTTCACAGATGTGTCTGTCTGGATTTTTTAACAGTGAAATCTTGCACCCTAAATTCTACAAAAAAATAATTGCGTCAAGGATTCCAAAGGCTTATTCATGTTGAGTAACACCGTATTCACTTTACTTGAACAGAGCTGTTCACGGATGCAAATGTGTTAGACACATGTTTTAAACAAAGTCCCCAATAACAATAGAAAGCATTAGAGAGTGAGGTGGTAAGATCAGAAGAAACTTAGCAGTGGCAGCTAAATTCAGCCCCCTGTGGTGAATATTTCCTCCATGACATTCTCCACAAATATATTTTTTTACAAATCTCTTCTGAAAAATCCAGGTAACTCAATGGCAAAACGATAAGTCTGAAACAACCAGCGTCACTCACACTTGAACCATTGAAGTGCCGTTCTGCGCGCACCCCAAAGTGTCCTTCTCTAAGAAACATGAATCTTCTGCGCCAAAGCAAACGTGTATAGAAGCGGGTATAAAACGATTCCAGGGAAATAAGATGGTTCTATTAAAGCAGAATTCATCTTAAAGCAAAACAAAAAAAAAAGTAACAATTCATAGCAAGTCATCTTGAGTCCTGACACTTAAAAAGTCAAACACATCTAGTCTAAGCCAGAGAAAGGGTGACCCAGACATGAAACGATGGCCTAGTCATCAAATGAGACTCAGATGACCTAAGTGATGCTCCCACGTTCAGAAAAGAGCCGAATACCACACTGTGGCTGTGCATGATCCTTGGCTTCTGTACGAAGTACGTTCTATTGCTGTTTGCTTGCAGTTTAAACTATACATGCAGAGCAGGATTTGTGTTACACACCTCTCAGCAAAAAACGGGGCATTTGACAAGGAAAGGGTGCAGGCCAGTTGTAGAACAGCATTATGAGAACCAGCTGAGAAAGCAGTTTTTCTATCAAATTTATTTCTTACGTGTCTTGTATAAGGATGTCTCTACACTCCAGTTGCTAGTTAGCCCAGCAGACTCGACTCTGTTTCTCTGAGGTTTCAAACATCACTTGAAGTCACGTCTTAGTGGTCTCACTGGCAAGGTACCAATCAATGAGAGAATGGTAAATGAGTTGTGTGCTGAAGGAAGAGCAAGACCTAATTTCCCCAAAGAGGAATTTTTCGTATTATTAAATAAAGTTCATTAAAAGCCAATTATTAGTAAAATAATGGAACTTCTCTGGATAAAATGAGGAAGTTACTTCAGCACATCTCAGCACACAATAAAATATACTCCTCTGAAAAGCTCAGCTGATAATTTGAAGCACATCAATGAAAAACAGCGGGAAACAGCTGTCTCATTTTTAGGCCTTTCAAATGAAACCAGCCTCATTCTTTCAGTCAGAATGTCTCTCTTCTAACGGTCTTTGTGTTTCAGAAGGGTGATGTGTTGCACCTGAACATATATCACCAAGGACATCAGAGATCACTGCGATGGGAGTATTTAAAACAGCGACAGATCAGGCCAATTTTAAGCTGTAAAACCAAATTTTACTGGATTCACTCACTGACAACACACTTCATGCTAACAGTTAATTGTTACACATTATTAACATCATCACTACAAGTGCAAAATTGTTAGCTTTCAACACTCATATTCTAAACTAGCTGTGAGCATACAATATTATTGAGCCAATGCTGTAGTTAGTGATGATTTTACAATACAAAAAAAGGTAGGAAAAAACACAAGAAACAGAGGAAAATAAACCCAAGCAAAACAAGTGATGCAGAAGAAAACAATTGCTCACTACCAACCGACCGATGCTCTGACTGAGCAGTGGCAATGCCCGCCGACCTCTCCCTGCTCCTCCCACAGTTTTATTGCTGAGTACAACATCGTATGGTGTGGGATGTCCCTTGGGTCAGTTGGGGTCAGCTGTCCTGGCTGTGTCCCCCCCCAGCTCCTCGTGCCCCCCAGCTCCTCACTGGTGGGGTGGGGTGAGGAGCAGCAAAGGCCTCGGCTCTGTGTCAGCCCTGCTCAGCAGTGACAAAACCAGCTCTGGGTTATCCACACTGTTTCCAGCATAAATCCAAAACTTAGCTCCTTACTAGCTACTATGAAGAAATTTCTCTCTATCCCGCCCAAAACCAGCACATGGCTGTAGTCCTTGGCCTGTTTTAGTCACAAGGCCAAGATGGTCATGCTGGACATCTCTCTGACAAGAGAAATGGGAACTACAGCAGGCTCATCTTCCACCTTCTCCAGTCTTCCTCATTTGTGCTTGATGTTCTTATGCCACCTCCTCCCCTCCTGAAGAGCAGGATCTCATCCTCTCCCGATATTGCTGACATTTTTGTTTCTTTTTCTTGCTGGCCATCTTTTTAGATATTCAGCAGGATTCAGTCTATTTATAATCCCTCGTGCTCACCTTGTCCTTAGTAAAATGCACATACACAGTGTCTGGCTACACCTTCACAGCATTACCAATGCTGCCAGTGTTGTACACTGTAGCTGCTGATTGCACTATTAATTATAACCTGATTAATAAACTTTCGGGTGCTACTCTGCTTTGGTGGCCAGCAGAAGTCATGTGCTGGTTGCTGTGGTAGATGTGTACCACAGCCTGTTCCGAGCTGTTTGCAGTTTCAGGGTGATCTGTGCTACTGATGCAGGGATATTTTCTGTTCCTTTTGAATATCATGTTGTGTCTTTTGAATTCTCCTCACAACTTCATCTCAATATGATAATATATCAGCAGCAAAAATTCTAATAAATTTTCCTGTGTGTTAGTCTAACTAATGAGCAGCATTCACTCAAGAGAAAAATGCGGCAGAATTTCTACAGTGCTGCACTACAGACGTATCAGGAGAGTAAATGTTCCCTTTTTCATTGTTTTTCTTGTTTCTCTTTGAGGAAAGTAGCTTTAAAAAAATATATTTTATATTTTTGTTTATTTTCTGACCACCTGTTTTTTTCTTTGTGATACCAAATTGTACTCGGTGCTGCATTCCTGTTGCAATTGCTATAATTGCTGTTGTAGTTATTGGGTGGACATACCTCCCATTGAAGCAAATGGCTACCATGCTCTCATGAGGAATATTGGTCACTGATAGTAACCTGTCAGGCCTATGCCTGTGATCACCAGTCAGGTCTGGGTCAACAGGGTCTCTGCCAGGCCTGGGAATGGCTGTGGCTGGGCTGGAGGCTCCTACAATATCTCTTGGGCAGGCACCTCACGGGCAAGGAGCGGATGGAAGCCCCAGAAGAGGTTCATCAGGGCCATTAAAGCCGACGAGGGCATCAGGGCCCTGACGCTGATGTATTTACCGCTGTTAGACTGATTGTCTATCCATCATCACAAATCTCTGAAATAGCTCAGCACGACTCAGTGCAGACTACTGGAACTTTCACTCAAACGTTAGGTATTATTTCCTACTGAGCACAGAGGTTTTTTGCGGAGGACAACAACATGTCTATAGCATTCTGGAACCACCATTTCCCCCCATTCCAGAAGAGTGCTATGGCTTCATGTATTTAAGATGGAATTTTTTGTGTGAAACTTCTTACAAAAAGTATAGAGAAATGGCAAATATATATAAAACAATAATATAAAGAAGACTAATCTTTACAATTCAAGCTGTAGGAGCATGATTCTTTCCTTCCTTTATTCTAATACACTTACTAGTTTCTCAAAAAAAAAAAAACCTGAATAAATCTTTTGATCTTCTTACTAAGCTGGGACATGAAAATATTAAGTAGAATTGCTTTCTAAATCCAAGAAATAGGAAACCATTTCTTGCGCCATTAGGGATGATATTTCAAAGACAGACAATCAAATCATTACAAAGACTACATGCAAACCTGGTTGTTCACTGTGAAAAGAAAGCAATGAAAATTCAGTTGTTTACCCTGTTTAAAAGACTAACTAGGTATTTCCTCTGGTAACATTTAAGAAGCCTCAAAAAGAAAAGCTTAGACTAAACCATCTACTGTAATAAGTTCCCTTCAGCCTCTCATTTGATAATTTCCAGTTTTGCTAGCACATTGATATTCTACCATTGGGCTGGTCAACGGGCTGGTCTTAGGTTGGGGTAGGGTGTAGGTGTAGGTGTAGGTGTAGGGTTAGGAAAAGTGTGCACGTTTCTCGTCATTTACCCTTCACTATTTCTACAAGGACAACAGTTTAGATAAATAGTCACACAGCATGTAGTTGTCAGCAACAGCAACCGTTTGCAGTGTATGCTATGAAATTCTGCTACTTTATGGACTTAAAAAACCCCCAAAACTGTTCCACATGAGTGAAGATTCCTACCTGCACACTGATCTAGCTTTTCCAGGTACATATGAAGGCCTTGGCCTTGATATTAAATTAGCAAAACTAAGACAGAGAGCAATGAAATAACCTGCTGAAGGTTGCACAGTGTCTGTGAGAGAGGACACAGTGCAAAAAGTATCTGTGAGAAATAAAACTGATCACATATTAAATTTGTGGTCTATGAAATACTGGTGATAAACAGAAAACACTACTCATTTGTTTCCTTACGGTCCATGTCTCTGTGGCTGGAAGGAGTAATGGATGATATAATGATTCCTCTAGCAAATTCGGGTTTAACCTATGAAAGTCAGCAAATTCTACACCTGCCTGGAGTCAGAGTTTCGTATTGCTTGAGCAGAGAAAGAAGATGCACAGTCTGGCTGATCCTAGTTAAGCCTGACTGGGCCAAAACATGAATGGTGTTAATATCCAACTGAAATAGTCCTGTCCTGTCCTATCCTATCCTATCCTATCCTATCCTATCCTATCCTATCCTATCCTAATCCATTCTATCCCATTCTCTTCCAATCTCAAGCTTCACTCACTCCCGTAGCTTTTGTGTCATGTCCATGACACCGTCTACCTCCTGCTTAGCAAGACATAAAAAGCCCACCTGCATGCAGCGTGACTGGGAAACGACTTCCTACGCTTAAAGAAATGTTTGAATGTGTGAAATGGAGGGATTATTTTAGCATATAACAAACATACAGAGAGAAACACTGTGATTCCTTTCTCCTCTTCGGAAGGAATTTCTTATTGCTAAGGGGTTTCAGTACTTTAATTTAGCTTGTATTTCCCAGCTACGTGACCATCACTTGACAAACAGAACAGCACTGCTTTTTGGAGAAGTATTGATAATCTCGTGTCCTGTTTCATGACATTCATCCATGCAAAAGTCTGCAGATCTCTTCCAGCTTTGAAGTCTAACAGCTTCACTGAAGGCCAGATCTAAGGCCCAGGACAGGTTTGCCTTTCCCAGGCTTACCCATTTTCAAACCTGCGCTTTCTTCCCCCTTCAAAGGTCCCTTTTCATTGGACTAATAGTTTCTTAATTCCTACATTCTCTGTCCTAGTCTTATTAAGGCCAGCCAGCAGTTTACCAAGGCTTACAGCCTTTTCCTTCACCTGAATTTTCCTCCAGGCGTTTTTCCAAGCCCTTAGAAAGGGTATGCTACAACGGTCCCAGACGATAGAAAGAAAGAAGCTGCTTCTTGCTGCTCAGCACTTCCAGACTTCGCCCCGCTCCCACTGTGCAGGACTTCTGCGAGCAATCAGGTAGGTGCATTTCTGGCGTTTTCCTCCACGGATGTCTGCTTTACTTTGTTTCTCGAGGAACATCTCCCAGAGAGAGGATTTTGTATACTTGCTCCCAGCTGCCCTGCTACTATTGCAATCTTTCCGCTTGCTCTGCAGTCTGTTGGAACGGACCTTTTTCCCTCTACAGATGGAACTATTTTCCATGCCTGCTAAAGAAAAGGCTAAAAAATTTTATCACAATTAATGTAGCTTTATAGAAGCCAGACCCAAACCTGTTTGTAATGCATTAGCACAAGCAGAAGTGTTAGCAGCTTAAGTGGCAGACAGACCACTGCTCTGTTGCTGTAACTAAGCATCCTTCTCTGCAACTGCCCTGATTTTGGCTGGGATAGAGTTAATTTCCTTCCTAGTAGCTGGTGTAGTGCTGTGGTTTGGATTTAGGACAAGAATAGCGTTGATAACGCACTGATGGTTTAGTTGTCGCTGAGCAGTGCTTACACTAAGTCAAGGACTTTTCAGCTTCTCATACAGCCCAGCCAGCGAGGAGGCTGGGGGGGCACAAGGAGCTGGGAGGAGGCACAGCTGGGACAGTTGACCCAGCCTGGCCAGAGGGATATTCCATATCATACAACGTCATGCTCAGTATAGAAACTAGGAGGAAAGCTGGGTGGGGGGCCGCTGCTCGGGAACAGGCTGGGCATCGGTCAGTGGTGGTGAGCAATTGTTTTCCATTTCATAGAATCATAGAACAGTTTGGGTTGGAAGGGCCCTTTCAAGCCCATCTAGTCCAACCTCCTGCCATGAGCAGGGACATCCCCAACTAGATCAGGTTGCCCAGAGCCCCGTCCAGCCTGACCTGGAATGTTTCCAGGGATGGGGCATCTCCCACCTCTCTGGGCAACCTGTGCCAGGGCCTCACCACCCTCAGCGTGAAAAACTTCTTCCTTAGGTCTAGTCTGAATCTCCCCTCCTTTAGTTTAAAACCATCACCCCTTGTCCTGTCACAGCAGGCTCTGCTAAAAAGTTTTTCCCCATCTTTCCTATAAGCCCCTTTAAGTACTGAAAGGCTGCAATAATTTGCATCACTTGTCTTTCTTGGGTGTGGTGGGTTGACCCTGGCTGGACACCAGGTGCCCACCAAAGCTGCTCTATCACTCCCCTCCTCAGCAGGGCAGAAGAGGAGAAAATAAGATGGAATAAAACTCATGGGTGAAGATAAAGGCAGTTTAATAAAGCAAAAGCAAAGGCCACGTGCAGAAAAAAAAGGAAAACAAAAGATTTACTCTCTTCTTCCCATCAGCAGGTGATGTCCAGCCGCTTCCCGGGAAGCAGGGCTTCAGTATGCGTAGGGGTCGCTCCAGAAGACAAACATTGTAATAACGAATGCCGCCCCCCTTCCTCCTCCTTTCTCTTAGCTTTTATTGCTGAGCAGACCTCATATGGCATGGAATATCCCTCTGGTCAGTCTGGGTCAGCCGTCCTGGCCATGTCCCCTCCCAAGACCTTGCCCACTCCCAGTCTACTGGTGAGAAGAGAAGCCTCGATGCTGTGAGCACTGCTGAGCAGTAGCCCAAACACGGGTGTGTTATCAACACCCTTCCAGCTACCAACATACAGCACGGCTCTATGGGGGCTGCTATGGGGAAAGTTAACTCCATCCCAGCCAGAGCCAACACATTGGGTTTTAGCTCTCTCTCTTTTTGTCACTTTCCTTTTCATTAATATTACTATTACTATTATTATTATTATTAATAATATATTTTATTTCCATTATCAAAATGTCTTTATCTCGACCCACGAGTTTTCTTACTTTTAGTCTTCTGATTCTCTCCCCCATCCCACTGGGGAGAGTGAGCGAGCGGCTGCGTGGGGCTGAGCTGCCAGCTGGGGTTAAACCAGGACAGCAACTCAATATAGCTTAATAATTTACAAGCAAATATAGTTGAACTATATTTAATTGCAGTTGAATGGTGAGCAGTTGTGTTATTTTGCCTACTCTGAACACCTGTTGATATAGTCTTGGAAATTAATGAAACATTTCTAGACATCTTTTGTAACAGAATACAGATATATGCGATGCAGCTTTGCTGTTGCTGCGTGTCGCACTGCAGCAGGAAACACAGCTCTTCCAAAACTTGAAAAATTATTGTAAAAGATCTTGGCACATGGAAGACTTCACAAAGTAGCTTTCTCATAGTCTCTGTACATCTCCTGCGTTATTTTTTTAAGGAAGTTTGTATGAAAAGCGTCTTTGCTACAAATAACTCTCCTATTCCTGCTGCTTAATTCTCTCCCAGAGCCATAATACTTTTTCTGTGATATCAAAATTACTTCCAAAGTAAACAAGGAGATTGTGAATACAGGTGAAAAATAAGCAGCAGACATCAAACTCTTAGGCAACAGACATCACATTTTCATGCAAATGTACCAAGTGTTAAAGGAATCAAAGATGCCTGGAGGGGAAAAATGAAACAACACAAACGTGGATCAATACAGTCACAAAAAGAGATGCCTGACAATGTCCATGATACAATTTCTTTGGTTTATATCAAATTTACAGGGTGTATCCAAAAGTTTAAATCCTTTCGTGATTCTCTCTCATGTATGGTAAGCATTGTTGTGGCATAATCTGAGTCGTACTCCCAAAACTTCCATCACGGGTATGAAAAAGATGTACGATACCCCCAATAAGTTACTGGCTGCATTATGCAGTCATAGCTACGAAATCAGTTCTTAAGTCTTCCTACCCTGCTACGCTACATTATTACATATTACATTATACTTGTTAAAATTAAATGTATAACCTACTTTAAATTTGGCCTGAATGGCCTAGAGGTTAAGCCTGACCTACTGGAACCTACAGCGCCGCGTGACCTAGAAAACAACCAACCAACCAAATTCAAGTATATTAAAAAGTATGAAGACAGCCTTTCCTTGTGCATGAGAATTCAGAAGGTGATTACAATAATGTTTATTTCCCTGGCATGAATAAACCTTAATTTTATCTACAATAACCGAAGATGAACAAACAAATCTATTAAACTGAAATTAAACCTCCTCCCTGTACTGTTATAACAGAGGTGACTGGGAGGTGAGGCAGGGAAGAACATGTAATATATTCAAATATCAGACACTGAATATTAAAAGAAAAAGAAATCCTCTACCAGTTATTATTTTCCAGATTTTTCTCTCATTTACCCTTTTTGTCTCATTTACCCTCATTTAATAGATTCTACATTGAAACAAAGAGTCTTTGCTTTTAATCTGCTCTATTCTTCTGATTTTCTCCCTTTTTCACACTTAAGAATTTAATTCGGGTCAGAAAGCACAATCTTACTAACATAATTTCAGCAAATGGAAAAATAAGCAAAGAAATTAATAGGGGTTAGAATACCTTGGATCTGTGGATAAGTAAGAGACCTCTCTTAAGTCATAAAAAATGTCCTGTGTACCTTCTTAAAATAACAATTTGACTTTATGAGAAAACAAATGAGATTGTGAGATTGTCGTATCCCACCATATTTAGCAGATCCTGAAGGATATTTAGCTGATGCGGATGGTTTGAAAAGAAGATATTTTACATTAGGCGCACATTTCAGTCTGACGGAAGAAATAGAAAATACAAGTGTGTCAGGTACATGAAAGTGCACAAATTATTGCAGACAGGAGTGTGTCTGCAGGGTAACATCCTTTAAAACCTGTGCGACAGCTTTGTCTCAGAAACATGAAGGTTATTAGTTTATATTTTCACCGGATTGGTTTGCATTAACAAAAGTCAGGAGGAAAGTAAGAAAAGTGTATCTTTATCCGTAGATGTACCTGCTAACACGACGTCAGGATGGCAGAAGGATGTCGATACCACCAGGCTGGGAACAGGCACTGACACATCGAAACGGGGAGGCTCCATGTTCGGTATAGTTGGAACAACGGCTGTGGTCCATCATCCAGTTCCAGGTTATGGCTGATCACATGCGTGGTTGAGTTTGGATTGCATTATTACATGCCTTATTATTCTTTCTAATGTTTCTTGACCCTTCTTTTCTCCACTCCAATTCCCAGATAAAAACCTGCCCCTAATTACTTTTTCCCCAGCAGTCCAGTTTTGCTACATCTTATCCAAATTTGGTATTTCCAGTACCTTTACCTAGGTCACCTCGGTCTTAAATGATGTTAGCGATGTTGGTACTATCACCTTTGTAAGACTGTACTGCTCAGAAGGTCCTTCTCCCATTATTTGTGAAGTCTGGCCACCTCGCACATGATGCCCCGTACTTGACCAGCTATAAATGTAACCATCCCTCTTGCAACATCTGTAGTTTCTGTCATTTTATCTGTCATGTCCAGCAGTTTTCTCATGTCATGTCTAGTAGTTTCCACATTCTATTCCCTTAGCTCAGCTTCAGGCCAGGGCACGGTCATCTTCCTGCAACCCTAACAGTATCACCATGGGCAACAACTTTGCTCATCCAATTTTTCATTTTCTATGCTTTAGTGAGACCTGGTATTTTCTACCCCTATGCAGAGGAATACATTCCTTGATTTTAACAGTTCATAAGTAAGGACTTGGATTCTTCCTTAATCATACAATCATTTAGATTGGAAAAGACCTTTAAAATCATTGACTCCAACCATAAACCTAGAACTGCCAAGGCCACCACTAACCCATGTCCCCAAGCGCCACATCTACACGGCTTTTCAATCCCTCCAGGGATGGGGACTCCACCACTGCCCTGGGCAGCCTGTGCCAGGGCCTGACAGCCCTTTCGGGGAAGAAATGGTTCCCAATCTCCAACCTAAACCTCCCCTGGCGCAACTTGAGGCCGGTTCCTCTCGTCCTGTCGCCTGTTCCTTGGGAGAAGAGACCGACCCCCCCTGGCTCCAACCTCCTTTGAGGGAGTTGCAGAGAGCGAGAAGGTCTCCCCTCAGCCTCCTTTTCTCCAGGCCAAACCCCCCCAGGTCCCTCAGCCGCTCCTCACAGCACTTGTGCTCCAGACCCTTCCCCAGCTCCGTTGCCCGTCTCTGGACACGCTCCAGCCCCTCAGGGTCTGTCTTGGAGTGAGGGGCCCAGAACTGACCCCAGCACTCGAGGGGCGGCCTCGCCAGGGCCGAGCTCAGGGGGACGATCCCTGCCCTGGTCCTGGTGGCCACACTATTGCTGAGTGATTCCAGCAAGGAATTACAAAGAAGGTTATATGACTGGAGCATCTTTTATAAGAGGAGAGGCGGAGAGAGCTGCAACTGCTCAGACTCAGCAGAGAAGGCTCGGGGAAATCTTATCCATGTGTATAAACAGCTGATGGCAGGGAGTAAAGAAGACATATTCAGGCTTTTCTCACTGGTAACCAGTGAAAGGGCAATGAGCACAAACTGAAATAAAGGAAATTCCACTTAAACTTAAGGAAAATTTTTTTTTGCTGTAAGAGTTATCAAACACCAGCACAGGTTCTCCAAAGAGGTTGTGGAATCTCCACCCCTGGAGCTATTCAAAAGCCTGGACATGGTCCTGGGCAACCTGCTCCAGCTGACCCTGTTTGAACAGGGGGGTTGGACTAGAGGATCTCGAGAGGTGCCTTCCAAAATCAACCATTCTGTGATTCTATGGTGCTAAGAATATTAATTAATGCACAATACATGAAATTGTGAATTAAAACTATTCCCTACTGCTCAGCCCTATAGTAACTGCTTCTAAACCGCTGGCACTCTACTAACCGACACAGCAGTAACTGTGTTTAGTGCAGAAGGATGCAGAGTCCAAGATACAGGCTGAGATCTGATTGTCCCACATGTAACAGAGCAGTGGCCAGAACTAGTTACTTACATCTTGAACAATAATAGCAATTCAAACATATTTTACCCACTTTTCTTAAAAAGCTCTGTTAGAACTGCCACAAGCTTTTGCTCCAGTAGGTAATATTTCCACTTCAACCAGCAGAGATTTGGGAAACAAAATATAGCACTGAAGTCGTTCATTCCTGAAATAGTCACGATATTATCATATTTCTAACCTGACAGAAACTACACTTTCTATTCTATAGACTGTTTCAATTTTTCAAACAAGCTTCTTCAATTTAGGAGAGACATTTGTGGCAAAGGAGTTCTCAGGAACTACATTTTTGAAACAGTGATGAGAAATCTTCGACATTTTGACTCAAACAGTTCTAAAAACTCCCTTTTCCTAAAGGTAACCAGGAGTGGGAAAGGATGGTTCAATGAAAATGTCAGGGGCTGTGTTCCGCTGGAGGCCTGTCTGAAAGCTGACTAAGTCCTTTTCCAATTTCCTTTAAAATGGATTTGGGAAATGTTTATTAGTTCTTCCTGAAGTGCTTGTAATTACTTTTTCTGTGCTGCTCAGTGTACGCCTGCAGGCTATTTTGCACACTATCTATTGTCATTCTGTGCAATGTGCTTTGACAGCAGATATTAAATCTCCAATATAAAAAAGTTTAGATGCGCTTTGTGATGCAAAGTTGCTGCAGCTGATTTTGAGAATTCCTTCAGATCAAATTTCACAAAAGTAGTAACTGAGGTTCACTGTTAATATGGCTTTACTTACTTTGCTTATAATTATAATTTTACTTATACCATACTACATAGTGCTTGAGGACTAGGTTCTGGTAGCCTTAAATGATGTGGAATAGCTCTTCAGGCAAAAACTCACTCTTACTTTAGCAGTGCTGGTTGGTTTTCATAGAGTGTATCTACACCGACTTTGAGTTTGATCGGGAGAGTACTTTTGAAGTAACTCTTCATCATCCCCACTTAGCAACTCAGTTCATGTTTAGTGAGTCTGGCAGCACAAGAATTCGATTCTTTTTGGAAAAAATCTAAACCAAAAATCGCTCTCCAGGAGGACATCTAAGGCTCTCTGGGCACTAGCAGGCATTCAGTCCACTGTATCAGATTAGAGCCAGTCTAAACCAAAATCCTCAAAATTCTGAGTGCACAGATCTTACTGTTCAGATCCGTTCCTATCTTACTGTACTATCTGGTAACAGAGGCATAACTGTACATCTAAACTGGGTATTTCCATGGTGTGTCACAGCGGCTTGAAATTAAACTATATCAGAAGGTTTATGGGGGAGAAACCCCACCTGGCATTCAGATTTTATCAACATTTTTCCGGTATCCATGTTAAAGTAACAGTTACAGGCCAAATTTCAGAAGTAATACCTGTGATTGTATTTACTTCACTGATGATTTTGGGGTGGGCCGTTTCTTTCTATGCCTGTAGAAAACTATTCAGAAAATCTTCTTTTCAGGAAGACAGCTCATTTGTCGAAATTAATCAGTTTCACTCCAAATATTCATTCATTTTAGAATTGTCTTTCAGCTTCTGATCTGCATCGTGAACGTAAGAAAGAACTCTGCAAACAGCTACACTATAATCAGTTGTCTTACAAAAAAGGCATTGCAAGAAATTTTCAACGTCAAGTCCTGGGCTCTGTTAATTTTCTCTCAGCAAATAAAGCTATTTTCCCGAGGAGGATTTAATCAATATACTATAATAACCATTTAGAGCTGTCATTCAAATGTTTACCACATCTTATCTTTGTGCAACGGCACGGGCAGTTGCAGAGCAGATGAAGTAGCTCTCTGTGCTTCTGCTGCCTGCAGCCCAGCGCCCTGTCCAGGGGCATGACCTAGCCCACCCTTCAGCTTTAAGCGCAAGCCAGTTTACTTTGTGAATTTACTTTGTGATTCCTGTTAATGTTGTTCCTAATGTAAAAATGGATATGACTTATGGATATGGAGCGTTAACTTATTTGTTTAGGAAGTTAATAAACCTCGGGATATTTATTCCCCTTGTAATCGTATTAAGTAATTGTATTACAGCTTTCATTCTGAAACGTAAGAACAACACGAACTGAATGAAAATATAAGAAATAGGAGTTTTCTGAAGTCAAAACTACTTGAAAAAGACTATTTTATTATTTTGGATCAGTTTAAATAAGACAAAAAAGTGTCTAAAATACTAGTGCAAGGGGTGTAAAAAATGCATATTCACAAAGCACAGCTTCAGTTCTTCTTGACCACTTCAAGAAAAAACAAACATTGCTGAAAGTTATAAAACTTCATCACATTTTCCTTTTCTATGCCACAATAGCTTTGAGTTATCTTCTGAAATGAGACTTGAAAGTACAGCACTGATAATGTTTTCGAAATGGTGCTTTCCCAGAATTATTAAAGTGGAAACAAAAGCAAAAAGCATTTCAGCAGAGATCAGCTTTTACATATTTTTTTAAACATATTTCTATCTTGAGTTAACTGGTCATGATCAGGGATGGAATGAAATACTCCAATTTTTCCAGTTTTTTATGAATTTTCTCATTATGTCTGTTCTCATCTAACTACTTAGGCAGTTTGGTAACAGAGCAACTAAAGGAAGGGCAGGTTATCAACAGGTTATTTTAGTGGTAAGACTGTAGAGTATATATGATAAGAGAGAATAAAAAATGTGAGACCTTGGAGAACCAAGTTCATTGCCTTCTATCAAGGCAATCCCAGAAAAACCCTGGCAGTACAGTTTACGAACACGACAAGGAAGACCAGCTGTTCCCTGGTTTGCCATTTTGTTTGTAACTTATTTTTGCAGATCTCAGCCCAAGTACTTTTGCGAAGAAATGTTATTCTTCTTCACTAAACAGTTCTTTTAACAGGGCAATTTCCCTCAGCCATATGACTCACCTCAAATCACCCATAAAAACTTTGAAAGACAACAGTGATTGGGAATTTATCTGTTTACTTGACTGTAGTGGCCTAAAAAATCATTAAGCCACTACCTATCCCCGAGGGAAGGGTCTTGCAATACAGTACTTTGAATTTTGGGCTATTTTTTTAATACACCTATTATTTTAAATGCCTTTTGAGACTACAGAAATTCACTAGTTCAAGTATATCTCCAATATCAGCATCTAATGTTACCTAGTAATAATTAAAGAAAACATTCTCTAGGAAGAAAAAAGGTCAAATGGACGGATTATTGTGGAATACCTGAGGTGCTTTCTGAAAGCTGAGGAAATTGAGGAAGACTTTTATGCATAAAAATCAGTCCTTTTCTGCATGTCAGGAAACATTAAAAGGAAGTGGTTTAGATCGTCTAATTTCACTGTTATCATTCTGCATCTGGATTCTCATTTAAATTTGTCTAATAAAGCTCCATTTCATTAAGATTTCCATTCCCTCCCAATTGTAACGTAAGAGGCAAATTATAAACAGGATGATATGTCATAATCATTACATCATTCTAGTGGAGTCGTGGCAAGTTATGTGAATTTAGAGTCTTCCATAAGAATATAATGCTATCAAAAAATCTGAATAACCCTACTGGTTCAGATCAACCCTCTGCCTAGATCAATCCTCCGCCTCTCAGGTTCAGAACAGGAGTTCGGACTTCGCAGGATTTTGTACACTTATTGTTATCGAGTATTTACCAGGAGATGCCCTGAAAAATTTCCTGAGGACACAAAAGCAGCTAAGCTAGCAGCAGGACAAAGAGGGGCAAAAGACCTTTGTTGTTCGATTTTTCATTTCAAATAGGTCTGGCAAAATATGTTCTTCAGTAATTAAAACAAAAAAACAAGTTGTATTGAAAAAAAATGAAAATTACAGTTATCACAGAATTTAAACTGAGAGATACCAGCTAAAAAAGTCTGAACAACCAAACTGAATCAGTTGATCAGTCACTGCAGTGTCTTCTAACTTGAATTTGCTGTGAATTTTGATCATGGTGATTCATTAGCCGTGTTTCCCAGTTTCCCAATACATTTATCTGGAGTTTTTAAGGAGCCAGCTGATACTGTCACAAATTGAATATACAGGGAACTGGAAAAAGAGGAAAAATAAATCACTCCTAGTCCTTTAAGAGGTATCGTAATATTTTTTCTAGAGGTCACAATGTACCTCATAATTGCGCGGTAACTGTCCTTTCCCACCGAGGAGAATTTCTACAGGAATTTCTGCAGCAGGTGAGTATAACACGGACAGTTTCCTAACGCTTATTCTCCTCCATGCAGTCAGATTTTGAGCTTACAATAGATATTTCAGGAAGAAAAAAAGAATCCGTGATTTAAGAAAAAATAACATTATATGCAAAGTGACAGTTAAAAATCAATAGAAAGTCCTTAATACAAGGGAAGGAAAGTGATACTGGGAAAAAAAAGACATTCTTTGATCAGAGAGGCCATTTAAAGTAATATGGCATGCAGTTATTTTTAATGAAGTTTAAAAGCATAAATGAGGCTTAGCATTATAGAGGATAAAATATTAGCACTAGACTAAATCATGTATTTTCTTTAACTTTTGGAATAAAATTCTTCCAAATGTCAGTGGCATCGTTAGCATTTAAAATATAGGTCAGCTTTTCCACTGCTGGTAAATGAGAATCCAACTTGTTCCCGCCAGTTTTAAAATTAACAATGTATTTAAAATTCTCAGCTTTCTATTTTTAAAGAAAGTATCAAATTAATTTTATTTTAAAATATTAGAGGAAGCTTAAAAATTAATTATACAGACTAAAATATTAAAATATAAAATAATCAATTCCAAATCAACTTTTAACACTCATTACATCAATTCTTGCCTTTGTCCAATAATTAAAGTAGAGCTTATGAAAAAACCTGCCCCAGCTTCATCTCAGATCGTTTCAAGTCTGAGAGGTTTTTTCCTATTTATTTTAAAGAAAACAGAGAATTGTTATTTCCAAGACATTTAAAGGATATTTTCTTTTTAATCTGTGGGTTTTTGGAGGAATAAAATGACTCTCTATTTTACGTAAGGCCTCATCCTGCAACAGACTGGCGTCACACGCAGCTCTGTTAGAGCAACCTGTGCCACCATTTCGCTTGTCTTCTACGCAGAGTTTCGGTGACTGATCTCCAGGTCACTTACAGGAGGATTTTGTGATTATTCCTTTACAATCACAAACAATTTTAAGTTTGTTTCTCTCCTTATGTTAGAGAACTGGTTCAGCTGCAACTTCTCCTATGGCACCGTGTTCAAATTTCATTTTTTTTGCTTGTTTCTCCTCCATAAAAAGGACAGGACACCTCCTTTCTGCTGCTCTTGCCCCTCACTGTTACTCCAAGCAGGAAACTCTAGATAGCACCAAGGTATGGAAAAAGCCTGATCCTTGCTTTAGTCTACGTGACAATACATATATCTGAAAGATAGAACACATAAATACAAATAGGACATTCGCAAAAGATCCTCTTTAAGTAAACGTACTTGTAGCACTCACATGTGTTGTGTTTTCTAAGGTATTCTCCACTCAGTTTTACACTACCGTATTAGCCAGAGGAAATCACGCAGTCAATCTATGGATTATGTACAGCAAACAAGACCAGTAAACCAAAATGTCTCATGAAGCATCTTGGCCCATGAATTCTCAAAATCCTACACACTGACTAGTGTCATGGATGAAAACTATTTTCATTGGAATTGGAAAAAGTCCTTGAACTCAGACTTCTTTTCAGCTGAACTGGAAAGCCATTCAGAATGGAGGGAAACCTTCATCGACAGCTTCCCCTGCTGTTAATACCTCCATTCGCATTTCCTGCGGTAAGTTAGTTATATGAATATTTACTGATTAAAAAAAAGAAAAAGCCATTTTTTTCAGAGTTCCTCATTTTAGGTAATATCTATGTTACCGCACACGCTTTTTTTTCATTGTCTCTTGTTTCCGATTCACATATATAATTTCAACTGGGATCCCAAGAGGCACATACTGATAGGATTCAGTCGGGAACTGCAATGTTATGAGACACCAAAGGGAAGATATGCCAAGACTGGCTTCAGTCCTTCAGTCAGGACAATCAACTCTGCAACTTCTTTTGCCTCTTGCTTACAGAATGTGACTTGTTCCAGCAGTTCGGGTGCTCCTTGTGACAGCAGCTCACGCTGGCTTTCTTCCCTGCTTCCATCATCAATTTGAATGCTAATGATCTAGACTTTCTCCTGAAGTAACAACATACTCTCTTTCAGTAGCAAGGGACAGTAGTCTCTGACATAATTTAGAGATTTCTGTTAGGGACCAGCGAGAGTGGAAACGTGAGCCCGGGGTAGCAGGTCAGTGTCCCCACTGATCAGGATGCATCCCACTGAACCCAAGCGACGTGAGCAGAGAGGTTTGGGGACAGCAATGACGTCCAGCCAAGAATCCTGGGATCAGTGTATAATTCTGTGAGAAGCCGAGGTTTGAAATCAAGCCAGCAAGGCAAGGCCAGAAGTGACGATATGCAAGACCAGGCACAGCACATCTAAAATATTGCTTGGATACGGATCAAGGACGTGGGTCTGAGCTTAAGCAGCTTCCAAGTCAATAGGTGGGTGGTGCACAGATGAAGGCCTCCTAAGAAGCTTCTCACAGCTCTCACAACTTAGCTGTTGTCACAGAAGCGTGGTGCAAGGTGACACAGATGCAGCCTGTACCACAGCAGGGCAAACAGCTGCCCCCAGAGGCAACGGGGGAAGAGGCCACAGGGAAGGTAACCAGGAGGGTTGTGTGGGCTGGTCAAGGCAATTGCGATGATGCACTCAGGGTCCTGATGCTTGCAGTAATAAACGGTTATGTCTCTACATCAGGTTAGTCCTTTGGACTGTACTAACCCAGGAATGTATGGATTTTCTCTAGATTTGCAAACAGTAAGGAGTTCTAAAGTGGACAACTGAGGACTGTTCTTGAGGGAATCTCTTCCACAATTGTATGTTGGCTGCAAGCAATTATATAAATGTTTTGTTTCTTTTACTCTGAGAACATTAATAAACACAAATGTAGAAAAATTTAGGTTGGAATAAACTCTGGAATTTTTATACCAACCTACTGCTAAAAGCAGGGCTAACTTCAAAGGTGGATTAAGTTTCTCAGGGCTTGTCCAACTGACTTTTGAAAGTCTCCAAGAATAGTAATTACGTCTCTCTTAGCAATCTGTCAGAGTGCTTCACGATGCTCCTTATGTCCAATCAAAAATTCCCGTATTGCAACTTGTGCCTGTTGCCTCTTGTCCCTTCACCGTTTGCCTCTGGAGAAGCCTGGCCCTGTCTTCTCTAGCACCCTCCGCTACGCAGGCAAAGGCAGTAATTAGATTCTCCCCATCCAGGTTAATCCAGGTTAATCCAAGCAAGCTCCTTCAGCCCTTCTTCATATATTACACGCTCCCACCTAATGACCTGACCTTCTCCAGCTGGGAAAATCTCCCTCGTACAGCAGGAGACCCAAATGCGGACGCTATATCCCATGTACAATCTCACAAACGCCAAACAAACGGGAATATTCGCTTCACTCAACTTGCTGTTGATAGCACAGCACAGAATACATTTTGCCTTCGTTGCTAGGAGGATACGCTACTGATGACATTCAGAGATGACATATCTGGGTGTTCTGGAGCGTTAGTTCACCTAAGGAAGATACTCAGTTCGAAAAGCAGTTCCATGATTCACAACTGGGCAGATACTCCAACAGAAGTTTGTTTTTGTTTGAAAAGTATGTCACTAAAGATGGTCAAAGCCAGTTTACTAACTTCAAATACTTCTGTCTATCATAGGCATGGAAATCCTTTTCAAATTATGGACCAGGAAATATTGTATTTATACCAAGAAAAGTGAACAAAAAATCAAAGAATTAAATTTAACTATAAATGGCTGGAACTTACTGTTCTTTCCCCTGATATTTCAGCTGTGTTGATATAGTTTAGCTAATTTAAAGCAGGATAAAGAGAACAAGAATCAGACATTATACAGCTAGTGCATTACCACAAATTTTTTACAAAGACCTAAAAGACCATCGGACATTTAGTATTCAGTTTAATGTGATTTTTTTTCCCTTCCCTATTAACTACTGTGCAAAGCACTCGCCTGTCCACAAACATCCCTACAAAACGTTGCGTACCGAAGGTGCCGGGGTAAGGTAAGGCTGTAGCACGGAGAACTCAACGGCCTGTGCCAATGAGGCTTTCATTCCACTTGTACACTTGCACGTTTCTCTAATTCATAATTTAACAATAAAACCTCCACTAATTTAAAGGGGAGCTGAATTGTTAAATATAAATGCCATGTAACATCAATGTGCTCAGCATCGTGCCATCTGGGGACACGAGAACAGGAGGCTGTAAAAGCAGTGCAAATCTCTCTGTACCTTCCCCCCCCACCACCATTTCCATTTTCATGTTTAAATCAATTTAAATCTTTGCTGGGTTACCTTTCCCCTAGCCTAGAAATATCTTTCCTCAAAACATACGATTCCATCTCCAAATCTTCTTTGGCTGCTCACCAAAAAAAAAATTCTGCTTCAGTTTGCACTTTTTCTATCAGTCCTGATGACTTTTAAAGCCTACTTAAATTTTGGAAGATGAATTCTAACAGGGAAAATACGTTATTTCAGTTCTTCATAGACTGCAATAATGTTAGATTTAAGCTGTTTCAGCAAATAGCAAATTTTCATTTTAAAAATAAGGGAAAACACAGCTTTTTATGAGTCTAATCCTATTTCACTATTAGCTTTGATTGGAAAAAGTGGAAAAACATTGTATAGATTATTGTTTGGTCTTCTCATCCTGACATGGCACTTTTTGAGCTGTTTTTAAAAATACTGAAGTAAGAGTTAAACAACTCAAGAGCTGAAAACATAAATTAGGGTAAAAATCTTCATTTAAGGATCAGCAAAACATGTTAATGTCCCTAAAAGTATCTCAATGTGGTGCGAAATGTAAGAAAAGGTTCATAAAAATGTAATAAATTTCCATTTACATTACCCCAAACAAAGGTTTTGGTTTTCTGTTTCATATGAACTATATTGCTCCAGTGAGCCTGCTGTGAACATCTCCAGAATCGCAGTGAAGTTTAGTTCAGAAAGGACCTCAGGAAGCCACCTAATCCAGCCCTGTGCTGCAGGCAGGTCCAGCTAGATGAGATTGCCCAGGACCACCTCCAGCTGAGTTTTTACTATCTCCAGGGCATCTATACAATATATTCTATATCTGATCATCATGGGAAAAACAGTTTACTTATATCTAAATAAAATTTCCTGTGTTCCAGATTGTGCCTCTTTCCCCTTATGCTCTCACTGTGAACCTTCAAGAGGAGCCTGGCTCCATCTTCTCTATTTCCTCCTATGAAGTCGTTGTAGACAGCAATAAGGTCTCCCTCCCCTTAGTCTTTACTCCTTCAGGATAAAATGACATAGCTCTCTCAGCCTCACCTCGTACATCACGGGCTGTAGGCACCTGACCAGCCTGGTAGCTCACCTCTGGACTCACTCCAGTATCACCCTTGTGCAGGGGGCACCACAGCTGGAAGCAGCGCGCCCAGTGTGGTCTCGCAACTACTGAATAGAGAGGAATGATCTCTCTTCCCTGGGCCTGACGGTTACAGTCTTGCTAATATAGTCCAGGACGCTGCTGGTCCTCTTCACCACAAGGACACGCTGCCGACTCACGTTCACTTTGTCCTCCAGGACCCTCAGCTCCGTTTCTGCAAAACTCTTTTACGACCAGGCAGCCCTCAGAGTATGCTGCTGCAGAGGCTTTGCACATCTCTTTCTTGAACATCGTCAGGTTGCTGACACCCCCTTTCTCCACCTGTCAAAGACTTGCAGCTACAGCACCATATTGACTGATCTTCAGTTTGGTGTGAGAAGCGAACCTGCTAAGAGAGTACTCTATCCCATCATCCGGGTCATTAATAAAGACAAACAGTACTGGCCGCGGTATCGATCTCAGAGGGACATCACTGGTAACCAGCCATTGTAAAAATATTTTGATAACCACCTCTTCTGTCTGGCATTCCAGGCACTTTTCCACCCACCTTAGGGCCTATTTAGCCAGTCTACACTGCTCCAAATTGGCTTTAAATACCCCATGGGACACCGTGTTGATGACCTTGCTAAAGACAAGGCTTACAACACCCACTTCATCAACAGAGGAAGTCATCTCATCTTAACCAGCTGCCAGGTTGGTCAGCGAGTGCTGGCTATTCCCAACGAATTCCACTCCGTCTCGCACGCTTCTCTCACAGTCCCGTGATTCCCACTGCCAGCAGCGCCATCAACCCACCCGCAGTGAAGTTCTTCCTTGTGTGCGAGTGGAAGGAGCAGCAGACCATCTCCTCTCGTTGGCTTACGCATTACCTGCCGCCAGAAGGACATGCCTTCAGTCCTAGCACTGTTATTTTTGACACTTGAAGTTACAAGCCTTGCCCGACTCATAACTAGAGACAGCCTAAACAGGGCTTAGTGACAAACACTCAGCTCCAAATGGTTGCTAGGCATGACCTTATTCTCAAGATTTCTCTCCTTCCCCTTCTCCTCTTTCTGTTTCATTTCCGAAGAGTAAATAGTGGAAGAGTTGATGTTTGCAGTTAGTCTTTATCATGAGCCCCCAGCTACATGTCCTTAGCTCCTGGTCTTAATGTCTTGTCCTACCTCATTAGCCCGTTTCCAGAAATTTTTTTTTTTTTGAAAGATGGTATAAATTGGGATTGCTCAACACAGATGGAGAAAAAAGAGGGAACACTGTAATCTTCAAACACATAAAGTTTCTACAAAAAGAAGAGAAACAGTTTATTCTGAATATAAAAATTACGATGAACTAGGATAGATTGCTGGGATCTTTAGAGCTCTCTCTACTATGTTTAGTTAACGTTGGACCAATGTTCACTCTGTAAGGTACAGTCAGTCCTGGAGAAAAGCAGCTTGCCTCTTCCAGTCCCTTCTAGCCTGGCATCTGCTTCCTAAGCTTCCTTTCACTCATGACTTTCACACAGAAGTGTAACTAAAAAGTGACATTCTGAGTGCCTTTAACACAACAGTTCGTCCAACGGCAGATCCACAGCAGACAGAAAATTGCATTGTTTGAAGATTATTACAGTAGTGAAAGGAAATTTCTGTATCCACTTAGAAATGTTTCTGAATAAAAGTCCAGTGGTGCATTACCTAGAGCTGAGGGTCTTGTAAAAAATGTGGATTTTCACTCTGTCTCCATTCAGAAACATCCTTTTTACATAACAGCCTATCAATATTAAGCCAGATGAACTTCTTGAATTGCAGATGGTTTCGACCTTTCAGCTCACAGAGTCAAAATTGCTGTCTCTTATCGCTAAGAAGTCAAACATCCAGGATAAAGCAGTGTAATTACCTGCACTGTCTCTGGCAGTGCCGGCAGTATCCAAGCTGTAAATACAGGACGTAAGACAAAAAAGCAGCTGCCCTCTGAACGCACTTAAACTGCTGAAACCTGTGTGTTGCTGTAGTTATCCAGAGCTCTGGAACGTCATTTTTAAAATGAGCAGGAGGAAGCTTTTTTCTTTTCTTCTGCAAATCATTTTGCTTGCTTATTACACCCTTTCTTCATCTGAAACAGGATTTAAAGAGTCTAATTACTAATCTGACGGCTTTTGTCAGATGTTGTTACAGTCATAATAAAGCGTTATCAAAGTATACACTGTATGTTTTCTTATTTCATTCTATGCAAATGTTATCCATAACAACATTTACTTTAATAATTTGTTTTCTCTCAATGTTTTAGAGTTCAGGTGTTGAGACAGAAGGAGTGTTAGTGAGAGGCTGCATGGTCTTCATTACTTCCACCCTATCAGCAGCGACGTCCTCATCAGGACAGGGAGCTACTGGCTGGCTGGTACTTTGGAATCCAAGTCTCACACATAATCATGCTTTAAAGCGAAATTACTAATTGTCAAATGTTTAAAGCATAATGAGATTCAGCTCCCTTTGATTTTCAAAGTCAAGTTTATTTCTTCCCCTAATCTTCATGCTACTTTCACCTAAATTAACTGGTTTAGTTGGCTAAGCAAAATTCAGAACTGAACTTGGTCCATTGTGGACTGATTTTCCAAATCTGAATGAAAACTTGTTTTTCATATACGCATGATACACATGGCACTAGATTTGAGCCATCTGTCCTGGTGATTTAGAGTTTGATATCTGTGTTAGGAAAATGGATTCTACCTTAACTGTAAAAAGCCTGGAATGGAAGGAAGACTGAGAGAAAGTTTTCGACACAATTTGGAGACTTTAATATAGTAGGACATAGAGGAAAGGTGCCAGATGTTTAGGTATGCTTGGGACAGGCCATAAAATTAGCAGGTGCTAGGAATGGGATGAAAACCAAGAAAAAGAAATTAATTCTGAACCATTTTATTCCCAGAGGCACCTGCAATTAAACAAAAGGTTGAACTACCATCAATCCAAGCAAAAGCGGAGTTGTAACTCATTCGGCTTATTTAATAGTACTTGCTGTGGAAACAAAAAGCTTGGGGGAAAATATTCAAGAGTAGAATACTCACAGGGGAACGCTTAGCTTTGGGAGTCCAGTTACAACTCTGCCACAATTTGTGGTGATTTTCCATCAGTCTCTTTTGTGAAGGGTTCTACAAATCCCTTCCAGAGAACTTTATCCTAAGGCTTTGTTTTCTAAGAATCAGTATTTAACATACGGAATAATTGTGTCTCAAGAAGTGTGTTCTAAACAGCCTCCTCACATTGGGTATGCACAGCAGTCACCACGAATCTTTCTCTCAAATTATACAGCCATGAGGCTTTTGATTTTGAAATGCCTAAGATAGCAAGGAAAACTTGAGCATTTTTTTAAATAATTAATCTACCGTGTCATTCTCCCCAGGGAGGTCGTGGAGTCACCATCCCTGGAGGTATTCAAAAGACATTTATATGTGGCGCTAAGGGATATGATTTAGTGGTGGCCTTGGCAGTGCTGGGTTAACGGTTGGACTTGATGATCTTGGAGGTCTCTTCCAACCAGAACGATTCTGTGATTCTATGATAGGTTATCATTCAGGATCAGATAAATCTGCTGCCAAATAGAGACAATCACCTCCCTACTGCACGTCTGCTTGTACTGGGTCTGGCTGGGATGGTGCTAATTTTCTTCATAGCAGCTTGCATGGTGCTGCGGTTTAGATCTGTGACCAAAACAAGGCTGGTAACACACTAACGGTTTAGCTGCTGCTGAACAGTGTTTGCACAGTGTCAAGGCCTTCTCTGTTTCTCGCTCTGCCCCTCCAGCGAATAGACTGCGGGGTGTACGAGAGGTTGGGAGGGGACACAACCAGGCAGATGACCCAAATGAACCAAAGAGATGTTCCACGCCTGTTGTGGTTTAACCCCAGCCAGCACCCAAGCACCATGCAGCCGCTCACTCCCCCCCTCTGTGGGATGGGGGAGAGACTTGAAAAAAACCCTCATGGGTTGAGATAAAGACAGTTTAATAGGGCAGAAAAGGCAGAGAGTACAAGAATAACAATAATGACAAAAGAATATACAAAACAAGTACAAAACACAATGCAATTTCTCACCACCCGCTGACCGATGCCCAGCCCATCCCCAAGCAGTGATCCCCTCAGCCAGCGTCCCCCAAGTTTATCTGCTGAGCATGACATCATATGGTATGGAATATCCTTTGGCCAGCTGGGGTCAGCTGTCCTGGCTGTGTCCCCTCCCAGCTCCTTGTGCACTCCCCGCCTTCCCGTTGGCAGGCCAGTATGAGAAGCCCTTGGCTGCTCAGCAACAGCTACAACATCAGTGCGTTATCAACATTATTCTTACTCTAAATCCCAAACGCAGCACCATACCAGCTACTAGGAAGAAAGTTAACTCTGCCTAGACGAAACCAGGACAATGCCATATAATATCATACTCAGAAATAAAACAGAGAGGAGGGGTGTTAGGGAGTTTAGCCATCTTTTGGTCAGGAACTGTCTTGGTATCGGTCTACTTGTGGAAGGTGGTGAGTGATTGCCTTTGCATTACTTGGTTTTTTTTGTTTCTCTCTTTTTCTACCTCTCTTTCACCTATTAAACAACTTTTTTCTCAATTCACACATTTTCTTGCTTTTACTCTTCTTTTCTTCTTCCCCTGTCCCACTGGGGGTGGGGAGGGGACATGAGTGAGCGGCTGTGTGGTGCGTACCGGGCTTAACCCACCACACTGCTCCGTGTCTAAGTAAATTAACTGCCATCAGACACAAAACAGAGGTGAAGAGCAGCCCTGTCTTCCAGGTCTTTTAGTCCAGCATCACCTGTCAGTCCCCTGGAAAAAAATGCTATTTGAATTTATTATAACCAGAGAGAACATACTCTTCCAATGTTCATTATTGATTATAAAGCCTTTTTTATCACTAAATCTGTAAGAATGTGATGCATTTCTTTAAAGAATACTTGCAACAAATAACCTGGAACTGCCTGATGTAATAGTCATGATAGACCTTCCTCTAAATTTCCCTTAATACAAGCAAGGTTGTCAAATGCAACTGGCTCACTCCTTCACATCTGCGACTGAGCGATTTGGGTTAGCCAAATAAATGCTTATTTGCATGCTGCTGTTACCAGCTCATTGCTTCAGCCACACAGATTGCATTGCATGAATTTCCACTAGTTTGTTGCACTCAAAAATCTCATTGTAGGCAAGAGAAACACATCATATATGCAAAAGCAAGAATTGTTATTCCAATTAACAACAGCCTCATCAAAGAACCATTATTAATTCAACTTAAATTATTCTGATTTTTACAGTTCAGATCTCGTAACAGTAAAAACATAATATATACAAAACCTGTAGTATCTGCCCCTTTTTCTCACGTTATCCGTGCCTTTCCTCTGTCCTACCGGCTCCTGGGGTCATTTCTTCATGCGGGGCAGTGGCGTACAGAGAGCCGGCAGCATCCCAAGTCTTTCTCTAGGAGGCAGATGATGACAAAGTTGCTAACTCCTTCTCCTCACTCCAGGGTGATATTTTTATGATAGCTAACACATCACACCTTGATTTTTCTTATTGGTCTGCAAGGGCACATTACTTCTGAATTTGTGATGTATGTGTCAGAGCTTCGAGTGCACTGAAAGGCCTCAGCAGCCCTGGCACAGCCTTACCTGGGGCTTGGCACCCTCTGCCCGTTGCCCAAGAGCCCTGTTTAAGCTCAGGCCTTCAGTCCCTGCCTGGGTCATGGATGTTGTAGGTGTACCTGTCCGTCACTCTGCCTCTTCAGTGGACCGTGGACCTGTGACGTAGGTAGCTTGTCTCCTGAGTGGACTCCTGGAATGTATATTGCAGCTAGTCTCCAGCCTTGTCTCCGACCCCATCTCCTGCAGCTCCTGGCTGGACGCTGCACCTGGTTTGTCATGTCTGGAATCGCCAATGGACCTTGTCACCAGCACCCATCTCTGCTTGCCGTGTCCAGGCCCTGTGAGTCTGGGCAGTAAGGGCACCGTGGATGCTGGGTCACCCTCCAGCTCTCGGCTTCTCCTCCCTTCTGGAGCCTCCCTGCTCCTGCTGCTACTTGGCAATACCATGTACTTATACATACATTGAATACCTGTCATTTATTCTCTCTGTTACCCCTAAGACTGGTCTTGCCTTCTTCCCAGGGCTGCAACCCTACTTCCCAGGGCTGCAGCCCTACTTCCCAGGGCTGCAGCCCTTTGGTGACCACCAACTGCCTGCAGACATACTGTTTACAGCCCTGGGGCCTCCAATATGGTCATGTGTCTGTACTTTCCAGGATCCTGTTACCATTCATTACCTGTACTCCTCTACACCATTTTATTCTAGGATCACAGTTCTTTCTACTCAGAATAATTATTACTGCTTATTAATGACAAAATACGTACAGGAATAGGTTCTAGACCACACAACTGTACAAAGCTAAACTAAAGCTAGAATTGTATATGTAACAGTTACATGGTTATTAGTCAATTACTGTTATAGATAAACAAGCTAAAACAAATGTCTAAGCAGACCAAGACAAATCCAAGCAAAATCTGACAAGTCCTGAGAACCATGTTTTTAGTTTAACATAAAGCTTGTGGCACGCTAAAAGCTATGGCAATACTGGCGTTACCGGGCTATGAAAGCTATGCTGGGTTTAGCAAAGTCTAAAAAAGATACTCCGTGGAAACAGTGAGGAAAATGCATATACAAGACTTAAATCAGCCGTGGACATGTTTCAAGCAAAAGAAACCAGGAAACTGCAAGCTGATAAGGAAAATCTTCAACCTGAAACCATAAAGAAGAACAGTTACTCCTGTACTTGGCACCAGAAAAAGGTGAACTAAGATGAAGCTGAGTGTACCTCAGGAAGATGAAGCAATGTGCCAGCCCTTTCCATAAGAATATTTAACTGCCAAGTTAATCTAGGTACTGATGGGCTGACCTGCACTGCTGAAAAGACTGATGAAAAATAATTATCGTTAAGCAAATGTAGCAAAAGAAATTCTTCTAAATGCTTTTTCAGTAGACTCACATAAGAACATAAATATCATAACTGTATATTAGAATTCTTGAGGATGAAACTGCTGTTTGTCCCAGCAGATCAGGATAAAGGGTAATGATCAATTTAAACGTAAGCGTGAATGTGAAAACACCAGTATTTAATGGTGATTGTAGCACTGGTAAAGGAGGAGTGAAGTGTAAGTAAGTCTAAAGTCCTTCTCAGAAAAGCTTTCAGGCATGTCTGTGATGTCCTTTTGACTTGAAAGACATCTAAATGTATTTTTAGATTTGAAAATATACCAATCTGTTTTTCCCTTTTTAAAATGATTTTGAATAAAAATGCTTGAGAGTTAAAATTTATAAAAATTAAGTCTTAAAATTTAAAGCAAAATCAACCCTATGGCATCTCTGTGGCCTCCTCCTCTTCCTGCATTAGACCTTCTGGGTTGAACAGAACAGGACTGAAGCATGAAACATCTCACTGAATATAGTCACATGAAATTCAGCTATACTGAACACAGAAATTGCTCACTGCATTGGAAAAAGTAATTGGGTCTCATTAAATACAGATAATTTATCTGTCCATCTTAAAGTTCTGCATGCCACCTAGAAGCGCAGATTCTGCTAAAGTATCTAAATAGGTGATTGGTCAACTGTACGTACAACTCCAGTTTCCAGTATCCTTTACCACAAAGCAGGACAAAAAGTCCCACGGGAAGAAAAAAGACAGCAAGAATATAAATATTTAGTTTATGAACAGCCAAAGTAAAATGGAAGAAATCATCTGCCAGAAATAATCAGGATATTGTTTTTAATAACAAGGAATAAGGACAACAGTAAATTCGTCTTGTCTGTTAGAATAGGGACCACTGTAAACCCATCAATGGATTTAATCAGACAATGAGATGCTCTGCAAAGTCTCCTGTGTTCTGCTCTGCCTTGTATAAGCACGTTTCAGTAATTGCTTCCATTGCTCTCTGTACCTACTAAATGAATGATGAATAGTTAATAAAAGTATGGCTCAGTAGGATTATTTATGTGGCATATTTCATAAAATACACGTTTAATTAAAAATCAGCAATGCAATTATGAACATCATAAAGGAAATAACAAAAGCAATATTAAACAGTTAATTAGGTGTTTTTTCTCTTAGAAATGAAGTCCAGGTACTCCATGTGCATACATAAAATCCTTCATTGAAGGTATTTCACTTACTTCTGTTGGTATGAGCAAAAATATTAATCGAAATGTGTGAGAAAACCAGCTTTCACTGAACATCACTTTTGGGAATTAAGAATATTCAGCTCAAATGAACAGAGTCAGCCTTCTCCTCCCTTCCCAGAATTTCAGAGAAATACCTGCCGTTTCCAGGAAAGCAACCTATCATCGCCCATCCGCCCTTCAGCCTCCTCCAGGAAGCGCTGCCCAGACGCCGGGCCACCTCACAGCCACTGGCTCTGCTGGACATGGAACTCCCGCCCCCATTCTAGTCACATGACCATTTTCCCACCTCCTTTTGCCCCACAGGACACCCTTTCTGCCACGGTCGTAATCCACGTGTTCTCAGGCTGCCCTGTGATTGGATGGCAGCTCTGGCTCCACCTTCTTGTTCAGCCTGGAAACACATCACCGCCAGAAAGCCCCTCCCACATCCCCTCTAGGGGCTGCCATTTTCCTTCAGCCGCCATTTTGGGGGGCCAGTTTGAGGCAGCCACCATCTTGTCACTGTGATCTTAGAACATCCGTTGATTGGCTGTCTGCTTTTCAGGCCCGGAAAGCATCTCTTTTTCCTAAAAGGAGCCATTTTGTCACAGGGGCCACAACTTTGTTACTATCATACTCTATGTGATCTTATCACCTATGAAAGTTGTCTTTCTGCTGCTCTCTTTTTACTGTTTGTGATTGCTGTACAGTGAAACGTGTGAATTTAAATCTCCTTCAGTATCTGCAATAATCAGTCTCATTTCACTAAATCTGTAAATAGCCTCGTCAAATGTCAGGTAACCAACAATGCGGGCACAAAGGACTGTACCAGCTGCGGAGGGAAAGGTTAGGGTTATGACTTCCTTCACGGGCCTGTTGTGCTAGGACAAGGGGTGATGGTTTTAAAATAAAGGAGTGAAGATTCAGACTAGACATAAAGAAGAAGTTTTTCACACTGAGGGTGGTGAGGCCCTGGCACAGGTTGCCCAGAGAGGTGGGAGATGCCCCATCCCTGGAAACATTCCAGGTCAGGCTGGACGGGGCTCTGGGCAACCTGATCTAGTTGGGGATGTCCCTGCCCATGGCAGGGGGTTGGACTAGATGGCCTTGAAAGGTTCCTTCCAACCCAAACTACTCTATGATTCTATGCCATCTTCCATTTTTTATAGAGATTTGTGTAGTTTGTATAAGTGTATGTTTTGCAAATAAAGTATATAGAACACAAAGGATCCTAAAAGGGAAAAGCAGGGAGTTCTCAACATATTTCTCTATCCCTTAACCACATCACTGCAATTTTTATTCAAAGCATCATGTAATTTCTCTCTAATTTGGATTTCTTCTCTTATACCTGCCCTTTTCTTTAACATGTAGTATAAGCTATGATGCGGCTTTTGAAGTGTTACAAAAATTAAAATTTTGACTTTCCACATTTATTTCTTTACAGTGAAATCACTCATCATCTATCCTTATGACCTAAAAGAATAATTCTGAAATAGCTTTCATATGATCAATATTTCTCAGATTAACTGCCCTCTAAAATGCAAATCAAGAAGTAGTAAAAACGTATTTCAAAATTACAAGATTCAGACAAAGCAACATAATTGGTGAAGCAATAATCTTTATATATAGTTGTGTTTTCTGACCACAAAACAACACAACTCATTAGGTGATTTGAGTTCACCAACTCCCCTACTTCCAGTCATCACGAGTATTATACTTCCAGTTTTTATGTAATTACATTTTTTTAAATTCCACTTACATTATACTCTGGGTTTCTTGTCCCATCATAATGATACTACAACCTAAACATTAAAAACAAAAACAACAACAAAAAAACCCTATTTTTCTTATCAAGTGAAACATTCATCATAAAGACATACCTGTTTGAGTATTTATTCAAAGCTGATAAGCTGCATGAATTTTTGAAGAGCCATTTTCTGCACCAGTTAACAGCAATGAGACGCTGTCAATGCCACAGCGACAGTCCTTGCACAAAAATGCACACTAATCATCAGAACAAAGAACTGATTTCTCTAGGTAAAGATGCAAACAAGAATCTACAGATCTGGGTGCACCAAAGCTGCTTTTAGAATTGAGCTTTGCAGCCCTTATGTTTGTTTGAAGTCTCGTTTCCACCCTGCTCCGAGCACTGACAGTGAGAATGCCCCAAGCAACCGCAGGCACCGCGCTGCATCGGCGGTCTCTACCGCTGCGCCGGCTACTGCAGCCAAGGCATGAGGGTGCTTGTTAGGGGGAAGACATTAAAGCTGCTGAAGAAGTAGTGTTAGCTGAAGATAAGGCGGGTGAGGTAGTGATAATGTCTCCTCATACAGTAGTTTCTCGTTGTTTCCCACTAACAGGGCTATGGATTAAAGCCAGTACAAATAACTAGCAGTGCTTTGAGAGGAAGTTGCAACAGAATATGCATCTATGTATCAGCTACTGATCACTGTGATGGGAGTGTTTAGATTCACCAGGCCAGTCTTAATCTTAAAAAAAACCAGAACAAAACAAAGCAAAACAAACAAACAAACAAACAAAAAAAGAACAAAACCCACCCTTGTTAAATTCATTCATTAGCAACAGTTTGTGCTAATGTCTAGTTCTTAATGATCATCCCTACAAACACAAAAATGTCCATTTTTGACACTCATATTCTAACTTAGTCGTGTGTTTACAGTACAATGAATGCAGTATAATTAGCACTGATGGGTATGGTCTTCATTGGGTCTTAGTTGTGGCCATGAAGGTGGTCAGAGAAGTTGGAAGATAAATGGGTTGTCTTTCTACTTCATCCCCCCTTGCTTATGCTTGATATTCTGTGCTGCTTGTCCCTCTCTCAAAAGGGGATCTTGCCTGCTGTGGGTACTGTTTAGCTTGGGTTTGGTTGTGTAAGTTATCATTCTCACACATCTGGCACGATGCTCTGCCACCCCTGACACTTATCTTGTTCCTCATTCTTTATCTTGCAACTTTTTGTTGTTCAGATGCAACTGCACCTTTCTTTTGTTTGCCCCTTTGGAGCCAAACTGCTCACACACTTCTGTAAAACATTTATGCATCACGTCTGGCTACGCCATCATAGCATTACAAAATACTTACATGCTGGTGCACTGTTTTAATAAGCTTATGTTTGTGTGGGAGGCAAGCTCACGCTGCTTAATCGTTATTAGGGTACTTGGAGTTTATAGGTGTCACAGACTTCTGCTTTAACTACGGAAGGTGCTGGAGAAACTACAGGCTTGGAACTGAGATGTTCCTGTAGGTCTGAACTGTGCGCAAGTCATGCACCTGCTGTGCTGGGCTTGCTTTAGTAAAAAGATACAGCCTGGAGGGATTTTTCAGATGATTTTGGTTCATTTGAAGGAACTGAGTAGAACTTCTCACCCATTGTGCATAAGAAGTGTTGAAGGTGGCTCCTGTTCCTTTTTAAAAATATTTTCTAGAAAGCCCTACATGAGTAATCAAAGTACGGCTTCCCTCTATTTGGGTCTCTCACCCTGGCATTTCCTACACGTGAGGTAAAGGAAGATTCAGACCTTGTTCACAACAGAAGACACAGGAGTGCTTGCTCTTTCTCCATCTTCATGTGAAATGTGAATGTTCTTTCTCCATCTTCGTGATGAATGGGAAAACCGAGCATCCCGTGTCCATGCAGTAATCAGTGAACCTGAAACTTGCACCTTGAGGAAGGGCGTCTTATTTGCCGTATTAAAGGTAGATTACGTTACCTGCCATCACTGCCAGGGAAATATTAGGCATGCCTCCCCTAGCGCCGTGGAATCACCCGGCAAAATACCCCTGCCACTCCGGTGTTGCTGTTACAATTACCGCTAAAGAAAGGAGCGTATTTATCTTATTAAGAATAGCAGGCTTCCAAAGCACGTTCTGTTTCACCTGTGTTTGCTTATGGCACAAAACGGAAGGGAGGGGAAGGAGATGAAGGAAAGGTTGCTTCAGAATGACACATTTTGGATATGTTGATACGGTACTCTAAGTCTTAAAACATAATAACACTTCATAGAATTTTAATTAACAACAGAAAAAAAATGATGATTTTTGAATTTCTTTACTTTACAAAAGACTTTTAATTGGTGGAAGGTCAGTAGGGTCCAGAAAAATAACGGAATAGCTTTGCTAACAGCGTTCTTTTTCTCTGGCACTTCCAGTGTTGAAAAGCAATAGCTGTGTGAGTCATCAAAAGCCTATAGAATCAGTTTCTTTGCTGTGGTTATGAGATGTTAGATATTGGACGGTGCCTGAAAATTGGAAAGAAGAAATTTTATACATTGTTAAAATTGGATGAAATAAACCTATTGGGTTGCATTTGCAGAACAATGGTTCTGTTGGAGAAAAAAAAGGAATATACAAAACCTAATATTTTCACAGTGTCAGCTCCAATATTTTGGCATTTTAAAATCTTGTGCAATGTTGCTAAAGACAAAAATACTCTGCTTTTATTGTGATTTGTTATGGAGTGTCCTTGATATAACTTTATTTAACTGAGTTACACTCAGTGATAGGCAAACTTCTTGGTTAAAATGTGGAAGAGAACTCACAGAGAGGGTTTTTTAATTTGTTTTCGTTACTGCTTGTATCCAACTGTACTTGAACAGTTAATAGAAGAAAGTTCATAAAGTCTTCATCGTTTGGCTTTGAACTAGAGTCTATTCTTTGATTCTTGTATTCAATGGACCTGTGTCCTCTACAGTAGTTTGAGAGACTAAGGGTTTCAAAAAATCATTTTAACATCAGAGTACAAAGACAGAGATTTTACAGACACGGAGTGCCAGTGATGTGGTGTTCTACGGCACTGCAAAAGGACTGAGAGGACTTCTTTCCTATTAAAAAACCCCTTTCCTGTAGGGCAGATTCTCAGATTCTTTTCCAGGCAGTGGTACCCTTCTTTGGCATAAGCATTCAACTGAAACTAACACTGTGTTGCAAAAATACACTGACCTGTCCCCGTGAAAAGAGGGAGATTTGGTACAAATGTTTATGGATGGATGAAATAAGGAATAGACTTCAAACTGTCGTAGGCTCAGATGAGCTCAGAAAAGTCTGACCAGAGGATGAGAGGGCTGCTACTGGGGCTCACTCCAGTAGAGCTGTTGAACAGGCCAGTCCATGTATCCCATTTCATTAGTCTCTGATGTCAGGTTTCTTCTAAAGGAGACACCAAGGACGAGCAGCTCAGGAGAAGCTGCCTAAGGAGAGGCAAGCTGCTACAAGAACGCATCCTCTTGGAGGTCACAGTGTCTCATAGCATCCATCAAAGCGTAAGCTTAGGTTTTTGAATAGGTGCCATACAACACGTAAGGGCAGCAGGACTAAGAAGAGGCTTCTAGTGGGAAGGTAGGTCTGGTACCTGACGTGGTTTTCTAGCACCGTTTGCTCTAGGCAATCCATGTGTCCCATGGCATTTGTCTCAGGTTAGGCTCAGGTGCTTGAGAAGGCGTAAGCAGAAGCCCTTGAGAAGGGCTCAGTAGAATCTGTCTAAGGAATAGGTAGGGCTGCTACTAGAACTAATCCGCCTCGGGGGTGGTGGCTCCAAAGACACTGGGCTCAACAGAGACTTAGGTGACTGACCTGGAGGGATCTGAAATGCTCAGTGAGAATGCATTTACTCAGAAGAGGCTTGAAGAGTTAAGGGAGAACTGCTTGAGCTCACCCTCGAGCTGTGTTTTTGCCTGGGCAATCAGGGTGTCCAGGGGCATTAACATCTCTGAAAGGTCAAGCTTCTGAGGAGACATCTGAGACCTTCAGAAATGGAGGAGCTGAGAAGACATTGCCTATGGAAAGAGAGGGCAGTTTCTAGCTCCCTTTCAATCAATGTTTCCAACTGAGCAATTGGAGCATCGCATGTCTTCGAGACCTTTATACAAGGTAGAGATGGAATTCATGCAGGAAGTGGGAAGGGTGAATTGCAGAGAAAAGCTGAGGGCTGCTACTAGTTTGCATCCTCAAACGGTGCTTTACCTGAGGATCTGGGTGTCCCATGGCATTAGCCTCCGACTAGGGTTAGGATTCTCAAAAGGAGACATCAGCAACATGCACTGAGTGAGAATCTCAGAAGAGATTCCCAAAGTAAAGATAATAATATTAGTATTATTGTTACACTGAAATAACGTGTAGGCTAATAAAATAGCTCTACTTTAACAAATCTGCAGTTGGATAACAGCTGGAGGACCTGCCAAAGGCTCAGCTAATGTCAAGGTTTAGGGTTCTGTTGTAGTTCAGGATAATGGCTAAGAAGAATGAAAAGACTGCTTTTGCAATCAAGGGAGTCTGGGAAGGGTCTGCCAAGGGGAGCTGTAGTCTACAGAAGGAAGGTCTTGCATGGGGAGTTGTTTAATTTGGGCAACAGTCGGGAGTTCGTGGCTAAGCCTTAGGTGCAAATTAGGGTTGCTATTGAAGGAGAGAGAAAGACTAGAGCTTCAGCTGGAATGGGTCTGGAAAAGGACAGCCAAATATAGGCGCTCACTGTAGAAAGAGTTGTTCCCTGAGGAACTTTTTATATGGGAAATGCCTGGGGGTCATCTAGGCTGTGGCTGGGTTCTCTGGTAAGGGCTTAGGCAAGCATCGGTGTGAGGGTTAGGATAGGTCTATGGATCAGCTTGAGGGGAAAAAAACCCTTGAGCTTCAGCTGAAGCAGGATTGAACGAGGATGACAAGGGTACTTGAAAACTGCGAAAAGAATATTCCCCGGAGAAGTAATTCCTCTGGGCAGTGACCTGGGTGCCGTGTCTAAAGCTCAGCTGAGTGTCCAGGCAGGCTCGAGAGAAGGGAAAAACCCTGAGCTCAAGCAGCAGTGTCTCTGCTGGAGCGAAGCTGGCAAGGTTCCTTCCGTTTCTTCTGCCAAAGTAGGTAATGATAACAAAATTGTGCATGCCAAGCTAATTCTTATCAAATAAATGGATTCCCTTCTCTGATTCAAATCACTAGTCCAAGGTGAGCTAAGGCAGTAAGACTCCCTTCTGAAATAAGCTGTGTGTCCCTTTGCTGTATTTATTGATATAACCGATATAAAACCTGAGGCACAAGGAAGAATCAATGCTCCTGACAGTTCGGCTGAGTGCATTTTTCACCAAGGATCCAGCGCATACTATGGGATAGAAGAATAATGTAGCTGTGAGAGAGACAGTAGCAGTTCTGCACTCTTAATGTGTTCCTCCAGAAGTGCATCTGCTACACATCACAGGCACTTTCAATATTTGGAAGTAATAAATTCAATTAATCTTTCTTAAAGAATGTACAGAAAGCTTAAGCAGGGCTTCAAGATACGAAATATATATAGAACATACAGAAATTAGGCATCTAAGTGCCTCTCACCCTCCGCCATGAAGCTTGTCTCTATCTTTTGTACCCAATGGGTATATTCACGTCTGCCACCCTGACTGTGAAATGAGGGGAAACTTATTCCCTCTGCAAAGAAATAAGCTTGACAGTGACTGTAGTTTTGATGGTTGAATTAGTCATAGTCTGTCTGTATTTTACAATAGCTTCTTTCTTAACGAGAACACAAATGATACATTTGAGATATTCCTCTGCTAATAACTACATCTTCTACATTTGTGATAAAATATCACAATTATTTGGTAACTGAAGGTAATTTGCTTTGTAATTTATTTACTTTCCCTTGCAATGCAGAGTGTATACTAGTCCCTACAATGAATCAGAGCCATAAATATAACTTATTACTCAAATATTTACATAATAAGAATGAGTCTTACTCTTAATGTGTAAAGAATAAGGGAGGTAGAAATACAGAGCGATTACCTGACTTGCTTCAGGACATGTCGCTAGTAAAGGCTGTGGTGGGAAACTGATGACTCCTAAGTCAGGCTGATTCATTTGGCTACGTTGCTATTTTCCATAAAGATAATTGCTTACTTTTTTTTTCCCCCATAAGAAAGATCAACGACAAGAGTTCAGTGATGAACATCAACAATATTCACAAGTAAGCAGCAATTAGGAAGTTCAGATCATTTTTTATCCCTCTTTGTTTATTTCAGATGTGAGAGAACTGGCATTAGACAGTTTAGGAAAAACCATCTTTTGCTCAAGCAATCCTAAATCAAGAGTCCTTGCGGTATCAGTAGATACCCAAACAGTCCTTGCAAAGCTTTAAATATCCTTTTCCCTACTCTGAACCTGAGACTTGAGAGCTGTCCAAACTTCAACTCATTTTTAGAGGTTATTTTATCAAAAGTCTGAGGCAACTTGCAGCAAATATTTCTGTCTCAATATCTGGCATAAATATTTTGGGTTGAAACTCTACCCTACATCTTTGTCATGAATGTCCACTGAAAGAAAAAGACTGTCAGAAGAGGTGCTGCAAATTGGGTTGAGTTATAGAACAGTGCTCCAACTTTTTCCATTATATCATCGCTGGCGTACTCAAAAATGAGCTTCTCAGGGGAAAACAGACTGCATGGTATCAGGTCATGATGAATTAGAGTAACAACTGGTGCTTCTTTGTTGCATTAACTGCTCATTATTATTTTAATTAAAATGAAATTCAGATCAAAATTCATATTCCAATACCATTTTAAATCCAGCAAATAAAATTTTCTGTTTCATACTGTTAAAAATGTTGGCATAAATTATTTAGTTCCACAAAATATTTCACAAAAACAAAGAAAGAGGTGAATTAGTATAACAAAGGGTATCCATATTTGTCATGGAAAAGAAAAGCTTTTTCTCATCCCTTTATGACGTTTCATCTGCCAATTGTAAGTTATATTGTTACTGCTTAGCGTACACCTTCACTGATTTACGTACTTATAGTCACTTAAGGAGGAGTTATTTGGAAAACCAAAACCTGTCCCCTAGCGTTGTGTTCATGTGTTGCTCACTCACCTGGGAATAGAACTTCTGATAAACTTCTTACAAGGTTAATAATGACTTATTATAGAAATGCACTGAAATTATGGGAGTCAATGTTTGTTGAGCAGGGTCTTAAGGCTATTTTAATTTGCAGCGTGAAGAGTTATGATATTGTTATGATGTTTATTATGTCTTTGACACATGCCTAAACTAGAAAGCAATTAAAAAACAGTGTCTGGAGCTGAGGATTTCCTTTCACTGTGTGTAATTATTACAGAAGATTCTACTAATGCACACAACAGTTTGGTCTCTGGTGTTTGCTGAATACCATACATGTGTGGGTTATGTAAATCAGGTGAGCAACAACTGGTATGTCTCCGGAGGGCCTTAATGAAAACCCACTTTAATTCTATTTTTCTCTTACGCTTTCACTGACTGGGGAAGATTTCTTCCTTTCTGCCCACATGCTTTAGCAACAGCAGAGAGCGTTTGTGATACAGTTCATCCCTTTATGCAGAAACCAGTAGCTGGTCAAATACTCAGGAGGACCTCAGATCTCTGATTAAAAGCTAGAATCTGCAAATTTTGCCCATATTAAATTGGACTGTAGTGTCCTGTAGACCTATATAAGTTGATATCAGCACAATTTTGTACCTAAATGTCGTCTTCTGTCTGAAGATGTGCCAGCGCTAGGCAGGGCTGCACTGCTATTCCTGTCTACAAGCCCGACCTCTGATCCGGGTCTTTCTTATTGCGGCTTGTTCGACTCTAACAGCGTCAAACCCCGGAGATCAGAGAGCAAAATGCTCTGGTAGAGGAATGGCGATAAGCACCTTGAAGCAGACTACGGGAAATGTGCTGGCGAAAAAAAATGGCTTAATTTATTAGTTTACCCTAAGCTCCATGTTACTGCAGTTGATTATTTGTCTGTTACTAATTTTCAGGAGAGTTTACCGTTTCCGTAACTAAGAGGTTAGAATTGAGCGTGCAAGTGTCCCTTGCAGGGGACTGTCCTGCTGGCCTAACCGCTGAGCGAAGAACACGGAAAATAAGCTCTGACGTCTCTGTGCCGCACAGCGCCGTGCCCTGACAGAGCCCTAACAGTGCTCTGAACGTGCCCTCCGTCAAACACGCCGCGCCGACGGCATCGGACAGGGAGTACAGAGATATGCTATAAAGGGACAGGGAAAAAAGAATTCCAGTAACATTTGGCTTTTGTTCCTTACCTAGAGCTCCTAGCATCTCATTTTTTCCCGTCTAATAAAGATAAAACAAGTTTCTAAGGGCTGACCCTGGAAACACTGTTGTGTATGCGTCTGAACTTTATGATAACGACTTAAAAAAAAAAAGACATCTTTCCGTACCTGAGAGGACTGCACTCTGCCTGATAATTCATCCAAGTGATTGCTATCATGTACTTTCATAATTTCAATTTATGTTCATTAGTTTATTGCAATGGAAAGTTTTTGTTTTGCTTCTAAAACTTGTTCTTGAACATCCGAAAACTCAATGGAGGGGAAATAAAAGACTTCTTGTCCTACTTGCGGTTGCAGAATTGATCTGTTTCCTTCTGCTAAAAAAAAAAATGAAACAAAAACATCAAATAAAGCCCAACCACACTATTTTGAAGCGTATTTTTACTCCCCTTTTAAAAAGCAAGCACAGTACTGGGTTGATGCTGCTCAATGTTTTTCTAATGAAGCATCAGAAGCTGACCTCTGTCTTCCAGGTAGGCAGAGCAGGTGATTGCCTAGGGCAGCAAAGTGTTGACTGAATTTCATTTGTGAGAATGGCTGAGGGGGTCTCGCACATGTTCTACTCTGCCTGTGGAAATGCCTCCTTCTGACCAGAGCGAAATACGTTTCCTTTCTAATTCAACAGCATGTTGCAGCAGAACTATCATTTGAAAATTTGTAGTAAGTTTGGTCCTAAGCTTGAATAATGTGTAGTCTTAAGAGCAACTGTTGCTCGGCACAGTATCAGATACGTACGTGAGAGGTTCAAATGCCAACGTTCTGATAAAGCTGTGCTGCACAAAACGAAATTAACTGCTGTTACAAACACGCTGACCAATTGTTAAAGCCACACAGCTCCATGGCGGAAGAGTTAGACCCACCTAATAGATGCCATGTGGAAACAAGGTTTCTTTTTTTCATATAACAGTAGCTATATCACAGACTCATAGAATGGTTTGGGTTGGCAAGGACCTTAAAGATCATCTAGTTCCACCCCCCTGCCATGGGCAGGGACACCTTCCACTAGACCAGGTTGCTCCAAGCCCCGTCCAACCTGGCCTTGGACAATTCCAGGGATGGGGCAGCCACAGATTCTCTGGGCAACCTGTGCCAGGGTCTCACCACCCTCATGGTGAAGAATTTCTTCCTTCTATCTCATCTAAATCTCCCCTCTTTCAGTTAAAAGCCATCACCCCTTGTCCTGTCACTGCATGCCCTTGTCAAAAGTCCCTCTCCAGCTTTCTTGGAGGCCCCTTTAGGTACTGGAAGGCTGCTAGACGTCACCTCTCAAGCCTGTCAAGGTCCCTCTGGATGGCATCTCTTCCCTCCAGTGTGTCGACTGTACCACACAGTTTGATGTCGTTGGCAAACTTGCTGAGGGTGCACTCCATCCCACTGTCCGTGTCATCGACAAAGATGTTAAACAGCGCCGGTCCCAACACCGACCCCTGAGGATGCCACTCGTCACTGGTCTCCACTTGGACATCGAGCCGTTGACTGTAACTCTTTGAGTGTGACCATCCAGCCAATTCCTTATCCACCAAGTGGTCTATCCGTCAAATCCATGTCTCTCCAATTTAGAGACAAGGATGCTGTGCGGGACAGTGTCAAATGCTTTGCACAAGTGCAGGTAGATGACATCACTTGCTCTTCCCTTCTCCACCAATGCTGTAACCTTGTCGTAGAAGGCCACCAAATTTGTCAGGCACAATTTGTCCTTAGTGAAGCCATGTTGGCTGTCACCAGTCACCTCCTTATTTACCATGTGCCTTAGCATAGTTTCCAGGAGGATCTGCTCCATGATGTTTCCGGGCACAGAGGTGAGACTGACTGGCCTGTAGTTGCCCGGGTCTTCCTTTTTTCCCTTCTTAAAAATGGGGGTTATGTTTCCCCTTTTCCAGTCAGTGGGAACTTCACTGCACTGCCACAACTTCTCAGATATGACAGAGAGTGGCTTAGCAACTTCATCTGCCAGTTCCCTCAGGACCTGTGGAAGCATCTTATCAGGTCCCATGGACTTGTGCAGCTTCAGGTTCCTTAGATGGTTCCGAACCCGACCTTCTCCTACAGCGAGCGGTTCTTCATTCTCCCAGTCCCTGCCTTTGTCTTCTGTGACTTGGGCAGTGTGGCTGGAGCACTTGCTGGTGAAGACTGAGGCAAAGAAGTCATTGAGTACCTCAGCCTTCTCCATACCCCAGGTAGCCAGGTCTCCCATTTCCTTCCAGAGAGGGCCCAAGTTTTCCCTAGTCTTCCTTTTATCACCGACGTACCTATAGAAGCTTTTCTTGCTGCCCTTGATGTCCCTGGCCAGATTTAATTCTGTCAGGGCTTGAGCTTTCCTAACCTGCTCCCTGGCTGCTCGGACAATCTCCCTGTATTCCTCCCAGGCTGCCTGTCCTTGCTTCCACCCTCTGTAGGCTTCCTTGTTGTGCTTGAGTTTGTCCAGGAGCTCCCTGTATGCGCCAATGTATGGCACATACTAAGGTATATGCCAATACTTTAGGAAGCTAACTCCCTTTCAAAAAAATCCTTTTTAATAGAATGTGCCTTTTAGATTACTCGATTAAATAGGAAGTATAAAATATGGAAGAAATAAATTTTTTCTGCTTAAAATATTAATTTATCCTATGTAGTGAATATCCACATACATACGTGGATATATAAATAAAAATGCATAGATCTATAGATCACATGTGTGCATTTAGATACCAATACAGTGAGGTCCTAAAGGACATGTTTTTCTCCATTTCCTTCATGTTACATCAAAATTATTCTCCTGCAAAATTACTTCTAGAGTGAAGAAGTTGATGCACCGTGAAATTCATTTTCTATTCTGTAGAAGGCTGTTTATAATTTTTTTTTCTTTATAATGTGCTAATCATATCCCAAATGTGTTACATCACAAAGAATCTCAGGGCCCGTTAGAGAAGATAACTCAGCAACAGCCAGAAATAATCAACAGAATATTCAAGTGTTCCTTTTTTTGTTTGCCAGACAGTATTATTATGGAAATTGTGGTAAAGCTGATAGTTTCAGAAAACATCAGCCAGGCTGAGTAGATCTGTATTATAATCCCAGGAATTTGTCACATCAAAAAAGGCTTGTGAGTGACAATAGAGGTTGCTGAGTCCAGCAGTTCACTGATAGATAGGAGGCCACTGGGGCTCCCTGTCCCCAGTTCAGCTGAGCGCGTGCTCCCAGTAGGCTCACGCATACATACACAGTATATATGTATATGTGATCAGACACACCGATCCATTCAGGCAGAAAATGGTGCCTTGACCAGCATCCACCTAAACACGCAGCACTCAGATGAACATGGACAGCACAGATGGCCCAATCCAGTTCTTAGTCTTGGGCTGATCGGAATTTCAATCTGCTAGTGAAAATATTATATATGTGTGTCTGAGTGTGTTTGTCTGTGTGTACGCTCACGAGAGGTCCCTCCAACAGCTTGTCCAAGATCCCCTGTTCTCGATGGATCTGCAGCCCCTGATGTTCATGGTCCCACTCCAGCTGCTGGCTCTTCCACGTCTGCTTGTTGGCTAGTTCAGCTTGAGGTTTGCCGGCAGGTGCCCATTCCCACTCACCCATGCCCACTCACCCATACCCACTCACTCACCCATGCCCACTCACCCATGCCCACTCACCCATTCCCACTCACCCATACCCACTCACTTACCCATGCCCACTCACCCATGCCCACTCACCCATGCCCACTCAGTCACCCATGCACACTCAGTCACCCATGCCCACTCACCCATGCCCACTCAGAGAGTGCACCCACCCAGATGGCAGAGAGAGGACCTAGTGAGAAGACGGGACAGACTGCAGTGACCAAGGTGCAGGGTTAGCAGGACAAACCTCCTGACCTGCAACCTGCTCGCACTCCGCGGGTCCCTTTTAACCCCTTACCCCTTCCCACCTTTGTTTCTGCCAAACCGCCTTGATCTCTCCCTTTTCCCGCCTTTGGTCCTTCTCCTGAATGTCCCATATTAAGTCCCACGCATGTCCACAACCCCATACTTGAGTTTTACGCGCTCCCCAAATGTTCTTCCCTTGCATCTCTGAAGCCACATACCCTGTAGGTCACGCCTCGCTTCAGATTTCGGGTGCTCAGGAGGAGAGTTTATCATCTCCTGCCTTACCCGGGCGGGATCCTTCTCCTGGGATGGGCTAATCCAGCCCTGCCGTGGGAGCGGATCACTCAGGGAGCTCTGGCTTTCACTGGTTCCCAGAGTTCCCCAAGAGTCCTCTGATCCTTGTGGCTTGTGTGTGTGCAGAGATACTCATCTCCAATCGCCTACCCGAACTACTGGCCCTTCACCTAAGCGGTACCGATCTTTGTCTTTCATCTTGAGAGCCTTTCAAAGCAATTTCTGCCATCTTCAGTTAGCAAAGAGCAGTTGTTACCTTCAAACAGCGTGTAAAATAGCTTGGCATGTCTCCTAGTCGTGGATGGAATCACAGTCTGGGTCAGAAGAGGATTTGAAGTCCAAATGGGAGGATAAAATGATGTTTTGTCACTGAGCTGACATTGAAGATGAAACACTGGGAATGAAGTTAAGTTGGCATTATACATTGTGAGACTAATCCCTGTCGTCTATAAAGAAATATCGAATCTTTTACATCGATAGAAATTAAGGGAGAAGAATGGTGTGTCTAAAACGTGAAAAAAATACAGTATTTTCTTTCAGAACCTACAATGAAAAATACAACAACCCCCTTCACAAAAATAGCTTGAAAAAATTAATGTATGGCATACAATGATTTTCTTTATTTAATAGTCAGGTTTCCAACACACTGATTTAATCTTTGTGAATAATAGCAATAGTTAACTTAGACAAGAGCATTTATAAAACTCCAAAGAACTATTTTTGTCTCAAGTTAGAACTCTATTAGCTTTCCATGATAAATCAGCACAGGAGATTATTTTTTAAATGGATCTCTAATTAGACTTCATTAGTGGCAATGTTATCTCTTACAAATTCCTCTCCTTCATTAAGGCGATGTTGCCTACTTTTCATACCAAATATTCAAATTAATTATTTTCAAATGAATACAACTTTAAAATAACACAGCCTGAAGACGGATGGTATTTTCAAAGACCAAATAAGAGTTGGGATTGCACTTCCATTAACAAATGACCTGCCTGGTTGTTTTGGCTTTAGCAATAGCCTCTTTATCTCATTTAGTATCAAGTAAATAGTGCTTAATTCACTAAGATGAATTTCTCGGGATGGCTCAGCTCTGCGGGGTCTAACGGGGACAGAGGCTGCGGTGTAACCTTTACGGCAAAGGTCTGGCAGGGCCTCTCTCTTGGAAACCGCTGGTGACGCGTTGGAAGACCTTTACATTTCTGTCGAATTTGGGCAAAGGATTCCAAATGTAGCAGCAATTTGGGGGTGCACAGAAAGTCGGGCATACGTGCCCGGACAGCCTCTGGTTCTTACACTCTTGTTTCCTTTATGAAAACAAGCTAAAAATCAAATTAACTGAATTTGTCACAAATTTTGTAACAAACTCTGTGACGATGCTAGTAGCTCGTCCAGGGCAACAGGATTCCACCTTTGCTGCCAGATGGATGGGTTTCCCTTCTGCTCCGTGAAGCGTAGCAGAAACCTGTGCAGGTCTACAATATCTCCCCCGCTTTGCTCATTAAGTGGTGGCACTGAGGATCAATGAGCAATTGCGCGTTCTTGAAGAAATCAAAGAGCTGCAACAAAATTCTTTTGTTGGTTTGGGTTTTTTTTAATAGAAGAGACAAGGGAAATAAAAAAAAAAAAAAAAAGACAAAAAAAAGAGGTATAAATGTTCTTTGTTTCCTGGTAATAATCCCCATGGAGATTTGAGTAAAATAGAATATAGACTTGCCTTAAAAAGGCACATTTCTTCAATTTCTTTTTCAGTGTGCAAAATGTAACAAGATTTATCAAAATAAGCGGTGCAAAATGCTATTATTATGCAAAAGAATAAAGGTAGAGAGACAAAAGGATTCAATGCGAGAGTACGCAATGCACATGAATGCAAAACTTCTGAATAATCTATATGTTACGAACCCTCTGAATATTCTTGTTCGTACAGAAGTATATTCCTTGTCTCCTGACATAAAAAGAATGCCATTCAACTGACACTTTTGACAGAGATTGTTTTTTAAAGAAGATGTTGTAGATGAAGGATTAAGAATCTCTTTTGATTTTAGCTTCAGCCATTCTTAGCTTTTTCATGTTGTTGTTTTTATTTTGTCCTGTTGAATTTGTTTTTGGACTAATTATTTATTCTGATAAGCTAAAGTAAATTCCATCTTCCATTTGTGTTTCTGTGGCCTCTTTTTTGTGTTGTTTTATCCAATATTGAACATAAATATGCTGGTGCTTAATATCAGCGCTTTAGAAAAAAAAAAATTAATGTTACAACAGGATCACTAAAATTCAGGGTTAATTAGAATTCCAACCATATTTAGGCAGGACTAGCTCATTTTTCTGTCAAAAACATCCTTCTTTCTCTCAATGAACTGATTTTGGAGAATCTGAAATATTTTGCTCTCTGTAGCCTCAATTCATGTAGACGCTTGGGAAATCGTGATGGAACTATGACGGCAAAGATCAATGGAAGGAAGACTGAAAACACCTGGAAAAGGATTCATCCTTAAGCAGACCACCACCTAGAGAACAGCTGTCCTTCAGAATATCCAGTTTATCCTGTTTCACCCGTCACCGCTTTATAATTCTTCTTTCATGTGGATTGGATTTATCAAAGAATTGGTCTGATTTATTTGTAGGTAACGCTGGTGTCTCTCAATTTGGGAAGAGTAGCCTATTTTTCAGTGAAATGTTTAGTTATGGCCATTATTTACCTCGAAGGGTTAATTTATAGGACCTTCACAACTTATAATACTGCGAATCATTCCAACTTTTTGAGCTAGAATTACAGTATAAATGACATTCAGACGTATTAAGTTCTATAGTTTCTTGTGTGAGGCAACACTGATTGGTAAAAATCTAAAAAGTGTTTATTATAGAGCTAGGCACATTCCTCGTTTGCTGCAGTTGTACAGAACAGGGGAGAGATTTTATTAATATCGGAATTATCATCTTGTAATGACACCATCCAGTGTTTTTTCTAATGAAAACTTAGCAAGCTTCTCTCTTTGTTTAGTTTCTCAGGGATTCGTACACATGGCATTTAATTTTCAAATGCAGGATTTATTCAGATGACTTTTAAAAAATTAGTTTGCGATGGTTTGTTTACAAAATGGAAGAAATAACAAACTGAGAGGAGGGCATGGAAGAAAAATGCTCTTTAGAAAGTAAACATCAAGCTACTGGCACCAGAGAGAGATTTAGACACCAGCTTTCTTGAACAGATTTTAAAGATGAGCCAAGAAACAGCATTTCGCATTTTTGGCTGAACAGGAGGAACAAACTGTACACATCAGCACAAAATTAAGTCTTAAAACACAGGATAAATAATTTCCTATGTTGGCTCAGGCACTTGTTTCAGATTAGACAGAAAAGAAATGGGATTCTGTTCTCCTACTGCCTGACTAAGAACTGATTCCATTAGTGGCTATAAGGTGGTCATAAAAATGGCCATATTGGATCAAAATCAATGTTACATCTCCTCCTGGACCTTGTCTTCCACAGTGACCAAAACTGATGCCTGAGGAGGGTACAAGATAAACGTGAGTCCTGAACGATGTTCTACTGATGGCCCCCTCGGACTCCTGAGCCACGAGAGGACCGTGTAAAGGGATGTGGAAGGGGAGTGCAGGCTCCTTGAAGGGCATCAGGTCAAGGACCTTGTCAATGCCCAAGGGGACAATAAGCAAAGGAAGAAGCCGTAAACAAGAACATGCCAGGGACACAAAGATGAGACAAATGATAGGAGAGGCAGAGCCAAACCTGGTCAGTCACACTAATTGACGAGGGCTTGTGAGGACGGGAGAATGTTTATCCCAGTGAGGTTATCTGATCGGAGACATTGTCCATTGGGAAACGAGGGAAAAAAGGGGGAAACCAGAACCAAACTGTACAGGGCAACAGACCCGACAAAACAAGCGTGGAGGCAATGACAAGAAACAAACCTCCTCGGTCACGCTGATGGGCTTTTGAGAAACTACAGGTGCTACCTGAAGGAAGGTCAGCCTGGACTCAGGGGCCCACGAGCGTGCGTGCGCTTGTGAACCCCAGGCGTGTAGTGTGTGCTTGCACTAGTGACCTCCTGGCTCTGCCGGCCCCAAGGAGGAGAGGACACGGCTGTCTGTGCTTGAGAGTGATGTGGCTCCGATATGTGGGTGCTGCTGATGGTGAAGCAGCCGGTCATGTCGGCGTCTTCTGGGTGTCCATGCACGCGTCTGTGTGTGTAGCTCTGGGATACGTCCTCAGCTTCATTACTGGTCAAACCTGCAAACGGGCAAGCGGCCGCTGTGTCTCTCAGCCAGCGCAGAGGCCCCGGGTCTCCGAGTGCCAGGTTGGGCTCCAGCGGCCAGATAGGAGGGCTGGGGCAGCTGGAGGAGGTGGCCACGCTCTTAACGTTACTTAACAGAGTCTTTATGTTTGATGGAACTAATTAAACTTTTCTTCTCTGATTTTACCACTTGTTTTTGGTATCCTCATACACTTTTACCCTCTAGAGCATCCCCAGCTAGAAGTTCCACACCTTAACTCCAGCGTAGAGAACTGTCTTCTCACGCCTACGGCGAAACCACTGATTTTATTTGCACTGGAAAGGCAGAACACTTCATGTTTCATTTCATAATCTTGTTGTCTCTGTCTCAGATGTCTCTTCTCCAGGCTAAAGAGCTGGTCTCATCTTCACTGCCTTAAATGACTGTGTATTGTGTCGGTGTCCTCTGGGTGTCTGGGTGTCCACGTGCGTGGGTCTCGAATACGTCCTCAGCTTCGTTACTGGCCAAACCTGCGACCGGGCAAGGGGCAGCTGTGTCCCTCAGCCTGTCACGACACCGTTTATTCCCCATTCCCGTTTATTTATGAAAATGCTGAAAAGCACAGACACCAGCGGTTACCACCTTGCATTGCGAAAACTGACCTTCTGCTTGATTCTGTTTTTAATGGATCTTGTCTTCTTATCCATCTTCCTGATGCTTGACATTGTAAGAGTTTCAAAAATCTTTGATGAGAGACCTTGCTTGCAGAAAAACCTTGAAAGTCCAGGTAGAATGTACCAGTTCAGTCTCCTTCAACCAGACTTTTTTGGTTTTATTCATTAAAATCACCCAACCATTTCAGCTCAACAAACTCATAGTAATCTCACCTTTTCTGTGATAAGTCAGAAAACTATGAAAAGCTTTGACTGTCATTACAAGAAGATAATCACAGGACCATAAAAAATCTTGTCCTTCTGTTTATTCCATGTGAAACTCTGACTTTATCCCGAGCTGTCATTATTGATAGGGTTTGGTTATTTCCTCTCCCTTTATCTCCCCCAAATTAAAAGTGATGGTACTTCAAAAAACATAATTCCACCTAATATGACCTTCTTATCTCTTTATAGATCTCTTCTCTAAGGTGTTCAAGATAAGAATTTCTTATCAGGTGGTTGTGCTTCTCTAAGCTACTTGTGGATGCTGGGAGGTGATTAGTTATTTCAAATCTAGATTACGCTCAGATTATTTTTTTTTCTCTGTGGGACAGCTGTGAGGTGATATCTGACACGGTGTCAGAGCTCCCGACAGTGTCCCGCAAAAGATCAGCACATTCCGTTGCAGAGGCATCCCTCCTCTGCTACGTCTGTTGACTTTTTAAAATTTAGCAGAATTTCTCAAAAAAAAAAAATAGTGTATGAACGTAGCTGTGAAAACATGTGTAGTGATCTACAGCTGAGTGATCAAAGATGCAAATATAGAAAAAGAAGAAGAAATATGGAATGGTACTCCAAATTTGGGCTGGTTTTGTGCACTTTCAGACTCGTGAAGGACCTCTTGCATACTATACAGGAATAAAATTTTGTTGTACAATGAAACAAATATTACCTGTGAAAGATGACAGATATTTTGTCACTGAAAGATATTATTTTCTTCAATTGGCACTGGAAAACTATTACGTACCATCACAATGCGCTTCTGTTTCTTAAAAATGTCACTTAGATTGTCCACAAAAAATGCTGGGTTTGAAATTTTCTCTTTTTTTTTAATAAACTATTTTTTAGCATATTTATATTTTGGCACATTTTGGTTAAATGACCCAGAAGTTCTTAAATGACTCCTGCTTAGAAGACCTGTCTCTAGCAAACTCTTTTAAAATAAAAATGCTAAATGTCATTGAAGCTATCTACAAAAAGAGCATTTATTGTTCTACAGAATATTAGATGGATTTTTTATTTCATAAATTTATTTTTTGATAGACACGTAAGGTCTACTAGAAAAATCATGGAATGTAGAGCAAAAATCACTTTTTTCTCACATAGAATAATGCAAGAAAAATGCAGATGTACATTATTTTGTTTAGGCCATTATAACATCAGAAGAGAATGAATGTTTCTGGAAGCTTAAGGTGGAGTTTTGAAATTTTCTATGCTAGGCTATTTCATTTGACTTAGAGTATCACTCATAATGACCTGTTAATATATTACATCCATTGTCAAAATTCAGAGAGTAAAAACTAGTACCTTGGGAAATAACTTATGTTTTAACACACTGTTGGCAAAAAGGGGACAGAAAGGCCATAAAAACTGAATTTCTGTCTCATTGTAGAGATAGTCTTCAACAAAAGGGCGTTACCTGTCAAGACGCAAAACTGCTGAAGTCTAGACTGATCCTTCTAAAGGTGTCCCAGAGGGCAGGAGTTAAATCTCAAGCGAATCTGACACCTGAAAAGCTGACGGCTGAAAAGTGGAGAGATCCACCCAACTCTATGTTCTGACCAATAAAGATCTCCGTAAGTGTTGTTGTTATCAGAAGGAAGGGCAAAAGGTTTGATTCACTGAACCGTGTAATCTGGAACGATCTCATTCATTCTGGAAAAGAGAACTTTGAAAGTCTGAACGTTTTGAGTGAGAGTGAACTGTATGACATGATTTAGCTCCAGATGCTGGGAGAGAAATGTATGTGTGAAATTGATATCTGGAAAAGAAGTAACTTCCGAAAACATTACAGGTTGCCTAAAATTTGAATAGTTCCAGATATTAATTATTGAAAAGGGAGAATAAATATTTTGTTCTCTTGTATTGATGATCTTCTATTAAAGAAAGAAGGAAGATCCTTTTTTTATTTCTTTTCCAGGCATAAGAAAGAAGAAATGGAAGACAAGACTATAACTATTGCCATTATATAACGCTGGGTTAGAGGTTTCCAAAATAATAAAGCGTAAAAGTGTTTGCGCACACCATAAAATATCTAAGGGAGTCGTTCTTTTATGCCTGGTTTTATTATTGTAATAAACAGAAACAATTTCAAAGAATAATTTTATGTAGATAAACCAATCATATTAATTACTCTTTTATTCATAATTTGAAGCCCTCACAAAATCTAATGTTAGTAAGTCTTACAGCTCTAAGTAAGTCTTACGTCTCTGAGTAAGTAATCATATACTTACTGTGACAAATGTTCATTATGATGATATGGACCCTTTTTATGAGAGAGATGTGCTGCTGTGTGATCAGTGCTGGACTGAGAAGTGCTGGATACAAACCCATCTACTACACAAGCACTTTTCTGGCAATTTTTGGAAATTCCATATTTGCTGAATGGGGGGAAAAAGAAAGAAAAAAAAACCAACCCAAACCAAAAAACCTGGGAAACTGATGAACCATAGGATTTCCCTTTCTTTCCTCAATGGACAAAAGCAAAACAAAGTTCCTATTGCCCTCATGTCTCTGAAATACAGTCTGCCAACAAACATGAGATTAATGTGTATAGACATATAAATCTAAAATAAACCTAATTTGCTTTTCTCTAGAGAATAGAATTCATTCTGAAAACAACTGGGAAGGGTCAAACAGTCGTCTTTTCATCATTATCTTACTTCCAATCCAGTTAATACACTATAGAAACACTTCATTTATCTTCAGATCCATCTAGCGTCACACATTAGGTATTTAGAACATTTTTGGTAATTTATAGTAGTTTAAGGAATATTAACAGAAATCTTTCAGTGGCATTCACAGCAACAGAAGGGCTTTCTGCCTTCTCTCCTCCAGCTTCTCTCAGCTGTTCCAGTCCCAGCTTCTCTAAAAAAAACCCCCAGAAAACAGAACACTGTACAGAAAAATGAAGTGCAGTCATACAAAGACCATGCGGAAAGTACTGCAGTCTGAAATCATGAGGAGCGGGATGCAAATTAGCAAGAAGTTTTCCCAGTATTTTCCTTAATTTGTCTATTTTGTACAATTTGTTCTTAAAAGACGGATCTTTCCTTGTTTCAGCAGTGTGACTAGTGTTACGGCATGAAAAACTGCCAGTTCGAAGAGTAAATGAAGTCCCTACGTCATCGTCTTGAGTACTTTGTGGGTTTTAAACAAATCTGTAACCTCAGACAACTCAAAACAGAACTAATAACTCCTTTCAGATGTTGTACCACGTCTCTGGTGTTCCAGGCGCAGGTGACCCTACCGCTGCACTTCTCTCGCGCTGGGAGCTCCATGTGTGCCATCATGTTCTTACATGAAGTCTTTAAGTAAGTCTTACGTCTCTGAGTAAGTAATCATATACTTATTGTGACAAGAACAAGAGGAAACGGCCTCAAGTTGCACCAGGGGAGGTTTAGATTGGATATTCGTAAAAATTTCTTCCCTGAAAGGGCTGTTGGGCATTGGAACAGGCTGCCCAGGGAGGTGGTGGAGTCCCCATCCCTGGAGGGATTCAAAAGACATTTAGATGAGGCCCTAAGGGATATGATTTAGTGGGGGACTTGGTAGTGATAGGTTAATGGTTGGACCCGATGATCTTGGAGGTCTCTTCCAACCAGAACAATTCTATGATTTTATGATTCTATGTCAGGCAGTCTTTTTTCTTCCCCTTCCCTCTTCAGTCCACGAATATAACGCAAAGGGCTTTGTTCTTGCAGCATGGACTGCAAAGCAATCAGGCTTTAATTACCAACCTTCCACCAGCCCGAGGTGGATTCACAAGGACACGAATGGTCTGTGCCCTGACCTCACGTTGCACAGCAAAGAGGAGGATCCGGGCAGTGAACCCAAGGGCGCAAAAACTGTATTTGCCTTTGTATGTTCACATTTGAGAACTGACTTTAAGAAATAGAGGCAAATTGTATGTTAGCAAAAGTGTCGCCAACTGTCCAATCCTTTTTCAGATTACTCTTATCTAGGATTAAAAACAAAAATGCTAAGATGAGTGCTCTCATGCTTGCTTAAAACACAGGAAGTTTATGCATGAATATGCAGAAGAGAAGGAGAAAGAAAATATGTAGAAGAGAAAAATAAATACACCCACAGAAAAAAAAGGAGGGTGAACTCATCTGCTTCTGACAAAGTTCATCTTACTTTTAGGACCAAAGCGTGTTCTGGTTTTACTGGGCATCTTGCTTCCTTCTGCCCTGCGTTATTCTGGTTCCATCAGACATTTTACCTTCTGTTTTCTACATCCCTTGTTTACTAGTTGTGTTTGAATTCCCGGACTCTGTCTGTGCAACTCTACCGCAATTTCATTTGCACCTTTGTGGTTACGTCGCCTGTATGTATTTACGCTTAGGTGCCTTAAAAAAGCTTGTCTGTTTATGCCGTTACTGGCGTTGCAATGCTGCAAAGTGCTGACACGCTGTCACCAGTTATACTATTTTACTGTGCGTGTATTTAGGTAGAAGACAAGCAAATATTAACCGTACCTTGCTGAGGCTGCTCGTGCTTTATGGGTGTAACAGGCCTCGGCTTTGGCTATGTGGGGTTCCTCGCAATTTCGTAAGGCGCCCGAACGGAGGCAGTTCCCAGCTTTCTAAACAGACAAAAAAGCCATAATCAGCTTTTTTCTTTTCTGAAAGGTGAGAAGAAAGAAATACATCCCCTACAAGGGCACAGTTGTGAGATTGCAGGTGTATTTTTTTCTAGGCACAGTGCAAATCCCCCCGTTTGCAGCCCTTAATGTCCGTTTGGTTCTTTGCTGCAGCGCTTTTAGAGTTCAGAGCAACGTGAGCCCTTTCAAGGCTAATCAGAAGGGCATATTAATTCTAATCCGTCACAAACGATAGCCACGCTTACACCCAATTACGTGATCATTTCCACACTAGATGTACTCCTCATTCTAAAATTTGCCACCAGCAGCCTCACGTACCAGGTACATGTTTGGGGTTTGTTTCGTATTTGCTTACGAAGGAAGAAAAATACCTATAAGCAGCCCCTTGATACAGAATCCTCTGATTTCTTCTGTTAAATTCTTCATCCTACAGATACACGCTGGGCTAGCAAATTAACTCACTCATTATTTAATTAAAGTTTATTTAGGGTGGTTACAAATAAGAATAAATTGTGATTGTTAAGAAAGTAACTACAAGAAGAGGCAGATTTCTAAATGCAGGTAAGTGTCGTCCGCCGGGCTCGGGTGCAGTTCAGCTGCTTCCTTCCCTGGAGCAGAAACGTGGGACACGCTGCCCGCTGCCCCTCCTCCCAGGGCAAGTGCTCCAGCCCCGACCACCCTGGGGACCTCACCCCAGTTTGGTGATGTGAGATCTAGGTGTGATCTACCAAGCACTGAGCAGAGGGGGCTAATTCCCCCCTCAGCCTCCTGGCCGTGCCCCTGTTCCTGCCACCCACGGCGCTGCTGCCCTCGGTGCTGCCAGGGCTCCCCTCTACCTGCTGCCCCCAGCCCCAGGGACTTCCCCGCAGAGCTGCTCCGGGCCAGGCAGGTCCAGCCTGGACAGCTGCTGGGGCTTTGCGTTTGTCCCTATTGAACTTCATCAGGTTCCTGTCATCGCGTTCCTCCAGCTTGTCCAGGTCGCCTCGGGAAAAAGCTCTGCCCTCGAACTGCCAACTGGCCCCCACGTTTTTGTATCGTCTATGAACTTCATGAGGGTGTGTTTCAGCACCTGGAGGAGGTTCTCTGGCCTTCTGAGCCGTACTTGAGGCACAGTCCTCTAACTTTACTTTAGACGTTGATCCAATTTGCTGAAGACAGAGGGAAATTTTGACGTTCCTGGTATTGCAGCTGGTGTGCACGGAGTGGGAAATCCAGGCCTCTGCCTGGTCTGTATCCTTTCTCATTGCCATCTTATGGAAGGGAAAAAAGGTAGTATTTAGCTACCCATTGTGTCTTCACAGCCACATGAAAGATGCGATGGGTCATGCAAAGATCAAACAGAATCCTTACTTGTCGTTACTCCTCTGTAGAATCATGAAATGCATATTATAAACTTGAAATACATATTATAAACTAGCCCTCATTATTTTTACACAAAGGTTTATTTTGGAGTCGTAACTACTGGGTTGTCCCTTTAACCAGAATGAACAATTATAAATCAAATAGCAGAAGTCAGGAAAGCACATGAGTAACTTCCAAGCGTTCCTCTCCTATGAATTATGGCAGTCCGTTTTGCCATGCAGTGTTTCACTTAGCAGCTGTTGCCAAGAAAATCTGCATCTTAATCCGCAATTCCAAGAAAGATGCCAACCTCTTTCTGTGAATAATCAAGGTTATGATAAATATTTCAAATCTTTTGGCTTCCTGTGTTTCGCTGACTCAAAAATAAGCCCAGTAAGTTTTCAAGTTGTTTTATATGTTTATTTTTTTACTCCAGATCACAAATAAGTCATCCAGAAATTACTCATTTAAGGACGCAAGCCATAAACCTCTGATTTTTCATAGTGAAAGGGAAAAAATAGGCACTATTTTAGAAGAGAAAAGGTTCAAATACTTGTACTCACAGTTTCTTATACTTCAGCAAGTTTTCCAGTACTTTTTTGGATGATTCCCAACACGAGGGAAGTGTACTGTGTGTATTTTCAGAAGGTAATTTTTTTTCTTTTTTTTTGCTTCCCGGAATCCAGTCAAAATATACAACATGTAAAATTTGGTTTGGAGTCATTGTTGACGGGATACGATGCAGTGATCCCTAAAACTAGCAGTATTTAGGAAGATGAGGACAGTTGATGTAATTTACACAATATGTACGATGTCTATAAAAAGAGAGCAAACAATAGAGGCTTTAGATATGATAACAATAGACCCAATAGATTACTGTATATTTAATAGTATATTAAAAAAAAAATTTACAATCTATGAAATAGAGTTCACAAAATATTACAAGCTGAGATTCACAAAAGAACGACTGTGGAAAAACCACCTCTGAGAGGTCCTGTCCAGGAGGTGGAGTGGTGCTGCCTAAGGTCTTCTTCAGTTCATTCCATCCGCGGGTTTACATTACATCTCAGAAAGAACATTAGGAAGTTGAATTTAGTCATACTTACCTCTTTTGTAATTGTATTTGCTGCTCTACAAACAGGTTCTTGATTTTTTTTTCTTTTGACAAGTAATATTTTACTTTAATTTCGTCTGGTGTTGGCAGTGACCTTGGTTGAAACTGGGGAATATGGATATATTGCTTTTCTGAAGGTATTCTGGTAAACTAACGTAGGCAAAGAAGGGTACCCACGGGACCTCAAACCCACCGTGGATACCAGAAGATGGATTTCAGATTTCTGAAGCAAGCAAGTGTCCTGAGAAGCTGCAACAGTCTCTTTTAAAGTAAACATTGCTGGATGCTGGACTCTGGGGAAAGGCAGGTGACAAATCGATGCTCTTTTATCAAAACAGCAAATGTGTTACTCGAGATAAGGAAGGGGCGGACGGAAAGCAGCAGTATGAGTTCAGTATGGCTTCTCCAACCTTTACTATTCTTTTTTAGAGATACAGTTTGTAATATGCCTCTGCCCACTCTTTCCAGGGAGGGAACATCCCTGTTAGTGGAATCTCTGGATGTGAATGTTTTGTTTCAGTCGCACCCAGAGTAGGAGTGAACTCCATTATGTACTCTCTGGCTGGCTGCAGAGCCAGGGGTAAAACGAGCAGCCTGTTGGTGAAGTCATCTGTTACACATCACGTTCATAATATACTTATAATAAAATACATGCATCCAAAAAGTCTTCATAAGACATGTTTCCTTCTAACCCAAACCCAGTGATTACAACAACAAATTCTGAGAAACAGTACAATAAATTACAAAGTAGGAATACAATTTAAAAGCTCACCATTGCGGAGTGTCAGATTTCTTTGTGCTAACGTAATGTCAAAAAGTCAGCGTTGCTGTGCTTTGCTAGCACATCATTAGTAACTTTCAAGACCTTGTCTAAGTGGTTTTTACCAGAATTAATAAGAGTATGTAATATAGACCATGTTACAGACACAAACCACCTGTAGTAAGTCTGTAAACCTACGTGTTTTATGGAGTCATTGTCTATGTATTATCTTTAGTCCATAGGTACAATTTTGATAAACATCAGAGCACAAGTGCTGTGAGGAGCAGCTGAGGGAACTGGGGGGGTTTGGCCTGGAGAAAAGGAGGCTGAGGGGAGACCTTCTCGCTCTCTGCAACTCCCTCAAAGGAGGTTGGAGCCAGGGGGGGTCGGTCTCTTCTCCCAAGGAACAGGCGACAGGACGAGAGGAAACGGCCTCAAGTTGCGCCAGGGGAGGTTTAGGTTGGATATTGGGAACCATTTCTTCCCCGAAAGGGCTGTCAGGCCCTGGCACAGGCTGCCCAGGGCAGCGGTGGAGTCCCCATCCCTGGAGGGATTGAAAAGCTGTGTAGATGTGGCGCTTGGGGACATGGGTTAGTGGTGGCCTTGGCAGTGCTGGGTTAATGGTTGGACTCAATGATCTTAGAGGTCTCTTCCAACCAAAACGATTCTATGATTCTATGAAAATATTTGAACTACTGGGCGCTATTTCAGACCCATATGACCCGATTCATGAGCCCATTCAACTTCCCGCCCGCATCCATTGCTGCCACGTGATGGCAGATTTGACAGAAAATCTTTGAAAAATCAATGCCTTTTTAGAGTGGCAAATGCAAGCTGGCTGGGGTGCTCAAAGATACTCCAAAGAAAACTTGAGACCCTTTTGAAAGTAGTGTGGTGATACATATATAAAGTTAATTACATCTCAGGCTTTGTTGGATTGGGGTCTAGAGATAAAGAGCCATCTGGTAGATTTTCATTACTTATCATAATATCTTTGCTGAAAAAAATAATAAAAACTCATTATGGAGTACATTCTGTAATATTAAAATCTAAATTGCAGAAAACACAAGAAATGAAAAAGTGTAATGAATATAGCACATTGTGCAGTTAAAGATGAAATTAAATGCAAATTAGTTGTTAAAATGACTAAGTAATAGAGCACATTGTTGTATTTAAATTTGGGGATAAAATTTACTGTAAAAACCATTGTATCAGCCATAGAATTATCTATAGATTGGGCAAGTAGGGAAAATAATCAAAGTTTAACATTTTGTGTTGCATAGGTACATAGTAGAATAACAGAATTATGCTATTCAACTATGAGGGAGAGTAATAGCCTAATGAGGTTACTCGTAATTTTTTACAGTTACTTTTAAGAACTTTCATTTAGGTCTCCAATCATTTATCAAACTAACCATTGCTTGAGAAGTCAGGTTAAAAAAAAATTTGCTTGCAGTCATGGATTAATTTGTTATAATTGCTAAGGGCGTAATATCATTTTGCAAAGATAAAGGGGAAAAAAAAAAAAAAGGAATTCTGAAAAGAAGAGACTCTGAGGAACAGAAGGCTAAAGAAAATACCTGGCCAGTACCAGCTTTGATTTGCCATCAAGCAGTTGAAGAAAGTGACTGACTTGGACAAAAAATGTAAGCCCCAATGTTAAAATCAGCTTTTGCACAGAGGAGCTCTGAGGTAGTAACTCCATTCTAAACTCATACTTGTGAGCCACCTCGATATACAACAGTACAACATAAACCACATTGAACAAAAATTCAGGTTGCGTTATACAAGCAAGTTACGTAAATTATGTGACAAGATGAAACCAGAATGGTCTCTGTCAAGGAAAACCATGTACCAACAAATGGGTGCGTAAAGAACAGCAATGACAGAACGAGAGGTTCTGAAGAGGGCTCTTATTTAACACTGTCCCAGGCATAAAGTTTCCGTTTAGGCAAAACACTTTGGTTTTTTAGACTTTTAATAGTCTAAAACCTAAAGGCTTAGTGAAAATAGATTCAGCGGAGGGGGATGTGGGATGGAACAACCCCCCCCAACCCTCAAAAGCAACAAACTTTATCATAGAACGCGTGTTTATGGATCACCAGTGCAGATCTCATACTGGAGAATAGAAATTCTCTTGTAAAACGTTGCAGAGACTTCACCCTTATCCATGCTTATGTGTGCCCCGTTTTCATTTTACGTTTCACTGATATTTGCTACTGGATAATGTCAACCACAGTATATTAGTGTAGGCAAGTACGTGATCCAATCCTGCGTGTTTAAGAAAAAAATCAGAATGTAGAAACGGCAAATGTACTCTTGCTGTACATAATTATCACTGATATTTTCAGAGTACTAAAATGCAGCCTTAGAGGTTAATCATGCAATTGAGAGTTGTGTATTCCTCTTTTTATGATGAGAAAAGCTCTTGTATTTTGTGAAGTAGAAAGGATTAAGAATAAAAGTAAATTGTTCCTGTGAGGAAATCCTGAAGGAGCTGAAAATCGTTTCTCAGGTTTTTTGCACTTTGCTAGCATGTTCTGGAAAGGAAAAAAAAAAAAAAAGTCATCTTAGAATATTGTATTTTCCTTACTGTTATTTTCATTCATATTTTCTAAATAAGTGATTACAATGGTAATAAAACTATGAAATTCTTTTACTTTGAGCCATATATATTAACTTTTTTGAAAGCTCCATGAACTGCATATGTGAACGTCTACATATTAACATCCATACTTAAACACAAAAGGGTGTAGCACTTTTTACGCAAATTTTACTACAGCAAAATGAACAGATCAGTAGGAATTAAACCCCGATGTAGCTGCCCCTAAACGCCAGTGAGGTCGCTGCTGTCCTGGCTGCGTAGCTCGAGCAACGCCAAAGAAGATGCGTTTCTCCAGAAACACGCGTACCCCAGACGTTTTGCCCAAATGGAGAAATCCGTCTTGTCAGTGCCGTCAGGGCAGTTACGGAACGTCCCGGGATACTGTTGGAGCTGCAAACAGACCAAATGCCACAGCTCAGTCAGTCAGGCTCCCACAAAGGTTATTGATTTAGAGCAGAGGTACGTACTGGAAAGGCGTAAGAAGTGCAGAGAGCAGCAGCATCCCAAGCACAGCCGAATTTCATTTCAGGTTTGATCTTTATCGCACTGAAGGTGTCGTTTCCAAAGGAAGAGGCTCTTGCACATGCCGGCGAGCCGTTGCTCAGACGTGATTTCATGCCTACGTTGACACTGTCCAGGTGATTAAGCTTTTTTTGAGTGACGTATCAATGGAGATTATTTCAAAATAAGCATAAAACTTCAGCGGTGTGGATCAGATTTATTCCCGTTCTAAACCCAAATGAACTCACCAAGATACTTTAGATTTTATTTTGCAGGCCCAGCCCTCGGAAACCCATAGGGAGCTGTACTCAAATCCGTGGATTTGCATCATTAATTCTAGGCAGCACCTTCCCTGGCGTCAGTGATAAGTTCAGATACAGAATGTGTCTATTGCCAATAATTTCTGTAAGACCTGCTTTGGAGATACTTTCTGGTTTTCTGGTTGTAGGCCTGTCCATAGACCTTAGATATTTGGTCATCTTTTGAAATTATAGGCAGCTGTAAGCCTAGGAACAACTCCTGAAAATGCGCATAGTTTTGTAGCTTCTCCAGGTAAGAGATAATTCATTATAATAATACCCACAGCTGTCAGCAGGCCATGCAAACCCTCCTGGCAGGAGGCTGCGGGGAAAGATAACATTTCACTAGCTGTCTTTAAATCATGTTTTCAGAACAGCACCATAACTCAAATTTACAGTATCACGTAACTTCCGTCCATAAAGTTCCCAATGTGCTACATAAAGGAATTACCTCACCTCTGAGGCAGAACATGGAATCTTTTTAAAGGTGTGCCCCGGCACCAAGCACAGACAGAAAGTGAAGAAAATGAACATACCTTGTTCAAAGGACTTAGAGCATTCAAAGGAAGCCAAAAACAATTGCCTGAAATGGAATACGGCTGAAACATAAGCTTACACTTCTTCCTCCTGAAAAAAATTATCTCAGAGTCTTTAATGATGGGAGACAGTCAAAACATAACGGAGCATCCATTCACATCAGGCAGGCATACCGGTTCAGCTGTGACTGGGAATTACTGGGCGATACTTTCCGCTTTATTTGTCTGATGTGCTCTGTAACATCGTCTTCCCATCGCAGCGCCTGAGCCCTCTGCACTTCGGCAGCATGACCAGCACGTAGCCGTGTCATTTGTTCCTATTTAGTAATTACCAACGTTTCTATGGTAGCCACAATTAATCTCAAGAATAGGTCTTGCTTGGAGGAATACTCCTTCCTGCAACCGCTTTTGAACCCCAAAACCTTTCCAAGGGTGTTGTCTAGCATGGGGGTGGAAAAGACTTCCGTGAGAGGATTTGCCTGCAGTGAAGAAATATTTCAAAATTCTTCTTTCCATCCTTGTCCCTATTTTTAATGCTGCAAAGGTTTTTATGGATTGCAGAACACCTGCAGAAATGTTAACTGAAATTCTACAATGAATTGCATATGCCATCTACTGCAGAAAAGTGGTTAATATTTAATAAACCACCACACAGAACACAAGGGATATTAATCCTATTAAGTGTGAACAGCTAAAAAAGGCATTGGATGCCAGTGTGGTTAAGTAGTAATAGACAGAAAATGTTGTTTAAAATTATAATCCTCTGGAAAAGAGAAGAATGGGAATAGCCGTTGAACAAAATAAACTAATACAGGTTAAGAAAAATAATTAAAGGGGCAAAAACATACATGGGATGCCGAAATTCCTACAGATTGTTCAGCTGACACACTGAATGGATTTGCACATATCTGCAGCAGGTGAAAAATAACCCAGGAAGGCACTGAAGAAGAAAATATGAGGAAAAATAACCGCAAGGTACAGTACGCATGGTGAACAGGAGAATTTTTCGCTGTGGCATAAAGAAGCCCACATCAAATCCTGAGGTGCAAAGAGCGAGGAAGGCCAGGGAGGCAGAACAAAAGTGACACGTACGTACGCTTCTAAATTCTCAACTATTTTCTAGAAGAATTAAAAGGATAAAACTGCTTCTATTCACTGACGTTCTCTCGAAAAGTTCAGCAGAATGAGACGTTGGGGTCATCCAGCAGGGCCACCTCTATTCCACCATCTCACATGAGACAGGAGTTCAGAGAGTATCTTCTGTGGCCAGGCCCTCGTCGGGGAAAGGAAGGAAACCTGGTTCTAGAGTTCTGCATGCCAAAGTCTGAACAACTACAGACGTGCGTGGAGAAGAAACGTCCCTTGCACACGTGTGCGTGTCTTTGAGGTGATCACTCGCTGGGTGGGAGCATTAGCCTGATTAAATCACCATTACTGGTGAAGCACAGGTCTTACTCTGTGTTATTGGATTACATTTTTGTGGTGTCTAAATTAGAACTGTTACGTGCAATGGAGGTATCTGAAGGTCTTGGAACATCAGTCTCCATTTCCTGATCCTCCTTTGTTGTTCCATAGAACAATTCTCTTTAGAAAACAGCATCAGTAGCCTCAATCTTCTGTTTGTCTGGAGTTTAATTTGGAAAGTAGAAACTAATGGATTCTTAGAACACACTGCCTGTCACCTCCTCTATTTCTCCCACTTGGCCTTGGCAGCAGCACGAGGAGGACTCTGCACATGTTTCCATCTCCCTCCCTTGTACTTAAACCTTTACTAAATCTAAAAAGTTCGATTAGCTTATGGTGCTGAGGAGCTTCATCCTGGAGCTCCTGTACCGTCTTCCCCTTTGCAACACAGCTGGATCCAGCGAGGGCCAAAGCTTTCCTCGCGTGTCCATTTGTGAACCAGCATCTGCTGGTTAACGGGGTGTTTGGAACCTGTAGAATCAATAAGTACGTAACTTGCTTTTTCATATTCTCCTAATTGAGGACCGTGGAAAGGCTGCGGGCCCAGCACACCCTGTGCGTTCCAGAACGGACTGAAGATTGAAAAGTTTCCAAGGGTCAGGGAGAGAAAGAGAGGAAAAAATGGAGTAACACCAAATACTTCATAAAACAAAAGCTTTGGAGATTAAAAATTCATAAATTATTGATTATTTCAGCAACAGATGTGCTGAAAGTACTGGTGCAAGTAATTAATTAATTCAGTGAGTAGACTGAGCAGATAATTTTCTCTCTCCCTCTGTTCTTTCCACATCTTTTGCACATTTGGCTGTAGACAAGTGGCAAAGATAAATATTCTACCGAAAACAGTTAAGTCAAGGGAATGGATAGATGGTGGTGAATTCGGGATTCTTTTATCTGTGACTTTGAGTTGATCAGTGTGAAAAAAATTATACTTAAAAGGGAAAAGTGTGTTGCTTTTAACTGATTTTTCCATAATTTTCCATGGATCTCATAACTCACAACATTTCTCAGCTAAATATGCATTGCAAGACCTAAATTCCACAGGGCTTGCCACATTAGCAAGTTCTCTTCTACGCCATTGACTAGTATAATTAAATGAAAGATGCTTTGCCGTAACAGAGCAAAGCGCCTTTCTCTGAGGAGCTCAGAAGCTGCCCTTGTGCCTTCTGCCTAGGAATACTGTGAAGACACAGCTTTTACCAAAGAAGATGTTAACTGGTAACAGAGACTAAACAACTGCCCCTTCTGCTCTTAAGGTGACGTGTCAGAGCTCACACAAGTTATTCGAAAGGCACAATATAAACTGTTGTGACTACTGTATATTTTTTCTTCACGCTTTTATTGAAAATCTAATTCCTTGGTTTTGTGTGTATGAAATCCGTCAAAAATGTCATTTCAAGCAGATCAAATTATTTGCTAATTCATATTAAATTCACCAAATTGTTTTAGTAATAAAATAACACAGAAAAAAAATATCAGTTTCCTTATTTTGACATTGATATAATTTCCCATTAGGATTTCTACAAACTCAGTTGTTCTAAAATGGATTTTAAACACCAAAAGAATTCAATTTTTGTTGGGCATGCATCATTTAAACTGTTATTTCTCATTAAATTGACTAATCTATTGTTTGGACAGATGCGATGAGCGGCTGATGATGCCTACCTTTTTAACCTCTTCCAGGGCCTCTGACGCATCGTCCCTATTCACGTGCCTAGGTGGCTTTAGCTGATCTGCAGCGTCGTCCCAGCACCCCTGCCTGCGGACACTGTCACTGGGTAGCGCGAGGAAGAACAGAGCAGAGCGAGCACCAGCCGTGGGCAGGAATGGAAGTGATCGGGTTATTCTGTAAGCAAGAATCTTGACCTGGGTTGTTTTTCCATGGTCCAAACCATCTTGATGACTGATGTAGCCCCTTAACCATCATCTGCATTCCCAGCTTACTGAACCGTGCTGGGTCATATCTAGCAATGCGATCCTGTAGCCTCTGATAAGCTCCTGGGAGCTGATTGTACCATCAATTTTTATTTTTCTAATTTTTTTTCTGATCCCGAAGAAGTGACAAGACAGTCTGGGTATTTCTTCATGCACAATGTAAACCAAAGTGACAGCTTCACTACTGCTTGGACCACCTGTACAACCCCATCCCACGCATGTGAACTACAGGGATGAAAGCAAGTGACTTCGCTGCAGAGGAATGCGTGACTATCCTTACCTCTTTCTCATGTTAACATCCTGATTCCTGCGCTGCCGGCACAAATGAGGTCTTCGTTCTTCACCTCAAACTCGCCCTAAGCCAAAGCAGCTGTCAATGAGAACCTCCAGCCAGAGCCAAGTGCAACCTTCTGCCCTGTCTGTCTGCACTGTGAGCCTGGGAAACTCCAAAAGCTTTGTCTATTCCGGACAAGTATAGGGCTGAGAATAGTCTGGCTGCCAATACCTCCAGTATAAACAGAGGTCTTCCATTTTAATTCACTTAGAAAAAGAAGAGAATAAGTAGTAGCTAGCTATGAGGTGTCTTTAACATTTTTGAGGCAATTTTGAACTGTAATTGTGTGCTTTGGCTGGTATAAATAACAATTAAAACTGTCACAGCTAAATATTCCTGGTGGTAGGTATTTTCCAGCTGAATATCAATTTGTTAGTTTATAGCTGCTTACATTAAAAGCAGTGAATTTACAGTGATCTATATACACGTTCTGATAACAATATAATTAAATTAATGCATTAATATAATGAATTATATTAATGCATCAACTGATACATTAATAACAAGCTTTCCTGTTAATACATTTCAATAGTATAGTCTAACTCACAAGTAAATGTTCTCATATAATCCTGACCTTAACAAATGAAAAGAGAAAACATGTATTCAAAGCCTTGAAAGAATTTTGAAGGGACTTCGAAATGTGTTCTAGCAAGTTTCTCTTCACTGCTCAATGATATTCTTAAGAAGATCTAGAGATGTTTTTTTTCAGCGTAGCCAACTTGCTACGTGTCTCATTCAGTGATAAAATAATTTGCTCTACTTGCCATTGTGAACAAGTTCCTGGGCTACTACAGAAAAACAACAGAGATTTTAATAATTCCCTGACAATTCCAAAGAGTGGGAAGGTTAAGGAGGAACGAGCGGTAAGCTATACTGGTCTAGATGTGCCTAATTTTCTTCTCAAACCAGGATGTTAGAGGTAGTGGTTGTCTCTCAAGGAAATCTTAGTGGGTGGGTGATGTGGAAGCTGCAATTTTTACAGGAGATATGAAAAAATATATTTTTATGTACAAGAAACAGAAAATACTAAATGCTAAATATTCTTCTATGTATGTGAACCTCTTCAAATCATTCAAATTTTAATATCAAATTTCAGCTGTGAATCACGACTAAACTAAAATAAAGCTTTCTACTGTTCAAACTAATAAGCACCCTTCTGCACGCACGAGCAAACTTTACACCAAATTATTTAGAATTTAATGCCTGCATAGGCATTAACAGAAGAGACGCCGCCAGGTCTCCTTAACTCAACATTACCATGTGCATCACCCCCTGAGACAACGGAATAGCTGCACACAATTCCTATGGGCATAGGACAGGAAGGGGTTTAAAGCCATTCAAAGACTCATTGGTTTTTCTTGTTACTATATTTTTGCTTCTTGATTTTACCTGGTTCCTATCAGAAAGCCTGTCTCCCCAGAGCTCCATGGTTGAGCATGAATTATGGAAGTACGAGCACCGAGAGCCTGACCAAGGTCCTTGTGGTTCTTCCTTACAAAGGCACAGAAAGGGGATATTTTTCTTGCACGTTTTCCTACCTGTAATGTAGACAGCAATTACCTGGTTCCAAACTATGCAGCTATTTCAAAGGCAAATCAAGCCACAAAGGAGAGCTGAATGATCATTTAAAACCAAATTGAAATGATGTCAACAAAATAATAAAAACCGCATTAGCTCCATTGGTGTCTGTAGCTGTCAAGAGCTGTTTATGTTTCAGATACTATTCTGAAAAAAGAAAAAACAAAAAAACCCCCCAAAACCCAAGAAACACCTTTCATGTTGTTCCTTTCACGTTGTTCCTTTCACTTTATTCTATATCATTCAGGTAAAAACTGTCTTTTTTTTTTTTTTTTCTTTACACCTTCCTTCTTAATTGCTTTTCAAATTGTTTTGAGCTGGCAGGAAATATTGGAATCTTGTTCAATTTTTTTTTTTGTTCATTACCCGGGACATAATGAGGAGAACAGTGAGCTCCTGATGGTATAACAAATGCAGAAATACAGGAACAGCATTTTCAAGATCTTCACAACAGAAGCTCATTAGGAGTCTAAATACAGTCTATGAATGGCACAGTTATTTCTTGGTGTCCTTGTGGATTTCAAAACTAAATTGCTGTTATTGAAAAGCAAAACAGAAAATCTCTGAGATGAGATTGATAATTAAGTCTGAACTGTGGGTCAACTTTTCAAGAAAAGCTAATTTATTTGCCTATAAATTGTCTATTCCACTTGTTTAAGTCAAGAGGCGTTGAAAGCTAGACACCGAATGATATGTCTTTATTGTGGTCACAGGCCTGCCTGCAGCTTCTATGTATATACAAGTATATACGTTTGCAGCATTCTTCTGTTCGGTTAGCTAAGTACTAATACCCGTGGAGGTGTGAGGGATCGTGGGCTGCAAAGCCTGCCCTGGGTACGTGCCAAAAATGCTGCCCCAGATGCAGTGCCGTCACCACGGGGGCTCATGCTGTGTCTAGGGTCCGGACATAACCAGCTGCCACACCTTTGGCCAAGCTAGAAACACGCGGTTTAACACCAGCCAGTACCCGAATACCCTGCAGCCGCTCACTCACTCCCCCCTTCCTGGTGGGGTGGGGAGGAGAATCGGAGAGAAAGGAAAACTCGTGTGTTGAGATAAAAACACTTCACCAGGACAGCAAAGAAAAAGATAAAAATGTATTAATAATTATAATAATAAGAATATACAAAACGAGCGATGCACCATTTCTCACCACCCGATGACTGATACAGCCCATCCCGAGCAGCAGGCAGGGAACAGGGGTATCCCCCCCCAGCTATCCCAGAACAGCCAGTTCCAGAGAGAGCAGGTGAGGGAACCAACAGCCGAATGAACGAACGAAAAGGCCGGAATGAACAGAAAAAGGGAAAAGAAGGGACAAGAAGGGAAGTGGCCCACCAGCCGACCCTCAGTTATACTGGAATGGAACACTCTCCTTGGCCAGTTTGGATCAACTATTCTGGCTCTGCCCCTCCCAAGTTTTGCACCTGCACATCAGCAAAACCTGGGAACTGCCAAATGTCCTTGGTCGTTCAGCAGCAACCAACAACATCAGTGTGCTGTCACCGTTCTGCTCACACTAAATCTAAACCACGGCAGCTGCTGGAGACAAAACCAGCTCCGTCCCAGCCTAAAGCAGGACACACCCTTACATGTACAGTGATTTATACATTTATCCAGACATTATGTATGATAGGTGTCTGTGTAACAGTCTCTTTATCTTCTAAAACATCATCCTTTCTCTTGCATCAGTTTTACACCCCGGTGTTAGCATTGGCTTTGCTTGGTTTACATCTGATTTACACGGTAGCTAAGGGTGATCAGATGATAGGTATTAGCAAAATCCTTCTAAGTCCTAGGATGGTAAAAGACTGTAAAGAGCTAAACACAAGGTTGTGGAAAGTCTTGCGCTGGAGGTTTTTGAGACAACTGCAAGACACAGAGCAGCTGTCAAGACCAGCGAAATCATGCGATGGCAGAAGGAAGGACCAGCTCATCTTGGGATCCTTTCCCGCTCCTACATTTCTACTGTCGTGTGAGATATTAGGGCAGTCAGGGACCTTCCTTTGTGCAGATGTAATTGACTCTTTTTTTGCTCATGAGCAACTTCTATTGACTTATTTTTGGCCTTTAATTTTGACCTCTCTCTTTCTCGAGATCCTTCACAGTAAGCACATTATTCCCACATTACACTGCCCGTCCCATCAAGAGATCTCTTTCCCTTCTAGAGAAACAAACTTTTCTCTTAAGTGTCTGTCCCCGATTTGGCAGAACCGCGATCTACATATTCTTTTGCTGAGGCTACAACCCAATGTTTTAAAAACCTTGATGCTGCTGTGTATTCAGGTCGTTCCAATGAACAACCCCCCTGTTGCTGCGTTTGTGCTGGTTTTCTGTTGCGTTTTCTCTGATTCCCGCTTGTTTTGAGTGCTGTTTCAATGACTCTCCATTACCTCATCGCTTTTGAAATGAATGATTGCATGCACTCAGCGTGAGAAGGAGATAGAAGAACAAAAATGTTCACAGCTTTACCGTAGTTACTGAAATTCAGCAACGGATAAGACTTCTTTCATTTTTTAATACTATAGACTATAAATGTAATTTGGAGGAGGAAAGGGGAGCTGGAAAGAAAAATTCCGGTTTATATCAGTCGTCCTCATTCTGGACACAGTCCACTGGACTTAGCAGTCTATCTGTTCGTTTGCAGAAGTCTGCAGATAAAATGCATCTCTCGGTAAATGCCATCCTCACTCAAAGGGAAAAAAAAAAAAAATTACTGAACTGCAGATATTAGATGTGGGGTTTTGAATCTTAATTTGAAAACTTTCTGCTGTTATGATTCTTCTGCATGAGTTACAAAGCAAAAAAATTACTTACTGCTGGAGCAACACCTAGTAAAATACCTTAAGCCGTGAACTCTATCTCTTATTTACCATTTTTTTCTCATTACATGTTCTAAAATTCTGTATCCAATAAAAAATTCCACTTCTTAGTGCATACTATAAAATCCGCATATTTTGCTTCATTTCCATGTTAGAGTCCAATTTACTGTTCTAATTTGGCAAAATGCAGAGTGTGTTGATTATGATTAAAGAGCTACACAGCGAGGTAAAAACTATGGTAAGTGAGATAATACAAGCGTGGTGTAACTGCAGTACTATTAATGTACCATTTAACAAATTAAATCTTTAAATGATGTAGATTCTCTCGAATTCTCTTTGATGAATGTCAACATTAGGACGCTACCTTTCTTACTGCTGTACATTGGAACACCTTCCTGACATAAATACGCTAAAGACTGGTAATGGGCATTAAATCTGCTCTCAGGCACAGAATTTCCGATGAACCGTGGGTAAAGTAGGACAGGATTAAATGAGCTGCACATTTCCTTTTATTGCTTCACCCATGCGACTTCCATTCTGGGGAGATCTTTTAATAAATTATTTCCAGGACTATCAGAAGAGTACTGCGCAAGAGTGCAGGATTCATTTCAGGAGAAAAAGCGTGCGTACGTTTCTTGGAAATATCTTTTAACGGGTGGATAGTAGAAATGCCAGTGTTTTTCTTGAATTAACATAATTTTTCACAGGTAAATAAAACACAATTTTAACTATGGTCATATTTGTCATTTGGAAAAGAAAAAACCCCAAATCTTTTTTATCTTACTTCATAATCTAAGTATTCCTGTAGCAACTATGCTCATGCGCACTGAAATATTTATCAGAATGTCTGTGAAAAAGTGTTCTTTTCTATCAGCAGAATGCAAACTATAAAGGTAAAATATAAAGACCTATTAATTAGTGCCAGGAGTTTATTTTGAAGTTTTCTTGTATTTCTGATTCCTTTGCCACACTTTAAACCATATTATTGCTGTTTCTAATCACGCTGGACTGCAAAAATATAGAAAGTTCTTAAATGGATTTGTCAAGAAAAGGCCCACAGGGTAGATACCTCTAATTTTCTGATAATGGAAACCCGACGTTCTAATTGGAAAAGGTGTGTTTTCCATGAAGTGTCACTGCAATAGCTGACTTGCTTTTCCTCCTTGAAGCGACCTGCATTTTAAGATAAGCCGAAAGGGTGACAGCTTCACGAGAACTTCATGGTGCTTCCTGTACTGGTGGATGCAGACTGACAGAGATGCTCTGCCTGGAAGACAGTTAGGATGAGGGATTCCAGTGACTTTCTGAAGCTTGAGTTTAGTAAGCAGGAACAGGCCATATGGAGTTAGAATATTTTTGTGTGTCTGAGCTGATAATCATAGAACCATAGACTCATAGAATGGTTTGGGTTGGAAGGGACCTTTAAAGGCCATCTAGTCCAACCCCCTGCCATGAGCAGGGACATCCTCAACTAGATCAGGTTGCCCAGAGCCCCGTCCAGCCTGACCTGGGTCATGGCAGTCAGGCAAAGTCCCTGGGGACTGGAAAAAAGGAAACGTAGTACCCATTTTTAAAAAGGGTAGGAAGGAGGACCCTGGGAACTACCGACCTGTCAGCCTCACCTCGGTGCCTGGGAAGATCATGGAACAGATCCTCCTAGAAATGATGCTGAGGCACATGGAGGACAGGGAGGTGATTGGAGACAGCCAGCATGGATTCACCAAGGGCAAGTCCTGCCTGACCAACCTAGTGGCCTTCTACGATGGAGTGACTGCATCAGTGGACAAGGGCAAAGCAACCAATGTCATCTATCTGGACTTCTGTAAGGCCTTTGACACGGTCCCCCACAACATCCTTCTCTCAAAACTGGAGAGATATGGATTTGATGGGTGGACTGTTCGGTGGACAAGGAATTGGTTGAATGGTCGCATCCAGCAGGTAGTGGTCAATGGCTCAACGTCCAGATGGAGACCGGTGACAAGTGGTGTCCCTCAAGGGTCTGTATTGGGACTGGTCCTTTTTAACATCTTCATCGATGACATAGACAGCGGGATCAAGTGCACCCTCAGCAAGTTCACGGACGACACCAAGCTGAGTGGTGCGGTGGATACGCTTGAGGGTCGGGATGCCATCCAGAGGGACCTGGACAGGCTTGAGAGGTGGGCCCGGGCAAACCTTATGAGGTTCAACAAGGACAAATGCAGAGTCCTGCACCTGGGTCGGAGCAACCCCCGGCATCAGTACAGGCTGGGGGATGCAGGGATGGAGAGCAGCCCTGCCGAGAAGGACTTGGGGGTGCTGGTGGATGAAAGGCTGGACATGAGCCAACAATGTGCGCTGGCAGCCCAGAAGGCCAACCGTATCCTGGGCTGCATCCCCAGCAGCGTGGCCAGCAGGTCGAGGGAGGTGATTCTGCCTCTCTACTCTGCCCTGGTGAGGCCCCACCTGGAGTACTGCGTCCAGCTCTGGGCCCCTCAACATAAGAAGGACGTGGACCTGCTGGAGCGGGTCCAGAGGAGGGCCACAAGGATGATCAGAGGAATAGAGCACCTCTCCTACGAAGACAGGCTGAGGGAGTTGGGCCTGTTCAGCCTGGAGAAGAGAAGGCTCCGGGGAGACCTTATTGCAGCCTTTCAGTACTTGAAGGGGGCCTATAGGAAAAATGGGGAGAACCTTTTTAGCAGGGCCTGTTGTGACAGGACAAGGGGTAATGGTTTTAAACTAAAGGAGGGGAGATACAGGCTGGAAATCAGAAAGAAGTTTTTCACAATGAGGGTTGTGAAGCACTGGAACAGGTTGCCCAGAGAGGTAGTAGAAGCCCCATCCCTGGAAACATTCAAGGTCAGGCTGGACGGGGCTCTGAGCAACCTGATCTAGTGAGGTTGTCCCTGCTCATGGCAGGGGGGTTGGACTAGATGGCCTTTAAAGGTCCCTTCCAACCCAAACTATTCTATGATTCTATGATTCTATGACCTGGAATGTTTCCAGGGATGGGGCATCTCCCACCTCTCTGGGCAACCTGTGCCAGGGCCTCACCACCCTCAGTGTGAAAAACTTCTTCCTTAGGTCTAGTCTGAATCTCCCCTCCTTTATTTTAAAACCATCACCCCTTGTCCTGTCACAGCAGGCCCTGCTAAAAAGTCTCTCCCCATCTTTCCTATAAGCCCCTTTAGGTACTGGAAGGCTGCAATAAGGTCTCCCCGGAGCCTTCTCTTCTCCAGGCTGGACCACCCCAATTCTCTCAGCCTGTCTCCATAGCAGAGGTGCTCCAGCCCTCGGATCATCTCCGTGGCCTCCTCTGGCCCCGCTCCAGCAGGTCCATGTCCTCCTTGTGCTGAGGCCCCAGAGCTGGAGGCAGCACTGCAGGGGGGTCTCCCAGAGCGGAGCAGAGGGGCAGAATCCCCTCCCTCGCCCTGCTGGCCACGCTGCTGGGGATGCAGCCCAGGGCACGGGTGGCTTTCTGGGCTGCGAGCGCACATTGCTGGCTCGTGTCCAGCTTTTCATCCACCAGCACCCCCAAGTCCTTCTCGGCAGGGCTGCTCTCCATCCCTTCATCCCCCAGCCTGTGTTGATACTGGGGGTTGCTCCGACCCAGGTGCAGGACCTTGCACTTGGCCTTGTTGAACCTTAATGACAAAGAGAAACGCATTCAAAAAACGTATTTAAGCCCCACTACCTTGTTGGTAAGTTTATTTATTTATATATAGCTAACTTATACAGAAAAAGGGCAGATAAGCTTCATTTACTGGAACTTCAAAATATGGGACTCAAACTTGGAGTATCCTTCTATGTTCTTGGTGTATCAGAGTCTCTGTTCTTTCCTGAAGCTCCACAATTCCAAGGAACATAACAAACATAACCAACTCCTCCATTTTCAGTGGAATGCGTTATCCATATGACAAAAAGTAATTTGTAACTGGATATACAGTTCATATGTGAGTAAAGCAAAGACATATCACTTAAAATTTAAAATAAAATTTAAAAGTAGCTAAACTTTGTTAATACTCTTAATTTTTAATTCCTCTGTTCCCACCCAGGCAAATAATTCATTACTTATGCTTAACTCTTATGAAGCTACTGAAGGTATTTTTTATGTTTGCTGAGTATCTTACATGTACATGCCACGAAGACTTTGAAACAGGGTAAAATCCCAAATGGCTAAGAATTCTAGAAAAAGTGTGGGCATATTTGAAGCAATGCACAAATTACTTTACAAATAATGCCAAATAATTCACTTGTGGGTTTTCTAGACATTTACAGGGGGTTTGTTATCCCCTTGAAGAATTTCTTGATACTATTTATACATCAACTTACGATGTTTTTTCCAAGATTTGTTTTAATATAGTCACTTATAATAAAAAAGGGAGTATGATTAGCTGAAAATAGTCCTTTGAAAGGAAAGACAAGGGCAAGCAGATGCCACAGAAAGGCAGAATTGCAGTGACTAATCTGAAAAACATGCAGGAAAATCAGTTATGAAGCAGAGCCAGCAACAGGGAAAGTTTACTTAGATTACAGAAAATATCAAGAAATCATCAGGGTGTAAACATATGGGCTGAATTTAAAATTCTGTGGCACATTTTGGATTCCACAAAGTCAAGGGAGGACAAATCAAGTCATGCAAAGCACCGAGTCTATGATGACTCGGGTGGAAGAGAATGCAGTTTTGAAAAAGAGTTTGCGATGGATGTTCTTTCATAAATGTGTTTTGACAAAAAGAATTTATTTTCACAAGAATAATAAAGGAGATTCAGGTAATGTCAGTGGAAGCAGTACCGGGGCAAAGAACCTACACTGGTTGTTGTGCAGATTCGCAGCTAATGGGAAAAAAACTTGAGAACTGAGAACTTCGGTTGTATTTGTGAAGAAAAACTCAACCCTGTTCAAATGCAGTCACGTATTTTGTAATTGCCTGCTTAGCATGTGGGAAATCTTTGTTTGGCACAGGTGGAGGAAGTTTCAGTTGTAAAGTTGTGTGACAGAGGGTGAACAAAGATTTTAAAAAGCTCTAATAACCCTCAAGGTTTTAAGTTGTGAGCAAAAGTACAAAATATAACAAATATAAAACTATTGAGCGGCAAAATCGGGGTCAACTCAGTACTAAGACATTGTTTTGTGAGGTCTTTTTTGTCCTTTCCAATGAAATCTGGGTGAGGAAGAATTTGTCCATCACAGAGCATAAATGATGTCGGAGACTGATGGGCCTACAAAGAGGCATTGTAACGTTCTGGGCAGGCTACAGCAGAGAAAGATGCATATAAAGTGTTTTAAGAGGTCTTTTACTATCTGTCTTTCCTTCCAGGAAAGAGTTGCTATTTCTCCCTGTGGCTTGATACGGAATTCATCAGCACTGGCAGTTTGAGGACTGTATTTCAACTTCGGATCACCAGACTTAGAGATATCCTTTTTTTTTTCCAGCTGACAGAGAACCATTGAAAATGTGAGGACTGAAGTGGTTGCTCCTCCAGCTTTTTTCTGGTTTAGAGTTTCCAGATGTTCTGTGCCAGCTTGACTCTCTTCTGCTTGTTTGAGGGGCACTGAGGAACTTTCCATCAGAGCCTGAACCGGACAACTGTAGCATGGTAAATCCTGGACTTCATTCTGAAATTTCCTAGTGGGTTTAAAACATTTTTTGCCAGTATTTTTCACTGCTTCTCCCGCGTGCTCAAGCTCAGCAGGACTCTGCAAAGGGCTCTGTCGTTACACCAGCGAGTTTAGTGTCTTGAGTTCACAGCTGAAGAATTAAGAGCTACAAACATAACTAGGTGAGCTTTCTTTTAAGAAAATAGATCTTGCACATGAGAAGAGCCTGATATTCGTCCTATGACTAAGCTGGTTCAGCCCCTCACGCTGCAGTCCCCGAATGTTCTTGTCAGGAAGAAGCTGCGAGTTTTCCTTTTGAGGAAACAAGCGAGTTGAGATTTGGATTCTTAAAAATATATCATCAAGAGGATTCTTTACACACTGCGTAGGGCAACGAACCTTTTCTTCAGCTACGTGGGGACTGCTGCCCATCATTTTGATATGTGCTTTCCAGAGACAGTTTGTTACAGGCATTGAGAACATACAAAACCCCAGCAGCAGAGCACATTACTGAAATACAGTGTTAAAAGTGTTCACCGTTGCAACAGCAACAACAAAAAAAAAGCTATTCCATTTCTTATTTTGACTTTTTTTCTGCAAGAAAACTCTCTTCTTGTTGTCAAAAAAATACAGTTTGGAATCTTACTATGCGCATCTCCTTGACATTAATTAAACCGGTATCTTTTGTGGCTTTTTATTAGGCTGCAGGAAGTGCTAATGTCACCTTTTCTTTGGAGGGCTGTAATTGCAGAGTCTGTCCTCTGGTGCAGCTTGAATAGGGCTCATGATTAACTCTTAGTGTTTAATGTATTGGTTTTGCTAAAAGCCTTGCTTGCAGAAGTTCAGCAAATGTTAGCTTTTCTGGAGAGGCCCTACAGTAAACAGTAAAACTGTTGGAGTCGTATGTATATCCATCAGATACTTCTCTCTTTCCAGTTAAAAGCACTTCAGAGCTCCGTTTATGAAAAAGACACTATGCGCAATGCAAGGTAAGGGCCAAGAGTAATTGTCGTTTATCCTGTGAAACACGAAAGAACAGAAAAGTGCGTCGGTCCAAGGGCTTCGCATCAAGGAGCACAGAGCTAAAAAAGGCTTCACAGAAAGCAGTGTTTCTTCCAGCTTGTGAGGAAAGAAAAGCCCTGGAGGACCGTGACATTCAGCTCTGTCCTGGGAGCCGTGACTTTTCAAAGCTAGGATAGGCAGCAGTGCAAAGTGGCTGTCCTATTCACGGCGAAAGGCTTGAGGTCTGCTATAAAGGACGAGGTAAGAGCCCTTGCGGACTTAGCCAAGACAAAGCGGGGTTGATTTTGGTTGTTAGAGAGAAACTGCAAACAAAATGGAATGCCAATAATGCTCTGAAGCAGATATTTGGCCTTCTGGGTGAACTTGTGAGGCTACTGCTTTCCTGCAAGTCCATGGCTCAGTTGCACATTTATCTGTACAACCCCGAAACAGCAGTCCTCTGTCCTGCCGAGCGTACGCTGGTGTTCAGCATCCCTAGAGCTGTACACACAGACCTGGTGGCAACCGTGGCCACTCACATAGTGACGGTTATTTGGGGAAAATATATTGTGCTGGATCCGACAGCCAAAGAGAGAAGAGACTACCGCAGCTCTGTGCCCCAGGTCTGACCAGAGATGAGTCTGAAGGTGCGTTCCCAGTACGGCCATGCATATAGCATGCACATGCACCCCACATCATTACGTATAGACATAGCTGGCCATGTACATCATAGAGGGACACACAGAGCACTCGTACAAACGCAGACAGCACCAACAGCCTCATCCTGCTCCCCTCTGTGGGGGAGCAGAACATAGTGCGAATATGTACATCCACCTGTGTGCAATCTGGTTTGCTCCAGCAGCTGGGGCAGACCCTCAGTCTCCCCGGCAGCCCCCCCAGGACACGCAACCCCCCAGGGCTGCAGCTGCTGGTACAGACCGTCACGCACACGTACACACGCACACACAGAGCTGACCAGGACTCCCCTGGTCCCCACTAGCCATGTCCCCATGGTCTCACCCTTAGAGACGCACGTGCGGATCTCATTCCAAAAGACCCCTCAACCCCACAATCTCCCCAGGAGCTGACTGGGACTCCCCTGGTCCCCAGCTGCCGACTCTCCCATGGCTTTGCTGTTAGACACGTCCCTGGTCCCCAGGCCGCTTCACCTGCTCACCAGCCCGTGCAGCTTGCTCTTGCTGGTGCTCACCCACTCTGGCACACCCGCCCTCACCCCAGGGACGCGGGGACCCTCTGGCCCATGCTCGGCCCCCGGCTGCTGCACTCGTGGCCCCGCCCACGCGCGTGCACACCAGACAGAGCCCTCCCCAGGGCAGAGCAGAAGGAACCCAAGAGGGAGACAGGACAGGCCGTGCTGGCCGGGCGCGGGGCATGGCCAGGCAGCCGCGCTGACCAGCCACCTGTCGGCACACGGCTGGCCCTTTTTAGCCCCTCACCTCTCTGTTTCCCCACTCTTGTTCCCCCCCAAATCGCCTGCGCCTCTCCCTTGTCCTGCCTTCGGTTCCTCCCCTGAACATCCCCAAAGAAGCCCTGTGCCACCCCGAACTGCTCTTCCCGTGCAGCCCAGAGCGTGTCCCAGCCCTCGGCAGCAGCTCCCTCAGCCTGAGAGGTGACCTGGAGAGCTGCTCCCCACGGCGCATGGGGGTGGCCATGCTGCCTGGACGCAGGGGCTGATGGCCCTGCCAGGACAGCCCTGGGAGGGGCCCGGGCAAGGGGCTTGTTCCTCGGGAGTCCTTGCTTTGGGTCCCCACCTCCACTGTGGGTCCCTGTGCTCCTCTGGGCTTGCGCAGATGGATGGGCCTTGGACGGGCTGGTGGCCCCTGTGGCAGGCTCGGAGGTAGCCCAGTAGGCTGTGACTTGGGCTTCCCCTCGTGTGGTTGTCTCTCTGAGCTTCTTGATGGGTGTGCAGATGAGCTTTATCACCTCGAAACGTATTATCACATAACGTCACCTCTAAAACATGTGGAGTCTTTGACGGTAGAAAGTAGCCGTAGCTCATGGGGCTTCAGTGAGAAGGACTCTAAAAGCACATTTATTTATTTATGCAAAACACTACCTTTGTGAAGACTTTTTTTACTCTTCTCTTCCCTAAACCGAGTAGTGTATGGAGTGAGGTAAGATTAGCTGCCTACATTCTTTTGCTTCAGCTTTCACAACCCCAGTTGTAAATGTACTCTTCAAACGTCTTGCTGGCAACTTTGCATCTGGCAAAGATCTAGAGACTTCATTTAGGGACTCTCTACCTTGGGTAAATCTGTGGCTAATAGGAGACCAGAGACTTCTACTGATCTTTAGCTATGACACATCTCTCATAAGTGTTACCAGAGAGTACGCATAGATGAACACATAGCTGCACTTGTAAAATGAACCCCCTCTTCATCTTTTCTAGCAACCCTAATCATTCTGCACAGATCAGAAGGTTTTTTGTCTCTGCTTAAATTACAACTGGAGAAAAAATGGGAGGGGAAATCACAAACCGGCTGATATCCCTTTCTTGATAATCTGTCAACTATTGATTTTTCAGTAGTATTTTATCAAGCTGAACACATCTGTTCTAGTGTAATAAATGTATGCTTATTATTTTGAATAACAAATGTGCACTCAAATAGTAATACATAGAAAAAAATGTCATATATACTTGGATATAGATTAAATAAATGCAGTAGTAGCTGAAGGCTAGTTATCAGGGTAATTAGTCCCGCAGCATATCTACAAGAGTCACAATTAACATCTCTCTTTTATCAGTTGTAACATTTCAATTATTTTTTTCCTGATTGTGTTGGATCACAGGATACTAAATTGGGTTTCGGGCAGAGTGGGATCCAAGCCTGTTGTTTAACGTCCTTGAGATGACCCCTGTGCAGAAGTCTGCTGACAGGGACTCTCACAGAAATCCTTTGAAGGATGAGGGAAAGAATCTGTGCTAGGAGCCTTGCTAAAACTGCTAAAACAGTTATAATTATACTTGGAAATCTGAAACTCCTAGCTGCTTCCAATTTTTTAAAGTCAATAAATTAAGAAGCCCTGTAATCTATGTTAGGATATGCATATTGTGAGTAAATACACTTTTATTAGTTTTTCACTGCAAACTTATCTGAAGTCATCCTCATCAATAGAACCAGATGGCTCTTTCTTGTAATGCAAAATTGTTTCAAAAAAAAAAAAGGAAAAAAAACCTGGAAGGAATGGAAGTGTTCTCTAGGATAGAACACAAGAGACACATGAGATGATAGTCAAAAACTTTCCCCAAAAGCAAGTCTAAGGCAGTAGAAGAGTATGACATAATCAGAATAACGTTCAGTCACGCAGCAGGAGTGTTGATACAAAACACACTACTAAAGATGTAAATAATTCATCCACTACATTTTTTTATGATGAACTAATTTTAACAAATTTCTATATTCTTTGCAAGAAATACAATACAGGATACTACTCCCTGATTTTGGCCTCATGCTCGTTCCCAGTGTTCTCTACTGTATATGTGCAATATTAAAATAAATGTTTTGCCTTATCTGCTGTCAAGTACGCTGTAAAAATGCAGCTATGTTACCAGTGTCATTATTAAAGACATGAATTATGTCTCCTTGAATAAGCTGCATACATTATTTTAGATGCATGTGTGAACAAGATGCTAGACCCTTGTCAGTTTTAGAGGGCTGTACAACTTGTCTGTGGGAAGAGAGAACATAGAACCTCGAGCCGACCTCCTGAATAGACGTGGCACTTACGGATCGTTACTTCAAGCCAGTTGAATTCTGTCAAAAATCCCCCTGTACTCGGCCCTGGCGAGGCTGCACCTCGAGTGCTGGGTTCAGTTCTGGGCCCCTCACTCCAAGACAGACACTGAGGGGCTGGAGCGTGTCCAGAGATGGGCAACGGAGCTGGGGAAGGGTCTGGAGCACAAGTGCTGTGAGGAGCGGCTGAGGGACCTGGGGGGGTTGGCCTGGAGAAAAGGAGGCTGAGGGGAGACCTTCTCGCTCTCTGCAACTCCCTGAAAGGAGGTTGGAGCCAGGGGGGGTCGGTCTCTTCTCCCAAGGAACAGGCGACAGGACAAGAGGAAACGGCCTCAAGTTGCGCCAGGGGAGGGTTAGGTTGGATATTGGGAACCATTTCTTCCCCAAAAGGGCTGTCAGGCCCTGGCACAGGCTGCCCAGGGCAGTGGTGGAGTCCCCATCCCTGGGGGGATTGAAAAGCCGTGTAGATGTGGCGCTTGGGGACATGGTTTAGTGGTGACCTTGGCAGTGCTGGGTTAACGGTTGGACTCGATGATCTTAAAGGTCTCTTCCAACCTAAACGATTCTGTGATTCTATAAAACCCTTTACTCATTTCTATTTGGTTTTTTGGGTTTTTTTTAAGCATTACTGGTTTTCCTTTCTCCTCTAAAGCTACCACAAACTGGGAGTCTCTGCCCTATTTATACTTCGGAGACATCACACCAGATGGGCACTCAAGCGCCTCAGCCTGGAGTCGGGCGAAAGTCTGTTCCAGATGGCAAAGCGAAATATTGCTAAATATGCCTGCAAGGTATTTAAGCACAGCGTGACAGACAGCTATAACAAACAGGAATGGAAAAAAGCCAGTATAAACAACAGCTGAGGAAAGACTGCCTTTTTCCTGGGTGCTCAGGCCCTACTACAGCTTGTAGAGTAAGGAGGCACTTTGAGGGAGGGACAAAGACATGTTGATGACAGCAGAGAACACCACAAAGCGTGCTGTAAGGCAGCCTTGGCGACGGTCATCACGGCGCGTTTCCAGTGCTGCTGCGCTGCAGACGGTCCCGCCATAGGGCTCCTGGTTAAAGAAAATAGAAATTTAGTTTAAAACCTGCTTTTGTGATTCTTTCTTTAGGGAAGGTAGCACATTTCTGTAAAGCTTGTACTGGATTTTGCCCAGAGCAGACTGGTACCGTTACCTCCCTGGGCCATTGTTGCTGCCAGCGGCAGCGAGCAGTGGTCGTGGGGAAGGCTCTGCGTGCTGGGCTCTGCCGCTCCGTGAGGCCCCTCTCGGCACGCAGCGAGACCTGTCTCCTGTCAGATGCACCCCCCTGGAACACGGAACGAGCCTTCAGCTGTGCCCAGCCGCTGCAGAGCTTGCGAATTTACCAGGAGAGCTCTACTCTTGACAATTTTGCCTGCTCTGCCTGAGCTTTAGAGTTTTTCGATGCCGTGGTGTTTCAGCAAGGCTTCCCTACTGACTTCTCTCCCGGTGTGTTTTGGACATAGCGGTAGAAACTCTCAGGTCTCCCGTCTTTCAGATGAGGGAACTATGCGACAGGTATTTTTAAGCTTGGAAAATACTTTAGGAGTTGTGAAATTCATACGCCTCTCCCCAGATTAGAACTCTGCTGTTTTAACCAGCTCCTGGCTGAAATAATTGGAAAATTAAACTTTACTAAAAAAAAAAAAAAAAAAAGAGAAAAAAAGCCCAAAGAGTGAACTAAAAGACGATTGTTTATTCTCTTCATACAGTAACAGTAAAACATCTAGACAGTTTTATTGCCAGTACTTTAGGGGTTATGGAATCTTTTAGAGGAAATACTTTATTTCTGTAGGGAAAGAATTCCTCTCTCTCTGTCCAACTGCTTTTCTCTTATAAGTCTCTTTCCCCAAACTGTGGCTTATTTGATTGCGTTCAAGGTAAAGTACATCTTAAGTGAATGGATTGGAGGAAGAGCTGTGGAAATGTGACGGTGTACCATCAAATGCTGTGTTAACCAGGACAGCACTGACAGGAGAGCCGAGGGGAAGAGGGACCAGACGTATCGCTGACCATAGATATGGTCCTATTTTTATAAAAGCCTCACTGAGGCTTTTCATAAAAGGCACAAGAGCATTGTCTGGTTTGGGAGATAAATTTTCTCATCTACCTGAGGGAATGAAAACCAACCTCCTCACCCTGAGTGCATAAACTCAGAGTCATTCAGTGTTTCGGGAGAGCAGTCTTGATGTCTGCAGCTGTGCTGCCGTGTAGTGAAAGATTAATGTGATCCATGAGAAAAATACAAGGAATATAACCCGACCCAGAGGCAAGAGTGTTTGTGATGCTGTTCTGGTCTTCACTCTGAAGACTGTTTCTGTAGTTTCTATTAAACTTTCATCAGTTGGCGGTGCATTATAAAGACCCCACCAACCTGCTCAGCTGTCTTGAGGGCACAGTGTTTCTAAAGCTCTCTGGAAGCAGAGACCTCGGCTCGCTGGGGATACTCAAAAGCAAACAGCTACGAAGTTAGCTACTGTCTAACCTCGGGGTTAGTTAAGAGAGAGTGTGTAGGACTCTGCTTCAGATTTGATCGAAGCAGAATTTATGAAGTAAGATCAGGTGCCGCAGAGCGGTGGCGAGTGCTGGGTTCAGAATGGCAGTAATATCAGGGCTGGGGGGCGGGAAAAAAAACCCACAGCAAGTTTCCAGGATCAAAACTAGCAGTTCTGCATTCTGCTGCATTGGAAACTGCAGCTTAGACTGTCCAAATTCTCCACCAATACTTGGATCCAAATATTAAAAGATAGGCCTTGAGGTCAAATCCAGATGAAATGCCATGTGAGCTAAAGAAACACAGCTCCCGTGCTAAGACTAGAATTTGTTCGTTTATATTTTGGTTTCATCTAAGAATCATTATTAGTCCTTTTACAATGACAGGAACACTTACAGTTCTACTCCTTTCTCTGGTTCTGCGCTCACTCGTCCCTGTTCCTCTGGGTCCGGAGGTCAATGGGACCCGTCCCGTGGGAGGAAGGGTGACGGCAAGCAGTCGGCATCCCGAGGCTTTCCCAAGACCAGCATGTCAACGTTGGGGGTTTCCCCCAGCTCGTGCCGAGTCTGCTTAAGATCACTTCTGTTCCTCTTCTAAAATGGGCTGCTTACTTTATAGAGCTGCAAGTTAAAACACTATGTACAAGATTTACTGCATATTTTACGTATGTTCTGTCAGTAAACATTTGCGATTTATGTTTCCAGCCCTTGGGCCTATGGTATCATGCTGTGCTTGGACTTCCAGGTCGTCTGCTTTCATCTTGTCCTTGCACTTCTGGGAGCCTTTGTTACAACCCTGTTTGGTTGTGGGGGATTTTAGGGTATTTTTTATCACTACCAACGTTTCAGCTGAGATTTCCTGATCACCTAAATAACGTTTTATTCACACAATCTAATCACGTAGGTGCCCTACTTCTAGGATCATCAGCAGTTTATTCTGTAAAAATAATGACCTATTAGAAGGCACACATAGACACAGACGGAGACAGACACCGCGCTGGGGTAGCGACGTGCAGCCGTGAGAACAGTATCATCAGCGGGACACAGACACAAGTGTTTTACACCAGTGACTCCCCATTTATACCACCTCACTCTCATTTTGCTTAGAATTTCTGCTCTGTAATACAAATACATGCAATACAAATGTGCCCCACGCTTTGGTAAAACTCAGATTTGGTATTAAACACTTCCAATAGGAAAAAATACCCTAAGCCTGACATTAAATACAATTAATACTAGTGTCTATCGTTTAGTTGTTTACTTTACAAATATTGATCAATAATATGAGGTCAGATCAGAGTTATTTAAACTTTTTTTTCCCCCAAATTACTGAATATGGCAAAATCCATGGTACCTTAGAGACAAAATGTAAAAGAGTACTTCAGATCTTTCTTTGACTATAAATGCAAGGGGTTTTATGAAGCATGTTAAATTGATGAGCAGTAAATAAGAGAATGATGAATGCAAAGACAGAAGGTAAAAGAGTACAGCTATGCCACTCCGGAACAGCTGTTTACGCCCCATAGTGTACATAAATTCCGGTTTGGTTAATAACAGCCTGTTGGCCTAAATGCACAGGATATTTTGAATGGGAAAAAGGTAATCCGCGGTATTCCTTATTCTGCTATGCACTGCTCTTACATGCTAGCGAGCACATTGAAGGAATTTGGAGTTGACCAGGAATTTTCTATGTCCCTATATAAAGGAAACATCCTATGAACATCTCACTAAACTTCTATGATTAGCCTATCATAATATGGAATATAGAGAGGTGCTTAACTTCATGGAGAAACGTCTGCTCATTTCTACAAATATAAACTTTCGGGAGCAAAGCTCTGCCTATGAACTGCTGGAAGACTGGAGAGACAGGGCCACTGTTTGAAAGACGGGTAGATCCTCGGTATTTTGAGTAAATAATTTACTTGCATTCTGAACTTGAGCAGAAATTCCTCTTAAAAAGTCAAGAAGTATTAATGGGAGCAGACCAGAGGTTATCTCATTACCTTGGAGGCCAGAAAGGGAGAATTTTGAACAGCAGTGCAGATGCTGATTAATGTAGTAGGTTAATAAAGGGCAGGATAAAAAGAATTATCTCATAATAAGGGCATTAACTTTAAGGAATTAAAAGCCTTAATAAGGAAATTATTCACAATTTTTAACATTCACTGATCCTGGTAAATATGCGGATATGTTTTAAAATGTCTATAAAAACAAGAAAGTTGTTGTTTTCAAAACAAAATTAATCAGACGGTGACTCCATAAAAATAATAGGCTGAGGATGCATGGTCAGCCACCTGCAAGTATTTGCTTTATTTCATAACAAACTATTTATGTTAGAGCTTTGCTATTTTTATTATTATTATTATTATTTTCCTTAATCTGTCATCTTCCTCAGACAGGTCTTCTCATTTCTGAAATTAACCAAAATCCATATGTTAAAGAAAGCCAACAGAAAGATGTCGACAAGACTAAAATGATGTTCACACGGAAGCAAATCGTTAAAATTACCTATGACTACCACATTTTAATTTATTAAATTCATTCAAGCCTTGGGGGCCTTTTAAATTTCCCATTGATCTGTGGATGCAATAAATGCTGTCTCCCACAAAGCAGCGGCCAGAACAGTTAATCACATCGTTTGCTGTCCCTGCTGTGCTTCAGAGACCTGACCAGCAGCAAACACATCTCGCGAACACGCCTGCGCGTGGATGGTAACGTCCCGGAATCCCGATTCTGCAGAAGGGAAGGAAAGAACAGAAACACGCCTCTGAGTGAGAAAGATCACTGGCTGTTGCCTCAAAAATTCTTTAAGTTTATGAAAATAGTCAAATGTAAAAATCCCCATGAAAAAATAGTGTCATCCGCAGGCTGAGAACGGATTGTTTTCTCTATCATCATGTTCAGACGCGACTGTAAATTCCTAGCTCTTACAAAATTCAAGTTACAATTCAGAAGTGCAGCCTTGTCTGGTTTATTCGTGTGCTCAATCTGCCAATCTGAAGACATCTAGAATTAAAAATGGCGTCTGCTTCTCATTGTTAGTATTCATGTTAATAACTTCTAATTAAAACACCTGTAAGATATCCTTAACATTAATTTATGAGGAAAATCTAATGGAGTCCGATTGGACTTCTATTGTAAAAACGTTGTCAATCCACTGAGGCCTTTAAAAAACATTGATGTTAATTACAAAGGTGTCAGAATGTACTTAATTGACATCTAATTTGCGTGGAGGTGACAGAAGAGAAAGCAAACCTTCAGAGATGGGAAGTGTTTTCTCCAGGAATATACATCTGTCTGCCAGTGGGCAGTGCACAGGTTTCGCTGATGTCTGAAAGCGCCCTTGATTCTACATCAGAATTTGCCAAGAAACTCTCCTATAATCAAAGATTTTGGTTAGAACTATGGAACAAGGTGAAATACGTCATATAACTACACAGTCCTTTTACTGGAGCTATTACTTTCAAATAAACCTCTAGAATTTTTTTTATATCCCATGCTGTGATTTATTTCTTGAAAAACTTGACACGTGTCACTGCATCCTCTCCCTTATCATCCTATCTTGTTCCTGAATTTTGAATTTAAGAAATTAACTGATTCTTAGAGGAGAGAAATGGTGGCAGATGCGACAGCTTTGCTAACTGAAGCCAATTACACGTGTAATTTAAAGGAGGAAAATTCACTTTCCAGCCTGTGCTCGTTGAAGTCAATCATCAGGTAGAACTGTGTCCTGCTGAAGCAGCTTCTCACTGATTTCAGCATAACCAGCTTTTATTTAATTAGGTTTTATTTATTTCAGGATAATAAAAAATAACATATGCAATACATTTAAAAGAATTCTTCTCCTTTTAGAGCATTAAAGTGGAAGTAGAGTTGCTTTGCATAACTGTATTAGCAAACAGGTTAATTTACATTTTAATTTACATTAGCAGTGTAATTGGGATCCTGAAGTGTAATATAGAGGAAGGAATGAAAGCGGGAGCGAAGTCCCGCAGCTACTAAAGGACGGAGATGCCAGGCTCCAATTAAGACATTCTTTTGTCAAGCCTTATCTCTGAGGTTTGCGAGATTAACTTAAAACAAAATGGCTGGCTTTTATCTCCCCTGCTATTGGTATAATTCACAGCTTAAAGGGATTCTTTTCGAGATGAATGTTAGGAAGGCGATTTCTTCCACTGTGTCTTGCCGGTGACATTGGCCATCTTTTGGGATTAATTGCGTAGCTAGGAGGAATTTTAATTCTGCCTCAATGCCCCTTGCTCTCCCCCCAAACAAATTTCCTTTAAGCAGCACCGCTTCTGAATGCAGTTCGTTTGCTCTGGGGCTTACACGTGGAGTAACATATCCCACAGATGTGCTTATACACCCTAACGGGTGCAGACATCGGTGGCTTGCAATGGCATGATTATCTGCGTAAAAATGACGGTCCAGCTACCTATTTGTGAAGCTTACAGTGAGTATTTGGACAGAACATATGACAGCCGCCTGAAAGAGCCTCCTTCTTAGTTCATTCATAGCCTTGCATCAAAAGTAACCCTTCAAAACCATCAAAAATCAATCAACCCCATCAAAAGTCAATCAGCTTCCAGGAGAGTAGAAACCCAGAGGAAGAAAAATCCAGCTCAGTAGCATGTTAAACCGAAGGCGGGGACTTACACCTCTGGTTTTGAACACACAAAGCTGAATTTGGCAGATGCCCAGCAGACACAGAACGAGCGACTCAGTCACAAGGCTGAACCTGAACACGGTATTAGCCTGAAGATCCAGAACTACGTGTTACACGGATGGCACTACAGACTTTGAAGTAATTATAGCTTTTTTTTGCAATAACAGAAACTAGATGGTCATCTGTGCGAATTAGTCCTTATAGGCATAAGTCAGTTATCACACTTGAAATTCTGAAAAGCCAAGGAGTCTAAGTAAAACAGTTGTGCCTCAGATGTCTTATTTGAAGCTATTTTTAACCTAGAGATTTTAGTAAATTTACTCCAGATGGATGTACATGCTGTGCGAAATACATTTTTGGGAAGCATGTCAAACGCGCACATTGAATCAATGCCTTACCAAGCTATTATGAGTGCAATATTTTCCAGATAACTCAGTTTTGATTTCTTCCGATTACTAACAGCCTTACAGCTCTTTTCACAAGAAGGGTTTTACTGAACATCCTGACCAAACTCCTTGTTCCTACAACTACGTTCCACTGATTCTGAACAACAGAGCTTTGAGTTTGACAATTGTTTCTCTTCATATTTTCGGTGAAGATATTTGCTTATCCTACATAGAAAATCTCGGTGATAAATAGGCAACTGCTAGACTTTGTGAAGCATAAGCATTGCAAAGCATCTGGGATTGCTGTGCCGGAGAGAGAGGTGGAAAACTGCATAAATAGTTGCTCTGATTGCAATTACCTGTCATGGAAGTCTTGGACGGCCCTTAGAGAATTGCACAGAGCCCATATCACGTGGTAGGGAAAGGTGCAGAAGTTGGGAGTTTGGTGGTCAAATCTAGCTAGAACAAATTGATATATATCTCTCTCTATATATAACAACCTATATACACGTTGTTCTAGTGCCGCAGACCTGATTTGTGCAGCGTCCTGTCATTGACCAAGCGCAATGCCAAGTGACGAAGAGGGCCTGTGAAAACCCCGGTGTAAGAAGGCGTACGGAAATCCAACTGTCATTCCAAGGCTCGTTGTGAGCTCTGGCAGCTAGGTAGGCTTAAACAAACAATGTGGTGTTAAATATAGTGTCCAAAATATGGTTACGAATTTGGGAATAATGTTCTCTTTGGCTATTTTGATGTCCAATCTTTTGAATTTAATAAGGTAGTGGCTTCATTAACTGTATATGGCAGTCCCACAATTATACCCTAGTGAACATTTTGATCAGTGTTGAGCTTCCCTCTTTCAAGTTCACTGCCTGCTACTCCAATATTGCTACAAAACCTGGCAAACAGATATTTCCTGTCTAATTTCTGAATAGTGTTCATTGCCGTCCTACCTTTTCAGGTAGGACGTCCTATTCTTTTTTAGCATTTTATTTTTTCCATAGTTTTCTAATACTCTATCATTTATATTTACCTGATGAGTGTTTCTTCACAGTAATTGCTTTCATCACTCTTTTCTGAAACCTCCGCATTACATAATGTCTTTTTGGAAAAAGAGGAAGGGGAAGGATGAGTACTGTAAATAAGGCTTCATGCATATAGTGATGATCTATACAGTACTTACTGCTCACATTTTTTCCATTCCCGCTACATATTCAAATAAAGCACTTGGAAATTTCATTAACTGGCTGTAGGAAATAGTTTGATAGAGAAATTTTGGAAGAGAATTACTCTGATATCAGAGTAAGTTATCACAAGATAGTAGAATTGACTTGCAAAAGCAAGCAAGTTAAGTATGAATTAAAATGCTCTGGTTCATAATCCAACACTATCTTGAAATTCCTCTCTTCCATCGGGTTAAAAAGGTCGTCATACACTGTACTGCAATGTTGAGTTTTCAGTTTGTTTAGTCTTTAAAAACCACTTTCAGTGTATTAGCTTTTTAATAAGGCTTAAGACAGATCTGGCTTTGTAACATCTGCTTTATTTTAAAAATATACTTTAAAAGGACATGCTAAACAGCAAACTCTCTTGGGCGCCTAACTCAAATTGCTGAGTGAAGTCTCTTTACCAGTCTTATGAATGAGGTTAATCCTAATTACAGATGAGAATGTTTTTTTCCCTAGCCTTAAACATCTATTAATTTCACAGGAAATTCAATTTGAAGATTAAAAAGACTCTTCCAATGATCAGTATAATAAATGATCATTTGACCTAACTTTGTTGACACATGAGCAAGCACCCATGAAAATAAATGCCCTGTACAAAATGTAACTAGGCTAAAACAAAAGACTAAGTTAGGCTGATCCTTAGAATTTCTTAATGGCACTCGCACTCAGCTACCAGTGTCTCCTAAGGTACTTCTAATATTTACTGTATTCTTTTCTACAGTGACCTCAAATACCTGTTTTTTTTCTTAGGCCAGAAAACAGAATTCTGATTCATAAATCACACTCTGATCGAAACCTTTCTCTTGGATAGTAGCACTTCATTTCTGAAGAGAAGGTTTTAAGTATTCGAACCTAATATAACTCATTACTCATCTGAGAGGAACGAGCTTTGGTCTATTTATGTCGGGGCACATTGCGGGCCGGCTGCTCCCCCAGGGCCGGGAGCCGGGGGACTCTGTGCCGGGCTGTCTGGGCAGGGTATGTCCCACCACCCCAGCCAGGGAGCGGGGCAGCCTGGCATCTGGGGCAGCCCCAGCCTCAGGCATCGGCCGCCTCCGCGGGGACGGGGACAGGCCAGGCCGCCAGGCCACACACCAGGCCTGGTTCAGCAGGGCCCAGCGTGGCAGCGCGGTAGTGGGGCTGGGGACGGGCATCCTCGCGGGGGCAGCACTGAGGGCCCTGGGGCATCCGACGGGGGGTTCTGGCCATGGGGAATGTCCTGGGGGCAGATCAGGGCCAGTGCGGCCTGCGAGTGGCCACCGGGCCCTGGAGCAGGAAAAGGAAAGTCAGCTCCCTTCAGTGTGCACATACATGAGTATTCTTGCATTTCTTCTGAATTTGCAAATTTTCCTTTGGCTGTGGTGTAATGAAGCATGCGTATATATTTTATAAAACATTTAGTCATACATCTGGTGTTTCTCCTGCTATGAATCTGTCATCCTTCTCTGACTTTTCAGTGGCACAAGAATATTTTGCCCATGAGCCATTTGACTTCATCTGAATTTTATCAAGGTGCACAGCCAACAGCAGAAATAATATATTGCTCATGCATTAAACTTATACTAAATAATTCCTAAAAATCTTTGCAAAGGACTTTTTTTTGTATAATTCAGAAAATTCAATGTGCCATAAAGTAATTGGATTGGCTGCAGGTTCCCATATGTGATTTAATCAGCCAATGAACAACGGAGTTATAAAATCATCATGATCACATTTAGGCTGACAGTAATTAATAAACTAAAAATGAGCCACTGAGCATAACAGAGACAGGATTTGTTGCTACAGTAACCCAGTGTCATATTGCTGAGAGAAGTTCAATTTATTCGGGTAAGTGTTTCTTACCTGTACGTACAGGCTTACTGGAAGGTTGAAGGTTGATCTGAAGCCTGGTCTGCATTTAGTGATGTTTTGTAGAGCGTTGTGTTTAGCTGTAAATGTTATAAGGGCAAGAAAGGAGTCTCAGTTCCTCAGGCCTCTGCACTGATTAGTACTTGTACAAATAGTGCTACTATATTTAAAAAAAAGAAGTGACTGAGCAAATTTTACTTGACATAACTTGAAGTAACTATAATTCAGTGTATCTTTCTCATACAGGATGCGTTTGCTGTAGTGGCGATAGCCCAGCTGACCTGCAGACCACAGTAAGCCACCCTGCTTTCTGTTACAGCTTCAGTCATGCTGTTAAAGGGCTGCAAATAACCGTGTGCTCTGGATGCTTGCCGAAACCTCCTTTGCAAAGTCATCTGTTGACAGATGACCTCTTCATCCTCAAGGATGTGAACCTTTCACTGAGCTTGACTTGGACACGACGTTATTATTTGTGCTGGTTTGGACTGGGATAGAGTTAATTTTCTTCTGGTAGCTGGTATGGGCTATAGTTTGGATTTGTGACGTGTTGATGATGCAGAGACGTTTTTGTTACTGCTGAGCAGGGCTTACACAAAGTCAAGGTCTTTTCTGCTCCTCACCCCACCCCACCAGTGAGTAGGCTGGGGGTGTAAAAGGAGTTGGGAGAGGACACAGCCACCATCTCTAGTCTTCCAGCTCACTTTCCCGCGGTAACCAAGTGGTTGATCATTTCATACGTGAACTGTCAGCCTATTCCACTGCAGCGTTGCCCAGGAGACTTGAAAGTATGATTCTCATTAACTTTTCATGAGAGCCAAAATCTTTCACAACGCATCTCTAAATCTGCGGGTGGTACTTTGGTAAAAACGTCACTGTATGGAACGCTGCTGACATACAGAGATTGTCTGCAGCTTCCCATCACTATCACCTCAGCTCTGTGCTCTGCTGTAACAATCTGCTGAATGAATACTGATTAAAGCCTTTCACAATGAGAAACAAATAACTAATAGTTTACTTGAAATGAGCTGATTTCCATCTTGAGTAGCCTTTGAATTAAGTGTTGCAGTTATGTGTACTTAAAATGTAATATGTCTATGAACATCAGAGACTAACTATATTCTTGACTTCTAAGGAAAGACTTAGGAAGAGGTTCCAAGACTAGATATTTGCTCTAAATTCTTATTCCAGGCAATCTACTTTACTAGTATCAAAATTATTCCTCAAGGTTATTCTCAAGTAGGACAAATCTTTAAAAGTATCCAATGTCAGCACACGTAGACTCTAAGAGTAGAAAGATTCATTCTCTGAGAGGCCAGAAAACTCTAGCCTTTTCAGTTGTTAACACCCAATATTGTCTCTGCTGACATAAAATTCATGTTTGTAACAAGAATTCAGTTTCCTGGTGGCCTGCTTTCTAATATAAAACTCTAGAAAATAAACCCAAACAACTATCATTTAAAGCTTGGTATTATATGGAAATGTTTGTGTAGCATTAAATGTTTTACTAAGCATTCCAATGACTTATGAAATAAGGATCAGATCTGGCGCACAATCCTCGTCAGTGGATAAACAGAGTCTTTAGATGGCCCAAGAAAAACGAAAATAGTCACAAACTCTACCCACTACTATGGGCCTGGGTTGCATGATTCTGTCAGGTTTCCCCCAGGTGTTGCTACCAAAACATCTGTTTTAAGTCATTCCTCCACACACTTAAAGCACAGCTGCTGGGCAGACACACTAAACTCTCACTAGCTATTTTCTAATTGACAGCCCAATTAGGCCCTTAAAGGAGATAGTATGAACATGGTATGATTTCTTTGTTCCTTGATAAAGGAGCCTTGGAAAAGCCACTTGCTATTCATGCATTAATGGCACAACGGGTGTTCCAAGCTCATATGCGTCGATGCTCACTGTGTCACTCTGCTCCTTTGTGGGTTTTCAGAGAACAGCTTGGAACTAGAGAAGTTCTTGGCCCGGTTCTGGCTTGGGCCTTTACCTCCTTTGGAGCCTGAACCAAACTACTGCTAGTTTGGTCAAGGAGTCGAGTGCACCCATCACAGAACAGCAGCAACCTCATCGAGCAGAAACGAGACTAGAAACCCCCGGGCTTTGCAGTCTGCAGGATCTGGCATTCCCTAAACACTGGTGTGCCATCATAGACTAAGACGTGCCACAATTTGGTTCTAGACAAATTGAACTGGAGTTTTACTCACTGTATGTTTAGTAATTCTTACCTTTTTCAACAGCAGAACTTGTCATAAATTCTGCCGTCAAAAGGAAAAGCTGCTTTCCTAATTAAATTGTTTATGAATAATAAGAAAATTAAAAGCAAATCTGGCTCCATCTGAAAGTGTCATCGAGGATGGGCCTCAGGTAGTGATAAACCTTTAAAATGTTGCTGCTGATACTGGAGGAAAGAGTTTATATGATAGTGCCAGGATGTAAATAACAAGCAATGGCCACCTGCCGTTGTTGTGAACATGAAGTTCAGGTGGTGTACATGAAATTACTCTGATAGTACAAAGTGCTCTAGTAGTTTGACATTGCCTTTCTAATTGGATTTAACAATCCATTTAGTAATTTCAACCTGATGCATTCCACAAAGTGGTAATGCTGATTACATTGTTGAAAATACAGCATTTTCTTCCATGTATTAAAAATATTGGTTGGAAAGCACTTCTGTGCACTTCTGAGGAAATCATAAGTTACAAAACTTGTAGACAGACCTGTTCAGTGAAAGGTGCGTATCATTATCAGCCTTGCACATCCCTTACTAAATAGAGACACATTTTACAAATTGACAACCCGTTACCTAACCAACTAAACACCATGTGTGATCTGACCTGTGCCAGAATGTGACTCATCTCTCTATATCTTTTGCCGTCCCCTTTTCTGCCTAAATCCATGTTCTTACCTCTTCCTTTTTAATTTAGTGAGTCATGTAGGTCTAAATACTAAAACTGCCATCAGACTCTAATTTAATTCATATACATTCTACAGCTCATTTGAGATCGTTAATGTCAAGATTGAATGGCCTCTTACAAGCAATGATTCATTAGCATAGCACATTCATGATGATGTTTGTCTTTCAACAGAATTTTCATCGTTTATCTATCAGCACTAAAAGTTTCCCACGAAAACTTATTGACTATTAGTGCAATGTTTAATCGATCCGTGAACATATGCTTTTTTGTTTGGTGGTAGTTTCAGAAAGAGTTCTTAAGCAGGTCCAGGTTTTGTCAACGCAAAAGGCGGGCTGTTTGCTGATGTGTGATGTTTATGGGTGGGCTCTGCTTTTCTTGTGTGATGCATTTACTTTGTCTTTGGTTAAAAAGATAACTTAAAACATCAAAATTAAAGTGCTCAGAAATTCAAAGGCTACATCTACCTAATTAAGTAGTATTGAACAATAGGATCAGATTCGAGTAATACAACAGCTGTATTGGGAGGACTTTACCTCTCTAAAATGTATATGCTAGAGGGTCTTTATTTATGGTCCATCTCTGTCCTGGTGATGTCAGCTGAATGTCCGCTCCCTTCCTTTCACACTAAAGAACATCTTGTGGTTACCTGTCATCTGAGGAGAATCCAGCCTACCTTCTTAGATGCTCCACAACGTGAAATGAAAAACGGTAAGTTGGGAGGAAGGATGTTCACTTTGAAAACACACTCTTAATCGGAAGTAAAAGACTGGTGTAAATGTACCCTTAGGGTCTTAGCTGCTATCAAAACTGACTACTTGTGTAGCTTATCAGTAAATCCCGAGGAAAAATGGAAAGAAATGTGACTAAATCCTTTTGCTTTTCCCAGAACTCTTGCAAAAGATATTTGCCACCTATAGTTAAATACATACCTGAGTATCATTCCCTGTTCTAAAGAACTCAAACAATTTCACTAGCAAACTTTTATCATTTTACACCACTAAAAATCTATGTCATTTTAATGTCAGTGCTACTGAAGATTTGTGTCTTCTTTATGCAAGGTGATTACTCTAAGCATAGACTTTATTATTTGGATAAGTCTAAAATTCTACAGGTTATAACCCAAATATTCTCATAGTACAGCTTTTGCAGGAAATTAATTCAAACTTAGTTCCATCCTTGAGCCATCCTTACAGATCTACCCTGTGTCACGGTAGAGACATCTCACGGAAGAGATATTAAGCTTCCTTAAAAACAGCTCACACAGGAATTTTAGAGCTAAATAAGAACTCTTTTGTATTTTAATTTAAAAATGTTAGACATGAATTTGCTGCGGTAAAATCTATGGTCTCCCGAAACCCGTAAGAGAAGCAAGGGAACGCTCTGCCAGCTGGCAGGCCTCCAGTTCTCCCTCGAGCATCAAAGCAGCTACCGAAACCAAAGACTGTTTTACAAGGTGTCATGACTTCTCATGAAAAGAGGCCGCTTCTTGGATTACTTAATATAACTAGCTCAAGGATTGGGCAAGGACTGTAGTAATCTAACGTGAACAACTTTCTTATAAAGTGATCTTTAAATGCTAAATTTTATGCTCTATTCACACTATTTTCTTTATATAAAAATAAACTACTGTCTTAATCCGAGATTCTTCTACATATCACTGAAACCTGATGTGTTTTCAGGGTCTTCACCAGATGATTGCTTAAGTCAGCTGCCCTGGTGGACCCCTGAGGACCATTCACAGTCAGTTCTGAGCATAAAACATCTCTAACCAGAACCAATTACAGATGAGAAATCAAGGGCAAAAGTAAATGAATGATCTTTTTTTTCTTTTTTTTTCCTTCTTTTTTTCTTTCTTTTTTTTCCCCTTTTTTATCAGAGGGTGTCCTAGACAGAAACAACGTAACTTGATAGGTATCATGGGAAAAATTACACTTTTGCTGTATTTTATGAAGTCTGTGCATGAAGGGCTTTTACCAGCAATGATTTCATTGAACGGAATTAACGCAACAAAGGAATAAAACAATCAATTCTATTCAAAGTACTCCAGTACTCACAGCTCTTCCCCAAGTGACAACTGAGAAAATCACGTAGCTTTGTAAGGGTATGTGGAAGGAGAGTGTCTGCTCTCTTAAAGGTATCTGGTCAAGGGCCTTTTCAATGCAAAAAATGACTAATGAAGAGAAGGAAGAGATAGCCAAGAACATTCCGGGATAAAATCCTGACCATGAGAGGTGAGCAGAACAAACCTGGTCAGTCACACCAGTTGGTAAGGACATGTGGAGCATGAGAATGTTTATTTTTCAATGTTTATTATCTACCTAAGGACCTTATCAAATTGGAATTATAAGGAAAAGGAGGAAGACAGAACATAGAGACACAAAACCTGATTTGACTTGGGTGCCCAATTTCCAACTAAGCCACTGCCTTTTGGAAATCCCTACCTGCATCTTTAGAGACAGACTGTCCTGTAACAATCTGGTCCTATGTCACTGCTCACTTTCAGGGTAAGATTCTCAGACTTCAGTGTTGAAGAGCCTTTGCGATAGGCTAAAGGTGATTGTCCATTGCATCTGGTGCAAGGCATGTTGGAGAAGAAGGAACAAAACCCCTATGATATTAAGAAAAGAAAGCTTTTGTACCAAAAGTTAGTCTTCAATAGGATTACATGACTTTGTGAAGTTAAAGAGAAAACTAAATACTCTTCATGACTTCCTATAATTTGTGCATGTACATATCCAGCAAAAGCAACAAACTACTAATTACCAGGACACGATATATTTTAGTCTTTTAAACACAAGACACATCATTAGTTTGGCATCGTAGGGAACTTGATAGTCTCTGCTCTGGATCCAGCATTCTGGCCTATATACATACCTGGAGGTATTTTACAAGATTGGTACTGTATCAGAAGAGTTAGATATCATCTAATTTTTAATCAAACAAGAAGTTTTGGTTCTCATTTCCAGTTTGTCACCACCTGTGGAGAGGGATAATTCGCATCTGAACTCTAGCTACGTTGCATTACTCTTTTTTGGCTTCATTTCTGCAACCAGACTTCTGACTGACCTCTCCCTTAGTTCTTCAATTTCTAATTTCCTTAGCAGAAACATATTTCCTGATCCTTTATGCTAAGGTATCTGGCCGACAGCTAAGCAAATTAAACACTCAGTCCTAGCAAGAATGAAAGGAGCAATGACAGGCAGAGGAATCCTGGTAACCTAATCAGGGGAAACCTAACCAGTGAAAATCAGGGCCTACCAAACTGGCCACTCCTAAAATGGTAAAATCCACCAAAATTAGTCAACAGAAGAAATTTTGGTGCTTGTAGAAATCTCGTGATATGATATCAAGAACACACTCACTTCAAACAAAAGTTATTTTTAGCATTGGGTCCCAGAGGTGAACAGACAGTGAATTAAGGGTGAAAATACAACCTTGCATAATTTAAGCATAAGTTCAATATTGCTTCCTCTGTTCTGCGTCGCGGAATTTTTCTTGCTCCCATTTCCAGACGTATCTTTTTGCAGCTGCCAGAGCTGTCAGCTCAGAGCCTTTCCTTTTTCAACTCAGTTGTTTTCAGGTGCTATCAGCATTCCCAATGACATTTTACAACCCTTGCAGCACTGGGAATTTTGGAACTTCATTTCTGATGTCCAGAATATTGCTTGAGGGAAATGCTTTAAAATTTATGTGGAAAAATCAGCTTCACCTGAAAATGTGAGGTCAAAGAATAAACAATGCTGCGTTGCTAAATAATTAAGAAAGGGCATGACTTTTATCATGAAGTTGGAGAATCCAGCTGCCAGTTGTTGTAAATAAAGAACAGATAAATGCAATCTGAGAAATATTTTAAAAATCTTTAACTTACTCTGAGATAAACAAGCACTGAGTGTAGCACACATCTCTTTTTTTAAAGTATTAGAATATGAGCAAAGAGGAGGAAGGTCTCTGGCTACAATCCTTCTTCAGAGTAGTTGAATGAGCAAGTAAACAAAGATTTTAAACATTCTTTAAAAGTTTTTTAGAAGTCTCTTTTCCCTCAGAAGAAAAGTCCAAGAGGACTGATTTTGATCACTGATTAAAATGACCAGTGCAAATCAGGACTGAGAGAAAAAGAAAAGAAAAACATATATGTGTGTTTAGGTATATACATGTGTGTTTATATATTCTTCCCTCCCAGTCTGTTTAATCTGTTTTTGCATTTGCCCTTCATTTCCTAACAAAAAGTATCTTCTCTTGGGATGAACAACCATTAAAACATATCAATATATGATATACTTGAAAATTTTACTTTTTCGTAACAGCACGTACGGATTAAATTTATTTACATTCTTAGTTTTCAAGTTTGCATGTGTTGAAAATAAGCTCTGCATCTCTTTCTTGATGTTACTTTCTATTTCAGATTTATATTTCCCTACATTTGAACAGAAAGGAAAATTAACTACGGTGAACAGCCCTCAGACTGTTGGGAAGACTGGGAAATGACATTTGGCATTTTAAATTCGCTGCTCCATTACATCAAATATTTACCCTGTGGACCGGCAAAATTGTATCAGGATGGTGGTGCTCAGATGCACTCAGACGACAATCATTTTCTCAGGGCGTTGAGTTGCCATGAAGGGTTCTCGTGAGTGTTATATAGGTCTGCTTCATCAGGGAACTGCGCATCTGAAGGACTCGTTCCTTTTGCTAACTGATTTCTTGGGCTGTCCTGAACTGAACATGAGCCGATAGTAAGAAAGTAAGTAGAGCTGGTAATTAAGTACTTATAACCTAACGTATCCAGACAAAAAGGCGAATGGAAATGTGGTGCATTCCTTTTCAGGTTATCTGGACCACTCAGAAACAGAGTGGAACTTTTTACATTGGAGTTAAGGGAAACAAAGAAGGAGTGACCGCAGAGCCCGGGCAGTAATTTAAGCTTTCAGGGAAGCAGTACGGGCAGTTTCTAGATGCATGAAGACAAATTGGGTCTCATATCCTTCTCAGTCCTCGTGCCCATGCTGCTGCTCTAACGGTTTTTTAATTTTTCTCATTTCTTGAACCATGGGTAATAAAACCTGATGCAATCCCTGATGCAATCCTTAGTCCTCATGCAAAGAAAACAAAATATCTGTAAACTGCAAATCTCCAAAGAAGGGACGGTGCCTCCTTTGAGCAGCTGCAGTGCCGTGCCTGTTGTTGACACCCGACGGAGACTCTTCACGCTGAAATGAGTCGTGTGCTGGCGGCGAGAGCTGAGTGACTCCTGAGGCACTAACACAGCAGAGAAACGTCTCACCTGAGATGATGAGAGCTAGTTATAGAGCTGTGGAGAGCTACAGCAACTCAAATTTGACACAGTCAACTTAACGGAGCTTTTTACTAGAAGTTCAACATGTCTATGTCCATGGAAGATTGAAAATTTTGGGGCGACAAATTTATTTAAAGGATACATATCCACAAACATAGCTCCACATGCATCGAGTAGTATATACTGCAGGAGAACATGTATTGTTTTTGATAGATAACAGAAACTAATAATGATCTTTAGTGCAGAAAAAGAAATAGCAATCCCCGGGTTTGGGGATACACAGCAGCCGTGGAAACAGAAACAGGGGAGGAAAAAGTGTAATTTGGAAATAAGCTCAACTAAAGTTTCTTTGAAAATAGCTTCTGCACTTAGAAAAGTCAAACAAACAATATTTGGGCCGTCAGCATTGCTGACAGACCTATCGGCGTGGGATATTATGAGATGTAAACTGCTGGCTTCACGTTGTTTTCCCGTCTCTTACTGTGCTGAATGCGCTTCATCGCCTCTGACTGAGGAAAAGTCTTCCTCTGCACCCTTCCTGCAATTACTTATTCCAATTTGTTTTGGCTTGGTTTTAACGCAAGATCAATATTGTATCTGAAGCTTAATTCATAACCCACAAGAAAGGATTACCAAGTGCTGTAAGAAAGAGGGATAAAATGTAAAGGCGTTTCGGTTAAAGCACGAAGATGCCTGGCTTCCGCAGCGTAACACAGAGATCGATAACAAGTGCCCTATAAATGGAGGGGCTGAGGCTGTAAGAAAGGAAACCTGTCAGTGCTGTTGTTTGCAAGACATAAAAAAGCTACTGTCCCCTCATAAACAGTAATCAGGAAACCCTTATTTCGGGTTATTAGGGAATATAGTTGCTGCAGGAGCTCTGGAGGGTAGGAGAAAGACGGGGAGTCTGGTATTTTATCATCCTTTCGCTTCCTGCGACACACCTCGCACGCACACCAAGGCCATCGCCACAGAGCCAAAATGTGAACAAAGAAGAGATTCTTGTCACGTATATTAGTTTGTCATCAGTGTTCTGCGGTGAAAATCATTATGAGAATGGACGGCAACTTAAAACAAACTCCCTTAGATATTACTCTGTTTTTCTGAGGAGAAACTGGGACTTCATGTTTGGGACGTTGCACGTTTTTGTATGGTAAGGGACGTGCCTTCTTGTTGGGTGGGGGGTTTTCTACACAATGGTTTGACAAGGAAAAGTGATGAAAGAGCTAAAGGTTTAAAATGCTGACTGGTTTTGGTTTGCTGAAAAACACACTACCAGTGAATAAACTAATGGAGAAATTACTTTTTCTACCGAAGGCGTGGTAGTGTTCCCCTCAGTGGCCAGTATCCATATAACGTGAGGAGAAACGTGGACAATAGACCACACATTATAGTCAGGATGGCACATTTCCTTTTTCTTTTGATAATTCAGTGTCATTTTCTTTTAGTACAATTGTTAATAGCCTGATGGAGATTTGAGTTTAAAGAAATATAAATATCTCAATGATAACTCACTGAAAAAAATCTGTTTTGCAAATATTAATAAACAATCCCTCACGACAAAACACCAGGAGCTGCAGATGCTCATAATTTAGTTGCATACAAAAAAAAAATGGAGGTGGCAAGACGGTGAGCTCCACAGTTCATGTGATAGAATAAATGCCAAGTAGCGGCATGATTATTGCAATGCGGTTACTGAGGTTCCTCCCCTTCCTCCCGCACTGGAAGGGAATCGCGTGGATTTACACTGGCGCAGGTGTCTTTGAACATCCTGGCCGAGGTTTTAAGCATCTGTGGAGTTCTCTGCTTTGGGTGAGTATTGGGTTGAGTGACTGAAAGCAGAGCATCTCTTATCTGAAATTATACCGGAGAGGTTCTGCTTGCAGTTACGTAAAGCTGTCCGTAAAGCTTTGGAGCAAGTAGCATGCCTCAAGCACTGCCACCCCCTTTCTCTGCAGCGAGTCTGTCGTGCTGCAAGATTAATGCCCTGAGGTTTCCCGACTCTCAAAAATGTGCATGTCTGAGGCTGAGATAGTTCAGGGGGCTGCCTGAACAATCTAACGTGAAAGATCAAGTCATAAATTTATAATAGCTTTTGAGCTCACAATAAATACGCTCTGCCCTATAATTTAGGGCAATTGTGACTAAAGGCTGAGGGTGCATTAAACGGCTTTATTTTGAGATACGCACCATGCATACCATGCATTATCGTACAGTGCATACCATGCACTCAGTATTTTCTCAATGCTTGCATTTGATAATGTTCATGTAATAAAAAAGAAAGCCTCTCCCCAATTATGTATTTTGCTTCTTTAGTAAAACTAGTTCTGCAAGTCAGAAGTGGCTTTCCATTCCTTTCTTTAAGGCTTTTTTCATGGGTGATGTGGGAAGACATCGAAACGATTTTTTTCCGACAGTAAAAATGTTACGAGAAAGTTGATTTCTAACAAGGGAAGACTAAAAATATTCCAGGTGCACTTGCTATTGCAACACTCCTTTTGGATCTGCAGTCCTGCCGTGTGTATACCCGTGCATATGTTTTTCTTTAAAGAAGAATCTGAAATTCTAAACACTTCAAAGGAACTTTTGTCAAAAACATCAGGTATGTGTCAGATACAAATTATTCCTAAAAATGAAAGTGTTTCGCCAATCCAGGCTGCCAGATGGCTTTCTCAGCTTTCTCTATCTCCACAGAAGTCAGAAAGAAGTGAAGAATATATCTAAAACCTTTAACAGTTACGCAACATGACCCTTCATTTTTTTTCTCCTTTATTTCTGTCGTAAAGCAATGAGATTAATTACTTTAAGTGTCCAAAAGCATTAAAACCCACAAGCATAATAGACTTCCAGGTTGATGAACAAGTTCAGGTCATTAGAATGCAATTTCCCATGCCAAAGACTCTTCCAGACCTTCTGGTTTTGCACCAGGGGAAGGAATAGGTGGTTTCAGTGAGAGCAGAGCAGTAAGTGATCCCGTTTCTCTTACATATGACTGCAGATTGTATAGAAAAGTATATACATATTGGAGGAAATGCTTGAACAGGAAAATAAACTTTAATTTTGAGAAAAAATATAATTTTGAGTGTTAGTCTAATTCATAGATGAGCCAATAATAAATCAATTGAAGAGATTTCTGTTTTTTTCTGGAAGAGCTCACTACTGCGTATCTCTGTGCAAAATAGTTGTTATTCTAACAGCAAATATTTCTCTCCTTTAGATAGAAGTCAAATTTTTGCAAGTTTGTCAGTTCTTTTTTCTCTTCAGTGAAAAAAATTGAGATAGTTTTTATGGATTTCAGTGAGATCATTCATAAAAATACTCAGTCATGTGAGGAGACTACACAAAATATCCAAATTTCTAAATTTCCTGTTAAGCAATACAAAAGGGAAAATTCTTATAAATGGCTTTTATAATTTGAAGCCCTTCTTAACCCAGGGTTGGTGTTAAGCACTGATCCAGTGCAAGACTCCATGAGTTTATTTCTTTATTGGGTCAATGAAGGTTTATATTAATACCGGCTGTACACGTTTCCGTTTATTGACTTATTCCAGAGCTAGAAGACTGGTTTTAGTTGAACACTTTTTCATTTGACAAAATCGGTTGGGAACAGGGGAAAGAAAATTTATTGTACAAATAAAACCGAATTCAGGTCACCGTCTCCTTCATTGCTGGCATATGTCCACAATGGGATGAAGAGCCATAATTCAGTTTGGCACAGATTTTTTACTGTTCTTATGAACTGAAACTCCCTGAAATTTTCATTAGAATGATACATTTCACCTTCTGTCTTGCCCCTTGTCCTTTACCCTTGCACAGCTGACTGCCTTTAAAATCTATACCTCTTTAATTGATTTTAGTAACTTTGTCCTAGGGACACTGCTTTATAAAATCGCTCTTTCACAAGGTGAAAGATAAAACATGAAGCCCAGTGAAAGTTTCCTGGATGGTGATTGCTAATGGGGTCACTTTAGAAATCTAGATTCATCAAAATACTTCATATTCTTCATGGACATTAATCTCTTGCTGTAAAGACCAAAATTTCATATCTTCTTTACCAGTACAATAAAAAAAGCTGTGTTTTTAATATGAAAGTCTTCAGCTGTATGTGCCAGTTGTTCTCCTTAGCCTTGTTTTCACCTTGGAATGTCTAAAATACAAAGACTGAATCAGGGTGTGATTTGAGAAGTTTTCTTCCCTTCACCTTCCAGTCAGCCAGACAATAAATCCAAAGTGTAAACACCGATCTAATAAATTATTGATCAGAATTTGAAGAAAAAAAATGATGTATACAAAAATGTATACTTTTTTTCCAAATGAAGACTAAATAATTTTCTCTTTTAGTGTGTGCATATATTTTAGTGTGTGTATGTATCTGTATATATGAATGTGTATAAGCACATGCATGTATATTTTCAAACATTAATGTGTGCGAATATGCATGAACAGATTAGATTTCTTGAGTTCAAAAGAACACCTCTGGCCAGAAGAAATGTCATTCCTGGTACAAAAGAGATATCATTAAGGAAAAATAAAAACCTGAGATTAAATTGTCATTGCTATTGACAGTATTAAAATAAATAAATAAGTCAAAACCAACACAAAACTGCTCATATGAATGACTTTGGCTCTTTAGTTAAACAGGCAGCCTTACTAGTATTGAAGTGGAAATCAAACAATAAGTTTAGACACACCGGAAAGAAGAGTTTCTACATTTGGATAAGTTTTTAATCTAAATGTTTTGGCAATTATAGGAATAAAATCGTGTGCTATTCTGTGCTCAGTTAGCTACTAACGATGATATTTCCAGAAATGTGAGATGTAATAGTTTTCCATGGCAATACGATTTTTATTTTTTATTTCAAGATGATTCAATGACCATCTTGTTATACGCGCTAGTCCAGATGGAACTTGGCTTTGATGATTTTCTTTCCTAAAGGTGTGCGTTGAGAAAACTCCGGCAGGTACCATTAGCACAGCCCCAAATGTGTGTTTGGAAGTTTTCTCCTTGGAGTTGACGCTAGGTCAGCGTGAACTACTTCAGAGATGGCTTCATAAAAAATAGCGTCTGTAAAAACCCCATGTCAGAACAACCTCTTGTACTGTACCGCGGAGGAGCTGGCTGTGCTGTCAGCCAACGGTCGCGGTGGTGACGATGAACAGAAGATAAAAATAGGTAAGGCTTCTCTTTTCATCAGTTGGTTGCAAGTTGCTTTAGGTTTTTCTCAGCAGCACCTGACATCTGCTGTATGTCCCACATAGTTTTGATAATCTTTTTTGAAATGTGTGGGATGTCACTTCACTTGAAAGAGAAAAATAAATCAAATTATGTCAGCTGTTGAAAATAGTTTCTATCTTTTAACTTTCAGTCTAAGAGTCTTTCCTATTTTCCATAGCAGATACCTATCAGAAGTTCTTGATAATGGATATTCAGGCCCACAACGTTCTCTGGTATAATGGTTATTACAGTGGAATCTGCAAAAGAGAAAACTTTTGATTTGTCATTCTTTGTAAAGACGCACAGGTAAGTGCCGTTGTTTTTTCTGGAACACAATTCACTGTGTTAAGTTAGCAGAAAGGAAATCTAATACGTCTATATTGCACTGCCCCTTCTAAAATTCTAAAATGTTGCAAAACTGTTCTGTCTCTTTCATGTGCTAAAAGTAAGATCTAAGTTTCAGGACTCCTCGGTGTGAAGTGGGGTGCTGAGCGTGGGAAAGTCTGTGGGCTCAAGGAGAAAAGATTTGCAGGGAGAAGGGAAAGTTGTACACAGTCCGTTCCCGTTCAGCGCTGTTTTCATAGCACTTACGAACATTTTATTAGGGTCGGGAGAAGGTGTATCTGTGGCTGTTTCCCCTACTACCCTTTTGTACTTCTGGGAACTGAACGCCTTTAAATGGTTTTTCGACTTAGTGGTATTAATGTTATCTGCCAATACCAATGCCAATACTAGCAACAGTATCATCTGTTTCTCCCACCTCCTATGGCAAAAAATTCTAAATTTTCACTACTTTAGGAAAGGATGTGCGAACACCTGGAATATAAGGATATATGGTTGAGGATATCTGCTTAGTGCAAGGATATGTGAAATACAAGTGCTCTTCTGTGTTCATCAGTGAGATCCTTTCCCAGCTTCAGTGAGCGCTCCTAGTTCCAAGTCCAGTAGGTGACAACACTAAATCAATTTTCTAGATTTCTTCCCAATATCTGTTTTTTTGGATGATAAATCAAAAGTTCAGTTTTCGTCAATGTCAGTCTCTCCTCCTGTCTGTTTTTGGTTTGTGTGGGGTTTTTTTTGTTTGGCTGGGTTTTTTTAATTTGTTTTTTGGCAGTAACTTTCTCTGAAAGCTTTCTTTGAAAAGATATATCAACTTCCCCTGAGCAGTCTAAGCCCAATTCTTTTCATTATTTTTTTTTCCCCAACAAATACATCCATTTTCCCTGGGCACAAGGTGAGCTGTAGAACCAGCGTGCTGACCTTTTGGACTAGATCAAGATCACAGTGTGCTGAACACACTGGCTGCTGTTACTGTAAACTGCATCTCTGTGTTTGTCTTGTGAAGAAATTAGTTAATAGTTCAATCTATTTTTCTTCTGGAGATTTGTGGTTTCACGGTGCGGTACCTCCCAGAAGAAAATGATAAAGCCGTATCATTGAATCATAGAATCATAGAATAGTTTGGGTGGGAAGGGACCTTTAAAGCCCTTCTCGTCCAACCCCCCGCCACGAGCAGGGACATTCCCAACTAGATCAGGTTGCCCAGAGCCCCGTCCAGCCTGACCTGGAATGTTTCCAGGGATGGGGCATCTCCCACCTCTCTGGGCAACCTGGGCCAGGGCTTCACCACCCTCAGTGTGAAAAACTTCTTCCTTAGGTCTAGTCTGAATCTCCCCTCTTTTAGTTTAAAACCATCACCCCTCGTTCTGTCACAACTGGCCCTGCTAAAAAGTCTGTCCCCATCTTTCCTATAAGCCCCTTTAGGTACTGGAAGGCTGCAATATGGTCTCCCTGGAGCCTTCTCTTCTCCAGGCTGAACACCCCCAACTCTCTCAGCCTGTCTCCATAGCAGAGCTGCTCCAGCCCTCGGATCCTCTCCGTGGCCTCCTCTGGCCCCGCTCCAGCAGGTCCACGTCCTTCTTGTGTTGGGGCCCCAGAGCTGGACACATATCGTTCAGGGCCATCCCATCCAGTGGGCTGAAGGACACCAAGGAGTCTTTCCTTCCTGGTGGGTGGAGGTGAGCTCACAAACAGATAAACAGACACGAGGACAGTGTCTTTACAGGCACTCCCATAAACACAGCTGGCAAAAATAGCCCAAGCCTGGTTTTATGCATTGGTGCTCAGGGACACCTCCTTTCACTGGAGTCTCTGACAATGTGGCTCTGAGACCCTTGGTCTCTCCCCAGCCTGGCCCCCTACCCTCCTTCTGCTCACCAGCTAGTCTGGCTTGAAGGTCACTATGAAATCACACACAGATATGGATACACACAAGAGAGGATACAGGGCACACTCACAGGAGATCGTTAGAAATAAGAGTTCAATAATAAAACAAGACATACTGCAATGGTCAAGTCCAGGCCAGACAAGCACATTGAGCAGCGTCCCACTTACATGCAGCTGGACCCTTCTGTCACTCCTCTCCGTTTTCTTCGGAAATCGCCTCATTTGCTCCCTTTCCTACCTTTACCCCCTCCCCTGAGCATCCCGTTACCAATTTTGTACGGGCATTGTATAGTAAGTCTTATATCCCATTATGCAACAGTCCCCCTAGTACAGCATTCCTGAGAGACATTTTCTTCTGTTTAATAATGTCGGTGGGTTTAACACCCGCGACAAAGGCGCAATCATTTACCATCAACAGCCTTTGGAGGAGCTGATGCAGACGAGCCAGGCTGTCGCAGTTCCTCGCCTCGTCATTGTTGACTTGGGTTATTATATATGTATTTGACTACTTTTTAGCCAGATACCCTTACACACCTGAATGCGCTGTAATTAGAATTCAGAAAATTAGTATTTTGTCTTCATAATTGGACGTAAATAGAGAGAAAAAAAAAAAAAAGCCCCTTGTGGCAAAGCTATATATGTTGTGAATAATATTTTGTCAAACTCATGCATATATTTTTATTCTGTCATTACTACTTTTGTTGTCAAGTGAATTGCTGAGGAAGGTGATCTATAAGGCATCTTCACCACAGCTGCGCATTACCTATGGGCTGTTTAAACCTGCCAATCACACAACAATATAGACAGGCCCTCTCTAAACAATTTCAGTTCATGTTCCACCAAGTCCCACAGTGTGAATCTCAAAACCGTCTTGCATAACTTATTTTCATGTCTTGTCCTCAGAGTAGTGAGTCTAGACCTATGAGAAGGGAGGTGGAACTCCAAAGATACTATTTCCTTTTAGAAGAACTTCACACGCAGAGTAATTCTCAGGTTTCGTGCAGGTCTGGTTACGATGATGAATTACCACTTACTTCTCAGCTGTCAGTGCTAATTTTCTTAAAATTCTGCAAAACAAAATTAAGACAAAGTTCTGGGTGTTTTCAAGGAAAAAAAGATGAGTTTAAATGTTTCTTTAAGAAACTTAGAGGAAGTCAAAGTAGAACTTTAGGAAAGCAAGAATATAACGTAATATTACTGTGATGTCAAAGCTGCCACTTGAGCCTTATGGGCAAAGGAGATAATTTGCTTAAAAACAGGGAACTAAGGAGCAGGCATGGCTAAATGAGCTAGGAGAGACGCAGAAAGATGGAATACTGTACTTGAAGTGCAAAGATAATGACAAGAAAATGAAAAAAAAAGGGGAAGAAAGGCCGCTACACAGAATCTATGTTGGAAAAGGGGGAGCAAACCAGTTTAAGAGAAAAAGAATTAGCAACACGTGCTTTGCCATGGCAAGGCAAATAAGCGTGAGCAGCCTTCAGCGTGCAGGTGAGCTGGTGGCTTGACTTGTATGAAACATAAGCACAAACAAAAGAATGTTTGGTATAATCGAGACGATGAAAAAAGAAGACAAATGACCAATGCAGCTATTTTACCATTTAGGCCTCCGCTCTCTCTTCCCGTACTCTAACGTTATATTCCTTCTGAAGTGCGTCGTGCCTTGTTAGAAAATTCTACAGTTGGTTTCCAAGGGATTTTTAATGATTTGCTTTACCTTGTCTGGCTATACATCTTTTGTTGTAGCTGTTGTTATTTTATAGGCTGTTACAGTAAGAAACCCTCTACCTCATTGTTTCATTAAGTATTTCAGGTTTGGCAGTTCTAGCTTAGTCTTACTTGTCGGTACTCCTGTCTTCCAGACATTAATTGTTGTAGAAAGTTGACTGGTACCATCCATTCTTTTTTTTTTTTTTTTTTTTGCCCTGTGTGCAAGTTCTAATTGCTTATTTCCTGAAAAAGTTGACATAATTAATCAGTAGTGATTTTCTTTTTTTTTTCTTTGAGTAAGAGTACACTGAGATTTGACACTAGAGATAAGCTGATAGGGCAAGCCCTGTAAAAAGAATGAGTCCACTGCATTTTTAAGTTGAAGCTGGTTTTCAGTTGGCTCTACCATACATCAAAAGGCATCTTCTTGCTCTAATGGCATTGTAAAATGGCCATTAGTAAAGAGTTACTTTAAACTGGATATGAATGGTCATTCTCCATGGGTGTGTGTCCAACCTCAGCCAAGCAGGTGACTTCTATAAACACAGGTGGAGGGAGGTTCTCCTCCCCCTCTACACTGCCCTAGTGAGGCCCCATCTGGAGTCCTGTGTCCAGTTCTGGGCTCCCCAGTTCAAGAGAGACGAGGAGCTACTGGAGAGAGCCCAGCAGAGGGTACAGAGGTGCTGAGGGGCCTGGAGCATCTCTCCTGTGGGGAAAGGCTGAGGGAGCTGGGGCTGTTCAGCCTGAGGAAGAGGAGGCTGAGGGGGGACCTCACCAACGCTTATCAATATCTCAAGGGCGGGTGGCAAGAGGACGGGGCCAGACTCTTCTCAGTGGTGCCCAGCGACAGGACAAGGGGCAATGGGCACAAACTGGAACACGGGAAGTTCCGCCTGAACACGAGGAAAAACGTCTTCGCTGTGAGGTGCCAGAGCCCTGGCACAGGCTGCCCAGGGAGGGTGTGGAGTCTCCTTCTCTGGAGAGATTCCAACCCGCCTGGACGCGGCCCTGTGCAGCCTGCGCTGGGTGACCCTGCTCTGGCAGGGGCTGGGCTGGGTGGTCTCCAGAGGGCCCTGCCAGCCCCCACCGTTCTGTGATTCTGTGATTCTGTGATTCTATGGAACGAAGTGGTGGGAAACTGCTGATGCTGTCAGACCTGGAAGGGGCACTGCCACGTGCACATGGGTGTTCAGTCCATCCATCTGGGTTCTCCTCTGCCAGCCAGGGAAAGCTCCTCATCCCACTCCTGCCCCTCTCCTCCTGACTTCAAGAGCCCTTATGGCATAGTCAGACAAGCAGGGTCAGTTCTGCTCCAGCTGCAGTGACCATGCCCAGGACTGCTCGAGAGCATCCCCGAACAGCACTGTCTCTCACGTACCGCTCCCTTAACCATCTGTGCAGCCCAGCCACCTCCCGTGGCACTCGCTGTAGTTTGTCTGCTTCTCACACTGTTATCATGTCCGGCAATGTGTCATGTCACATCCAGGGCCTGGCCAACAGCCTGGGCATTGGCCAGCAGCTCTAGCGTTGGTCAGGCTCATTCTTGCTGTTGTACAAGGTGGTGCAACAGCACTGGATGTTTTTTTCCCCTTCCCAATATAAAAAGAAAAGCTCTTAACTTGCCAAAACCAAGGAAAATTAAGGACTCCCATGGCTGCAGATAGACGCAGCCTTAATATAACTGGAGGAGGAAGGCTGGGAACCTGCATAGTCACCAGTAGCTCAGATGCTGGTGAGCAAGTACCGTTTCAGGTGATGCTAATGGGGTAGGAAGGTGGAGATGAAGGTGAACGGTTTGAAAGTTTGAAATATTGAAGGCTTAAGGATCTGTTGTGTCATTGTTTGTTTTGCTTTTTTCTTGAGAGGCAGCTGAACGTAAACACTAAATTAAATTAGTCCAACGAACAACTTCACTTTAAATGGTGTTTTCCCAAGTAAACTGGTTTTATCTTAGTGGTTTTTTCTTGGGAGGGAATGGGGGTGGAGTTTGTTTGCTTTTTCTCCCTAAGTAGGTCTGACATATGTATTAAAGAGAGATCCTTCTCTTCTCTCCCCAAATGACGATCAGCTTGCATACGAGTAGAGAGAAAAGGCCAGAATTTACTCTTCTGTTACTAAAGAATAAGACTTGTCCCAGTATGCGAGAGGAGTGGGATGAGCAAAACGCATCTAAAAGTTGGACGAACCATACCAGGCAGTCTTAAAGAAGTTTGTTACCAATGCAAAAATATTTGTGAAATTTCACCTTGATGTCATTTGTAGGTTTTTTACAAATAAACAGATGCATCACCCCTATTTGATAAATGTTTTCAAATCTGTGCAAGTAAATGAGCTAATGGATATTTATCCTTAGGATAAAGATTATGCTTGGATACTGTACTGAGTCTCAGCCTTGTGATCTTAGTTTAGTGTTACAACCTTTCAGTAGAAATAGTAAGTGAGATATTTTTTGCTCGTAGTAAACAAGTTTGATTTTCTGAATAGGTGCTTAGATTTCCAAAAGCATACTAAATCACTCCCTTTCAAAATTTTCAGTATTCGGTGATTTCTTTTTCAAAGCAGTCTCGGATATGACCATTAAATTCTCACAGCACAATGATTCCTCCCAGAGAACTTGGCTCTGCCCATGGCTCCTCAGTGCTGCCTCTTTCTCACTGCAGCCTTTGAAACTCTCTACCCTACATACCCCCTTATCTGTCTTGCAGGCTGACATTGTATTGTTACTTAATTCTCTCTTAAGGTATCGTCTTGTGAATCGAAGACTTGGCAAGTAAATTTTAGAATCATGGCTAACTATTACCTATACTAATTCCTCTTCACAGTCACAGTAAATAGGGTGCTTGGTTTCTCTTCTTCCCCGTGGTAGACTCTTTGAAACTGTGGGACTGAACAGAAAAACAATCCAAACTAAAAGTGAGGGTTCAGGACAGATGCAATAGCAGTTTACAAGTAACATATGTTAAAGTCTTGGTTTTGAGAGTAGATTTTTGAAGCCCCACCTGTCTTCTGTCCTCTTTAATTCTGTTTCCCATATAAACTAAAATGTGTATAGGCCAATTGTAGAAAGAGACAGCTGTTGATTTTCTTCAATTCTATTAAAATATGTTTGAAAAGAAGGTGGGGCTAACAGAATGGCTTCATCACGTACAGATGATATACGCAACTTCACTAAGACTCATTAAATGCCTTTGAAGGGACTTGACTAGCAGGAGGCAAGCACAGTTCCGACAGATGTCTTTGACTTCCCTGCACAGCTTTCTTCTTGCTCCAGCCATCTCAGTCACTCAGCCTTTGCAATGAGTTCTGGAAGTATGACGTCACCTCCTCCTTTTGCAGAGCTGCTGCCCTTTACCCGGACTGTGAAGCAAGTTGTTTATGAGGTTGAGATCTGTGACAAGGCAGAGACTTTGGGAAATGAGACCCAGAAGCATCTTTGAACCCCAAAGGCTCTTCTTGCACTTATATTAGACTCAGGTGTGACCCCTTTTTCCTAAAAAAAATCCCTTCTGTGCCACAATCAATGGGATTTCCAGCTCTTAGCACCCCAGGAGCAGTAACACAACTGGGAGATGCTTGCTGACGTCACAGAGCTGATGTCTTTCTTTTGCTTCCAATCTTAACGGGCAAGCCAGAGCGTAAGAGTTTTATCTACTTTTCCAGACAGATCACTGTCACAGAATCCTGGCAAAGAAATTCTAGCCAAGATTTTCCCCCAGTTTTTGGATGCTTTTCACTGAAACGGGAAGGGTTTCAACACCTGAAATGAAACAGAGTTTTATTATAGATATCTCAGGACCATGAAAATAAAACATCTTATATTATTCTATGTTCATATTTGAAAACCTTGGAGTAATTTACAAGAAAGGTCAGAAGTACCCCGTGCTTTTTTTTTTTTTGTTTAAAAAAATGAAATCCCTCTTCCAGTGTATGAATGAAATAATTTTCTATAAAGTGGTGGCATTCTGAGGAAATGATGTAGGTTTGTTTGGGTTTGGTTTTAATTATTTAAACTTTATAATTTTGATTAAATAATAATCTTCATTCTATTCTAATAATAGTAACCTGATTTTATTTAAATGAATGGAAAACCGTAGGGGCTACACTTAGCCTGAACACAGTAAACCATCCATGATAGAAATCCAACTGAAAATACCAACCTTTAGCCATCCCCATGCTCCTCTCTACAGAATTAACTCCTAGGTGGTTCACTACAGAATCCTGCCCTGCGTTGGTAATTCCCATATAGAATCATAGAATCGTTTTGGTTGGAAGAGACCTTTAAGATCGTCAAGTCCAACGGTTAACCCAGGTCTGCCAAGTCCTCCAGTCTTCAGAAGCACCGAAGGAAGACAGCAGTCTAGATCCCACTGAAAACCACTAATCTATGAGATGTCTAACTCCTTTACTTTAGTATAGTGTAAATGTACAATCACGGGACAAGCAAAGGATCTTAAATAACTTTTTGACCTTTCTGTGATACAGAGTTTGACCTATGACTTGACTCATTATCCATAGGTGTGTAAATAGGACTTTTGTTTCCATGATTAGAAAGAAATAAGCATGTTCCAATGCTTGGATAACTTGCCTCCCTGCCCGGCCCCCCCCTTGCATAGACCTGACTAGAACAGATATTGAGGAAAATTTGTACACTTGCACTTTGCGTATTGTCACTGTACAAGGCTCTAACAAGTGAAATACTATGGTTAGTATGGTTTCTGGGTTAAGGTTTAATCCTTTTCTTGCTCTGGATAGTGCAAGAGTAGAAGAGCACGTGGCGATACTGCTCAGTGTAGGAAGATTCCAGCCTTTACCTTAGAATTGTAATGGTTTTGGCCATAGCCTTATATTTGCAATACAAGCGCTTTAAAATTGAAAGCAATTCTTGCACTGGATTACAACACTGTTAAGAGCAACCAAGCTAACTTTTTGCTCTTGACTCTCTTGTAGATTATCAGAGTTTCAATGTCCTTTAATTTTTAACTTTCCAAACTCTTTGAAAGATCTTCCTGGTTTCATAAGCCTTTGAATTGAACTTAGGCACGATCAGGAGTAGTTGCATTTTGTAGCTTTAAGAATTGTTCTTAAGAGTCGAGGAGTAAGGGGCCAAAATAATTTCAATTTGTATCCGCACAGGGGTGAGTCCCAGCAGACCAATTACCGCAAACCCATGATCAGAGAGACCAAGGAAGTTAGACCCTGCTATAAACCATTTACACCTGCAACCCAAGTGCATATGAAAAATGAGACCGGTGGGAGTCCACTGCTCGTAAATTAATAGGCAGTCATTTTTCTGCGTCTACAACACAGACTGCAGTGCAGTGCAATATAATCTACGGATTCTGTGCATCAGAACAGATATGGTTATGAATTGCATCGGCCTATATAATGCCACGTCCTGCCGATGGCTCAGGCAACTGCAGATGATATCATCAATAAATGATGAAATAAATGCAAGACCCGCACTAATTCGAATGGGCCAGCATTTAATTCTAAATATATGCTTAATGTTTGTGTTCTTAGGAGGCCTCAAGGAGCTGCATCCGCTGAATTTCTCAGTGCCACATTGTGTTTCATTTAAGCGCATGTGAAAACTAACCAGGTGAAAGTAACCTAAAAGGACAAGATTTTATAAAGTGTCATCATAGGCCTCCATTTTTGTATTGAAATATGTGAAGTTTATACTTTTGCATGGTTTTTAATAGGAAATCAAGATAGTATCAAATATTCTATTTCGTGTCTGCGTGGAAGCAGGTCATGAGACTATCATCTAAATTGCTTCTAAATTGACGCAAGTTTTTGTCAGCATCCTGCAGCAGGGAGTTCCACAACTTCTTCACATTGTTAATGGCAAACTGCTTCCTTTTATTTATTTTCGAATTCTTGTATACTCAGTTCAATTAACATTTTTTGTGCCAAAAATTATCGTGAACAGCTATTCCCTGTTCATGATTTTTAGCCCTTCCTGTCCTTGTATTCTGAGAGGAATCAGTTTAGTCGGTTAATCCTCGCACGGAAGACATTTCATAACTACGATTTTCCTTGCTAACTTTTTCTGTATCTTCTCTGATTCTTAATACAAAGCTAATAAGAGCCTTATTCAAAGTGATTTAGAATTTTCAGATTATTATAAAACATTCTGTACATTTGTACCAAAAAAACCACCATCTGTGGGAATTTTTTTAATTTTATATTTGTGTAATTTTAAGAATGTGTATTGCAAGTGTGACCTAAACAAAATGGTTAGTCCTTGTTTTTACTACGCTTCAAGTGCTCTTATTATTACGTTTTTGTAATTCACACTGAAAGTCTAATGAACATATTGGATATCGCAAAAATTCAGTCAGACTAATTAAATTTTAAAATGGAAATCATCAAAAGAGCAGTTTGGGTGAAAAACAACACCCGGTCTATACTGAAACCATTGCTTATACCATTTGGCAATTCTGAGGTCTTCAGCAGTTTTTCTTTTTCAACCTTCTGTCCCTGTTAACTTGTCTTTTTAAAAATAACGTAGAAGATGGTAAATGTAGCTGATGTCCCAGTTATTACAGCAATGGAAGCACACGGTTCACAGCCATCTATTTTGGCTTTGTCATTTTCATGAAGTACATCAAAAATGGAGCCTGCAGGTTTGGTGTGTCAAAATTACTTTAATCTTGCAATGATTCAACACCTGAAAGGCCAAACAGCACTATTCAATATTTGCTGCAACTTTTATCCTAATTTATTCTTTCTTCTAAACATTTGTTTTTAATTTGGTCTTAATATTAAGAGAAAAACACACCACCCACAGTCTTAAATGGGAACTGTATTATCCACAAGACACAGTTCTTTGCGTCTTTTTATGAAATGTGAAATTATGAAATGTAGTATTATCAAAATACTTTTGCTTTCTATGGGTAATTCTTGAAATAACACAAAGACTACAAAACTGTACAATGAATTGCAATGTTAACTACATACATGTGTATATAAAAATATATAAGAATCAATTTAAAAGACATGCAATATGTATACACACAGAGAGATATATTCAATTTAACAAGGTAAATGTGTTATTCCATTTATAGACATACACATTTTGTTGTGCAATCCACTATTAGAACTTTCCTTCTATTCTTTTAGAAGTTTGTTTTCTGTGGGTCTACGGCTACGTCACATTCCAAAACCACTGACAGACTGTGGATACGAAAGGTAGCGGTGAGTGGATTAGGAAAGAAAAGGACTGAAAAGCAGTGATTGAGGGGTAGAGAACTGGGATTTGCTGGGGAATAAATGCTGCACAACGATGACATCTGTGGAAGATCCTCAAAAGGACCCCAAATTAAGAAAGCCAAGTAGGTAAGCTGTGAACATGAGCTCTATCGAGCTATGACGAAAGAAAGAGACTGTACCAAAACCGAGATAGCAGAAGCTAGATTAATTTCGATGAAAACAATTAATGTCTGAGTTAGAATGAGGAATTCAGGACGAGAAGGATGAGGGGTAAAGAAAAGTTTGGAGGTGGAGGGAACTGGCAGTGGTATCTCTACTCACCACAGCACAACCCGTCTAGAAAGTGAAGTGGAACTTCGGTACCAAAGTCCTGCCATCTCATGTAAATGAAAATCGCAGGACTTGAAGAATGTGAGAGAAGGCAAAAGAATCCTTTGAAATCTTTGGAGAGTCCTGCCCTTTGCATTAACTAGGCGTGCAAAAAAGATGCGGTTATGGCACTGCCAAAGACTGTTAACTGAGCAGCGGAGCAGTTATCATATCCCAAAGCACCTCTGGTATACCTCCGTACAGTTCTGCAGGGACTGGGTTTAGTCCTCTGAGACTAATGTAGTCGTATCTCCTTCATTTTTTTGGACAATTCTGAGGCTGCCATGAACTATTTCACACGATTTTGTCACGCCTCCTACCCTGTCAAGACAGATATGGAAAGTGACTTTCGCTTTTGTATTTCACACTCCGAAAAAACGGACTTTCCGTGGGTATGGTGTAGGTCAACCATGTAGCAGCCAAAAGGTGAGAGCATCTCCAGCCCTATTTCCATTATAAAACCAAATCCAAGCATTTTCAATCTGATTTAATCTTTCCTTTACTGCTCAAGAAAATCTTACATGGAATCACCAAATAAAACACATACTTAGGAAAACTAAACTGCGTTTAGTTTTTAGACTTCTGGCAGTTGAGAAAGCGCCAATTCATCTGCAGTTCAGATCGTTTTCTCAATTCAGGAGCCACTTTGATATTTCTTGGAAAAGTTATTGCCCATAAGTGCATATTGTTGTCCTAACACTTTTCCCTTTGAAGTGGACAGAAGCCAATACTAAGGACTTCTACTGATTTCCCTTCATAAATGACTTTTGTAAGTATCTGAGTCTAAAAAATACCTCTCTTTAATAAATAAGGGGAACTTTTGCAGTGAATTCAGCCTTTCTGTCATTGTTGTACCTTCAGAATTAGGGAGCATCCATGCATCAGGAAGACACTTAAAATCGTCTTGCAGGTGGATTTATTGTTTGCAAAAAATATTGGATTTCTTCAAAATAACAGCTTTGAAAAACTAAGACCTATTCTATCCTTAGCGCCAATAACAAAAAAGTCATAGTCATGACAGCACCAGCACCTGGTGGAAAAAGGAAGTAAGTTCTGTTTCCATGACTAAAATAAAATGAAAATTTGATTATTTAGGTTTTACCTTGGGTTTTAAGTGTCTGACTGGATAGGTGGAAAATAGCTGTTCACAGGGAACTAAGGCCATCTGCTCAATCCAAAAATGTTATCACACACGTCTCAAGTATCGAAAGATTTTAGGCCACCATCATCCAGCAGGAGATTCAAAACAATATCTTATTCAATATTTACTATTCCTTTAAAATACAGTTTTGCTAAATTTAGGAGGCAGCTTCTAGCCATGTGTGCGCATACAGAAATCTATTAATTAAAAATGTTCACACAGAGAACGCGCTTTAAACTTGGGCAATAATAGCTGTAAAAGAGTTGAAAGTAAACATCTGCAGTTTCTGAATTTCAGGTTATTGGTAATTATTCCCTTTGGAATTTATTAGTCTTGTGTAGGCAAAATAAACGCTCCAGTTTAGAGGAGGTAATAGACGGCCTTCCCCTGATACCCATAAAGGCTCCACAGTTCCTGCCTAAGCACTTTAGGAAAGGTTGGGCTTTCAATTCCCCGAAGCCACATCACAGCACAATGCGGTGTTGCTGTTCCAGTTTCCAGCCTTTTAAGTATCCTTCCCAGCGCTCACAACCGAAATCTGTCCCCAGCCGGAGCCTTTCAAGCTCCGGAACTCGCCTCAGTCCCAGATGTTAAATCATTTCAAATCTCTGAATAAAAATGAACAGATAAACAATTGAAAATTTTAGGTTCTGGTTAATCCGTCCACTAGTTCCTCATGTAGCTCAAGTTAAAGATTTTTATTGCATTAGTTGATCCTTCATAAAGTACTAAAATAAGTTCTGATGTCACTATTTTAAAAAGGCAAATACTTTTAAACAGAAGGGGCAACAAAACTTTTCTAATTCTATTATGCATAAAGAATAGCTTCGTTTCAAGATATTTGCTTTCTTTTTAAAAGTAAGTTTCACAATTTTGGATATCAATTTAGTCATCTAAGACGGAAGAAAGCAGTAAAGAAGTCAGCGGCAGGTTAGGCAGAGTTTACAGCCATACCTGGTAAGCAGCTGAAGCCCTCCCAGAGAGCTCTTCACACTCGCATCAACTCTTTCAATTGTTCAAGAAGTTATTAATTGTTCAAGAAATTATTTAATTGTTCAAGAAAAGTTATTGTGTGCGTACATGTGAGCAAAGGCGGAACTTAATCTCTCAGAAAGTATTTATCCTCATTTCCCACCTGATAATATTTTTCATTATTATAATGTCATCCATGATGTGTATTTGCCTTTAAAGCAACCGGTAGGAAAACATCTTTCTAATATTTTAAAATGCATTATAAAAGATAAACTTATCAAAAGTCATATGTGTGTCATTAAATCATTGGATAATTTAGGTTGGAACAAAGCTCTGAAGACCATATAGCCCGGCTCCCTTTTCAAGGCAGGTCACAGAAGATCAGGTTGCTCTCAGACTTGACCAGTCAAGTTTTGAAAATCTTTGGGGACGGAGATTCCTGTTCCAATATTTGACCATCTTCCCAATTAAAAAAAAAAAAAAAAAAAAAAAAAAAAAAAGAGGAAATCTGTATACTTAATTAATTATGTTATTTAAATAATTAAGTTACATTTAATTGTGTTCCTACCAGTCTCTTTTGCCTCTCATCCTGTCACTGTGCACCGCTGGGAAGTGTCTGGCTTCATCTTCTCCCTAGCCTCCTGTGAGACTTATTTCTGAAAAATCTTGATTGAATCTATTTAATAATTAATTCCCTTTTCAGTAGCATATGGATGCAGGCCAGATTAATCATTTAAGCACTATTACAAATAAATAAATAAATAAAATACCTTTCAAAGTTTAAGACACTGGATGATCTGTACCAAAAGCCTGGATAATGAGTAAGTAACAAGAACAGTATTGCCAACTTTTTTGAATCATGACAGGTTTTTGCATTTGTGTAGGGAAAGTACCTTCTGCCCTGTTCGGGAGTGAACAAACGCGGCTGTTCAGAGTGAGCCTTGGACGTCACTGAGGCTGTAGGTGTGCCAAACCCAGCCACACAAATCCAGGCTTTGGCTAATGTGAATCGTCTAATTACATTTGTCTTTGTCCGCAAGGCTTGCAAGGGAATCACCTTATAAACCACAAGCTGTTTATGCAAAAGGCATTTCGTTTTGATTGGAAGCAGTAAGTGTCTAGTCCACACTGCCAATTTCCCTGCTGTATCTTCCTTCTCTTCCTTTATCATGGAGGCAGAAACTTCTCCTATGTTCAGCAGGAGAGACTCCTCCGTACTACAGAAAGTCCCCAGTCACTGAATATGTCCAAATTCTAAGCACACAAGAAGAAATCAAAGACAGATTTTTACTGCTTAGTCTTCAGGAGCTGAGTGTTGACTTGTACCCTGCAATAGTTGACTTGTACCCTGGACTGTCAATTCAATTAATCAAAAGAGAGGAGTCAAGTAACATACAGAGAACATTGAATAAATTTGAAACAAGACCATCGTATATGAAATACTGTGTTGCTCTGATGCAACTGGGAGCCAACGAATTGAACTTGTAAGCAATTCTCACCTTTCTGGTAGGCAGAGAGGTGGTTCCCACAGTTTAGCTTGTGTGTGTGTCTTGGCATACTAATAACTGTCTGAAAACTACCGGACCCTGTGTGTTACAGGGAACCTTTCTCCCTTCATTCATTTCAGGAGACAGCGTGAGCCTACAGTATTTGAGGTAGCAACTTGGATACAAAGTCATCAGTCCACAAAATGGATTACAGAGGTGTTTCGGATTTGATCTCTGTCATGGTCTAAGCATAGTCGGCAATCACGCACCATGCGGCCACTCGCTCACCCCCCCCCTCAGTGGGATGGGGGAGAGAATCGAAAAAAAACTGGTGCGTTGAGATAAAGACAGTTTAATAGGACAGCAAAGGAAGAGAGAATCATAATAATAATAATGATAAGAGAATATACAAAACAAGTGATGCACAATGCAATTGCTCACCACCCGCTGACCGATGCCCAGCCCTTCCTTAAGCAGCAACCCACCCAGCTTCCCCCCAGTTTCTATACTGAGCATGACGCCCTATGGTATGGAATATCCCCGTGGCCGGGCTGGGGCAGCTGTCCCGGCTGTGCCCCCCAGCGCCTTGTGCCCCTCCTCGCTGGCAGGGCACAGGGAGCTGAAAAGTCCTTGCCTTGGTATAAGCACTACAACTACTTAGCAACAGTTAAAAACATTACTGTGTTATCAACGTTATTCTCATCCTAAATCCCAAACACAGCACTACGCCAGCTACTAGGAAGAAAATTAACTTTATCGCAGCCGAAACCAGGACTCCTTATTCTATACCATCTACGTCATGCCAGGTCCCACACTTTCGAATACATTCCAGTTAATCACCACCACTTTTCCTGTCTTTTGAGATATACACACAGATGCCATTCCCTTAGCCTATGGGCCATCCCTCCAAAATGTCTGTAAAATGTCTACAAATGTCCATTGAGTTCATTTAGTCCATGACTTTGGGCTCCATGTTTCATAACAGTCCTTCAGGGCAGGAGATGGTGTGTGGTATTGGACTGTTGCATGCTGAAGGCAGTTCTGGTTCCATCACCGCTGCACTTTGCTCGGTTTCATCAAAGTGCATTCTTCATTAATCTGGGTGATTCTTACCGTAATACCATTGATCTGACATATAACAACTATAGTAGTGATGACATACAGTGACAGGGTTATATAGCAATTAACGTCATACAGTTTCATTCATTGGCTATTCTCACCCCAAATCAAATCCCCTCGAGGTGCACATCGGACTTCCCCATCCTTTCACATCACCCACCAAGTGCACCCAGGTCCTTGAGTAAAAGCAATCCCACGGATGGGTTTGCCTTTGCCTGAGGCAGGAGTAACCCAGACTGTCTTCCCTAACATATTCTTCATGTGCACTACAGGAACTTTATCCCCTTCCACAGTACGCAAAGGCTTTGATTGGGCAGGGCCAGCTCGATTGGTAGATCCTCTAGTGTTAACTAACCAGGTGGCTTTGGCTAAATGCGTATCCCAGTGTTGGAAGGTCCCACCACCGATTGCTCTTAGGGTAGTCTTTAACAGCCCATTGTGTCATTCGTTTTTCCCGGAGGCTGGTGCATGATAGGGGATGTGATACACCCACTCAATGCCATGCTCTTTGGCCCAGGTGTCTATGAGGTTGTTTCGGAAATGAGTCCCAGTCGAAACCAGAACAATATCGTAATTTAAGTTATATGCACACTAAAGTTAAATTTGTCCCTAAAAGATTCCAGACACAGCAGTGTTGTCACTATTGTTTTTGGTAAATTAATACAAAAATAGATACATCAGCCATCAAAAGATGATTAGTTAAATGTAGTGCAGAATTCCCAAGTAAAGGAATAAAATTCATGACTTTCTGTAGAATTATGATGATATCATGTATCTTACATTTTCTTCGAACTTACAATATATTCCATGATTAGAAACTGAAGCTGGGTTTCTTCCTTCTCATGACTGGTAGTAGTTCTTCAAACAAAACGAATGGGTTTACCTAAGGATGCATTTTAAGTGAACTGAATGCAACAACACTAATGCAAAGTTTAATCTCAAGAGGAAGAAACACAATGGCATTTTATATACTATCCTGACTTGTAGCCCATTAACTAGGACAGAAATCTTTCACATGTCCACCCCAAAATTTATTTTGCAGAGAAGCCAGAAAAAAACTAATATCTTTTGTGTCAAAGACAAGGACAATTTGAATCTACACATTTGTTATGCTTTGTGCCACCCTCCTTTACTTTGCCAAGTATTTAAATGCACGCTGGAAAACTCTTCTCTCTGATTACTGTGTCCTGATGACAAAATGCTGAGGACCATCCTGATTATTAATGATAATGAGAAATAAAGAAATCAGATAAGAGTGTTCATAAATCCTTGTGAGAGAAGGCCCAGACTAAATGTTTATGTTGTTGTCGTGATTATCAGAGCTAATATATCCTCACATTTCTAATAGCAACATTAGGCCAAATTCTCAGTGCGTATAAATCATTCTAGTTCTTTTACTACAAAGGGGTTTTGCTTGGTTGGCTGGTTGGTTTTGCTTTGTCTTAGTACTTTTGGTTAAAGAATGTTCTATAAAATGAATTAAGGTCTTTTTCTTCTGACAGTACATCTTCCCCCAATGGGACATTTGACTAGTGTATTTGAATGTATCTTTTGCTCCAAAACCAAATCATTTTATAATATCACATTTTACAAATATTTTGAAATCACAACTAGTTTTAAAGGCTATTCTATATTCTATATTATTTTGATCATCTTTGGCATAGCCAAACGACAGCAGGAAAAGTCTTATTTTTAAAAAAGGCAAACAAGACACAAAGGCTGACCTGAAACTGCTAGCTATTTTACCTGTTGACTTTCCTGTTAAATCAAAGGCCAGCAGCAGCAAATCCCAAGAGTTTAGTATGCAGGAGACAGTAATATTTCTCTTGTTAAAACAGCGGTTCTGTCTTGTTGAGAACAGAGACAAAGGTGTCTTGTAACTCGCCCAGTCAAGCATCGAAGAAAAATGACTCAATACATGTTAAAAATCTGTGTGCTTTCTCTCCAATTATTTTTTAATGTGCCTTTTGACAAATTGTCACGAAGGAAAGTCAGTAGGCTTTGCTTTGGCGGTCAGCCGCGGCAAGCGACGAGGAGCGGACCTCTGACCGGGAGGCTCGCGGCGCGGAAAGGGGTGTTGATGCCAGTCTGGATGTCAAGGCAGAAAGCAAATGCAAGAGGCGGTGGCAGTCCTGTGCTAGATGTCTTTCTGGGGTTCACAGAAATCTTGAATCCAGGTGGGAAAGAGCTTCAGAGCTGACCAGAAAAGGGATTATTAGTACAGTTTTTATAAAGAAAATATATAATCTGTCCATAGAGAATTCTTCTAGTTTTCTGATGAGAGATTCAGTCCATAACAAGGGTCTGTGTATGCATTTAAATGTCTCTTTTGATAATTCCCAAAAAACCAATATCTAAGCTAAATGATTATAAAATACATGGAATTCGCACTGATTTCATCTATTAAAGGAATATATGTTTCGCTTGACACATTGTGTCCTACATGCTTACAGAACAGAAAGAAAAAGGCACAGGAAACATTTGCATGTGACACAAGCACATCCAGCTTTGTACCTTTCTACGTTCACATAATACTTTCAACCCTCCATAATACCTGAATTGTCAGAACCTAAATATTTGACTACATGTTGTAAAATCAAAATGTAGGACACGGGCAGGAATTTCTACCTAGGGTGGTTTCGGAGTGCAGGTAATCGTGCTGCCCTGCCGTAAAGCAGACGATCCTTCAAAGGAGGTTGAAGCTCTGGTTTATGAAACAGAATAAAAGAAATCGGTGTAAAACTACCACTGAACCAGTGGGAAATTCCCTGGAAGTATCTACTGAGGAAGAGGCCGTACTGGAGGGTGGAGTGCAAGGGAATATCTGCACTAACAAATGTGTGACCACATCCTTACCTGTGACAGACACCGAAGCAAATTGAACTCTATGAATTTTACATGGTGTGCCACACTTTTACTGAATTTCCCCCGTGTTAATAACAGTCTATTTTGTTTTTCCTCCTTTGGACTCGACACCGCTGAGAGCCTCTGCAATGACTCCATCATGTTAAGAAGCAAGCTGTCCATTTAACCTCAGATGACAGTTCAGTGACAGTTCAAATGCTTTTGTTTAATGCCTGTGCATCTATTTAGGCTTATAAAGTGTTTTCAGGCACTTCCAATGCTATATAAATGTGAGATACATTTTATTATTGAAAAGAAAGGTTTCAAATAGCTACCTAGAGCACAAGTGCTGTGAGGAGCGGCTGAGGGACCTGGGGGGGTTTGGCCTGGAGAAAAGGAGGCTGAGGGGAGACCTTCTCGCTCTCTGCAACTCCCTGAAAGGAGGTTGGAGCCAGGGGGGGTCGGTCTCTTCTCCCAAGGAACAGGCGACAGGACAAGAGGAAACAGCCTCAAGTTGCGCCAGGGGAGGTTTAGGTTGGCTATTGGGAACCATTTCTTCCCCGAAAGGGCTGTCAGGCCCTGGCACAGGCTGCCCAGGGCAGTGGTGGAGTCCCCATCCCTGGGGGGATTGAAAAGCCGTGTAGATGTGGCGCTTGGGGACATGGGTTAGTGGTGGCCTTGGCAGTGCTGGGTTAACGGTTGGACTCGATGATCTTGGAGGTCTCTTCCAACCTAAACAATTCCATGATTCTATGATCATGAGTTCCCATGTAAGGTTAAGGGGTTTTAGTTAGAATAGTTTTGTCCATATGGCTGCATAGAAAAACTACATGATTTAATAAGTTTGTTATAGAAAGGGACTAACAGGGAGAAATGAAGGGGCAGAGCATGCCTTGTTCATTCAACAGCGTTTTGTGGGTGCATATTGCTAGACTTATTAAAAAAAAAAACCAGTCCATCCCGTCAGAGATTTTCACTGTTCTCCTTCAAGAACGGAAGACTAATGTAACGTCTGTGACTTCTAGTTGACCATTTGCAGTATCAGTGGAGCACAATTCACTGGGAAGTCAGTTTGACTTGTGTGAAAATGTTAAAGCGCTGTCCCTAATGCCTGGCCACGCTTCTCTCCCCCACGAGATAACAGCAGTCAAAGAGAAGCTGTGCGCATGGAAGCCTCAGGGGTTACTCGCAAAAGGGCAAAGAAATTTATCAAAATGGAGAGAAAGTCCTCTGTACTTTCAAGAAAAGTGAAATCTTGCATGACAAATTGAGTCTGTTTAGAGCAATGTAATTGAATGGGGCTGCTCAAGCGGAACTAAGCCCGCTCAAAGGGCATCTCATACGCTGGGAAAGACCGACCTACGCGTACCGTGTTCAAGGTAAACATGTAGGTCTGTGCTTCCGAGCTGAGGGAGCCTGCGGTTTTACTGCTTCAGTGGGGGTATGGTTAGAGTTAGAAAATGTGGTCTTGGAGGGGGAACAACAGAAAACCCCCACCAAAAGCAGGCTCGTATGGGCAGTTTCAACTGTTTTAAGGACAATGCAACCCTCAAAACTTGTCCTTAAAAGTCATGTAGCCATCTATATCTTTCTTTTAGAAAATAATGGGTCCTTTCATTTATTTCTAGATAGTTTCATTAGGCTTTTAGTGATTTTTTTTTTTTTCTAAAATAGCACGTACTAACAGATCTATAAACAGAAGTTGCACCATTCCATTCAATACACTTTGCAAATTTTTTCCTCCCAGAATACCAATTGACACAATCTGTCATTTCTCTGGATGCAGTTACATAAAGCATGGCAAGTACCAGAAAGATTTTGTTTTCTGCAGGAGAAGAAAAAAGCTGGTGCACAGGTTTCTTAGTCAGCTGGGCCTGCTGAACACAGCAGAGTGTTGAATTCTTACCGAATGACTGTATTTCCCTTTCCTTCCATTTATTTTGGCATGTCAGAGTTCCCCTAGGCAATGCCAAATACCTTTTTTGGTGGTCTTCATGTTCCCCAGAGTGAACGTAGTGACCCCAAACGTGTTCGTTTTTCCTCTGCTGGGCCCCTCTTCCCCAGTCGTTACAGGTAGTTGGTAGATCTCTGGTGTCTCCACAGTTGAGTGTGTTGACCTTTGATAAAAGCAGCATCAACTCTGACATCTTTTAAGATAATCCTCATATTTTCATTCAGTGCAAACAGGGCATGTGTAATTCCCCCCCCCCCCCTTTTTTTTAATGACTTGGGGAAAAAAAAAGAAATAAGAGGAAATAATGTCGTAGGGCATAACACTTTCTCATGGGTCAACAATAGGTTTGGAAATAGTTGAATCCAGAGCACAGCTCCAGGAGAGCTTGGTGTCTACAGATTTTCATGAGTTTTGTGGGACAGAATTTTTTGGGTGAGCGAGAGGGACAATTTTCTAAGTTTTATGCTATTTGCAGACTACAGAAGAATGATGAAAGACAGTAATCACAATTGTACTTATGGAGTTTTTAGCTTCAGGAGGAACATGATACAGTGATATCTTAAGTCACGTCTTACCTAGTTTGCAACATATAAATAAAGTAGACAAATGTCTATAATATGGCAACTTATTCAAAGGAAGAGTTGTTAAAGCAATCAAATAAAAATGGGCATCTTAGAGTTATCAAAATATGCAGGGAAACAAGTTTTACTTAAATATAGCACAGTGCAAATGGGAACAGATGCTGTCTCTCTCAGAATAGTCAGGCACTTGCATAGCACCCACCAAGCCACAGCATGTATTGAAAGAATGGTAAAAAAAACCCCAAAAATTAAAAAAAAAATCAATTCGGTGACCTTAATGCCATAAAATTTTGGGAGCCTCTGTCTCAGAGCTGTCATAACTTGAGAGGAAGCGGTCAGCCAGTGCTACTTGGTCTCCTAGAAGTTTAATACTTCGTTCTTAGCTAGAATGAAGCAAAGTATTAGGTCACGGCTGTGTGCGTTCAGATGTCTTGGGAAGTTTAGTCTTGTGTTGTTAATGTTTGATGAATACATAGGCCATCCATTCTAAGTTCAGTACCTGGCTGGGATGTGCATACGAACTTGGAAGGTCTGAAGGGGTTGTGGTGATTTGAGGAGCATGGATTTACGTTTTGCTGTCTCTATTTTCTTTGTTGGCAGTGATAGAATTTATAATGAAAAATAAAGAGGCCAGAAAAGCACAGAATAAGTAAAGCACTGCAGAAATTCTGAGGTTTTTGGTAGGGTTTTTTGGTCAATAGCCACTTGATAAAGTTGTCATTCTAGGTAGGAAACATTGATATCGGTATTTATTGATTTAGTAGGAAAAAAATCAGCAACAGGAGGTTGTTGGGTCATTAGTCAGAGTGAAAAAAAAAGGTGATCAAACTGACAGCTGACTTAATTACACCATCCTCAATGAGAATTCATTCATGGAAATGGACTAGATTGTTGTAACGTTTTGCCTCGATAAATTAAAATGATAATTTTATAGCATAACAGAACATCAAGGTTGCATTTTTGCAAGAGGCTTATAAAGATTTTCAGCTTCAAATTAAGGAACAGAAAGAGGGCCAGAGTACAGGGAAACCACGTCTCCAGTGCCAAGTCTGCTCTTGAAAGGGAGCTGAAATACAAATTGAATTTGCCACAATAGTGAAATACCAGCTCTATAATCCCTAAGCAATCCTCTGGTCATCAATATTTTTAGCTGATGAAGAGAACTGATGAGAGCTTTGTGTTTAGAAGTTGAAATAGTGGTATAAAACCTTAGGAAGTTGTAATTCTTATTCTGTATGTATTTAGAAGCTCCGTTTGATAGCCTTTGCTGGTAATGGCAATGGGTAGCTACAGACCCGCAGGCGTACGCGGTAGGCATGAGTTTCTTGGAAGGGCCGGTAGGCTGTAAGGTGGACCTCCGTCCTCTACCAGCACCGGGTGCTGTCGCGAACGAATTTTGTTGCAAATGAGTGACTTTACGCAATTCGATCTAGCAGCAGTTTAGAATTTATTGATGCCTTTACAGCAAATTACAGGATTAGATTGTGATATTTAATAGCACTCAATCATCAGTCGATTAATAAAGTGATTCGACAAAATTTGTTCTAATCAAAGCAGTGACTTAGTTAAAGGTTTGAAAATGGCAAGGCTCACTCTATTGCTGCACGGAAGAAGTGTATCAGGGGAAAATCGAGACAGAATTGACTTCACAGAGGAAAGGGACACAAAGAGTAAGAAAGACCCTCCCGTTGAGTCACGAGATTCGGAAAGAATCATAGAATAGTTTGGATTGGAAGGGACCTTTAAAGGTCATCTCTTCCACCCCCCTGCAAAGGACCCCCTTGCTGTCTAAACTCCTTCTCAGAGAGGAGTCTGGGGGCGGCTGGATCCAATCCTAGTCCCAGACTTGGTCAACGGTTTATGTCTAAATGATTATTCACAGTTTAAGGTGAACCACAAGATTTTTAGCAACATTCAATCATTGACTAATTCAACATTTACAAAGTGATTAAATCAATTCACACGCGCATGCACACAGATGCAATATTTATATAAGTGTACAAAAGGTGCACCTGTTAAAAATTCCCCTTGAGTTCAGTGAAACACTCACGTCGAATGCTTTGGCATTTCTCAATGGGGTTGAGCCTCAAGGAATGGGGGGTTTCAGCCCAGGTCCTGTCATCGGTCTTTGGCAATGGACCTCTGGATTTCACAGACATGGGAGTTTGTGAGCTCTGAGCAGCGTCGCACGCAGAGGGAGGTGCTGGGCGCAGCCCCCTGCGGTCCAGGAGAGCTCAAAGGGTCTCACTTGGGGCCGCTGTTTATAGGGTCACAAGACGATTGACTTTAGGCATCAATGAATTTTCTTCCTGGCAACAGTTCAAGTTGTTCCGCTTTCGTTCCCCCACCTTGGCCAGGCAATCAGAGTCTGTGGTACAGGCAGTGCTATTCCCGTCCCAGCCACGTAGGAGTTTCTGGTGCAGCCAAAGGACCCTTCGCTGCCCCAGCTCATGCACAAAGGCCAAGATTTGGCAGGAACATCCGAGATCGTAGAGCAGTCCAGGGAAAAAGGCGGGGGGATGCACCACCACAAGTGGTACTGCCAGCTGGTGGCAAAGCTCTCCTGCATCACTCCAGACCCACCCCAGGCCTTACACAAGCCTTAACCTAATGAATCTAAACCTTAAACAGGAACCAGCTGTCTGCGGTTCCCAAATCAATTAATGGAAAGGTGTGCTTGGACATTTAATTCAGCAGGTTTGATTCTGCAAGCAATTCGGTTCTTTTTACCTCCCATCAGAGGCACAGTGACGGGCGAAGAGAAAAGGGGCACGGTGAGGGGTGAAGAGAAACACATCTCACACTCTTTCTTCCATGAAGGAGGATCTGGGCCTAGGAAAGAGCATGCGTGTATTGTTTATATCCCGAGGAAATGAGGTTTATAAATGTTCCCTGGAGCCCCTCCCACTCCTGCCGTCGTGTATCAGACTAATTTAAACTGGCTTCAGGAGAAAGGGAAATAAAAATAAATATTTTAACAATATTAAGTTCCTACAAGTTACACGAAAAGCAGTGTCGGGGAAGAATAGAAGCAAGAGCTTTTAGCAATGCCCTGGCTGATTGAGAGGGGGAAGCACAGTCCTGGTAAGGGCTCGTGAGAGCTCTTGGGAATCCCCGGCGACTAAGTAAGACACAGTCGGAGTTTGCAGCCAGTCGTGGGAGCACATTGAGAAACAAACCTGCAGCGGTGCAGATTGTACGAACCGTACCGCTCACAGAATTCGTATCTTAGCATTTTAGGTCATTTCCTCCTGGTTTTGTCCCCTGTATTGTCTTCCTTATAATAACCATTTTATTCTCCTGTGCACTGCATGCTACTCCTCCATTTCCCTCTTTTTCAAGCCTCAGTGTCTTAGTACTTTTTAAAGAAATACTGAAAACATTCACTATTTTCTCTGGTCCTCTTTAAAATTACGCATTGGGATGCTTCATAACCCCTCCTGGTAGAAAGCTTCACCCCAGACCTGTGTCCCAACTCATGTACAGGGATTTTTTTGGTTTCTTAATACTTTTTGCTTCACAAACATTCGTTCTGGAATGGCATTGGAAAAGACAGGTCACATATCTCTGGAAAAGGCAGGTGAGATACCTCCAGTACAGGGCAGCTTGCTCTTTTGACCCAGCAACTGGCAAAAAGAAAAAAAAAAAAAAGCAGCTTTTGCTTTAGTCAGAGAAGGAATTGCCTTTAATACAAAAAATCCTGGAGAGAAAAGTTGACACAGGGAGACAGAAATTGATGGTTCAGTGGTCGAAGTTATTGGCAGGAAATGTCCCATAAGGTAATCTATTACTTCTATGTGTGCTATAGATTCCGTGTATTTCATAGTATTCTGTGTATTAAATATATTCTATGTAATCTGTTCTATACAAGATATCTACTATTCTTAAACCCTTCTCGGAGGCATTGATAAAAGATGAATTCAAAGAGAAATGCCAGAGGGAAGTCAGAAGGACACCTGCGCTTTAGGATTCTGTTATATCTGTGCTTTTTCTGGTGGGAAAAAAGTATGGATTGGTAGGGAACAAAGTTTTTTGGTTTTCTACAGAATAACGTACAGCACCGCTCGTGGAGGAGGGAAGACGGCTTTTTGGATGCGCATTTGGTGGGAGGGTTGCTGGGTTCTCTGCTTGATATTTTTCTAATTTCCTTCTACTATAAAGTAAATAATTATTTTTTTAGAAAGACCTTCTAGCTTCGCTTAGATTTATTTGCTCATGGACATTCAAGAATAGTGTCTTCTAGAGAATAACTGAAAAGCTAAAACCCCGTAATATTTTCAAATGTATGTCTACCCAGTGCCTAAATTGATGATTTTCTCATACTCTGAATCTCAAGGGTTAGACACTAGGCGGATGAATATTCCAATTAACATACCAAGATGATGTTTTAAATTTACTGCAAAGAAAACAATTTTATTCTACGGCAACAGCAGCCGCAGGAGCAGATGAGTTCTGACATCTTCCTTCAGGCGGGGACATACACGCCAGGAGCTCACGGCTGCTTCACCAGCACCTTCGTGTGCCAGGCAGCTATGAACTTTTTTCCAAACATTCCTCTGTTTTAGCTGAGACTGAAGAAAAAGCTGATTACAGCAAGCGATGAATATTACGCTAACAGTAACAGCAAAGAAACAAGCAGCAGCGAACAGACGAGACCTAAGGCAATCCATTTGAAATGGTTTAGGGCGCTTAATTTTAGCCGCTCAAACTGAGACACTAAAGGTTTTGATTTCGAGAAAATTCCGGACTCAGGCTGTTAGCAACAGGCTCCTTTGGCACAAAACAGGCTCCTTTGGCACAAAACGTTCTGAGCAAGCACGAATCAGGTGCCTAAAATAATTTTTTGTCCTGTTCTGTTTAGAGAAAAAAAAAAAGCAAGCAGAATTTCCTTAAAGCTGAAGAAAAAAATAAACAGGTTTAAGGGGAGGTGAGCTGCGCTGAGTGGTTTTTCATTCCATCAGGTCAGTGCAGCACACTCAGTAACACAAAGAAAACAAATAATTGATACTTTTTATTTATCTAATGGATATTGACTCTCAATGTGGTTGTTTTTCCTTGCAGCATAATCTAAGTGTCCAGAGGTTGTAGACGTACATTTTTATACTTTAATGCAAGTCACTTAAAATAGAAATAATATTCCTTTCCACCATTATTCCGATTTCCGTTCCAGAACCCGGCATTGCTATTTGACCTTTCCAAATAAATATCAGATTGTTTCGATAACAATAGTAATAACCTTTGGCTCTTCTATCGGGGAGAAGAGTGACAAGTTGCGAGACCGTCCTTTTCTGCGTTACTGGTTAGCGGGACGTTTTCAGTCAGCAACTTACGTTTATTTCTTATGAATTACAAATTAACTATTAACATTGAGCTTTCCAGAAAGAAGTTCAGATACGCAGAAGGTAGTAATGCGTCACTGCTGTCTGGCTGTAACAAATCACTATCATTATGCCTTCATGTTTAAGTAATAAAGGCACTTTGTCCTCCAGAGAGGTAAACTAACCTACGCGATCGACTCCCGCAGCTTTGACCCAGAGGATCCACAGCACTTCAGATACCGTTTTATTTTCGAAAGGAAGCTACTCTTGTTCATATCGCCTCACAAGAATTGTAGTCATTGTATTTATTACCTAATAAGCATAATGTGAATTAACTTTACTCTAGTTACTTGGTGAGTAAAATCCCACGAGCAGATCCTTAAAATCATGTGCGTGTGTTTCTTCCACTATATAAAGCTCATTTGGGTCTTGACTCAGCAAAGCAGTGCAGCTTCTTTTGGTAGCCCTAAGGGTATGGTAAAATGAAGTAGAGTCTTCATAGAGAAAAGAAAATTATCTGTTTTTTCTTTTAAACAGTAATTGCTTTTACAAACAAAATCAGGTAATCGTCAGCCCGACTTTCTCTGTAAAACAAGGGAAAAAAGAAACTTCAGCAACAAGAATAGCAGGGGCTAAATGTTCAAGGCAGCTTTTAAATCCACGTATCCACTGAGATAGTCATTCCACTAAATCTCAGCCCAAAAAAGTCCAAAATCATCTTATTAGTCTTCCTGAAGTAAAAAAAAAAATCCAAAATCTTTACTAGGAAAAAATGTTTGATCTTTGTATTCATGCCACGTATTTGCTCTACAATCTGAAACAGAGATAGGAAAGCTCGGTGTTTAAACGAAGATCTGCCAGCGCGTGTGAAGCCTGAGTCCGCTGCCGCTCAGGCTGTGACCCCCTGGACCGCGGGGCAGCCCAGAACCGAAGCATTCGGAAGCAACATCATACCGCAAACCGCAGCTTTTACTCCTTAGTTACTGTCCCGGTGCTGCTCAGGCTTGAGGCCTGAAGACGTAGTTTGCTGTAATGAGATTCTGTCATTGGTTTCTCCAGTGAGCCAAAACGTTTATGAAAAATATGGGGAATATAGTGGTGACTCTGTGATGTTTATATCGTTCCACCGAGAACTGCACTGACCTACATCAACACACACTATACCTGGCTTTGGTCACCTAGTTTTCCTTAATATTGCTTTTTCCTTTTCTCCTTCTCTTTTCACTCACGCACCTGATTAGTAGGAAAAGCTACTTGCCCTGAGAAACATCTACTCAGTTTCCAATAACGGGCAAAAAAACCCCCAGACCCAGTGCTCAGATGCACTGAAACCGGAATACTCATTTTCTTGAATAGTGCATTTACTTTAGCTACTGCAATTAAAGCAGGGTGTTACAGAGAAAGTCCGAAGAGAGACAATAATTACAGCCTTGGAAAGGCTCATAAGAGGAACTGAAGATGCTCCAGCTGTAATTACTTCCACAGCAACTCTAACGAGCAATTTAATAAGAGGAATACCGCTCTCATCAATGGGCTTCTTCAGAGAAGCAGCGCATGGCCTTAATATGGAGAGTTACGGCACTGGGGTTTGCGGCTGTATAACCCGAGGAGGAGAAGAAAAGGTAAATTAAAGAGACTAAAGAAATTCAGTAACAAAAGCATTATAAAGCAATAAGTTTCAAATAATTAAAATAAGTTATTTGCAATCAATCGGTAGCTTCTTTCAATGTGTAAATAAAGAAAGATTCTTGAGAAGGTACGGAGTTTATAGCAATAAAAAGAATACAGTTTACAAGCACATCTAGCTTAAAAATTCAGTATTATATTTGGGAATAAATCAAGTATTATATCTGGGAATAAATCAAGTATTGTATCTGGGACTATAAAGGCCGCATTTAACTGTCTGGGAGAAAAAAAAATAACCTTCCTCAAAATATTCTCATGTTTGGTGTCACTGTAGGTTTCTCTTTACCTTCCTCATTGACAGCTAAGAAATACCTGGTTAGGCAAACCTTTCCTGTAGCACATTACAGCAATTCCCTTGTTCCTAGGTCAATACAAGTAAAAAAATGGGATAGATTTTGTGCCCTCGCCTGCAACTGAGATTCCTGGACCTTCATTGATGTTGGGAAGACCCCACGAAAACACAGCACTCACAACGTACCTTTTGCAACGTTGGCAAACTGGCTCAGAAAGAAGCACTGCTTTTGATGCACGGATAAAAATACACCTTACAATAAATCATAATGTTTGGCTGATTATTGTGCTGCTGTCTAATGACTATGCAACTATTCACTGTCAATTAATTTATTACTCCATAAGGAAAATATCAAATTCAGACCCACAAATTTTTACATCATGTCATTGAAAATTGACTTTCCAGCAGGAACAGTTGTTTTATATTTTATGCATTCTGTTATTACTATACAGCATTCTTTCCTTACCTTGAAAAAGGAGATGTTTGCAAAGGCATGCATTTGAGAAGGGATTCTGCCCTAGGAGTCCCATTAAAAAGACTCCGACATACACTGAGGGGCATTATGTACACTATAACATGTTAAAAACCGTAATTGTGAGACCCCTGGTTAGATACTTCCCTCTTGTGCTTCGTCAGTTGTGCATATAGAGATCTTTCGTATATCCCACATATAACTTTTTTGTCAATACTTGAAATTATTACTCTTGTTTATGATTTTTGGCTGCCTTTTAGGATCTTCACTTGTTCAGCCATCTGCTTGGGAAGATCCCGTGCTGGAGTGGATTCGGTAAAGCCAAAGCTCAGACCGCACATGTTTAGTGTCTTTATCAATGACCAGGACGATGAAATGAAATGCACCCACTGAAAGTCTGCAGAGAGGAGTGAGTGACTGGTAAGTGCTGGGGCAGGATTGCTCAGCAGGGTACAAGAGACCTCAACAGGATAAATGGGCTGACCACAACCTCGAGTGCTGGGTTCAGTTCTGGGCCCCTCACTCCAAGACAGACACTGAGGGGCTGGAGCGTGTCCAGAGACGGGCAACGGAGCTGGGGAAGGGTCTGGAGCACAAGTGCTGTGAGGAGCGGCTGAGGGACATGGGGGGGGGTTGGCCTGGAGAAAAGGAGGCTGAGGGGAGACCTTCTCGCTCTCTGCAACTCCCTGAAAGGAGGTTGGAGCCAGGGGGGGTTGGTCTCTTCTCCCAAGGAACAGATGACAGGACAAGAGGAAACGGCCTCAGGTTGCGCCAGGGGAGGTTTAGGTTGGATCTTGGGAACCATTTCTTCCCCGAAAGGGCTGTCAGGCCCTGGCACAGGCTGCCCAGGGCAGTGGTGGAGTCCCCATCCCTGGGGGGATTGAAAAGCCGTGTAGATGTGGCGCTTGGGGACATGGGTTAGTGGTGGCCTTGGCAGTTCTGGGTTAACAGTTGGACTCGATGGTTGAACCCTTCCAACCTAAACGATTCTATGATTCTAAAACCATGGAAATACTGGAGAGAGCCCAGTTGAGACCAAGGTGCTCGGGAGGCTGGAGCACATGAGATACAAGAAAAGGCCAAGAGAACTTGGTTTTTTCGATCTTAAACAGAGATTGGCTAAGGAGAGATTATGCTGTCTTCAGCCATAAACTTCATACCGCAGTCAGCTGATTGCGCAGTACCAAAGTGGAGATAAAAATTCCTTCCTGATTCAGTTAATACTGTAAAGCCAATGGTATTAACTACCAAAGTTATGCATCAAATCGTAAAATTATCCAGCCATTTTAGAAATTTAGCTATACAGTTTGACTCCTTGACCTCCAGTTACTGAGAATTTCACAGATCGACTAAAAGATGTTGGAAGAATTACTTCATTTTAATTATCCATTTTCTTCATCATTGGGTTTTTAGATTATAAAAATTATGTAACAAATTTAACACCTACCATTGTCTCCTTCTTGATGCTAAATCCCACACGTTTTTTCTTCTGCAATGTTTAACCAAGTGGATGTCTGTCCTTGAAATCGATGATCAGATGATGGAAGTCATCGTGTTAAAAGGTAAAGGGCCAAAAGGCAAACAAATGTAACCCATAAGTATTAAATAATACGGGCAATCTTCAGGCAAGAGGAGCACGTTAAGAATATTGATATAGGTATTAAGGTTATTGCATTTACAGGGGGCTAAAAACATGAACATAGTTACGAGAAGCAGGAGACAACCAGCAGGTTTTACCCTAGCTTATCCTGTGTGTCGGTGGACGTGTCTGGTGCCGCAGCCTAAGTCTCTGATTGCTGAAAGGGAGATTTAAAAGTGTTATAAATGGTATAGTCATCGAAAGTCACCAGAGAAGACTCTTTAAAATCTGTTTATTGAAGTACAAGGCGAGGGGAGCTACCATGCAAAACAGCCATTTTCTTTGTAGAGTTCCGTAATTGCAATAACGGTTGGCTGTTACTACACTATTTTGCTCAAACAGGATCCCAAAGTGATTAGAGCATGGAGCTTTCAACCTGCTCTTAAGCACGTGATGGAGAACTCATTCAGGCTTCTCAGCAGAGGACACAAATCCCTTGTGGACAGAAGTTGTGGACAAGCACAAGGAGAAGGGGCAGAGGAGAAGTTTGGGGGTGGGATGAAGTTTGGGGAGGAAGGAGCAGTGCTAGGAGCACCAACTGATTCTGCAGGGAAGTTTCTTTCCTTTTTTCTCTGTGTCATCTGGAAATCTTGGCTTACCACTCAACAGCACCTGCCAAGGCTCAAGGGAAGGCCAAGTAGACAACCGGGCCATGGTCATTCTGCTTCCCCTGAGAGTCCAAAAATCTTCAAAATCACTGAAATCAGTGTTTATTCTTCGATGTCACTCAGCTGTGCATTGAATTCAAAGTGCTATTAGGAATTTTGTAGATACGATCTAGCATGCTTCTGGGCAGAACAAAGGACTATCCCCAATATAAGTAAAAAAAAAATCATTATCCCTTGGTGTTGCTTGTTTATCCTTTTCCCCTTATTTTCAAGCTAAATAAATTAATTTGTGAAACAAAACCAAAGAACCACAGACACCCTTCTCTCTTGGTAGCCTGCAAATATACCCACTTATATGCTATAGTTTTTAATACATGACATTTAAAGACAGGTAATATCGTAGTATACGTTACAGAGGAGAGTTAAGCGGCAATATACATTAGGCCTGAGGTAAATGCTGTTAAGAAGAAAGCCTAAAATGGACAACTAGGGAAATAATTACATAGCTTGGATGAAAGGTATTCGGACTAAATTAAGCCATTTTGATAATAACTCCTCTGAAATTGTTCAAAAAGATAAAATAAAGAACTAGCATTGTTCTTATGTTGAAAATGCTGTTTACATTTGCCAACGTGTTCTTTTGTATAAAATGAAGGCATTTAGTTGACTTAAATATTTATAGCCTAAAGAATGCTTTTCTGCATTTCTACTACACTAATTGCAAAGAGAACTGAAATAAGTAATATTTCAGGGTTTTTGAGTGTAAAAAAATAAAGCTAAAATTTATATATTTCTTATTTCTTTGAGCTTATTACTCAGAAAATCTGCTCTCAAGTTCTTTTTCTCATTGAAAAAAATCAGAAAGTAAATTCTAAAATAGTTGAGAAACGTTTTACAACATGAAGTTTTGTTCCAGTTTGCAGGGACAGCTTACAAGAAAGACTCAGAGGAGTCTTCCCCACAAAGGTGGTGCAACTGAAATTAATGTAAAATCAAACTAAAAAGACCTTTTTTTTTCATGCAGTGCATATTTAAGCTGTTAAATTAATTGGCGTAGTACATTTTGAGTAACAGGAATTTGCATGTTTTCAAAAGCTAACCTGAGAAATTCATGGTAAAAGTCTACTAAGACACAATAGACTGGTAGAAGGTAACAGTGAATCTGAGGGAAGTAGCTCGGGGTATTTCTGTCCTATTTCACTCTCCCTTAGAAGATGCTGCTGACCTTTGTCGGGCCGTAGAATAAGCTAAATGACTTATCTAGTACACTTGTGTTATATTTTTATTTCCCAGTAAGGAATTAGGATGGTTTTCGTAGGATATAGGGAGACAGAAATTCAAGTCCATCTTTTCAAAAGATCTGGAGTCAAAACCTGTGCTCCTACGTTCTTGTTGAGCGTATAATAACATGACAGAGGTCTTGTTGAGACTATAATAACGTGCTTTCATGAAAAATATCTGACTTTGGGGTCGGAGGATGAAAATAAATTCCCTGGCATCCAAACTGGCTGCCCTCTGGAATTGTCGTTTCTCCAGTTAGCTTTGTAAACGAGAAGGGTGACGGATGTTCTGTCAATAATGTCCCTGGGAAGTTGCGCAACCTGCGCGGGCCAAGGAGTGCGTTTGTACAGTTCTTGCACAATGGAGTCTGCTGAAAGTTTATCAGTCTGCACCTACCACAACTGAGGCATGAAAACTTGGACAAATCTGCGGGTCCGTGGGAATTTCCCTTCCCGCATTTAGCATACGCTGGGAACCGAACAACAGCGTCAGCATCGTACATTTCTCTGATTAATCATGCCATTTGCAGCGGGTATTGATTTTTTACTCTGTACAATTCTAAATTACAAAAGCACTAAGTAGCCTGGTGGGGAATGGAATCACGACGTAATGAAAGAACAACTCTGCAACTGTCACCGTGTCTTTCCTTTATTTTAACAAGGACAGATATATATGACTTTAGCAAGGCAGATATATCTGCGAGGAGAGACATAAGGTGTAAGAGATATAAGATATAAAAGATAAATGATAGATGAGCTATACATGCAGCGGACAGATGGATAAATCCATCGCTGTGTCAATACACAGCTAGAGATTTTAGGTTACCTTGGGAACATGAATATTAAATGTGATTTTAGTGTTTCCACTTAAAACTGTGAAAATGAACTTTTTTTTCCTATTCTAGTTGTATACTGAGAAGTGCTATTATTGCATCGAATTTTTACTTATTTTTATTTTGTTTTTATCAAGCAGCATGAGTAATGATATAGCCTTTCAATTTCTTATACACCTCAAGAGAAGTTTATATGTCACTACTGGTTCATATTCTTCATTTTACTGTAATTGGGAATGAATAAAAGTTTAATCCTTTCTTTTCAATTCAGCCAAAACCAATAGTAGAGTCCTCAGAGGAAAGTTCTTTGGAAAACAATTTGCAATTAAACAGAAACGGAAACAGGGAAGGTGATTAAAATGAGAAATAACAATAATAAAGTGTAATGACTCTAAAGAGACGAGACCAAAGAATCTCTGTGCAGGAAAAAATACATTGTAATGATGACAACTGGTTTGGGGGACTTGTTTTTTGTTTATTCTTTTTTTTTTTTTAATAAAAGGAGCAAACCTTCAGTCACTGTAAAGCTTCATTGACTTCAATACCAGCTAATATATGATAATTGGTCCTACATAGTAGCTAGCATTAACACAATCAAGAAACTCCTCAGATAAAGTATATGTAGGAGGAATGTTACAAGAAACTTCATCATTCTGACGTTCAAGTTCATTTACAGACAGCATTTTTTTTTCAGAGCTTGACAATTTTCATTCAGGAGGAAATGTTCTCTTCTGCTGTAAAAGATCTGTTTTGAGGTCTGGGTGAGTTTCTGTTTTTATTTGCAAGTTTGCCCACGTTAGGACACAGCTTGCCAAGCCGTGTTTCTCTGGAGTTAGATGGAAAGCCAAGAACTGTCTGTCCCGTCAAGTGCCTGTGCAAGCCTGGTGATGGCGAGGAATATTGAAAGGAACCCCAGAAAGCTCCACCCGTTTGAAGCCAGGATGCAGAAATATTAAAGTGGGGGTTCTCACTGAGGAGCTGCAATGGATGTGAAAGGAGAAGGAAGCTTTTCAGCAAACAGTAGCAAATGTCCATTTCTATCAAGATCTTAGTGGTCCTTACTCGACTCTTGCTAATATAACAATAACAATAACCATGTTTGACAAGACTTTTTGAATGCTTGGAGCTACGAGTTTGATGAGAAAAGCATGCACTGTGGGTTGAAATGTGGCACTGGGATCCTTCGGTCAGCTGTTGTGGCTAATGGAAGTTGTGAAAAGCAGAAGCTTGCTTAAAAGTAAATTCAGAAAACAGAGGGAGCAGCTTGGGGAGCAACGTGGCATCACACTGATGCATTACTCTGTTGACAGAAGGTCCTTTGTGCAGACTATGGAGCCATAGCTGAGGGCTCTGCGCAATCATGGGCTCAAATATACCAGGCACAGAAAGAAACAGCACGCTGGAACAGAAACGCCATGGTTTTTCTGTATGTAGTGGCCTCCGAGTACTCTTTATCTACAGCAGAAATGCATTTTTAGCGGCTAGGTCCACAAAGGCATTGATAAGATGTATCCGTCCTATGGAACTGAAGGGATCTAATATCAGAAGCTTAGCGTCCGTCTCATTGTTGTTCTAGCCCAGCCCCTGAACCCTGTGGTAGAACTACAGAGCTACAACATTAGCTGGACTCGGTACATAACGCGCCTGCTGGGTGCGATACTCGATTAACCGAACGCCCTAGTCTGTTGGTAAAGGAATGCTAAATAGGAACCCGTGCCCGCTTGTGTTTGTCATGGTATAGATATGTCATAAATTTTCTCTGTAGTATTGCATCCTCATAGATAAAATGAGAAGAAATACCTTGAAGGGAATAAGCCCATACAGCAGAGCCAGACGTTTGCCAGTAGGAAGTTGTATCCCGTGAAAATCAGGCAGAATGCATAAAGTGCTTTGAGCGGGGAGATGGTAGGAGAGAAGTTTCTACAAAGTTGTTTTTCTTGAGATTTTTCCGGAGACTGACAGAATCTTTTACTACCAGAAAGTGAGGTGGAAATAAGTAAAGAAAATTGTCCCAAAGTAAATGAACAAAAATAGATGAATTCCAGATACTGGCAGTACATTTTTGAATTATTGTGTTGAGGCTTTGAGAATCCACCGGTTAATTAACGCAGCCTAATGTCTGAATATTAAAACGCCTGATTTGATCCTTCTTTAGTCTCTCTGAGGTCCACTCGCTTCACAGTGAAAGTACGTGGGTGTAAATAACAGCAAAATTCGTCCCACCACAATGATTTAGGAGACGTACTGTGATGATCGTGCTTTACCTGGAGTTAGAGCAGGCACCGATAAGGACAAATGGTTTTGTTCTGGTCAGGAAGTAAACCAACATTTTCACAGTAAAAAATAAGGTGAAATGCTCCTTTGGCATCTTTCCAGAGAATGCTGAAGAGGAAAAACCTACACTATAGCCGACTTCAATCTAAATGGGATTTCTAGAACATCTCATTCACCAGTGAAAGCTTCTGTAGATAGTAACTTTATTAATGATGAGATTAATACGTCACATGTAGGCTATTAAAACTTACTCTGACAGATAAAGAAACACTAAGTACTGACCTTTAAATGCTAATTGTTTATATGTTAGTGCTCATCAACTGCTTAAATGTGGCTCACGCATACAAATCATAGAGCAACAATGTGCGTGCTTATTTGGAACATTATAAGAACCGATTTGCCACGGCTTCAAGTGATATTCAGCGTAACAGTCTGGGAATGTAGATTTGACATTAGAAGTATTACAAAATAATAAAGCAAAATTATAAAAGGACACCTTGATATATGTCCAAAGGTCACAGGTTTGAAGCCAAAGCTATCACAACGCGTAAAAAGACAAGTTGTTTGAAAGAAGATGTGGAAGGTGTCTAAAATACCTTCCCATGACCAAATGTAAACTGTAGAGGAGAGGGAATGGAAATGAGACAGGGCAGAAATGTCAATAATAGATTCAGAAGGTAGTTGCCTCGCTACTTTTGTTGTTGTTTTTAAGTCTTAAAAACCTTATCTTCATCTTTGTAAGCCTGCCATCTCCTATAAAAACTTATGAAGTTCTTAGGTTAAGTACTTTTCTCTGACGTTAATGAGTTTATTTCCTTCAAAGGAGAGGGACATATTGTGACTGTTATAAATCACATCTCCTTCCTAAAATGGAAAATTTGAAAGTCTATGGGGAATGCAGTTGACAGCAAGTGTCTGAGATGTAACCTACTAGTTTTCTCATGCAGAGGAGCACGATTGAGTATGATGCTTCTATAGTCATCTTTGTTGCCTGACTAAAGGCTGAGCACATTCAGCGCAAAGGCTTGCTGGGGAGCAGAAGACCAATGGTGGTTGGAGGAACCTTAGTGACCCACTCGGTGAACACTGGTTACTCCGAAAGCTATCAAAGGGGAAGGATTCACCCATTCTACCTTCCGGGACACAAACCCCGAGAGGAGTCAAGGGAGGAAACTCTCCCTCCCCAGAGTAACACACAATGGGGTGTTGCCTAATGGGGTCTGGTTCGCAGAGGAAAGAGAGATTGTGTAAAATTTATGGGACCTTTTTAGGGAGTTGGGGGAATACGCATTGGGATGCTTGGGGGAAGAAGCAGAGGGAAGGATCAAGCTGGATAAACTGGGAGCCTAATACCAGGTACAAGGGAATCTGTATTGCCCATGTGAATCCTAACGAGTTCGGACTAGTAGGAGGACAGGCCTGAGTGCTGGGGGTAGTGGATCTGTCATGAAAACTATTGTACGTTGAGGTTGTAGTGATGCGCTCAACATGTTGACCTGAAAAGGTGCAGGCCTGCGCTGGGAACATATCCCTTGGCTACAGGACAAAATTAGCTGACTAATTACAATGGAGGAGTCTGCAGGCAGCTCGCACCTGGCACCTGCATGACTTCGTCTTTTCTTGAAGCGAAACAGTGTGTTTTCACACAAACATCCCTTTCCTCAACAGTAGAGATTATGAATAGAGTAGCTTATTTCTAAGAGCCTTCCCTAAGAGCTCTGAAGCCCACGTCGCTGGTGATGCTCTCAGCAGCGGGGATCTGTGCGTCGTGCTGTGCTGAGAGGTCTGTCGATGCTGCACAGCTCAGCGTTCCCACCATCTAACGTTATCCGTGCTATCCCCTGTTTCCTTCTTATCTTACTTCCAATAAATGGAGTTTTAATCAATACTTGACAGCGCCTGAGTGCCTTTCTCGCTGGGATCCATACCAAACACTTCCACCACTGCATTACACTAACTCAGAACATTTTACTTTTCTCTTGATAAATTTAAATATTCCAGAGAATGATGTGGTTTATAAATCAGAAGGTATGGGAAACTAAACTCACTCTGCTCACTATGCAATGCCCTTTCTAAATAAGAAAGCTCAGCAGATCCAGCACCCTCTACCCTCTTTATTTCTAGTCTACACCGCTCTTGCTAATAACATTTTTCAGTGGATGCCATGCTGGGATTTTTTTGCAAGTGTGAAATGTATCCCTGCGCCTGATGGATGCCATAGCTGAAGTGCTGGAAACAGCTGGAAGAGCTCTGTAAGCTACCTGCAGAAAAAAGAATGGCAAGCTCAAGAGGATGACAACTCGGGAAATCACTTCAGCTGGAGAACAAACTGTCTTCATGGGCTAGAAACTGAAACCTGTTCACTCTACCAGCTTCACATGGTATGTTCAGAAGATGTGAAAATACAATAAGGGTTAGAAAATACTGGTATAAATTATTTCCCTGTCCTTGTCCACCCATCTTCCTCTAGTGCACCAGCACTTGCGTATCTACGCGCTTTATTTCACAGCACGCCACAACTTTCAGAGTCCTTTATTCTTCAGTTATGTTCTGAAATTAAAATATTTAACCTTCTTTTGAAAGTATTTTTAATTGCATTTTAGACACAGTTCTGTGAGGCCTTGCATTCAGACAGCTCTCTTTACTGGGTCTTCACTGGTCTACATGAACAACGGAATTGGAAAGTCGGGTTAAAGTCTTCACCATTTAGGTGAGAACAGGCAGTATTTTAAAAATTGCTTTGTTGAAAACCACTTTATTTTACAAATGTTACCTATAGTGCCTCTTCTATTGCATAGCATATATATTTTTTTTTTAATATACACATAGTTATATACACATTATAAACATAAAGAGCCTATGTCAGGTTTCTTCTCCCTCAATTTATCAAGGACATTGAAAAGCAAGAAGAAAAGGAGTGAAAAAACCCTCTGTAACTCACTCTGCAATGAAAACCCTTGAGTTCACCACCGCTGCTGACCTATGTCAGCCGATCCAGGGACCGGTGCTTCCCTGCTGCTCAAGGGGGAAGATAAATCTTTCAAAGTACACAATAAACATTTCACAATATCACCAGCACTAGGATATGTTACTGCAATCTTTGCAGACATGACTGAATTCAGCACTTTATAGGCTTTGTCTACGGTGCATCCATCGGGTTTCGTAAATTAGACTTGGATTTCCATCTGCTCAGTATAGAATCACGTCGCTGTGTACTAGGAGGCTTCTGAGTGCAAATCAAAGCCATTTGATGCATGTGTTTTTCATAACATTCATAAAAATCAGACAAATAAGCAGAAACCCCAAAATTTCTTGTATTTGGTAACAATCTACCCACCTAAAATACGTAAATATGCTTTATATGAAGAAGAAAGTTTAAACCAAAAGTACTGGAGAGGCTCTTCAGGATATACAGAATATTCCCTTCGAAGATGAAGATCTTTCTTTGAATTTCTTTAGGCAGATGAAAGACTAAAACCACAGGTCTCCTGTACCCTGGGAAAATCCTATTCCTCTTACCCTGTGGGAACCGGCAGTGACGGATTCTTTTCTGGCGGATTTCCTGAGTGCAGTCTCTCTTTCTCGCTGAAATTCAGTGAATTTTGTATAAAATAGCAGCGTGTGGGAGGGGCTGATGGATAGACTTATTTTGCTGCATGAATTAAAGCAACAGCCCTAGGCAGAGGTAGGTACTCCACCCTTAGTCAAAGTGAAACTTCCTTGGGGGCTAAAAGAGAGCTCTAATTTTAAAATATATTTTTCCATCTTTTTTTAACAGTAAATAATTGTCAGCTCTTTTCTTTTGTTTGCCTCATCTTCCTCTTCCACATCTACATTTTCAAATTTTTGGAAGGAAAAACACTGAATCCATGTGTATACGGACATGGTGTGGTTTCTGATTTTTACGAACAGTCCCATTCTGCATAACAAGATTCATGTTGTTAGAATGCCAAAAAAAATGGTACCAAGCAGCTCTTCTGCGCATGTTCTTTTAGCGCTCCTGGTATCAAACACTACCATTTGTTTTCTGGAATTGTAACCCAATTGTAGAAATGTGCCTCAGGGCCTAGCAAAAATGTGATTATTTTTGTGCTATTTACAATCTCTCAAGTCATTAGGTTACAAAATTGCAAACAAGGGGAACACAGTATTTTAACATACTATTAAAACCATTTTTTTTAAGTTTTGGACTAAAAAAATAGCCTAACATTAAATAAAATCTTAACATTATGTTCACTTTTTAAACTTGGCTCGGGGAGATGTAGGGAGGCAGGTGCGCTGCCAAAAAGCTTCCATTGTTTCTTCTCAATGTGCATTCTATAAGATATCAAGTTATCTACAAGATATCAAACCTATCAAGTTTTATTTTAAAAAATAAATTTGATACTTAAACCAGACATGGCATCTCAAAAGGGACATTTATCCTCAGGGAGTCACCTATAGGACACTCAGTACTTTGTCCGCAGCACCAGTTCAGCTGTTTAAGTCGCAAACCGACGGCAAAACCCACTTTATGAGGGTGTCAGCAGACAGCGTGTGCCCCATTTGCCAAAATCCATATGTATTTAAAAGTGTTTCATTCATAGTTTCCCCTCTATTCTTATTCTAAGAACTTTAAGGTCAGCAGGCAATATATTTTTTTTCCATGTTGTTCAGGTAAAGATGTTGCTAGCTTTAAAAATAGATAGGTTTATTTTCCCCTCTTTATAAAGTTCTAAGATATTGTAGTATTTGCATCACTTTGTCTTGTTCTGTTGGTTTCATTTATCTAAATAGCAACGCAACAGAAGGACGGAACAGATAACTTGGAGAAAAATAATGAAGATAAAATGGAGAGAAAGAGATTATACACATCAATAGATTGTTGGGTTTTTTCTTTCATCCTTCCTAAAATTATTCAGCCATGCTAAATTGCCAAGTCACACATTAATGGGAAATATGACATAAATGTGCCTACCATGTGCCTTGTTTTTCTAATAACAGAAATGAACAATTGGGAGGCTGGAACAAAACACTCTATTGTCAGCGAAGAACAATATAGCAAAAGCGAAAAAATCAAAACATTTTCTCCGTTTAAGCCCGCACAAGGAAAGAGTAGCCAGAGCTTTTCTGTGAGCAAGTCGCGCTTCTGTACCTTCACCGTTGCTTTTGATGTTACGGGAGGTCATTCATTGCCGAAGCATCTTTCCATCTTCCAAAGGAAAGCCAAATACTTACACACCTAATAACGGTTTTAATCATTACCCATTCACTCGAAGAAAATTAGTATCAGGAGAAAAGACCGAATTCTTTCTTTATCTCCAGGAAAAGAAGAGAGAACGACCCCGCGCTAATTAGATTCCTGATGGCACTCACAGTATTGATTGCTGAACATCAGCCAACTTGAGGGCACGCCGCTGGGCTCCCCAACCCGGGCAGCTTGCTGTAAAAGATTCAAATACGGCTCTGAGGCTCTTGAAATTTGGAAAATTCAAAGCCGAATCTATACCGTTTGAAGCGGGGAAGAGGGCTAAGAAAAAGCGCCGCTTGCCAAGCTCAACCGCTCCTGCGGGACAGACAAAGCCTTGGTCTGGCAGGTCCACGCGGGGAAACAGCACCCGTGGATGGGGGTTAAGGCCACCTTCTGCCCTGCGCCGAAGCGTGGAACAGGCCTTTGGTTCTGAGGAGGCGTCTGCTCGCAGGCACAGGCTCCCCGTTTCGGGCACACCAGGCAACGCAATGTTGCTGCTCCTAGAGGAACACACAATTGTTGATTCCTGTTTTGCCATGCCACTCCGGTTTTGGACAGAAACTGTTTCTTTAATATTTGGGATATTAGCCCAGGTACAGTTATTATTCACAAATAATTTAATAATTTTAAAAAAAGGTTGCATAAATGCTACAATAACTTTATTTGCTGTCTCATTTTACTGTTATTGTTAGAAGTCTGAAAACTTCGCTTGATTAAATAATTTCTTTTAAGGGATCCTTATTTTCTAAAGCTTTATGAGAAGTGTCAGATTCCGTGATATCGCTGACATTGCCGCGTCTTTGCTTGCAATTTGTTTTGCATTTGAATACAGGTGTTACTGCAGAGACATTTTTAGGGGATAATTTCATAATTCTCCATGAAAACTAATAAGTACACTGTTAACGGTGCTTCACTAGTGACATTTAACAAAAGCCCATGGCTTTACGTTCCTGCCTGTACCAAGCACGGGGAAGTACAGCGTGCTGGTCTCCATCCCAGCGTGGGTATTTCGACAGGGCGCGGCGAGTAAAGCAGGTACCATCTCTTACACACCCTCGGTACAGAACGCGGATGAAGAAATGGAATAATTAATCCTAAAGTGAACGTGAAGTGAAGCTTAAAGGTCAGCTGAGCTGATATAGGCATGTTTTGCAGCATAACAATTTTGGAAATGGTATTGAACTTCTGCAGGTTACGCGCTGCTGGAAATGCCAAGCGTCTGCTTGGTGCTGAGCTTCAGCTTTGGTTTTTGAAGGTACATGGATTAAGATCAGCCATGCATGGAAAGGAACAGTAAAGAATAATTTTGTGGGGGAAAAAAACCTGAATTTTTAAGTTCTTGTTGTAGAGGACTTAATCATTTGTGCCACTGCTAATAGTAAATTAAGTCTTTAAATGTCAGACCATTGTTCTGCATCTTTCTCGGAGCAGAACCGAGGAAAACCTCTTGTTACTTGCAGTCTGGCATTCGCCCGCTAGGAAGGGAGGGACCCAACAACCCAGATTTCCTTGCTGCCGATCTGGAAAAGATGCAAAGCTGCACGCTTGCAAACCTCGCTCCTCGGGGACGGCTGCGGCATTCCACCCCGCTTGATCTCAGAGGCTTCAGTTTCCGCAAAACGAGGAGCCAAAACTGATTTGACCACAAAGTTTAAAACATTGGCACTGGAAAAGTAATTTGTCCAGGTTAGCAATGAAGTACATTAACTAGGCAAAGCAGAAATGCTTGAAAACCTGAAAATAAACAGTCTTACTGTTTTCACGGATGTCGATATAGTGCATTGTATCAACAATAAATTCCCTGATAACAAAAACCAGAGAATAATTAGCATTCTCATAATGACTACAACTGTCATTTAAAAATACTTATGTTATAAAATATTAATGCCTCAAAATTATGAGATGTGAAACTAAACGCAAAAATCAGACAGAAGGAAACATGAATTTTAAATACGCACTGCATCTAACAGTAGATTAAAGTATTACAGCAAGTCATTTTTTCCTATTATATTCCTATACTATTCTCTAAACAGCAGAACCTCCTGAGGAAATGTGACGGTTTTGACAGAACACATTTGGCAAATAGAGGCAGGGATTCTAATACAAATACACAGCATTCTAGTTTTATTCTCGTCAAATAAAAATATGTGACATTTTGATTTGAAAATTATAACTTTGTTTATATAATTCATTTTTTATATTTTTTAATATAATTCATAATTTCCTGTTAAATAAGCAAAATCAACCCAGGAATTGAATATTTTGATTTTCTCAAAAGAGAATGCCATTTCTTTAGAATATTTTTTTAGCTGTTGAAAGCACATATTTATGTAGAGATTTTGTAGGTCTTCCTAGTTTTCCTTTGGACCAAAACTCTTCATTGATACATCAGAATTACACCACTTAAGTTCCAAATTTCAGCATGTTCAAATATCACCCTAGAGGGTTCCAAGGCTGAAGCCAAAGGTTTCATACTTGAACCGCCTAATGACTTTGCATTCAGGCTTTGGTAACCCCACCATTAGAAACACTACTTACATTAAGTAAAAAATAAATAAATAAATAAATAAAAAAGCTTAGTTCAACGTTTTCAGTTGATTCACGTCATTTTTTACACGACTTGTTAAACACTTTTACTCACTCTTTGGGGCAGCAGCTGTTCTGCGAGTGAGACAGAGAGCTTGTTTGGGAATTTCTGCAGCCTAGTGCAGTTCAAATAAAAATCTAGTAGAGTCGTCATGTAATTTAATTGTATTCATCATGTCAATGAGTTAGTATTCTAATAAACCTAATCAGTTCCCCCTTCTAATAAACCTAATCAGTTCCCCCTTCTAATAAACCTAATCAGTTCCCCCTTCCTTCCTGCAATCAGGTCTATCAGTGTGGTCTTCCTCCCACCACAGAGGACGTTGTCCCAATTAATCAGACCACTCCAGCTTCTCCTCACTCCATTTAAACCTTCTGCCGAACGCCGCCTACGCCGTGTCGCAAGATTTATTGCCGCGAATAGACGCATTACTTCAGCTCGCTGCTATTGAACTCCAACCTGGTTTCATGTTAATACATCCACTTAAGCACAGGGCCACGGCGATTCGGCGCCCGTAATGGTGTGGGTTGGTTACGGTTTACGGCTGCAGTGTGTGTGTTTTGGCAACGCTCGCTACATTTACGTACTAAGAGTTAAACAGGACTCATTTCTCCTCCGCAGGTGACAACACTTCTAAGCATTACTTTCTCATTCATTACAATCTGCTTTACCAAAGCTCCCGTTGCAGCAGCAAACATTCACAGTTTTGTATCTGTCATTTGTCACCAGGACAATTTCAGTTTTCTCATTCACTGAGCACACAAGGTGGAAAGGGTCACTCTTGCAAGTTAGAACCCCACTGCTCACCCCACTACCCTTTGCAGAATCACAGAACAGTGGGGGTTGGCAGGGCCCTCTGGAGCCCACCCAGCCCAGCCCCTGCCAGAGCAGGGTCACCCAGCGCAGGCTGCACAGGGCCGCGTCCAGGCGGGTTGGAATCTCTCCAGAGAAGGAGACTCCACACCCTCCCTGGGCAGCCTGTGCCAGGGCTCGGGCACCTCACAGCGAAGAAGTTTCTCCTCCTGTTCAGGCGGAACTTCCCGTGTTCCAGTTTGTGCCCGTTGCCCCTTGTCCTGGCGCTGGGCACCACTGAGAAGAGTCTGGCCCCGTCCTCTTGACACCCGCCCTGGAGATATTGATAAGCGTTGGTGAGGTCCCCTCTCAGCCTCCTCCTCCTCAGGCTGAACAGCCCCAGCTCCCTCAGCCTTTCCCCACAGGAGAGATGCTCCAGGCCCTCAGCATCTCTGTACCCTCCACTGGGCTCTCTCCAGTAGCTCCTCGTCCCTCTTGAACTGGGGAGCCCAGAACTGGACACAGGACTCCAGATGGGGCCTTAGTTTTATTAGAAGTCATACTCATCATACTGACTTTTGTACTGGTGTGAAATGATGTGTCATCATACGGCGTCACACAGACAACAACAGAAACGAGAATAATCTGAGGAACAATCTGTGACTGCAACTAAAGCCCTGTATCTCTCTGAGGATTATGATATTTCCCTCAATGTGGCCCAAAAGTGTCAGTGGACTTTCTGAAGTTACAATCAACAGAGCCGTGTAGCTGTATTCCTACAACAGCTATAGATATTATTCAACTACAGTCTAAAAATGTAAGATATAACATCAGAAAGTCATTAATTGAATTTCATAAAATCTTACTGCATTTAGCTTCATCCTTCTGGGGACCAGCAAATATCACATTAATACACAGACAACGACGAGGAGTAAAAGCAAGGTGCTCCCAGTCAACATACTTTTTGAGAAGGATGAATTTTTTTAAGAGGTGAAGAATGCTTCAGGAAGTGCGAACATTAAACTGATTACAAACTGTAAATTAGTAAAATCATTACTCTGTCTTCACAGAACTAATTGATATTAACATTGCAGCACTGTGACTCATCTGACCATGTTTCAGGAATAGGATCCATATCTAGAGGGTTGGTGTGTTTGTTTGTTTGTTTGTTTTGGTTGGTTGTTTTTTAGCATAGAAATGGGCTTAAAAGAACTGTTCTACACACCATGTTTAGAAAATGTAATCTGCTTTGTACTTATTGACTCTCTTTCCTGGAGGTATCACAGTTGCTCCCTGGGATATAAAAATATAAGTGTAGAATCACAGAATCAGAGAATTGTTCTGGTTGGAAGAGACCTTTAAGATCATCGAGTCCAACCATTAACCCAGCACTGCCAAGTCCCCCACTAAATCATATCCCTTAGGGCCTCATCTAAACATTTTTTGAATACCTCCAGGGATGGGGACTCCACCACCTCCCTGGGCAGCCTGTTCCAATGCCCGACAACCCTTTCAGTGAAGAAATTTTTACGAATGTCCAATCTGAACCTCCCCTGGCACAGCTTGAGGCCATTTCCTCTTGTCCTGTCGTCTGTTCCTTGGGAGAAGAGTCTGACCCCCATCTCTCTACAACCTCCTTTCAGGTAGTTGTAGAGAGTGATAAGGTCTCCCCTCAGCCTCCTTTTCTCCAGGCCAACCCCCCCCAGGTCCCTCAGCCGCTCCTCACAGCACTTGTGCTCCAGACCCTTCACCAGCCTCGTTGCCCGTCTCTGGACACGCTCCAGCACTTCTATGTCCTTCTTGTAATGAGGGGGTGTATTCATGGTGTTGGTATGATGCAGATGTCCCCACGTGTACTAGGCAAGCATACTGCTGGAGGGATCAACAAGCACACGATGGAAACTGGCTGTGCATCCGTGAACTTGGTCTCGAGATAGGAAGGGCATGCAGCACAGCATGAGACCCTCAGACTCTTCAGTGAGCGGTCACGCTCCTCACCTTGGCAGAAGATGGGATGTCATTGTGCATTGGGTGTGCGTGGCAAGGTTTTGGTAATGGGGGGCTACAGGGGCGGCTTCCATGAGAAGCTGCCAGAAGCTTCCCCCATGTTCCACAGAGCCAACGCCAGCGGCTCCAAGACGGACCCGCCGCTGGCCGCGGCTGAGCCCATCGGCGATGGTGGCAGCGCCTCGGGGGTAACAGAGCTAAGAAGGGGGGAAAAAACCTGCTGGGGGAAAACAGCAGCAGAGAGAGGAGTGAGATGTGAGCACAACAGCCCTGCAGACCCCAAGGCCAGAGGAGAAGGAGGAGGAGGTGCTCCAGGCGCCGGAGCAGAGATTCCCCGGCCGCAGCCCCATTCCCTGTCCCCCTGCGCTGCTCGGGGGGAGGAGGGAGAGAAATTGGGAGTGAAGAAAGGAAGAAGGGAGGGGTGGGGGGAAGGTATTTTTAAGATTTGGGTTTATTTCTCATTATCCTACTCTGATTTAATTGGAAATAAATTAAATTAATTTTTCCCAAGTCGAGCCTGCTTTGCCCGTGACGGTGACTGCTGAGTGACCTCCCCGTCCTTATCTCGCCCCACGAGCCTTTCGCTGTATTTCCTCTCCCCTGCCCAGCTGAGGAGGGGAGCGACAGAGCGTCTGGGTGGGCACCGGGCCTCCAGCCAGGGCCAACCCGCCACACGTTGACCTAGACTTCTCATACCTGTATGCAGACAAATAATCAAACAAGTGTTCTTTACCCAGCTGTAAAACTCCTGGTGCCTCTGTCTCCCACATGCGTGACACCTCGAGTAGCTTGGAAGGGTGCTGCTCCTGGGAACCTCTCTCCATCAGGCTCGTCGCAGAGCCCGGTGCCCACTGCTGTGGCCCTGCTGAGACGGAAGTTTTGCTGGGACAGAAGGTCCCAGACCACACAGTGCCCCCTCCCGGGGCAACCACCGCGGGGGGGCACAAAATCGGTCCTTGCTCTGTATTTAGCCATGCCTTCACCTCCCATCATCGTCTGCCTCCCGTTCCTTATTGAAGGTCCGGGGAGGATTTCCAACCTTATCATCCGGTCTATAGTTTCTTTCAGTTCTCTTCTCAGATCTGGATGTCGTGCTTGATACAGCATCACATTAATTTTTTTTACCCTTTGATAATTTTTATATCCTTTGCCAAACAGGTGTATGTGCACACACGCACGCACGCGATATCAGCAATTCATGGCTTTTCATCCAGTGTCATTTTCTACAACAATTTGCAGGGTGGATATAGAGGAAGATTTACTGACTGTCAAACGCTGCATGTATAACAACCCTTCTCTGAAATAAAGATGTTATTCTTGCAATTTTGATGAAAACATAATGCATAATAATAACAACAACAACAACAACAATAACTCAGGTACATTACAATAATAATCTCATTAAAAATCTAATACTTTATATGGAAAATAAAATGAAGGAAAAATAATACCAATGCTATCAATAGATTGTATCTTGACCCGTTTTGGTGCAGACACCTGACTTTTACATGACTATTACAGGAAAATTACAAGTTTTATTTCCAAGCTGGCTTGTACACCATCTTCCTTTTGTGAGCAGCAATGCAAAGTTCCAAAGAAACGTTGTTCTAATCATGAGCACTTAATAATGTAGCCTCAATATTTGACATTATTTACAGAAAACCCCACTGTATGCCATATTCAGCCCTGCATGGTTTTACGGCTGCATGGCTTTCAGTAACTAGAAAAAATAAGGTAAAAGGAAAAGTAAATTGTAATTATATCTTGCCATATGGCCCTTATTTAAGGAAGAAGAGTTTCTTACTACATTTTTAATTCAAAATGAGCTATCCTTTGCTAATACAGCAACAACAACAACATCTTGAAGAAAACATGTCCTCCTAAAATTCAGGTGGGTCACTTCTGTCTTGGACATCCATTAATAATTACCTTGATAAGCCAGCGATGATTAATGGACTTCAGGTGCTCAGACAGGACACAGCGAAAACATTTGAGGCATGTCTGAGCTTCTCAGAAAGAGAGGAGAAGTTGCTCTGAAACTGAATTACACAAGGTTAGAGTTGCGGTGAAGAGTACGCCTGTAGAACCTGGGACAGACTTGTGCCTTTTCGGCAGTCTCCTCTCCACGTAGAGCCGCCTGATTTTGCCTGCTTGGGCTTCAGCCTGTGCTATTTCTTTTCTACCCCAGCACTGAAAGAAAGAGATTTCCTGAAAGCTTTGACCGTAATATGGCCAGTGTCCTTCGCAACTCAGCAGCCAAATTAACGGCTTTGTAGCAGAATAGTAAGAGGAGAGAAGGAATAAAATTTTGTGAAAGGCAGCACGGTCGATCCTTGGACAACATGAGCTAATTACCTGTGCGGAAGAGAAAAAAGAGAGAAGAAATACAGCTAAGTCACTTTTTTTGCATTTTCTCTGCACAGCCTACCGCAGCAAAGGGAAAGTTTGCTGTGGCTCAGTGGGCTCTGGTATAGCGGTTTGAACTGCAAGCACCTCTCACACACGGGTAGCGTGAGTCATTTGCAATAAAGCGCTCTTTAATTCAGTCTCCAGAGCAAAAGATGAGTGAGTTTTCGTAACATGGTTATGGTTATGGCGGTATAAAACCTTATTGCATATTATTTTCATTTTGCATCTACTTGAGGTCAGCCTAATATTCCCCATCTGGAAAATAATTACCTCCCACCGTTTTCCCGTTAGGGACAAAGCCATCTTGAGTTACTATCCCAACATAAACGCACACCTATTGATTGCATGAAAAGCGTATGGGAGCATATTTTACCCGTCTGCGGGTTGATAGCTTCTTTCCACAAGACTTTCCTCCTCCTTAGAAGCAGAAAGATCGGAGGCTGCCCCACCGTGTCCTTGGAAGCCTTGCCCGTGTCCCTTCCCGCTTTCTTGGCTCACCACTTCGGCCTCCCCGCTCTCGGCAGAGCCCCTCTCAGGCTGGCGGCGGAGGCACCCGCCTCGCACGCGGGCACACACAGCGTCTGGCCAGCCTTTTACCCCCAGATCTCGGTTTTTTCTGAAATCGGAACCGAACGCAACAGCCACCTTCTCCTACAGCCCAGCTCTCCCTCCCCTTGTCGGCTCAGCGCTGGGCGCCTCAGCAGGGTTAATTCCAGACTTGCGACGGTGCGTGCTCGGCATCCCGCATGCAGGTAGAAAAAGAAATTTGTGTCTGTTCTACTTCCAAAGAAATGTCTGGAATATAAAAACCACCTTAATCTTGTGACTGCCATACAGACAACAGGTAATTATTTCAATTTCCTGCTGTAGATTTCTGTTCAGATCAGCCTAGCTGAAAGCTGAAAAAGAGAAACATTTAAACGAGCAGACTTTTCTGTTTATGCAATTCGTGTAACAAGTAGATCTTTTAAAAGGAAGACTAAGGTATTATTTTTCCTACGTAGGTAAGATTTATCTCTCCCCCCCAATATTCCGTTCTTTTATTCTCTCAAGAAAATACGTGATTTTTGCTGCTTGAGTTTCTTTGCTTATATTTGTAAGCGGGCCCATGCAAACCTCATGGAGTTCAACAAGGCCAAGTGCAAGGTCCTGCACCTACGTTGGAGCAACCCCCGGTATCAACACAGGCTGGGGGATGTAGGGATGGAGAGCAGCCCTGCCCAGAAGGACTTGGGGGTGCTGAGGGATGAAAAGCTGGACATGAGCCAGCAATGTGCAGTGGCAGCCCAGAAAGCCACCCGTGCCCTGGGCTGCATCCCCAGCAGCGTGGCCAGCAGGGCGAGGGAGGGGATTCTGCCCCTCTGCTCCGCTCTGGGGAGACCCCCCTGCAGTGCTGCCTCCAGCTCTGGGCCCCAGCACAAGAAAGACATGGACCTGCTGGAGCGGGGCCAGAGGAGGCCACGGAGATGATCCGAGGGCTGAAGCCCCTCTGCTATGGAGACAGGCTGAGAGAGTTGGGGCAGTTCAGCCTGGAGAAGAGAAGGCTGCAAGGTGACCATATCGAGGCCTTTCAGTACATAAAGAGGACTTATAAGAAAGACAGAAGACTTTTTAGCAGGGCCTGTTGTGACAGGACAAGGGGCAAGGGTTTTAAATGGAAAGAGAGTAGATTTGGATTGAACATAGGGAAGAAATTGTTTCCGACGAGGGTGGTGAGGCCCTGGCACAGGTTGCCCAGAGAAGCTGTGGCTGCCCCATCCCTGGGAGTGTCCAAGGTCAGGCTGGACGGGGCTTTGAGCAACCTGATCTAGTGGAAGGTGTCCCTGCCCATGGCAGGGGGTTGGATTAGATGACCTTTAAAGGTCCCTTCCAGGCCAAACTGTTCTATGTTTCTATGTAATCTAACCACTTAATCATTTATAATCAAGAAATATTTTATTGACAACTTCCTGACATCTTGACCATTTTCTATCACCTAACTATTTTTCTAACTCTATTGCTTGTGGCTTTACTATAATCTTAAAAAATAAAAATTGACCTGAGTTGCATTTTTTTTTCTTGTGAAGTGTTTGGTTTTGCATATAATTTCAGCCATGTTTAAGAAAATACTCTTCGCACCAGTAATACCGTGTTTCCAAGTATTCAGCCTGATTTTTGTTTTCAATGCTCAGAAAAGCATCTACCCATATAAAATTGTCTTGATATTTACTGCATAAGGAATGTCAGAAAAAAAAATTCAATAACAATATTATTCAATAAAATGAATGACATTTCTGGGAAGAAAAATAGAAAGCTCAGAGTTAATTTTTTTTTTAAAAAAAAAGAATATCAAGCTAAAGTTTTCCTTCACCCCACTGTAAACCCGACAGTCATGATATAACAAAAACTGGGGCTTCATAACTGGTGTTTAGTTGATCAGTCATATATTAATATTAGGCCGTATAGAAACGATTGTGTTGATTGACAAAATCTTTTGTGGAAGACTGGAAAATTTTGTATTTCTGCCAGATATAGCTCATTTTCCCGACATATCTTCCTTTTCCTGACAGTTTCCTGATGGGATCCAGGATAGCCTGGAGATGTGGCTGTATTTTTTGCTGGTTTGTGTTGAGCTTTCAAATGGTATGTCTTGTATGGTGGCCTGTTAGAGCATGATGAAGTCATTCTATTCTACGTTCTAGACTAGAATGACTGTTCTAGTCATTCACTTTCTACAGAATTCCAGCACCAATTAGGCAGGTTTTTATGGGTTTTTGAAAGCAGAAATGGAAAAGTGGCAAGGTGACGATAGTAAGTGTGATGCTGGTATGATAGCGAGAAGATACCTATCGATGCAGTTTATCTATAAGCCATAGTTCTGAGCCGTGATACTGGTTGAGGATAATGTCAATAAAGTTACTTGATGCAATAAAGTTGAAAGCATCAAAAGAATGGCTTCGTTCCTCGTATGAACTGCTTAGATGTACAGCAGAAATTGTGTTTAGAACATGGACTGATCAGAGCAACTTGATTCGCCACTTAGAGCAGATACTCCCTGAAAGGAGGTTGGAGCCAGGGGGGGTCGGTCTCTTCTCCCAAGGAACAGGCGACAGGACGAGAGGAACCGGCCTCAGGTTGCGCCAGGGGAGGTTTAGGTTGGCTATTGGGAACCATTTCTTCCCCGAAAGGGCTGTCAGGCCCTGGCACAGGCTGCCCAGGGCAGTGGTGGAGTCCCCGTCCCTGGAGGGACTGAAAAGCCGTGTAGATGTGGCGCTTGAGGACATGGGTTAGTGGTGGCCTTGGCAGTGCTGGGTTAATGGTTGGACTCGATGATCTTAAAGGTCTCTTCCAACCTAAACGATTCTATGATTCCATGCTGCTGCGCTCCTGCCTGTGAGAAGCAGTTCAGTAGCAGCCACGTACTGGTTTTCTCTTTCTGACTGCGGGAAATGTTAAACAAAGAATCTATTTATGCCATAATCAACAGTAGCAACCTTCTTAAATATTCTTAGTCTTTTTTATTATTGTTTATTTGCATTTTTTCATTCCTAAATTTGTGATCGCCTTCACAGTGTGTGTGCTTTTAGCCATGATCTGCATGGACATACTGTCTAGATAGAGTATACCTTTTTTTTCTCTTTACTTTTGTATAGGAATTTGTTTGCTTTTCAGTGGCTAACATTTACCTAATGCGTTTTGTCAAGAAACACAATAAATCGCATGATTTTCATAGCATTGATAGTGTTTCATAACATTCCATAGCAGAGTATACTCGGTGAAGTAAGACCCGGATTACAGGGGTCATCTGTAAATGCTTCCCCTATCGTGGTTAGTTAGAAATATATGTGCTGAAGGGAAGTGCAGGAGAAACCTTTTTTGATCAGAAAACCTACTTCTGGTGTCAGACAGTAAAAATGATGTTGATCATAAAGATTAAGTAAGAAGGACTTCCAGTGCCAAGTATCAGGGTTAAATCTTTCCTGTAGATATGGATCGCTTTTAGAATCAGTAAGAAATCATAAATACTTATCATGGTTTACAGGGTACTTGAGAAGCTTCCCTACATACCTAAAACAGAATATGGGAACGACATTGGAAAGATTGCTGTGAACTTATTTTATGCAAATGGTTGTAAGTGAAGAGTATTTGAATTTATTCCAAACTGGAAATTCGTAGGACTTTTTCTGAATTGCTGTTACCTTGGAAGACTTGTTTTTCCTTCATCAGAAGGAACAAGCCAAAAACTATTGAGCAATAAACAGATGTAGTGAAATATCTGTGTGGTTCCTCAAGAGCCTGGCTGAAATTATGAAATGATCTGCTACGGAGCTAAATGTGTGTCTTCCCCCAAAACACCGAGTTTCACGAGTTTATTGCACATCATTGTCAGGAGAGTGACAGCCCCAGTTTTACTTAGACCTCCAGAGGCATTTCGTACTTGGCATTATCAACGTGCACTCATCTCATGAGTCCCACTCTATTGTGTCATTCGAGGTTAACCAAACTCATATTAACAAGTTTTTCTAAGAACAAAGAAGGTATCGACCAGCAGGAGAGAGTTTGTTTGGAGAAACCCCTGGAGACGAGAGGGTAAGGGGCCAGCACCTTTCTGTTTTAACAGAAACTACCGATTGAACCTAGTTCAGCATTCTACTGCTCCAATTTATGTCACCAGAATGATGCCAAACTCTACGCTAGTGATGCAGCAAGCCTCTTTCGTCATATTCTGTGGCTTAACTTAACATATTGACATGCACATTTTATACAAGAACACTGAGAGAATCAATATTTCTGTAATAAGTTTGATGCCTCCATGTTTGAAGAAACTTGCCCAGAGATGTTCTGAAGAGTAATAATTTTGATCTATAACAAAGCTGATAAAATAGCAATTTATTTCAATTTCTCTTACTGAAATGATCAAATGAGCAAATTACAAGTAACCATTTGTTTTGAATTTAAGTGTCGTCAGTGCAAATACTGAAAGGAACATCCTCTATTTGTTCTAAATCCAGTCTCTTACTAACAGCAGTCAACTCGCTAAATCCATTGACCACGTATCAGACTCCTATTGGTTTGACTGTTCCTTGTAGATTTTTAACTCCTTGATTTTACCAGACCTTGACATTTCCTACTGTAAAATACAGGTAAGACAGAAGCAATGGCTGTGTAGTGCAAAAAAAAAAAACAAAACCAAAACAAGTTAAAATATTATCTAGCAAAATTGGAATAGTTCCGCTGCTTTCCGGTGAGACACATTGGGTTTTGAGTCCGCTGCAGTACATCCAAACTAACCCTAATTTTTTACTGTAGGGTTTGAAAGTGACTTCCCTACAGGATGAGCAACTTCCATCCTAGATCTGTCGCATTAACTCTTTCACAGCTAGACTCACTTTCTCCTAGAGCCTTTTTTTTATTATACATAATTGTTTATTTATTTGCATAGATTCATGGTCTATGGTAAGCGATTCCTCTATATTTGGCTTTTGTGATTCACATTTATACCTTGCAGAACTTCTCTTTCCAGTGGAAGAAGCACAGAGAGACATAAAAATTAGATAACCCAAAGCCTCCACTGATTTCTTATGTTTAATTTTTCCAAGCTGCTTTAGTAACTTATTGGAGGGGAAAAAAAAAAAAAAAAAAGGAAATATTCATGTTTTATAAAAAAAACTAGATCAAATAAGAAAAATTGATAGAAAACCAAATTAAATCCCATTCCAATAGAGGAGACTGTAACACATTAACATAAAATGGATAACACTATGTTTCAGAACGTTATCTAAAAGAGAGCATTTAAAAATCTACAGATGGCAATAAATCTTTAATCTGTAGCAATATAAGTAAACAGCATGAATCCAGTTTTAAATTTTCATTGTCTATCCCAAGGGATTGGTTTGTGACGTTCAGCTTCCTGCTCATTTCAGCTTCTTCTTATGAATTTATGGAGCTATACAGAAACTCAGCTATGAAAGTGTAAAAGGATTTAAAAAACCCACACCACCTACCCCAACCCACCCCCAAAATGGGCAGAAAAGCTCTAAGCAAATAAGATCTCCCAAAATTCATGCTGCTCCAAACAGATGTATGATAATTTCATTGTAAACAAGTGTGCCTTCTTAATAATCTCCATCAGATTATCAACGTCCTTAAAATTAATATGTTCATGGTACTTGGCAGACTGATGCTAATCGCCTTAAAGCAGAGGAATTAACATCTCTTTATTAATACAAAAATACAAAAATGCTCTTTGCACTTCCACCTTCCTGGAAATTCATGTAATATAATCCTTTGCGATAGATGATATGCAAAGAATATCCTACTTCTCTGAACATGAAGTTCAGTTGACTTAGTAGAAATCCACAGTCTCCAAAGAAAAAGCATATCAAATAGTCTTTGCATCCATTAATATCTGATTAAACAGTGGCACTGAAATACTGGATCAAATCGTTTCCCCTTTAAAAACTTTGAAGAGGCTCCATGAAGAACGTATCCCTGCACAGAAATGTGTGTGAAACATTCTTAAAGAGGAAATGAAGGGATAAATGAAGGCTCAGAGATGCCCTGCAGATGATCCTTTGGTGGGCTAAAAACGCGTGTTCCTTTCCATCTTACAGGCCCCTGTCACCGAGTTTCTCAGCCCATATTCATCATGATGTGTATGTATATATTATAGTCCATTTCAATCTTTCTCCAATAAAATGGTAAAAAATATTATTGTTCGCTTTCATGGTATTAATCATGTATAAGGTGCACTAACTCATTAGGGCGAGTCCTCAAACGATGAAAGAAGTCTCGTATTTTGGCGCAGTGAGGAAACTTAATAAAAAGACAGAATTATTTTGAGCGAGATGAGGAAGATGTGATGGTATGTTTTCTGACTGGGGGGAAATGATCCTGTGGTATTTAAGATGAAAGCTGAAGAAAGAGTAGATGTTTTCTGAGTAGAAATTTAACTTGTAGATGAGGGAGAATAGTTGCACATTAAACTCACTAATCAGAGAACAGTCAGTAGAAATTAGCATGATATCTCTCACGTCAGGATGATACAGAAAACCCGATTTTAACATTAAATGAATGTTGATTAAAAAAGTGAGAAACTGATTGCAAAGAAAATAGAAGTCCCTTCTTCATCCGTGGAGCATAAGCACCACAAAAATTAATTATTAAAAAAATTTCAACTACTGAACTATTTAACATGCTATGCAACTTCTCGCTCAGAGCAAAAGTGTTTGGCTTGCTTTATCGGTTCAGCATTTGCTTTTCTTGTATAATCACTAAGGACAATATTGATGGCACTGAGCAATGTGTAACTGGACTTTTTTTCACAACGCTGAGACCACTTACTCACGGCAAACTGGAACACAAAGCTCTAGGAGAAATGCAAACTATCAACTACTAGCTCTTTACTCCCAGTAGGGGAAAACGTGGACAGTCTATTTAAATAGTACAGCTACTACACTGCGTCTAATTTATTAATCATAATTGAGGTGCAAGATGCTGCATTATTTAAGGCTTTTTTACATTTCTACTTCTACAGTTATTGCAGTTGGATTCATAACTGTTGGCATGTGCAGCAGTCATTGCTCTAATTAGGAAGGAAAATACCGACGGCTTAGTTCTTCCTCCGACAAATCAATATTTAATTAACAATATGTCAAAACCCAAATGTCCGTAATTAAGTTTTGTGGGGGTAAGATGACAATACCATTCTTTACTGATATTACTATAGATGCTAAAATATTAGGATGCGTAACTGGAAATGTACAAAAAGACTGTCACTGTGCATTCAGCCAGCCAGTTTCCCTTTTCATATATCCTCAGTTTCAAACAAGTCTAATATAATGATTTTTTTTTTTTTTGAAGGCTCTAGATTTCTCCCTTAACCCAGTTTCTGACCAGCTGTATTAAAAAAAAAAAAAAAAGTAAAGCCCTCTCGCTATGAGATGTCAAGCACATTCAGCTCCCCCAGTGCCTGCGCTCTGCGAAATCTGGAGCAGAGTTAATCTTCATTTACATCACTGTTCCCCGGTTGGGGAGTTTGCAACAGCCAGTGCGTAAACGTAAGCTGTAATGTCTAGTGTAGGAGGATAGCACAGCTCCTGAAGGCACTTTGGAAAACCTTCTGCAAATGCCTCATCTCTGTTGAAAACGTTTTTCACAATTTCCACGGGAAACCACGACCGCAGAGCGAAAACCGGGCGTGGGGCAACCTTTGCCTCCTGGATATGTCTGAGGCACTAAGGAATTCCAGCAATATTCCTCTGGTTTTCTTCAACCGACTGTGTCTGGTAACCGAGTCGAATGTTTAGGAATATTTATTTATTAGGAACGTGATTCTGCAACAGTAGGTATGACCGGCAAAAGGGTGCACGTATGGAAGAGGAGAGAGGAGACAGGAGTGAGACAGGCACACAACTGCAGTCAAAACAATATTCTTAACGCAGAAAATATGTTACCATTGTTATGTTAAGAATGTCTAGTACATTATCAAATATTAGAAATATTAATTTTCTGGAAAATCACTTTCCTGGGGAGAAATTACAATCAGTACTTTCTTGAGCGTAATTGCAGGGTAAATTAATTTGGTAATTAAAGGTAAAATATGGTTTTTTAAAGGCCAATAGCTACCCTAATATTCACTCAGAGATTGTGGATTTGTTGTTCATTCGTGGTTTCTTATACTTATTTTTCTTATAAGAAAAGAGAATCTTGCTCCTATGGTACACTCACAGTCTTTCCTAGTCTTGATTGAGTTGTCACAGCTTGGTTTTAACCCGTTAGAAATATTAGTTTAAAGTTGTAAGCCCTGAAGACTTTTAACTTTACAGGTGGTGGCAAGCGAAGCCTCCTCTCCATCCCCTGCATTTCGCCGGTATATTACCGCCAGGCAGGATATAATCACTGTAATTCCTTCAAAGACAGCGAAGAAGATCAAACGCTGCTTTTCCCGGCAATAACTCAGCAAATCCTGCGTGTGAATTCTGCAGCTTACTCGGGCCACGGTTGCACGTGCACCGAGGCCGACGCCGAGGCCACGTTAGAGCTCTGGATCGAGGATCACCCTTGTCAAAACCAGCGCAGGGGCCGCTTCATTGCAATGGAGCTTTTCCTTTCTTGCTGAAAAGGAAACCAGATTTACTCTTTAGGAGCGTATTAATATCTGTAGCACAACATTACGACCAGTGGTTGTCTGCAGAAATAAAACCGTTGAGGGCTCAGTACTGTATCAAAGTGCTTTGTCGAGAGTGGGTCCAATTCTGAAGTCCAAATCTGTTCTTCAGTAGAGATCATGTTATGATGATGCACTTGTAGGATGGGCTTACAGAAGCATAGTCCCTAGATGGATTTAAGGCGAAAGTTTACTAGATTTTTTACCCAGCTTTGCAAATTACTTTCTTGGAAAAGCGTTTAGGTTAGTTTAAACAAATTTCTCAGCTCCCTCCATTATTAACTCCATAAGTTATGCCTAAGGTTGTTGTTTCATGTGCAAATGCTCAGAGCCCATCATGCATCTTTCTGAGTGTTTTCAGAGCATCTCCACTTTTCAACGCATTTCAAACTCTTCTTTTGACCCTAAAATATGGAAATTGGAAAAAATATCAATCGCTTTGGTACCAGGTCACCTTTAGCTTGGCTGTCCCAGAATCTGGGTGTGGAGCTACTCATTCCCCCCGCCATGCTCAGGTGAAGCAAAGCAGATTCCATGAGCGCTCCTGCTTCTGGCTCTTCTTCCTTTGCGTACCGGCGTGGTATCCAGGCTCGCACTCAGAGACTGGAAAACACAGGAGTCAGAGAAAAAGGACCACGTTTCAATCCATCATTGTAAGTTTGAGAGAAATAGCCCGTAGGAGAATATTTCATCCTTTTATTGACATCACACTACTTGCAAAACAGAGAAGTGACCTTTGATTTTGTTTGAGACACAAACCATGATCAGAATGGAGTTCACAACATGTAAACTATTATCCCAAAGATGGGCTGGTGACTCTGTCTGATGGCAGTTCCATTTTGCTGTACTAATTACTATACCTATAAGGTACTTATTTCTCTTTTTGTCTTGGAAACATAAGAATGAAGCAACTAAATCAGATGTTTCATCGTGTGGAGAAGAACCAGGAATGGAAAAGTGGGCTCCTGAACCTGATCATCTTGTCTTTCAAGAGAAAAACTGTAATCAAAATCAGAAATTGCTCTCTATATTCTCTGCTATATAGTAGAAAAACCTACTGCATGTGACTCTTTTCCCTTCTGTTGCCAAGACGAAAGCTGTTATCACACCTCACGGGATGAAATCCAAACAATAGAGTAAGAAATCCTTTGTATTTTAAGGATTTTCAAAATATTGTGTATTACTTAGATAAAGGCATGCTTTACATTCAGACTGTTCTCCCACACTGTCCACATCCCTACCTAAATTACTGTTCACCCCATTTATAACTTTCAGTAAATAAGATACGTGTAGGTGACAGTAGCACATTCTCAAATGCTGAATCCTAGTTCTGGGTTTTTTCTTCATAGTACTTTGACGCACAAAAATAAAAGTCCTCTCTCCATATTTGCCTCCCTAAACCCGTATAGAACAACGCAAACATCATCTGCAAATAATTTGCTTTCCTTTAGATAACACATCTTCGCCGTGTCATTGAAAACTGCGGAAACCGAAGAACCGTTTGAGCGGGGACCCCGAAAGATCCGTGCCGCGCGTCTCCCCGGTGCGTGGCACGCACCGCTTGGCCCGCGGCGAGGATGCTGGTTCTGCTGCCCGAAACGCCACCTCTGCACCTCCCCAGGGACGCGGCTGGGGAGCGCGGTCCGGCTGGCCCTTGGTACCTGTGCATGGGTGGGAGTGAAAATCGCCTTTTTTAAAGATTCCTCCAGATCTCGTTTTTTCTGAGGTAAGCATTACATAAGGAGGGTGCGTGTGAAGATGCAAAGAGGGGGGACAGTGCCTTGAGTCTGGAAGGGGACAAACGCAGAAATGCTGATCCAGAAAGGGAGATTCTCCACGTGCGGGAAGGTTTTATTCTTCATTCAGTTGCAGCTCTGTTAGGCCAGCGATGAAAATCTACCCCACTAGGGTTAAACACGGGGGATAGCCGAATCAGAGTGACACCGTTGTCAGCTCCCACTAGACCTGCGCGCACATGGCGCGTGTCGGCGCCGTACCTGCACCGCCGCCGGGACCTGCTGCCAGGCTGCTCCCGAGGAGCGGAGCTGAACTCCCGCGGAACTCGTGCCCCAGGCTGAGCCTGCCTGTTACCCGCGCGGCATTTCATCAGTGAACCTGCGATATTTACCACCGGGCCTTTGGGAGAAACCAAGGGAACCGTACTGTTACCACCTAGAGGAATTTTATTGTAAATCGAAGGATTAAAACCTGTGCTTTTGGGAGTTTATTCTTCCTGCGCCAATTATGGTGTGATTTCTCTAACTCTTGTTCCAGTTGCCTACAGAATAGGACTCCACTCTTTATATAGTGGATTACAGGGAACGATCATCTTTTGTGAGCTCTTAATTAAAAAAAAGCTAGGTCTAATTTACAGATAAGTCTGAGCTACAAAGCTCAGCCCCAGGTTTCAGCTCCCTCCTTCCTTTTACTGTCTCTCAAAGCAGAAACAAAGACATTTATCGGGATTCAGACTCGGGACTGGCCAATTATATAGAGAAGAGCCGGCTGAGAAATTTAAGTCTGACTTTATACCACAAAACCCTTAGGTTGGCAGACTTGAAGGTTGTTTCGGATACAGCATTCCAGATTTTGTTCTTGCCTAATAAAACCCCACACCCCCTAGTCCTCCTAAACTACAAAAAAACCACCTTTATCATTTTTTTCACTAAGTAGCTTCAAATTTTAAATTAAAATTCTATTAATTGATATTTAAGATGTTAATTTAGTTTATTTATTTTTAGAAGTTTATTCTGCCTTATCTAAGATGAAAATAAACCATGCTAAAAGATAATACTGGAAAGAATATTTGGGGACAGAAATTAAAAATAAATTGGCGGAATGCTCTTGAGTTAATGCAAAAAAAGAGATTTTTCTAATAGATCATATGCTCAAAATTTCACATGCTCACATATTCATTACCATGCAGAGTTTCATGAAATAATTTCATATATTTCTTGCATTAGAGTGTATTTATCATTGGAAAATCTTCATAAGAAGGAAAAGAAAAAGAAGAAATAACACCAGACCTCAGCTGCTCAGCTTTTCTCGACTTTTCAGTTGTACGCATAGACCTGACGTCCAGAGCACAGGTAAGAGAGCTGGTGATTTCTGGGTGGAAGCTCCCAGCGTCACCTGATATACCTGAAATGTTCCTTCAGGTTTCTTTTTTTCGTGAATAAGCTTTAGTGATTTTGTTGTTTTAGGGAAGAAAGTGAGCAAAAAATGCCTGGCCTAAAAAAGCGTCATCGTGCTCCGTGTGTGATTCGTCGCCAAATTGTGTTTAGAAGGCAAAGAACTGCTGTGGAGGGTCCTACCCATCACAGCTACACCAAATAGTTCTGTAGCTCTCTCCCCACGGTGAAATTGCCTTTTCCGCTGAGAAAACCTTCCTGGGGTTCCTTTGCACTCCAGCTGGTGCATACTCATCCGTCGCAAGGCAGTATGTGTGTATGTGCACGTACACATACATACATATATACAGAATGTATATCAGTTAAAGGATTAAAGAATGTTGTGGTAGGAGAGTTTAGAGGACTGATAATTCAGGCCACATTCAAACTTTCAAACAAACATTCACTAAATTAATCTGTTAGTAATTCTCTTCCTGCTAATGGTCAGTTCTTAACACATTATTAACCATCACTGCATCTCCAGAACTGCTAATCTTCAGCAGCTGTACCCTGAGCTACCCGTGGGTGTAACCCAGGAGTTAGTAGTTAGCAGCAGCAGAGGTCCTGGATGGTTTACCTACCCAGGTTGGTCCAGCTGGTCCTCTTGACCTCCGATTTTCCGTGGTATGCCTGATGATCTTACTCGATTTTCTCCTTTCCTGAGTAAGGATTTCAGCTGTTCCTGGCGCTGTTTATGGTGCCTTTGGTTACGCTCCAAGGGCTGGAGCCCCTCTGCTATGGGGACAGGCTGAGAGAGTTGGGGTTGTTCAGCCTGGAGAAGAGAAGGCTCCAGGGAGACCTTATTGCTGCCTTCCAGTACCTAAAGGGGCTTATAGGAAAGATGGGGACAGAGTTTTTAGCAGGGCCTGCTGTGACAGGACAAGGGGTGATGGTTTTAAACTAAAGGAGGGGAGATTCAGACTAGACATAAGGCAGAAGTTTTTCACACTGAGGGTGGTGAGGCCCTGGCCCAGGTTGCCCAGAGAGGTGGGAGATGCCCCATCCCTGGAAACATTCCAGGTCAGGCTGGACGGGGCTCTGGGCAACCTGATCTAGTTGGGGATGTCCCTGCTCATGGCAGGGGGTTGGACTGGATGGCCTTTAAAGGTCCCTTCCAACCCAAACCATTCTGTGATTCTGTGATTCTCTGCTGCCTTACAACCCCTTGCATCTCGCTTGCTCTGTCTTACAACTTCTTGTCTTCCTGGGTGCCTCTCACACACCGCTACACCCATCTTTAGTGGTCGCAGTGCTCCCAAACCTCCATAAAATGCCTATTACAAAATATTTCCACACTGCTTACACTATGGCAAGCTAATATGAATTCTGTCCACCATTATTAATGCACTTATAAATCACAGCTATCACAAGCACCTGCACTGGCTACAGTAGGTTCAAAGGCTTCTGGTAAATCACTGTCGATTTTTGCTTTTTTTGACTTTTTTCTCTGAAATATTCTCATGGCCAGTGTATATTCACCCATTCCTCCCCGTGGGAGGACTGGGAGGGGGCTGACGTTGTCATCGTTCCCGTTCAGAGGCTCCCGCACTGTTTAGTAGATCCTGGATGGATTTCTTGCTCCCGGGGCACAGGGTTACAGTTCCTTTCTTAGGAAGCGTGTTGCCCTGCTTCGGCACTCATGTTCTCAAGCGGTATGATTGTACCTTCCATATACTGGGAATTAAATTATACAGTTATGGTAGAAATATTCTCTGTGTGTGCAAAGATAATTGTCACAGATGACTCAGATAAGATCTTCATTATCAGATAATTAATAACAAGAGCTAAGGTGAATAGTAAATATTAAATTTATGGGGACAATAACCATCCAAGAGTGCTGAAGGTAATGAACAGAATGCAAATGGGAAAAGAAAAAAAAAAAGTTAGGATTAATTAAGATTTGTATGGAAAAACTTTTGGATATTTGGTTCTTCATCTTTAAAGTTTTTATAACTTTTTTTGCATATAAAAGATATTTATTACGTACCTATCCACACCAGCTTGCCAATATATAACTGAATTTCATTAATGTTGCATATTTTCAATATCAGTTGAGTGTACATCATTTCTGAGATATCTCTATAAAAATCACTGTAAATGGTAAATGTTATTTCTGTTTTCAATCAGACAACCTTTATTCCTATCTTGCTGCTCCTTTTAGCTCCAAGGATCTTTCTTGACTACTGTTAATCAATCCAGATTCATTAGAGCGGATGTTTTGAATTATTTAATGCACTCTGTATTGCACTGCTCTAGTATCTGTTATTGAAAAACAGCTTTTTGAACTTTTTTCCCTCATTATTTTGGTGTTTGTAGTAACATTGTAAAACCACTGTTAAGATCTGTATGTCTGATGCCAGAAAACAATTCCAGGCTGTTGCAGGCAGCCTTCCTTCTCTTGAGAAAGGCTACGTGGAATCCTCTGCAAGCTTTTGGAAAAACACCATATCCCTGTTCATCCGCAGTTGGATGTAGCCGTGCGTCCATGGCCTTGACGTGAGAGATTAGCTTTTTTTAGGGGTGCTGGAGCAAGCAATTACCAAACTACTCTGCTTTTCCTACTCCTTTTCAAGCAGGTTTCATGCCTGAAACCCCACGGGCATAGGGTGTGAGCCACGGGATTAGGTGGAAGCGGGCGACTCCTCATCTGGTCGATTAAACTGGGCTGAAAAGCCACAGTATCCTCATGGAGAAACTGGCTACCCATGGCTTGGATGGGCGTACTCTGCGCTGGGTAAGAAACTGGCTGGATGGCCGGGCCCAAAGAGTTGTGGGGAATGGAGTTCAATCCGGTTGGCGGCCGGTCACCAGTGGGGTTCCCCAGGGCTCAGTATTGGGGCCAGTCCTGTTCAATATCTTTATCAACGATCTGGACGAGGGGATCGAGGGCACCCTCAGGCAGTTTGCAGAGGACACCAGGCTGGGCAGGAGCGTTGATCTGCTGGAGGGCAGGCAGGCGCTACAGCGGGATCTGGACAGGCTGGATCGATGGGCCAAGGCCAAGTGTATGAGGTTCAACAAGGCCAAGTGCCGGGTCCTGCCCTTGGGTCACACCAACCCCAGGCAGCGCTACAGGCTTGGGGGGGAGTGGCTGGAAAGTGCCCGGCGGAAAAGGGCCTGGGGGGGTTGGTTGACGGCCGGCTGAATATGAGCCAGCAGTGTGCCCAGGTGGCCAAGAAGGCCAACGGCATCCTGGCCTGTATCAGAAATAGTGTGGCCAGCAGGAGTAGGGAGGTGATTGTCCCCCTGTACTCGGCCCTGGTGAGGCCGCACCTCGAGTACTGTGTTCAGTTTTGGGCCCCTCACTACAAGAAAGACATTGAGGTGCTGGAGCGTGTCCAGAGATGGGCAACGAGGCTGGTGAAGGGTCTGGAACACAAGTCCTATGAGGAGCGGCTGAGGGAACTGGGGATGTTTAGTCTGGAGAAAAGGAGGCTGAGGGGAGACCTTAACGCTCTCTACAACTACCTGAAAGGAGGTTGTAGAGAGATGGGGGTCGGACTCTTCTCCCGAGGAACAGACGACAGAACAAGAGGAAATGGCCTCAAGTTGCACCAGGGGAGGTTTAGATTGGACATTCGTAAAAATTTCTTTACCGAAAGGGTTGTCAGGCATTGGAACAGGCTGCCCAGGGAGGTGGTGGAGTCCCCATCTCTGGGGGTATTCAAAAGGCGTTTAGATGAGGCCCTAAGGGATATGATTTAGTGGGGGACTTGGTAGTGATAGGTTAATGGTTGGACCCGATGATCTCAGAGGTCTCTTCCAACCAGAACAATTCTATGATTCTATGATTCTATGAAAAGTGTGACGGTTACTATGGACAAGGAAACCCAGAGTGATTTCGTCTGTTTTCAGTTAAATATGAGATTGTTAATTCTGACGTAAAATATACTGAAAGTACAGGTTGCTTAATAGCCATTGACTGTGTCCTTTGAGGAGGAGGTTGAGAATAAAAGAAAACTGCCATCCGATGGGTCTGTGCATGAACACCCGGTATTGTCGTGAGTAATTATTTTTATTATCTTACTAATTCTATGTTTATAATTGATTGACTGAGACTTTTCAAAGTGTGCTACTGAAGTGTCATCTCCAGCATTTAGTGAGATCCGTAGCTGTTGAATTGTTAAATTCCTGCCTAAAAAAATAGCAAAAATAGTAAAAAGCAGAGAAACATACGAGTTAAATGAGAAGAGATACAATATCTGACTTCCAAGCTGGCCCTCCAGGTAATTAAAAAAAAAAAAGCCCAAGCCTGTGTAAAGAGCTAGAACAAAACAAAACCCATAAATTTAAACATGTCCTTTACAATGCAAATATTTTCTTACAGCTGTGCGTTCCACCTTACTGGCAAATAAGCCCGTAGTGCGAGCCAGAGAGACTCCCATTTGGGGGAGTTTCAGCAGTTTTCCAGGTTTAATTCACCCAGATAAGATATTTCAGTAGTTCCTTTTTAAAAAAAAATGTTCCCAGGCTCTGTGGAGAATCGCTGCATCCACGGACCTCAACATGTCTCACGTTTTACCTCTGGCGGGGTCGCGTGGCTGCTGGACGCCCGACGGAGCGATGGGTGTCGTATGTAGGTACCAGTTCCAGCTTTAACGTCTGCTTTCTACCCTGTCCACAAAGCACCTTCTGATTTCTCTCCTACGAGAAACTTGTATCCTGAAAGTAAATTGAGCACGTTTGACAGTAAGATTGTTCTAAAAGCATGCAAAATAACCGTACAGCTTGACGTTTCTCGGTGTCTGTTTACCTCAAACATAGGTTGTTTTGAACATTTATTTTCTTGTTTTCATGGCTCATCATAATGGGATTTGTATGCATTATATGTATAGTCATTATATATTGTACTATCTGTATATGTGTAAATAATATGTAATATAGGATTATATAATATTGTGTGTTTAATTATTATGCATGCACATTGTATTATACACTACAGAGTACTGGTAGGAGATTTTGAGAGTGGGGCCCTGGGGTTATTCATGACTGTCGTGGTTTAACCCCAGCCGGCAGCTCAGCCCCATCCAGCCGCTCACTCACTCCCCCCCGGTGGGATGGGGGAGAGAATCGGAAGGGTAAGAATGAGAAAACTCGTGGGTTGAGATAAAGACAGTTTAACAGGGAAAGCAAAAGCCGCGCACACAAGCGAAGCAAACCAAGGGATTCATTCCCTGCTTCTCATGGGCAGGCAGGTGCTCAGCCATCCCCAGGACAGCAGGGTCCATCACGCGGAACCGTGACTTGGGAAGACAAACATCATCACTCCGAATGTCCCCCCTTCCCTCTTCTTCCCCAGCTTTACATGCTGAGCATGACGCCATATGGTGTGGGACACCCCTTGGGTCAGTCGGGGTCAGCTGTCCCGGCTGTGTCCCCCCCCAGCTCCCTGTGCCCCCCAGCTCCTCGCTGGTGGGGTGGGGTGAGGAGCAGCAAAGGCCTCGGCTCTGTGTCAGCCCTGCTCAGCAGTAACGAAACATCCCTGGGTTATCAACGCTGTTTCCAGCACAAATCCAGAACGCAGCCCCATCCCAGCTACTGTGAAGAAAATTAACTCTAGCTCAGCCAAACCAGCACAGCAATTAAGACAAATTAAGTCATTAAAGTTTAGTGTCGTGTTCTTCATCCACTACATGTTTACATACATACGTACATTTTACATACATAGAATCATAGAATCGTTTAGGTTGGAAGACACCTCCAAGATCATTGAGTCCAACCGTTAACCCAGCACTGTCAAGGCCACCACTAGCCCATGTCCCCAAGCACCACATCTACACGTCCTTTCAATCCCTCCAGGGATGGTGACTCCACCACTGCCCTGAGCAGCCTGTTCCAATGCTTGCCAGCTCATCTTCAGCTGTTGTCGACCAACCCCCCCAGGCCCTTTCCCGCCGGGCACTTTCCAGCCGCTCCCCCCCAAGCCTGTAGCGCTGCCTGGGGTTGGTGTGACCCAAGGGCAGGACCCGGCACTTGGCCTTGTTGAACCTCATACACTTGGCCTTGGCCCATCGATCCAGCCTGTCCAGATCCCGCTGTAGCGCCTGCCTGCCCTCCAGCAGATCAACGCTCCTGCCCAGCCTGGTGTCCTCTGCAAACTGCCTGAGGGTGCCCTCGATCCCCTCGTCCAGATCGTTGATAAAGATATTGAACAGGACTGGCCCCAATACTGAGCCCTGGGGAACCCCACTGGTGACCGGCCGCCAGCTGGATTTAACTCCATTCCCCACAACTCTTTGGGCCCGGCCATCCAGCCAGTTTCTTACCCAGCGCAGAATAAGCCCATCCAAGCCATGAGCAGCCAGTTTCTCCATGAGGATGCTGTGGGAGACAGTGCCAAAGGCTTTGCTAAAGTCCAGGTACACAACGTCCACAGCCTTTCCCTCATCCACTAAGTGGGTCACCTTGTCATAGAAGGAGATCAGGTTGGTCAGACAGGACCTGCCTTTCATAAACCCGTGCTGACTGGGCCCGATCACCCCGTTGTCCCGCACATGCCTCATGATGGCACTCCAGATGATCTGCTCTATAACCTTCCGAGGCACCGAGGTCAGGCTGACAGGCCTGTAGTTCCCCGGATCCTCCTTCCGGCCCTTCTTGTAGATGGGCGTCACATTTGCCAGCTTCCAGTCAACTGGAACCTCCCCAGTTAGCCAGGACTGCTGGTAAATGATGGAGAGTGGCTTGGTGAGCTCTTCTGCCAGCTCTTTCAGCACCCTTGGGTGGATCCCATCTGGCCCCATAGACTTATGTGTGTCTAAATATTTTTAAGCTTTTAATTTTTTTTTTCTAAGAAGTGCTGCAGCTAGCTTCAAAGACGTTATTTTTCCAGAACAAACAGGTAGCATAAAAACGAGAAAACTTTCTTAGCAAAAGCTTTACTCTGAGCTCCCAAAAGTATGTATTTCCACTGAGAATTGTTAACAGAGGGAGATAAGAAGTATCTAAGCTCTTAAAAGCATCTTAACAGCGCCTGCGCGACGCAGACTAACTTCTGTGCCATGGTTGAGGCTGTCACGCTACTCTCCTCTGCAGCTACTTCCCACTGCATAAAAGAAAGTTGTTTTTCCACCACAAGTTTTTTCCTTTCAGATGTGCAACCAGCAGCGATATTTCCATGCTGTATCTGCCTTTTTATTCCTACCTCTTTTGCTTTACGCACAGGAGTGCACTGTATCGTCTTGCGGTAGGAATTCACCTTGAAATCCTTTTTCAAAGTTTCCAAATAGAGTTCAGCAGTTTTCACATATGAAGGAGGAAAAGCAAAGGTTTCTTAATTACATTAGCAAAAGATTTCTTCTTGTCAAATATTTTCCTTTTTTTTTTTTTCTTTTTTCTTTTTCTTTTCCTGGAAACACATAAGAATAAATTTACCTGACAATTATCAGCAATCTGGATCTAGTTGGTATGTTAATGAGCGTAAGTGTGTGGAGCAATAGGAACTCCCTCTCTGCCCGTTAGCTATATGAGTTCTAACAGCTATAAAAACTTCACCTTGGAAGCAACCAAGGCTTTATTAACAACAACTTTGTCAAGAAGTATTGTTCCTTGTCCAAAATAAAATATTTTTGTTTTATTTTACTTGTCTAGGAAAGGGGTTTTTTGAGCAGAAGAGGTTTTTCTGAGATTTCCCTTATTTCTACTGATTTTTGTCTAGCAAAGTAATCCTCAGGATTTTTCTTTTTTTTTTTCCCAAGGAGAGATTCTCCAGGGCTTTTCTACCTTTATATTACAGAAACTTCTTGACGGTGTAATATTTTTGCTTGGGTTGAGACACATTTTATGCACACACTCAATATTTCAGCTGTAAATTTAGGAGTACATAATTTACCTCGAACCAAAGAGGCTGATAGCGTTTTTATGGGTAATACGCTGTGTGCGACATCTGCCAGGCTCCTTACCGTCACATTGCAGCTCTCCACAACGGTTTATGAGAAGAAATAAAGAAATTTTAGGGGTGGAAAAGCTATCCAAAGTAGGAGAGTGTAATTATCTCACTGGGGATTTAGCTAGGACAGCAGGCTAAAGCACTCTTGTAAAGGTGCCACGTTATCTTTAACAACTACATGTGGCCAGATCCGCAATACATTTTTCTGCAAGACTAACGGTTTGTTGGGAAGACTGAACCGAGTGAACTGCCGAAGCAGCGTTCGGGTGCTCATTGTGATTTCTCAGTACACAGCTCAATAAACACCACGTGAAGATCTCGGATGTTGCCTGCAGGTTATGGACTTCTATTGCTACGGAATAAAAATACCTCGGCATAGGGGAAGCAGAGCGATGGGTGCCACAAGCAGTCCTCACCACGAGATAGCAGGGACAGATTTGGCTTTGTAGGCTTGCACCTGCTCAGTGTCCCCTTAGCAATAGCCTGGACGAGGTCTTTTGGTCTGTGCCAATGTCGTGGTTTAACCCCAGCCGGTAATCGAATACCCCGCAGCCGCTCATCGAATACCCCGCAGCCGCTCACTCACTCCCCTCTCCCCGGTGAGGTGGGGAGGAGAATTGGAGAGAAAGGAAAACTCATGCGTTGAGATAAAAGCAGCTCACCAGGACAGCAAAGGAAAAGATAAAAATATATTAATAATGATAATAATAATATATATAAGGATAATAGAATATGTAAACCAAATGATACACAATTTCTCACCCCCCGACGACCGATACAGCCCGTCCCGAGCAGCAGTCAGGGAGCAGGGGTATCCCCCCCAGCTACCAATGAAAAGGACCGAACAAACAAAAGGAAAAAGAGAAACAGGGAAACAAAAAGCAACTCGAAGGGAAGCTTAAGGATTAAGGCACCAAGGGTAAGCTAGTGGCCCACCAGCCGACCCCCACTTATCCCGGGCATGCTGTCTCTGTAGGGAACACTCTCTCTGGCCAGTTTGGATCAACTATTCTGGCTCTGCCCCTCCCAAGTTTTTGCACCTGCACATCAGCAAAACCTGGGAAACTGCAAAATGTCCTTGGTGGTTCAGCAGCAACCAGCAACATCAGTGTGCTGTCACCGTTCTTCTCACACTGAATCCAAAACACAGCAGCTGCTGGAGACAAAACCAGCTCCATCCCAGCCTAAACCAGGACAGCAGATTAAAACCAAATAAAATAACAGAAGGAAGTACAACATTGTTCCGTGTAGATTGCTGTGCTGCATTGGCACGCATCCGAAAGGCCTGTAAATATCCACCATTCGTACAACAGTTGCTGCAAAATGTTAACTGCTGAGGTTAAGAAAGCAGAAGCAGTATATCCCCATCCCTGGAAACATTCCAGGTCAGGCTGGACGGGGCTCTGGGCAACCTGATCTAGTTGAGGATGTTCCTGCTCATTGCAGGGGGGTTGGACTAGATGGGCTTGAAAGGGCCCTTCCAACCCAAACCATTCTGTGATTCCATGATTCTGTCAACGTTCGGGAGTCAAAGCCCATCCTTCCTGCCCCAAATCAATATTTATGCTCAACAATTAGAAGTAATGTGATAACCAGGCGTTTGAAAGATCAGAAGACAATATTTGTCGTCTGTATGGTGCTGTGGGGTTTCTCAGTTCTCACTCTGCAAGGGTACAGGACTTGGGGAACTGCGACCATCTGGATCCCTTTGGGCATCTCTTTTGTTTCGTTTATTGGTTCATGCAGGTCTGTCCAAACAAACAAACAAAAAACCCCTCTAGCAATATTTTGGCAACTTTATTGATGAAGATTTTAGGGTACTAATATATAAGAACATATTGGGTGGAAGTAATTAATTTTTCATCAATGTGGTTGCACGAAGAGGCTAGGCAGAACAAGGCGGGAATTACGTGGATCGCTATGTGGCGTTTTTCACGTGCTTTTTCAAAGTTAGCACAAAGTGGTAACTATCTGGATTACTAATGGTTGGAATTTTTAGGTGAAAATAGAAGCATTTATTTTTTAAATGTCTAATAGTCTCTCTTTTTGATATTTTATTACTATAAGTCTGGACTATGGAGGAAATCATAGTTTGATCCAGACAGGTTGAAATGAGATATAGCAATCCAGCTACTTGATGTTTGCTACGTAATGGCCTATTAACATCTATTATTTACAAATTAATTCATGTATTTTTTGCATCTGCAGTATTTTTTCCTTATGTTATTTGCCTTTATAACTTGATATACCAACTGTCTTACATCCATCCCTTTTCTTAACTTATAAACTTCATTGCATGTATCCTATACATTACTATTTCATACACAAGCACCTAGTTTTAAATGAATGCATTAATATAAGAGCAAAGTTTTACTAATAATGATATAGAGTTTTTTATCCAAAAATGGTGACGTACCCCCTTAGATAAATTTGGTTTATATAACCTGACTCAAGGATATATATGAAATACGTAGTCCCTTGTTATTGTAGAAATGCTGGTAGGCTGACTGCATATTTTCCTGTGAATTTTAAAAGGGTTATTGCATAAATTTTGCTAGCACCTATGCAACTACATCAATAAACAGTTTTTAAAATCCCATCCAAAATATCCTGCGGAGGACACTAAATGCTGGGGGACCACAAGAGAGATCTTTCCTTTCACTGTGAATAGTTGAGTTTTACGTGTGCTCAGAGAGAGAGAGAATGTATGGAGGTATATACGAGCAGTTTATGCACCGAACTGCCGCAGAGCTAGAAAAAGCAGGCGTGGGAGTCTATAATGGCTTTTGTGCCGCGTTGGTGGGATGTTGCCTTTATTTGACCCTAGAATCCAGTACTTCTCTCGTACTTCGTATAGACATTTGTACTCAACAAATGCTATAAAATCCTCCCAAACTTTGTGTTTGCTTTGTATGGGTGTATGATGGTACTTCTGAAAAACCAAAGCACGTGCTATGCTAAATTCTGAAACTGCTGAAGGCAATTGAAAAGTCCCTCACTATCGTCAACATGGGAGACTTCCCATCCCAGCCATCTCTAGTTCCATGACACAGGTGTCTATACACACACATACATACTGTGGCAACAAAGCATAGCCTGTCTTTGAAACAGAAAACAAAAATTAAAGTTTCAGTCCCATAAAAATAAAGACCTTTAATGAAAGGCATTGTATTTAAATGACTTTATAATTGCATTTTGAGAATACAGTTTTTCTCTTTTTTTAATTGCAAATATTCCTTGCTATTTATGATAACATTTTGGCCTGAGTGTAGTCAAATGAAATTAGTAATTTTTCATACCATTCGTAGCTCAAATAAAATGATGCAGAAAGGAAAAATACCAGCAACTGATGGTTTATTTACTTTGCTTGTAAGCTGTTATTTTACACTTTTCTTGTTAAGGTCTGAGAAGTATAATTTCAAAAGATTAAAAACAAAAAGCAGGGAAAGATAGAAACCGTGTAGTATCACTTCTATCAAATTCTCAGATAAAAAAAATTGTACTCCTGTAGAACTTTCTAACTTCTCTTGAGTTCCAAAGTTCACTTTTTTGTTTATTTTATTTGTTTGTTTAATTTCGGCCAAAAGTTAATTCTTTCCCATTAATCCCTACTGTCTGAGGAAAGTAAGCTGCATGATGTAAAAGTATTTCACATTCACACGAGTCGTACACAGCAAAACATTAGTTGGAGGGTCTTTTCTAAGAGAAGGAGAGTTGAGGAAAGTGAATGACGAAGACTGAGTGAATGTGCCCTTTGTAAAACTACAGCATTTTCAGTACTTTTTGTAACTATTGGGGAGTTTTCTGTTGGGTTCACAGACAGGGACAAAAGATAAAGTGACTAATGCAGTTGGAGTCAGGTCGCTTGCGTTCACGGTAAGTGCTTGAGCAGCAAGACCAGCGGGCGCAGCACCGATTCTCTGCGTGTTTCTGGTTTCCCATGTATTTAGCCGCCTTTAATCCAGAACGTTGGTCTTACTACCAGGTTACTGTCAACAAAACAGAGTTTGTGATTGTTGCAACTAAAGCTTCGTTTGGACATCAGTAGGGTGAGAATTCACCATCATGGATGAGGTTTTAGCAAGGGTTTATCACAGCATCGCTACTCCAAGTGCCGTTGACTTTCCCCTTTAAATTGTGGGGGAACACATACGTTGCCCTTGGTACCACGTCACTTGGCTGATCTCAGTATCCCCTATGGATTCACTCATAGAGAAAAGCCTCTGGTGTCTAAGGTATCATGGGCAAGGATGAATTACCCTTTGCATCCCTTCTTGTGAAAAATATCCCACGCATTTAGAAGACTGAATCTAACCGTTGACGAACAAAATACCATGATAATAACATTACAATGGTGGTTTGGAGAGAGGGGGACCCTAAATTATTTATGCAATGAGGCGATATTACTTATAGCAAACAAAGTGATACTGTGGAACAAAAATACCACATTTCCAAACTAATTTTATTCCTTGACTTAAATTTATATTAACTAATTTACATATACTCCTTTCTCACTCTCGCCGTTTCCAGTCTTCAATTAGCTTAATTTAACCAGAAATCTCTAGATAGGTCGCAGCTCTCAAGTTTAATAAAAAATGAGTGAAACAGGCTTAATAGAAATTCATAAGTTACCGATGTTCTTTGGAGTAACACATACATTATTTAGTTCTGAGTGATGCTCTACACATTTAACCATATTTAGGCAACTAATTGTACTAGATATAATGTCCCTGGGTGAGTATCTTTCAAGACGTAAGACAGCTACTCACTTAACTCGCCAGATTGCTCACCAAAGCAAAAAACAGCTCCTCGTTATTGATTACTCATATTAACAGTTTTAATGACAGAAGAATACCGCACAGAATGAACTAGAAAATCCCTAATTACTTTTTCTGTTCCCTGAATTGCTCTAAATGAAGGTAAAGAGATAAAGAGACAATTTCTATAAAGTGTGTTTTGAAATAACCGATGTATTCATTCGGTCACTGAGGATATTCTTTCTGCAACACTTGCTGCCTGTAATTTCAGCAGGAGTGAAAGGTGCCTCCTTTCTGAAAACAAGACCCTCCTCCTTTCTCCTCTTTTGTGCCGTGTTTGGCACGGAGGAGGCTCTAATAGCAAAGAGCGTGGAAGCTCAGCAGTGAGGCGTCGCTGGAAGCTGAATCGGGCAAGGCAAGGCAAGGCGATACACGTTTCCTGGGTGTACGATCCAGGTTAGCTTAAAAGGGATGTTCCTTCTTTAGAATTTTGCTCCCTTTCTCCCCAACATGTGATTGCGTTTGACTTTGTTCGGGGCAAATAAACCAAACCGAGATACCAAAATCCCAGACAGGGGAAATGTTGGTATTCTAAGGGCAGAAAAGGATAAAGACAGAAAAAAAACAACAGAGATATCAAGAAAAATGTGAAAAGAAACAAAAAAAAGGCTGAATTTTTCCTTGAGCCATTAAATTAAGTATGTTTAAAAATATTCAAGAACAATATGTGGCATCATTACAAATAAGAATTTTTTTAGAAAGAAAAATATCCATGAAATATTTCATTCATTCTGCAAAATACATACAGTAACAAACATTCTTTCAGCAAAAAGTGATGGAATAGGGTTTTTTAAACCATTTTCAAACATTTTCAACAACTTGAAGACCTTTTGTAAAATCCCAGTGAACTATGTATGAAAATAGAGAGCAATATAGAGGATTCTTTTAGCCAACAAACTCAGTTTTCAAAACATAACTGAAAATCCTCAGAAGTGCTGTACCAATGAAATCATCAGTGTTGTAGCACTGAACTGGTATGGCTTCCTCAGCTCATTGACGAAAACCTTTTGGGGTACAAAATTTATTTTTATTATATTTTAATCCTATATTAGAGGAATTGACTTTCTACCTAAAACATATTCAGAATTCAAATGCTTTCTTTCATTTTGTGAGAGGAGCTGAGAATTCAAGAAACTGGAAATGGCATATTTGGGTTGATCCTGCTAGCTGCCACACGATTCAGAGTCTGGGTCAAGAGAAAACAATATTCTAAAAGAGTTCTCAGAAACCCTAAAAGCTAAAATGGCTCTATTTGCTATTAACTTAAATTATTTCTCCTGTTATTAAGACATTAGGACATAGAAATACCAAAAGAGAATTGGAACCCTTAACACTTGTGGTTTTTTCCAAGCATATTTAAGAACGTTCTGGCCACTGTCTCTTATAGTTCAAACAGTTCACTCAGAAAACATATGAGAAAAGATTTATCTTTTTCTCAGTTGGGAAACTGAAGTAATTGGCTTATAAGGCATCAGAGAAGGTCATTACTTTAGGTCTAGTGACCACCATCACTGCTTCAGGTCTGTTGACCCAGAGAAGGTCAGCGGTAGAACCAGAAAACCCGTTCATATAATCATATCCTAAATTCGATGTTGGAAATACGAATTGATTCTTGTCTCCAATTAATAGAGCTTCATTCTTTTCATTTCCACATGCTGCTTCTAATCAATCATAAATTGGAATTTTGTTCCTGAACTTGAGAAATTACTCTGATTTCCTTTTCCAAAATACATTGAAACTACTAATAAGAAATGTGATGATTGCGCATTTAGATTTCATTTCTTGCTTTTCTGGGGAATTTAAGGTGGACTTCAACTTGCCTGTCTTCAGATGTTTACAGCACAGACCTTAACATCTGAACTAATTGTTTAAGGCTGCACCTGCATTAAAGCCTTAATTCAAAGCAGCATTGTTTTCCTTCCAGAGAAATCCTGGTCAAATGCCAATTAACCCTAATTAACCCTAAGCCAATGCTTACAAAGCAACGGTTGGGTTTACATAGCAGGTTCTGCTGCGTGCAATCCTTTTCAAACGCAACTGAAGTGTAGGGGGTTGACCCCGGGGTGTCCCAAGTGCTGTCAGAGACCCACCACCTCAGCCAGTGACTCTCTGTTGGACAACCCAGAGCCCTGTGGGTGGTGATGATGTCATTTGGTCGGAGGACTGAGCATAATGTAGTGGAAAGGAAAATTCTGATGTGGCCCAGGGAGCGAGTCATCTCAGAGCAGTCGTTACTTTAGTCTTCTGAAACCTGTTGAGCATAACAGGAGCTGCAGGTGTTGAAGACCAAGTGAGAAGGTTCCCCCGCAGTGACGTACAGGTTAGTGATATTTGTTGTCTACTTTATATGGTCTGTTTTGTTCCATTTCATTGCTTTATTGAAGTTTTTGATAAAGTTATGCTCCATAGTAGGAATATGCAATCACGTTGGCAAGAGCTCTTAACTAAAATCCCTATTTCCACATAAAAATAAACCCGAGTAAAACACTGAAATACACCACTTTGCGTATCCTCTGATTCGGCAAAGAACTCAAACAAGTTTGAAATGCAGGAATTCGGTGGTGGCACCAGTAGGAAACTGCAGCACATTTTGAGTCATGGAGAGGTACTCAGTGCATGGAAAGCAGGCACCTAAGGATCTACTAAAAGATAAGTATTCTTTCTCTTGGCTTGTGGTCATACCAAAATGTTTATTTAGATTTTTATTATTTATTTTTGACTCTTAATAAAATCTTTCTGGCGAAGAGGAACACCAGAAGAGCAGTTTACTAAAAAGATCTGATTTTAGATGTCAAAGCTGAAAGTGAAGCTATAACCTGCAGCTTCACCTGTGCAGATCTCTCCTTTTCATTTAGAATACGATATTTTATCCCAAAGATTAGGGTATTTCTGTTAATATTGAGGCTGATTTAACGTACACTGAAATCAATGGGATTCATGGCTCTGAATCTTGAAAATACTGAGCACAATAGCAGCTGAAGAGGTTTGGCACCTCTAGTGAGTCATTCAGGCACCATCAGAAAGGATTATACTTTCATTACGAACTTTTGACACATTTCCCGGTGAAATCAGTGTCCTACACTGGATCATCCTTTGGTATTTACATCATTACAGAGAATGGGAAAAATGATGCTTTGTTATGATAATGTCATTTTAGACCTGGCAAAGAAGAAATCTAGGCAGGTTGATGAAGTAACACTTGATTTCTCTTGCAGTTATGAGTTTAATGCTTATTTATCTGTAGGCGTTATGCCATAAACAAAGCTAATATTGCACGGGGCAATACAGATCTGTGGCTCTGAAATTTTTAAGAGGGGTGCCTGAATGTGCATGGTAATACTGCCGAATGAAATGGCAATGAAATAACAGGTTTTCTTACAGAAATTACAATGGTTTCTTGTTTCTACTCGGAATAAGACATGTCTCAGCTACACAATTTTCACAGTGTGATCCAAAGAATGTGTAGTACAAGAAAGCTGAATCAGAATGAAATTGTTTTAAAATGAAATTATTTTCTTATATAATTACTTCCTTATTTTGTTAAACATCTATAGACTAATTCAATACTTGCAAAAAGGGTGGGCTAACCCCTTTGATCATGTGTCTACAAGAGAGGCATATTGATTTATGAATTAGGTTGCATGTGAAAACTAATTCAAACATTTCACTTCCACGTGCTACAAACTAACTCTCTATCCCAGGAAATTCTTTGTGTGGTTAGAAGCGTATTACAGAGTAATCAAAAGTCAAAGCCTGTATTTGTAAACCAATATACAAAGAAAGATGGCAAAGCTAGAAAATGACTAACTATTGATGCTCTCATTGAGAAAGGATGTTCCATACATAAAACCAAGTACCCTTATTGCGAGGAAAAAACCCCAAATCTGTGTCCTGTAAAGGCATCTGCAGGCAAATCACCTTTCACATGAGGCATCTACATACCAATAGGAAACGCACCAGTACTTCATATAGCACTGGGGGCTATATGATCCATGAAATACAATCTGGCCGTATCACTCAATCCCTTCATAGACTGGCTAAGTTTGGTGTTGAAACATGCTCCTTCGTTCCCTTGCTTTGTTGAATTCTCACGTAGTTTTCTAACTGTCCTTATTATTGAAACCTTCTGGGGTTTAACATAAATTCATCAATATTCATGGCTAATTTAAACTTCTTGCCCTTGTGCTGTTGTTATCATTTCACAGGAGGTTGGTCTTCTTCTCCAGTGACCACCTTCTAATTATTACATATATGGAAGGCAATCACATCTCCTCTCAGGCTTCGGCCTGCTCAGATGAAAAGAAAAAAAAACCAAGCTGTCATCCACATTTCACAAGGGAGACACTCTGTTTCCTAATACTCCTCTGACCTCTCCTCTGCACGTATTCCATCTGTAATTAATCCTTCCTGAAAGCAAGGTACCACAACTGGATGCAATGCCCTACACAAAGCCTACCCAGCGCCTGGCATAAGGCTAATACTTCCCAGTAATTAACAAAAATGCTCTTCTCGATACATCTTAGCATTTCCCTTTTCCACGGCTTCATCAAAATGGTAGATTGTCACATAGTCGTCATCAAACCAGGAGAGAGAGGCAGTCCTACGAAGCAAACGCTGTCAATGCATCTGTTTTGGCCGTTATTGGTGCCAGGAACGTGCTATGAAGGGTTATAAAACTAATAGAAAAGCTGTTGGTCCTATGGGTAGACCAGATGTACAAAATCATTACTTTTATTTTTGTCACAATACGGCATGGGGATTAATAAAAGCTCTATAAAATAGTGCTGATAATGCTTTGTTTGCTGTTAGCAATAGCATACGAGTGTGCGCGTACGTGTGTGAGTCAGGGAAGCAAGAAAGATGGGGCAAACGATTCGACTATTGCCTTAAACCATCCAACAAATGAAATCGCAACAGTGACCCAAAGCTGCTTCTTCAGAGCCAATTTCTTTCATATGAGTCATTTCAACTCAGCTCTTCAAATGTACAAATCCATTACATTTCACAGGGGTTTTTATTTTTAAGTAAATAATACATTATTTATTAATTTCATGGCAAGAGTAGGATAAAGGATAATACCACTCTAGGTTGTTTAGTACATGGCAGAGGTAGTTGAGAATGTCCAGAACCAGGACTGAGCAAATATTTTGAATCAGTATTCTGGAAGTCAGCAGCAAGACCAAAAACTGGGGAAAATACCGGTAGAATTTGAACTGGAAGAATAATGTTCAGTCAGAAATAAAGAATATCCCCCCCCTCCCCCCCAAAAAAAAAAGTTTTTAAAAAAAAAAATCCATCCTGCAGGTACGTTTTGCTACTTAAAGAGCGTTAAGTTTAGTCATTCTTTTATCTACATTTGGGATTTTTTTTAGCCAAAGTGATGATACCATTTCTGTGAGTAAACAAACAAGAAAATAAAAGAAAAAAAAAAAACTTTAAGCAACCAAACTTGCCCAGGGGAAAAAATCTCTCCTGGACATCATTTACCACATCACAGGAAGGAGACAGAATTTCATGGGCTGATGAGGCTTTAAAAAGCATCATTAAAATTCAGACCTTCAGAAAGCAAAACACCTTTGCTTCATCCATAAGCATGAACCAAACTGTGGGCGGTACCAATGGATTCGAACATAACTTCGAATGGATTCGAACATAACATAACCCCGTTGGTCAGAGAGGATGTGTTTTCACATTGCGCTTTGCTGGGCTACATGCAGAGACTTCAGCAACCTAGAAAATAAAATGTGTATTAAATTAAAAAAATTCAGCTTAACAGTATTAGTAAAGTTAAATATTTGATACAGAAAAAGTTCATAGATTCACTATATATTGAAATTAAATATATATAATGGTATTGCAAGTGGCGGTGAAAGTAAACTTGAAAACATTCAAAGTCACTTAGGGTTTTTTGTATATATATTTACGTGTTAGGAGCATAAACCAAGTTTAATACTTTACTTCTCTTGTTCAGAATTTGCCTATGCCACAAACAAATACAGTTTTTTGAGGTTATGTTAGAGGACAAACCCAGGCTTATATTGATCTACACAAGCTATTTATATTTTTTAAGCCTTCTGAGAAGGCAGCATGCTTTTTAGCTGAGCACAGTGCCAAGGAAAAACACCAAATCATTTGTATTTGTAACAATAAGAATGATCACCGAAGCAGTATCAAACACTTACAATCCTCTTTTCTGTCTGGTGTTTTATCAAATGATTTAAAAATGACTCGTGTAATTTAAATTCTCCATAAAAGAGACTTGTGTTGTTCTCTAAAGTTTCTAGCTGCAAGATATGATTGCAACATGATTTGTTACACGAAGCAAAATAATTGATCAAACCCACAGAGTTCTGCAGAACTATCAGTCACCCAAACACCTGGGCAGGAAAAACCCACAAGCTCACAAGTTCTAAGCTATACCTGCACCTTGGTGTGGGATGAGCAAACTGCTGATAAAACCCGTTGCAAGCAGAACTAGTATTAAAAAAATAAAAAAAATGGCAAATGAAAAATCTTTTTTTCTCCATAACAAATAATATCTCAAGGGTGCAGAGAAGAAAATTAACAAAAAGGATACAGCTGAAGTCAGGCATATCTGTACAAATTATGTAGAACTGTCACCATTTACATTTAAATTAAATAAAAATTTCTGACAATCAGCAGAAAACACACCACATCTCCAGTTTTAAGTGGTGACTTGTACACATGGTGTCCTAAATTCTTTAGTCATTCCATCAGTTCCCATAGATTTGGGACACTTATTAGGAAATGTCTAGAGCACAGAATGTTTGAGGTTGGAAGGGATGTCTGAGGGTCATTTGGTTCAACCTCCCCCTACTCAAGCAGGGCCACCTAGAGCTGGTTGCCCAGGACCACGTCCAGATGGCTTTTGGATATCCCTTAGGATGGAGACTCCACAACCTCCCTGGGCAGCCTGTGCCGGTGCTTGGTCACCTTCACAGTGAAAATGTGTTTCCTGATGTTCAGAGGGAACCTCCTGTGTTTCAGTTTGTGCCCATTGCCTCTGGTCCTGCCACTGGGCACCACTGAAAAGAGCCTGGCTCCGTCCTCTTTGCACCCTCCCTTTGGGTATTTATCTACATTGATAAGATCTCCCAGACCCTTCTCCAGGCTGAACAGTCCCAGCTCTCTCAGCCTTTCCTCATAGGAGAGATCCTCCAAACACTTAATCATCTTTGTGGCCCTTTGTTGGACTCTCTCCAGTATGTCCATGTCTCTCTTGTACTGGGGAGCCCAGAACTGGACGCAGAACTCCAGATGTGGCCTCACCAGTGCTGAGTAGAGGGGAAGGATCACCTCCCTCGGCCTGCTGGAAGCACTCCTCCTGATGCAGCCCAGGATACCGTCAGCCTTCTTTGCAGCAAAGACACACTGCTGGCTTATGTTCAACTTGGTGTCCACCAGGAACCCAGAGTCATTTTCAGCCAAGCTCTTTCCAGCTGGGTGGCCCCAGCACACCCTGGTGCCTGGCGTTGATCCTCCCCAGCTGCGGGACTTTGCAGTTCCCCTTGTTGAACTGCATGGGGTTCAGGGCAGCAGAAAGGGCGTTGCAGCCAACGCCTGTAGTTGGCATTCCTCAAAGAAAGGAGGTGTGCCTTCAGAAGAGCTCACCAGTCACTGTTTCTGCCAACAGAAGTACCTGATCTTTAAAGAACACTCTGCGTTAAGTGGAGTATAAAACTATTACATCTTTATTAGTGAATCAGCAGCCAGTCCCCAATATTGCTATCAAGGCCACATGTCAAATATCCGTGGAAAAACCCCTCAGACATTACTGCCGGTGTTGGCAGAACGATACACGTACATGGATAGAGGTCTTGTAGCGAGTAACACCGACGCACGTATTAGATGGATTTGCACTTTCCTGTTTCCTGGCAAAGGTGCTCTGTTCTGCCCGCTGACGTCACCGGGAGGTACAATATTGCAAGGTTAAGGCCTAAATTGATATCTATTTAAAACACATTTCGTACAGCTTCAGCATTCACTCCAGCCTTGACTCTGTGTGCGCGAGTTCTCTCAGACACTGGCAACCAGCAAGGTCTCCTTAATTTCGCAGACTTGCAACCTTGTCAAAGTCCTCTTTCAGTTTCCAAGTGCCCTATCTTTCATTTTCATAATTGGTAGTGCAGAGAAGACGAAATGCAAAGTCAGGAAATTAATTTAGATATGATGCCTTGATCTGCATTTCTTTAATTCAGGCTGATGTACTCAATTATGGGTCACTTTCAGTGATATTGGACCAGAAGTGTGTAACTAAGGAGGCCAAAAGCTAAATCTCAGGAAGAAATAGTTTGACCTGTCAAAACAACAGAAACCATTCTGGAGGATTTGAATTCAGCTGTCATGTTCAGTCACAGAAAGAAGAGAATCAGTATACATGTATAAATCCCAATTTACAGCAAGGAAGTGAAGTACATAACAGATTTTAAACATGTAATTTGAAGCCTGTGTAACAAGTGCTTAATGTTGCATGGAAGATAAAGAGCTCTCCTGAATTAGAGCCCTAGTTGGGATGAAAAGGTTGCTTTTTCCTGTTACCTTTAATATCTCATGGCATGGGAAAATAAGAGAGTCCGTATCCTGTCCTGAAGGATGCTCAGGTACAGAGACATTTCAGAATACGAAGTCTCTTCCAGAAGAGATGCTTCCATAGTCCCTCCTCTTCTGGAACAAGGATGCTCTGAGCCTGGTCCTTCACGTCCTCCCCAAAAGAAAGCGGGTGATCTCACCTGTCTCAACGAAGCTCACCTAATTGAACTTACCCGAAGACTTCCTCTGGCTTTCTCAGGCTTTACCGCTTTTGCCCTTGTTCTGCTGGATCATCCTGGTTCCACCAGACATTGTACCTGCCGCTCTCCTTCCCTCGTCCTGATCTTACAGTTGTGCTTGTTCTCGTTTCCCTGTGTCCTGTTTCTCCCTTTGGGGGTGCGTGTTACTCTATAGAGAGAGAAAGATGCGCACAGGGAGCTGCGGTAGAAAACGCTACCCCTGGTCATGCTATTCGTGCTCTTAAAACATCACAAAATGCCCATGCAAGTTTCTGGTTATACCATGTTCATGCTTATGTCTGAGTTCAAGGGAAGTAAATATTAATTGTATCTTCCTTACTCTTCTTCTCCTTTATGGGTGCAACAGGCCTCTGCTTTGGCTACAAGCTTTTACCATTAGGTTTCTTTGATTTTTACCCTTGATGTTCTCTCTTTTATCTTTTTTTTTATTATTTTGAAAATTCAATTGAGATTTTTTTTAAAATGTATTTATTTTGAGAATTTTTGAGACAGCAAAGTGCTCCAGGACACTATTTTAAATAATTATTTATGTGCATATTGGATGCACACTCCAGCTTCCTTTCTTATATCTTTTTTTTTTAAAAAGTAAACATAAAGTAGATCTGGTGGGCAATACATTTTTTTCACCAATGATTATGAAGACAACAGAGGAAAAAAAAGATGGACTTGTGTGTAATTTGTAAATTGGGTAGGAAAAAGACAACACTGATCTGATAATTTATTAAATATTAATCATTCTACCAGCTTGACATGATAGCGTAATTCAGGATAATTGTAAAGTTTCTTATTCAAGGAAAGAATAATCATGAACCACACCCTCATAATGAAGCGACCAAATAAATAAAAAAATGACCCAAATGACAAGAAACTAGATACCAAACATTTTAAAATTATAATTACATACCTGGTAGACTGTAAGCGCAGTGAACGAACATGAAATGTTTGCTGATAAGAGATGGTTTTCTAGAGCACTATTATTCTGGAATTCCCCCTTTAGAAGAAAAACATTGTCATTTGTCCTAGGTAAAATGTTATCTAATTAAAAAAAAAGAAAACACACAAAAAACCAAAAACCACCAAACCAAAACCACCAAAAAAAACCTTTCAGGGTAAAGAAAGGGGGTTCTGAATCCTATTCAGAATACGTATATCGTAATATCTTTTAGGGAACATGTTTTCTCGACAATTTACTCATATTGTTTATAGATTTTCCCAGCGACATTTTAGCAGTTTCCATTTTATTTCCGTTTCTGAAGACGAAACAAGACCAGTCCATCATTCTCGGCCCTTCTGCTCGTGACCGTCTCCCTCTGACCCCCCGCGGGTCCAGTCATGCCGAAGGGGTGCAAGAGCTGTGCAGGCACTTCCCGCGCTTCCTCCCGCGTCCCCTTCATCCCGCCTCCGCCCCCACGCTTCCAGAGAGCCCGCAGGAAAAGGCCTTTGTGACGAGTGCTAAAGATCAACGGTTCAAATTATTTCAGATGAAAGTTTTAAAGAATTTTAAAGAAAGAATTTCAAAGGTGAAGTACAAGCCAGACAAGTTATTTTTAAAATCCAGTTAAACCAAGCCATCTGTTGCTCATGAGTTTGAAGCGGGTATATAGGCAGAAGAAATCATTTCTAAAATAACGCCTGCTGCTCCTGGATGTCCTGGGTGTTTCTAGCAGAAGCGTTGAGTAAGACCACCATGTCTCTCTACTTGAAGGATACGATCACATCTTTGTGCACTAAAATCACGACACGTGCTTGGGCTCTATGCCCGTTTTTATACCTGTTTAGCTGAGTGTTAAAGAAAACGAAAGAAATTAGCTTCTTAATATCCATCAGTTCCCTTTTTCTGAGGACCTTATAGCAGCCTCTGAAAAGGCTCATTATTTGGTACATGAGAGGCAGAAACATTTAGATCCATCAGACCAGAAAGGGTTTGGGGGGGGATTATCTTCCCAAATATCAAAAATCCCATACTGGTCAGCAAAATCCCATACTGGTCAGCAAAATCTCAAAGCTGAGACTGGAGTTTGCAGCTTAATAAAATTTAAAAAGAGAAAAAGAAAAAAAGGTAAAGAAAAAAAAGAACGGTGCTAGCTCTGAAGTTCACGCAAGCACAAGAATAGGATGAAGTTCAGGCCTTATCCTATCCAACCCCTGGTGCTCATTTTCGGTGCCTGAAATCTGTGATAGATAAGCACTAATTTCTGAGGAGTGCTCATATGGCAACGCTTAAAATGGCAGATCCCTTACTCTTGTGTTTATGCTAATAATATTTAGTGGGGTTAGCAATCGCATTGATTTCCCATATGTAATAAGACGAGTGTAAAGCTGCGCTCCCAGTTAAAGTTTATTGAGCAGGCAGGATATTAGAAGTCAGAACTGATTAATTCAGGTTATAAACAGCCACTTCTTTTTTTTTTTTTCTTTTTTTTTCTCCACACAGTCTTGTCTCCCGAACACTTCACCACATATCCCTGTTAGTGCTCTCCTTTCTGATGACGCTTGTTTCTTTTACTTCCCTTTGTGAGTTTGCACCTTCACGTTAAAGAACACATGACGTACTCGTGACTTAGTCTTGGTACATGCCATCGGGGTCAGGCTGAGCTCAACGGTTCAACGTCAGGCCCTTAAACGTCCACCAGTCTGGCTGGAGCACATAGGCCTCGTGATATGATTTGCAGTTCACGCCAATAGTGAAAGCCTTCAAATTATAATGTAACAAAAAAAAAAATATGGTGAATGTTCTATAGACTCAAATGTTGCTTTTTTAACACTAGTGATAAAGGGCGCCGCTCTCAGTGTTAAAAACATAAATGTGTATATTGTTGAAAGCATAGATGTATATATTTATGTTTTTTCAAGTTTTTATATTCACACACATACATATTATATATATAGAAGAAGATATCTTACTATTTCAAGCTGACTGTGAAACAGCAGAAAGAGCACGTGAAGGCCACATGGTTTTGCCTCCCTGTAAATAAGGGCAAACCTGCCCCATGGCAATTATTTTTATCACACTCACAAAATAAAAATAAAGACACGATCAAGCTAAAGATGGTTTAATAAAAAGACATACCAAAAGCTCAAAACATCTTGACCGACTCCAGAGAGAGGTTGGGGTGCAACAGAACATGAAGTTCTGGCCCTCTCTCAGGCCGCCAGATCTCCGTCCGCACGCGTCGTCTCATGTAGCAGTTCAAACAGGCCACGGCAGTGTCGTAGCCACTCTGACACCGAAACAAATCAGGCTTCTCAGTTTCTACTTTCCTTCAGTGGCTCCTGAAGTATCTTCCTTCCTTAGACCAACTGACCGGTTGTTTAACTCTCGCTGACGGCTATACTTGAAATCCCGTAGGATTTTACTGTATTCTCATACTTCAGATGCCTCTCTGCCCACCTATATGAACAACTTCTTTCTTTAAGACTGTGTAGATCCTTCTTTCTCTACAGGCTACCTTCAGCAAGGTGTCTCTGTCTTGGTGTTTTCACGTTATGTTCTAGGAGAATCCATTGGCTGTTGCCAAATATCACTGTAATCCCACTCCGATTCTCTTCTTAGGGGATTCCTCCCATTCCTCTCAGACAACTGAATTTCTTCATGGCAGTCAGTGCCTAAGTAAAAGGATCATCTCAGGCTACTTCTCCAAGGAGGAAGGGTTTTATTCTTCTCTGACTTGAGAGATGAAGAAATGCATCTTCTTTTTCTAAGGGTGCAGTTATAATTTCTATCGAATAAATAGTAAAGGCAAATGAATGAAGCTTATGACAGGAGGAAAGAAATATGATTAAAACAACAACAACAACAAAGGTTGAAGCATTTAATTGCACACCGTAAAAGATATCAGCCAGGTGTGGCTTGTGGGATAAAGAAACAAAACAGCGGCTACTTACTACACGGTTTACCAACCTAGGAACATCCCGAGTCGCTTTCTCTGTGGCACTAAGACAAGGGTTTAGGTTTTGCAGTTAAATCTCTGGATGATATTGGTGACGTTTTCTGTTATATTCAGATGCTCCCAGTTGTAGCTTGTGATTCTTTGTGTTCAATGCACAGGTCTGTCCAACTCCCCAAAGGCTTTATTCTGTTGTTGTGCCCAGAGATTATCTTTAAAACCATATACTTCCCCGAGGCATGCCAGAATGGCAGGACCATTTTTTCTGCCTATTTGCTCTACCCAGGTTGAACCTTGTACGTGTTGTGAAGGAGATCATGCCCGTATAATGACGCTCTTCACTGACTTCTCTTCAGTCTTGAGTGCAGGATTTCTCCACGGTTGAACATTTATGGTATCAGTGAAGGAACTGGTAATGTTCACGTAAAAGCAAAAGCCAATCCATGATTTATGATGCCAGTAGAGTCACTGGGCTAGAGATAAGGAGCACACCGCTTATCCTGGGTTCTTCATGTACAGAGCATTTATCCAGCCCACGCTTCCCATCTTCTTCTCAGACGGTCATGCACATCTAATCTCTTTTTTTCAGCCTAACAATGGTCATACATTTACGTAACAGCATTCCCATGAAGTGCTGACTCAGGTCCTCTATCATTTTTACATCAGAGACAGACGTAAAACCTTTGAGTTAGTTCTGGTTTGTGTGAATTAGTACTTTTTTCTAACATGGAATGACATGTTAGACCAGAGGAGCTGAAATTCCAGCTGGACTGCAGAGTTCTGTAAGGTCGTGCACCCAGATGTGTACAGCTGTGTCTTAACACACGGTAAGGTGAAAGAAGGGTCATGTTATTTTTATTTAAAAAACAAAAATCAAAAATCAAAACCCAAAAGCTAATATATATTTAATCCAGAGTAAAGAAGAGTATTAAGTTTCTAAAATTTGTGCATCTTTCAAAAAGTCTGAGGAAATCTATGAAACAATATGATTTTTTTAAATTAATCTCTGCTTTCAGAATTACTTTTTAAGAGAAAAAAATAAAATAATGAGTTCCCTATCTTGAGGGAAATCCTGTGGGAATAAGTACCGTAATTGGGAGAATAGCAAAATCTAGCATCTCATATGAGATATGAAAAGATCTCAATTTTTGGCTACCAAAATGAAACTAACTCTTCTTATGAACGAAAAGAATTACCAGGAGAAAACTTCTATTTTTAGTTCATTTTTAACCCAGAATTACAGGCAGTGTAAAGATGTTATGCAGCTAAGATTGCTGTGATGAAGGCAAGGCCCTCCCACTAAAAGTCAGAAGGGGATTAATGAAAGGAGAAGACTACTAGTACCCCCAACCATGCTTGTTTGAGGTGACGTTAGAGCGTGAACTGTTAAGAAGGATGTTTCTCCCTTGAAAATCTACTCAAGTTGTCAGGAAATACAAAGTGCCGGAGTTGAAGGACCATCTCTGTGATGAAGCAAAGTAAGACAGATGAACTTGAAGGCTTATTGGGTAGAGAAATATGAGCCAGTGCACTCTATAAACATTGCTTGCTGGTTTGGGGTTTTTTGTTGTTTTTTATTATTTAATATATGAGCTAGAACTACTCATGGGCAAAGTCTGGCAGTGTCAATAAAACCAGAATAGCGTGTTAAAGCTATTACATAACCACGGCTATGTGGAGAATTCAGAAAATAGGTGCAGAAAGGGCAATTCTTTTGTTTCGGACGTTCAGCACACAGCGTGCGGGGTTTGAGGTTTTTTGGGAGGGGAGGTCGGTCCTGTCTCCTCCTCACGTCAGATTTTCCAGCTCTTTTTGTGACATTTAACTTTACTAAGTGAACTGAGTCTGTGGTGCTGCTCAGACCAAAGTGCTCTTTGATGTAAAATGTGTTGTAACACGGAAATCATTATGGCCTTTAGGAGAAAGAGGATATACGGATTTAGGGCTTACTGTTCTGGACACCCCTACTTCCAGTTCCTCAGCTCTTTGCAACGTCCTTAGTAACCCAGTAAACATCCCTGTGTACTTCTGATGTAGCCTTTCCTGAATTCATAACCCCAAAGAATTCCTCCATCCCCGGAGTAAACCTTTAAGGCACTTAAAAGGACGGGTGATAACTGGCCCTTCTCTTGTGAAAAATTGAAACCTGCACATTTAGCGTCGGAAAGAAATTGTAAAAGCATATTGTTCCACGCTCCTAATAAGTCAAAAGCACTTCGTTGTAGTAGATGTCAGCATCAATCATACTAATTAGACTTTTATAACAATAATTATAAGTGAATCAATAAATGCACAAGAAAAGTTAGATGAGTACAGTTAATGAGCTCTTTACAGTCTTTCTAGTAAGAGGAAGGCTAGAAAATTCAGAAGATGCATTCTGATACATTTCCGTGTTAAATTTCTATGTATCGTTATATATTTGTTATATATAATAACAAAGACCCAGTTGGAGACCTTGAGAGCTTTTCCTCTAAAACTAACCTGCATTGATCAGGCTTTGATATAAATGATAAAGGGTACCTTTAAGTCTCTGTGGAGGTCTTCTTGAGTCTGTCTCTGTCACTTGGAAATAATACAGTAGGTCTTACTGAGGACAGTGTGGTGGGTTGACCTTGGCTGGCCGCCAAGAGCCCACCAAGCCGCTCTATCGCTCCTCCTCCATCAACAGGACAGTGGGAGAAAACACGATGAAAAGCTCGTGGGTCAGGATAAGAACAGGGAGATCACTTACCGATGACCATCATGGGCAAAACGGTCTTGACTTGGGGAAAATCATTTAATTTATTGACAATTAATTGTAACAGAGTAGGATAGCGAGAAATAAAACTAAAACCACATTCCCCCACCCATCCGGTGACCCCCACGCCAGCGATTAGCTCACTTGCGTTGGCGACAGGCAGAGGACCACCGCAGCTCTCTCTATATGATTAAAACAGAGGAGTTGGGACAGTAAGGAGCTGAAGCCCGTAAGTACCCAGTCTCCAGGAACAAAGCTGTGTATTTCCAAAGGCATTCTTGATTTGATTTCCAGTAAATGGCTACCAAAATTTTGACTGTGAAACTCAGCAATCCCTAAATACTCTGGCCTTCTGGAACAGCACAGCGTAACAGCTTCAGAATTCCCATGCAGTTAAGGGAAAGCCATCTCTGAAATGAAGCCTGGTACATAATAGGCAATACTAAAACAGCTCACAATTACTGTAATTTAACATTTAACTCACATTCAGCTTATAGAAAAAAATAAAGACCTAGCTCCTTGTGCTGTATACCTTTGTGCAGCTTCCATTAAAAAATGTACAAACAACTTTGTTGCGTGAGATACAAAACCACTTTCCTAAATGCCGTATTAAACTCATTACGAGGAGAATGAGAAAGCTCTCTAATGTGATTGCTCTTTCTTCATAACAAAGGCAAAAATTACCAGTTCCTCGGAGTCTAAAATGAGTTGTGATTGGAGTTAGATGAACTGATGCTGATGAATATTCACTTGCATTGGCTGTGTGTGTGAAAAAGCATGTTAAAATGTGTGTTTCGTCTGCACCGGTAACTTCTGTTCATCAGATGAAACTCTTTCTTCCGTTACATACTTAGAGATTCGTCTGAAGTCGGTGACAAGCATATACACAAAGCAAGTTGTAGCACATCGTTGGTGACATCCTTCATCTTCTGAAAGCAAAAAAATATTGCCACTGATGATGATAGTGGTGTTTGTTGGTTTAGTTTGAGGAAATTGAACTGTGTCTTCAGATTGCTCATTGCACAACTGTAATGCGAGAAGAGTCCTTCGGTTTTCAAAATGATTAGACCAGAATAACAGGGTTTGTCTCATTCATGAACATGGCATGGATATACAAACCGCAACGCTGAAGGGAATTCACAAATTGATCCTAAGGGATATGATTTAGTGGGGGACTTGGTAGTGATAGGTTAATGGTTGGACCCGATGATCTTGGAGGTCTCTTCCAACCAGAACAATTCTATGATTCTATGATCCCAGCCTGGGCCACCCGTTTAGATACAACGGCATTTCCCTACCTGGGGCAATATAGAAATACTGCATTTGGAATATGGTCCATATGGCCCCTCCCGGTTGCTGCGCATATAGCTGGGGGTATGCACATTCATCTGTCCTAGGTACAGTATATGGGCAGCAAAGTAACAAATAAATCTGGAGAAACTGGAGCACCGCTGACATAAAAAGTGTGTTGATGTCACTGAAAACCCTCAGTGACAGTAAGTTTACATTGACCCAGAAAGCTAATATATTGTTGCGCAGTATAACGGTCCAGAAGAAAATACAGCAATGATTAGTTTTGCTCTAAAGGGCTTCGCCTAGACGGGCAGCTTTGGGAGAATATCTGAATGGCATCTTAACAAAGGGGTGGCACTTGTGTTTCCAGAAACGGTGCAGTTGACTGTAGGCCAACAAAGACTCACCTTTTCCTCACCTTGTCATTCAGAGTTGCGCTACCACAAGGCTTTTTAGTATCTGGTCTAGTTACTTCATTCTGTTTAAATTTTTCATCCCATTTCTCTCGTACCTATTTAGATTGCGAGGACTGCCCAGCAGTTTCTCTCTCACCAGATGATTGTAGACAGCACAGCTCAGTGAAGTCTACTGTTCTCCAGAGGATTCTCCAGGAGGAAATAATACACAGATTGCTCTTCGAGTGGGTCTGATTAAAAAACGTGCACTGAGTGACACGGGGAGTGGCCTGGCAGTCAGGAAAAAGTAACAGGAAAAAAAGATAATTTCTTGGAATTTCACAGCCGTGAAGGAGGCACAAAGTCCAAAGATTATGCCAAAGCACGAGCTATAAACACTATGAAGTGTTTTGTTTATCCTTCATCACTCCCGGGCTCACTTTTATCCAGTCCTCTCTTTGATGCACCAAAGTGCTGATAGTAAAATGAGAACCATTATTCAGAGGAGGTATTTAATGGCTATTAAACTCCTCGGTCAGGGCCACAGTGCCATGATTTTTCTTGATTTCAAGTAGGATCCTTCCTTATTTGATGTTTACCTTGGCATAAGGACATAAACCACATTTTTAAGAATATGACAAAAGCTACAGGATAAAAACTGAAAAAACATCTCTGAATACTTTAGATGGAGCTGTATAAATTGTCAATGGTTCCATAGCTTTTCAGGCAAAACACAAAACCTTTGAAAGCCTTGCTTGGTTTTTGCATGTTTTTCACGTAGTGCTAAGCTGCTCCAAAAATATTTTCACAATATGGGATCTTCTAATTCAAAGCAAAAAAATTCTGCTACGACAATCAAAAATTTAGGTGAGTACAAAACCCACCAGCGGTGTCTGATTTGAGAACAGTCTACCACTTCAAGCTGTTGTGACTCCTCTTACTTGTGACATAGTTTTAATAAGCTGAAAATAATAAGTATCAAGCAGAGTCAGATGAAAATGCAGGCTGAGACAAAAAAACGTATCCCAGTATTCAAAGTAATTAGGTCTACTATGTGCTAACCACAGAAATGAAACTAGTAATAAAATAAAAATGTTATTTTCCATGACATAATGAGCAACCTGCATATTTTAATAAGCACTAAGTTAATGAGTTTAGAAGCAATGAAATCCTTTACTAGTATTAGGAATAGAGCAGAATTATATTTACCTCAGGTGTATTTCTCTTCCACTGTAAATATAAAAATAAAGGGAAATGGTTAGGCTAATATATCTATCTCAGAAACAAAAGCTATGGCATATTTATTCTTGAGAAAATTATAAAAAACTTATTAAACAGATATGACAAATGCTGTACATTAAAATACTATGTTGTTTGTATTCTGAATGAAAGGAAGAGATTAACGAGACGTAATTTAATTACACAGGGCAGGTGCCCTCTGTAGGATACTAAGCCTAGCCAGGATATACTAGTATCTTTGCATTAAAAATCAATGCATCTATACATCCGTTTCTGTTCACCGACGAACTGCTGAAGTATCATATTCAAACCCATGTTTTTAAAAATTGCCACTCTTTTTGGTTTGATTCTTCCATGGAAGTGGAAAAACACCCTTTTCTCACAGCTCCCTCCTGCAAGCCAGACGATACGTGATGGGATGATCCGCCAGAGCCGTGGTGGTAAGCGTTTTGCACTCCCTATATTTTACAAATGGTTAAACTTTCTTTTCCTTAACTGAAAAAAATAAAAATCTGAGCAATTTTCAATCCACGGGAAGAGGGAGCAGAGGGAATTAAACGTGTAAGTGCTTCAAGAGAAAAAGACGGATTTGGTGCTGGTGGTGCCCTGCCTTGGCCAGTGTCCAACTCCTGAGCTGCTATATCTCAGCATAGTGTTACTTATTATATATTTCATTTTTTTCCAGTTTCATCTTTAATAAAATATAAGACTTTCCACAATGTTTAACAATGTTGGGGTTTGAATTTTCAAAATGTTTAGGAGTAGGCAAGTGTCCACTTGCCATACAAACACAACTGGGTAATATTTTCCCCTTTAAAAATGCCAGATTGATATGTAATGATTTTCTAGAGAACTCTTTCACTCTTTTATGTTCAATTTGTTCAGTGTAAGATTTGCACACATCGATTTCCAGACAAGTTTTGACTTGCTGTTTCTCTGATCCTGTTGATCCTGACAGTTGCACTAAAATGAATTGCATTACCACTTTACACTAAAATGAAGTACAAAAGCTCTCCTTCATCTCAGTGAGAGAAAAATTGGGTTCTAAACCTGACCCTTGTTCCACAAAAATCGTACAGATATAGAGAGATATCAGCCATGCTATCTGCAATTCTATTATGTTTCTTCTTTCTTTCCATAATAAGAAAATATGCGATATGTTAAGCTTGAAATTTGGCACACTTCTCTCTCATACTTACATGCCTCACGGAAAGTACGTAGGCATTTGACCTTACCTTGCTCGGGTGCTCCATTACTCGATACGTAGCCTATGACAACCAGAGTTTTCCATGAGATGGAGCGTGCTTTGACTTTTCTTACGGGAATCAGTCTTAGAGCTAAAATATTTCTCCGGAGAAGTGCCATGATACAATCTTGGCAGCTCATTTATTCTCTGTCTACTCCTCTTTCCAAGAGTATCTGAGAATGTATTCATAGGTAATATTTTACCCTGAAACTGCTTGAAAAGAATGCAGAACAGAGCACCCTGTTTTCATTCTGAAAAATATGCGGCTAAAATAGGCTTGCTCCTTTGTTCAGGATTTCCAGCAGTCGCACATACTGTTCTGCAATGAGAGTCTCATCCATGGTCTCGTCGCTGAATACGTTGCAGAAGAATAATAATATTCATTAATTATGTTTTAAGTTGCACCTATCTCATATGTAGTCGCGTTGGACTAAACTAGCCACCATCATAAATTAAATCTTCTGTCACCATGTTGCAAAGGATGAAAACTTTTTTGGGAAAAGAGAGATATTGATATATACTATTAATTTAGTATTAAGAAAATGCACGTACAAGTCTGGTCCTTGATCATTCTCTACAGTGTGTTGCTGAGATACATCATTTTTTTCAGGTACTTTTTCTCATTTCGCCTTCTTTCAGAAGTCCTATTATATTAGTTTCAGAGGGCTTGCTTACTTAAGGGTCATATACTGTGAGTGCAGCTGAATGAATTCTATGTAATAAAAGATGAGAGTCCCTCTGGACTTCATTTAAAGTTTGCTGCTCGAGAGGCTGGAAACTTGCTATGTCTTTGCTCTTTCCTCAAGTATTCCCAAAAGCTCAAATCACAATAGATCACTTGGGAGCTTGAAATGATATGTCTGTTGCCTACAAACCTTGGAGCAGAGAGGAGGGAAATTGAGGTCTTGACCTATAAGTCCAAGTCTGTATGGAAACGGCTACTCACCAAATGCCATCTATATTAGAATCTCTCCTGCTTATTTCAGTTTGTTGGTAAATTACATGTTCAGTAACTGTTGTCCTTGAAGTCTCTCCAAGACTTACTGAACCTCAATGTTAACCTTTTGCCAGCCTGAAAATTGACCGTTTATTTCTGCTCTTTGTTTTCTACCTCTTTTAGCTAGTTTCTAATCCAGGGCAGACCTTTACCTCTCACCTCAGGACCACTTAGTTCCCATAACAGCCTTCTGTGAAGGACTTTGCCGAAGCGTCTTTGAAAGTCCGAACAAATTATACCTACCGTTTCCCTTCATCCACTCCCTTCCAGACATTCAAGGAGTTGTAGCAGGTTGGCAGCGAGGTGTGATGTGCGACGCTGAGCTCTCAGCCAGCACAGCCAAACCACCAGTAACCCTTCGTGGGTGGAAACTGGGGAAACGTGTCACGGGAGGGAGCAGAGCTTAGGGGGAAAAAGGTGAAGGATCTGACAAATGACCTTTCCTCCTGGTAAAATAAAAGCTGGTGTTTGGGATCAGATACACCATTTTCTCTAGAAAAGAAGAAGTTGGAGTGTTTCTTAGAATCCATATGTAGCTAAAGAGTTCTTCTGCTTGATTATAGTATCAAGCACAGGGAAGGCACAAGACTAACAGAAAACATCAGGAGCCCTCTCAGCATGATAGTGGAATATATTGGTGCACAAGGAACGTGCCCATTAGGTTAGATTAGTTAAAAGTATGAGTTTTCAACATATCTTAAAGTTTTCCAGTAGAGAATAAAAAAAGAATTTTAAATATTCACCACCAAACCAGTGCTGTGGCAGCAGAAAGAAGATAAAAACAGCAAAAAAGATAAAAAGAACAGAAAAACTTAGATATCTTGTTCTATGTGTTATGAATCTGCCCACAAAACAGCAAGAACAAGGGGTCCAGAAATACTTTCCTTTCCTCTGGCATGCGTTCACCTGCTTCCTCGGGACAAGAACAGGATCTGGAGCCCTGAATGCCATATTCAGCAAAGGAGACCACGCAGCTACGACCAACAGCCCTGGGGAGGACGTAGGAACGCAGTGTGCGTAGGGATGAGGAGTAAGGAAGCACTAAGAGCAATAAGAGGTCTTCGTTGCCTGTCGCACGCTCGCCGGCGAAGGTGAAGTGCTTTGTGAAAACTGCCTGAATGCGTTGGGGAATTTCAGAATTTAGATAAAAAGATCTGATCCCATTTCTCCTTCCAGACTGAGTTTGCTCAGCTGGCTTTTCCTGAGGCGTGGTTCTGCTCGGCTTCGCCCGGGGTCTTCACTGAGGAACCATTCGGCAATTTTTCCTTGCTAATGAGGACAGCGTCGGAACAGAGCATCTCCTCTAGCGATGTCAAGGGATGACACACGCCTGGCAAGGCGTAGACAGAACGCTGTGTGGACTCAGACCAGCTATGAGTCGACTTCTTCTGAAACGTGTGCTGCAGCGCGTCTGCCTTCAGCAGCCAGCGTGACAAGGCGTGCGCCCGTTTGAGTAAAGAGGCCTTGCGCGGGTCATGCACGAGCACAAAGGGGCAAAATAGTCATTTCTGAGAAAAACAAGAAAGGTGCCATTTGCCTGAGCTATTTTTACAGCCCTCGGAAAGATTTTTCTCGATGCTTTTTCCTTTCAAAGGCATTCCATCCAATCTCCCTGCCTCCCCTTTTATAATTGACATGCCTCTTCTCAGGAAAGCAGGAGACCACCATAAAATACCACTATTTTTATAGTTTCTATTCAGTTCTCTTAAAATTAATCATTATGCTGTACCACGTTTTCTACACCTGCCAAACTGTAAACCTTCTAAAAAAGCCATGAAAACATTGGGGTTGGCATATTGCTTGCCCTGTAACTCTGTCGCTTGCAGATTAGCGGTTTGTCAAGCAGCAGCACGAATAGGCAGATATCACAGTAAACACCGAGGTTTTCCGGCAGTGACATTCTTGAAAGCTGTATATGCAATGCAGTGGCTCCTGTGGGGACCTGAAGCAACGTGCACGTTTTTCAGCTTGTTCACAGGGATGTGAGGAGTTTTTTATTCCGCCTAGTACATTCATTGCTCCGGTTAGCCCATTCTCACATACACTCCTTGTCCCAAACCTCCCAGTCAATCACAGAGAAAGGGTAGGAAGCACAAAGACATTTCTCTCTCCTGTCCTGCTTTTCCCTACCCAGAAGCAGCCAAAACATGTTCCACTTCTTCCTCCTGGTCTTCCAGAAAGGACGGATAGCATGTTATGAAAAGCTTTTGGGGCAAGCTGATGGAAATGGAATAGATTGTACCCTTCTACCTCCCTTTTCCCATCCCTTAATTCCTTTTTTTCCCTTTTTTCCCTGTTTTGCCACGTCTGTGCAGAAGTCTGGCATTCCTGGTACCAATGCTGAGATAATCATGGCCTTACCCAGTGTTACTGGTGCAGTCCTCCAGTTGCTGTTGGCCTTGCAAGACCGCACTTGCCAAAACGCCCTCAGTTGCCCCCTTCCATTTACCTGCGCAGCTTGGCCACCCCTCGCGTAACTGCCCTTTCCGTGGCTGTGAAAATCCAATCACCTCTGACAGCTCTGTCGGACATTTTTCTTGCCTTGTCACGCGTCTTTGCCGCCTTCAGCGGTTTCCCAGGCCCTATCCGGTAGTTTCCCACATACCGCTGGGTTGGCCCAGCTGTGGGCCAGGACCTGGTCAGCAGCTGGGTTTCCATTTACCTCTGGCCCTAAGAGATCCATGACAGCAGCAGCATCCCTGGAAAATGAGATGCCTCCAGACACCTGATAGTCGCTGCCTGCTGGGTATGTTCAGACACAGGAGATCTGGGATGACTACTTCTGCAAGGTGTTGCCCTTCACAGTCGGCAAGTCCTCTCTGCAGAGCGATCACAAGCCTCTCTTCACCTGCAGATGTAAGCATGGGCTTCTAGACTCTCATGAATGGTGAGGTCCAGGTCTGAAGAATGAATTTAGGGCACGAGCTGCAAAAGCAGCTGCAAGCTGTGTCTCTGTTCCGCCTCTGCTTGCATACAGAGCACGTCACAGACCAGAACAGTACTTCTGTCGAGGGGCTGTTTGGTAAAAACTGTCGCGAATGAATTTTGTCGCAAATGAGTGACTTCCCACAATTTGATCTAGCAACAGTTAAAATTTATTTATGCCTTTGCGGCAAATCACAGGATTAGATTGTGATATTTAATAGCACTCAATCATTAGTCCATTAATAAAGTGATTTGACAAAATTCTTTCTAATCAAAGCAGCGACTTAGAGAATTCAAAATGGCAAGGTTCACTCTATTACTGCATGGAAGAAGTATATCAGGGGAAAATCGAGGCAGCATTGACTTCACAGAGGAAAGGGTAAAGAAGACCCTCCCGTTGAGTCACGAGATTCGGAAACGACCCCCTTGCTTTCTAGACTCCTTCTCAGAGAGGGGTCTAGGGGCGGCTGGATCCAATCCTAGTCCCAGGCTTGGTCAACGGTTTATTTCTAAAGGATTATTCACAGTTTAAGGTAAATCAGCAACATTCAATTAACAACATTCAATTATTGACTTGTCCAACATTTATAAAATGATTGAATCAATTTGCATATACATGCACACAGACAGAATACTTATACAAATGTACAAAAGGTGTAACTGTTAAAAATTTCCCCTGAGTTCAGTGAAATACTCACGTCGAATGCTTTGGCATTTCTCAACGGGCGAGGGCTGACTCTCAAGGAGAATATCGACCCAGGTCTCGTCGTCGGTCTTCGGCGACAAGCCTCCGGATTTCGCAGTTGTGAGCTCTGAGCAGCGTCCCACGCAGAGGGAGGTGCTGGGCGCAGCCCCCTGCGGTCCAGGGGAGCTCAAAGGGTCTCACTTGGGACCGCTGTTTATAGGGTCACAAGATGATCAGCTTTAGTCATCCATAAATTTCCATCCTGGTCATAATTTGGGTTGACTCGCTCTCGTTTTCCACTTTTTCCGTGCGATTCAGATCGGTACGTTCTCGTTCCCTACCTTGCCCATGCAAGAGCTCCCGGTACAGTCGAGGGGCGCCCAACTGCCCAGCTCATTGCGCAAAGACAAAGGCCAAGATTTAGCGAGAACGAGCAGTGCCACTCCCGTCTCAGCCATACAGGAATACCTGGTACAGTCAAGGGACGCTTCACTGCCCCAACTGATTACACGAAGGCCAAGATTTGTTGGGAATGACCGAGACTGTAGAGCGCTCAAGTGGAAAAAAGCGGGGGGGAGAATGCACCACCACAAAACCGAACACAATTTGTAGGACTGCTTAAAGAACCTTTTCCTGTTAAAGACTGAGAATAATCACCTACTGGTTTATCCGTTAGGCCAGACTTTTTATTATGTTGTCATCATGTTTTAGTTTGGAGGAAAAAAAATTCTTATTCGGACTGGAGATGCAGCTGAAACAGTTTGATAGAGAGGAAGGTCTCAAGTAAGAGACATTCAGCCTACATGTTCTTGTGCCAATGTGTAAATCTATTTCAGGTGACAGAAATAGTTCAGTGTTATCCAGCCTCTAACCCAAACTGCTTTTGTCTTCAAGCTGTTCACTACTTCTTAGCTAAATTCAGCTGGTATATATAAAAATGACTGCCATTTGTTAACACCCCTCTTTGGGATTAGCTCGTTCAGGCACCATTAGCCAGGTACACAGAAATTCTGCAAGCAGGATACGCGCGACTTCAGGCCAAAACCATTGGTTATTGCCTGACGCACACAGAAGACAGCTGGGATTTAGGGAGCTGCAGGGCTGAGCACGGTCTCTGCTCAGGACAAGGACTCGGAGACCCTTTGCTGGCCGGGCAGGCACCGGTCGGGAGGGGACAGGTTGCAGCTCTGCAGCTCCTGAGCGGGTCCTTGGTGCTGCTGAGTGGCCGCCCTCCACCAGCTCCATCAACACGGACAGCCCCGAGGGCTTGAGCTGAGAATCTGGCAGCTCCTAGCCCCCAACTAGCCTCTCCGCTTTCCCCCCCCCAAGCATTTAATACCTTTTCACATTGTCGATTTTCTTCCTGAATCCTTGAGCGATTTGCGCTCCCCATCTCAGCTGCCCAACCTCTCTCTGTAATTTCACCTCCCATCCTCCCGCAGACTTCTCGTGGCTCCGGCTCACAGCTCAGCAATTTTCTCAGAGGCCTGAGCCAAGGTTAAGTACCGGGCTGTACTGGAGTGGGATTTTGTGTCCTTGGCTTCGCGTCCCTCCTGCAGCGAGGAAGGTTTGGGCAGAGGTCACCAAGCCAGAGACTCGCAGCTTTCACTTCAGCAAGAGGAGTAGTAAGAAATACCACAGGGATGGGTGGACAGGAGCCATACTGTTGGAGAAGTCAGAGTATAAATCAGATGTATTGCACTAAAATAGCCCAAGGAAATATATTTAACTATAAGGGTAAACAAACGAGAAAGTCAAATTATATGCTCAAAGCATGTACATGTTTACTAGAACACTAACTAGAAATATTTTCCCCCAATTGATATTTTAAAAAAGCAACTTAACCCTAAGATATCATTACCCAGAGCCAAATTCTTTGCTCATATTATAAGCATGCTGATTTTGAAGGTACTCAGTCCAAAAAAAAATTAAATATTGTATGATACCTCTGAATATTCCTACAAATAGACACAGAGTGATGAGCTTTTTTAGAAGTGTTGGGATGACAACCTAGTAATTTTACAAGGAAGAAATAAATCCTGGTACTTGGACTGTGAGATCAGAGTTATCTCATTTCTTTAGGGAAGCAGAGTCTCTGCCATGTACTTGGTTGCTAATATTATCCCTTAAAGACAAGTGTTCACAAGCTCTAGTGACAATAAACAAAACACTGCCTCAGTGACATAACTTTTCTTTAACCCTTTCTTAAAACTTTTTTTAATTGATAAAGGTAAGTTTGCTTTGTTTTTATTTTCTCTATATCAAACCTCAACAGCGAATAGTGGAAATTTTGCAGCAGAAAAATTCCACCGTAAAGAACAAACCTGTTAAAGAGATACTGTAACCAAGCTGAGGACCCTGGATTGCAAACAGAACGGTAGTTTAGCAACAGGCTGCAAAAGAATAATGAGGTTTTATTTCGTCTGCACTGTTTAATCTGACTCTGAGAAGACTGGAGCGACTGCATGTACAGGACTGTGTAGAGTGACTGTGGTCTGTACTTCACGATAAAATAGTCATGCAAATAAATTATTTGCCTCAAGGAGGAGCAGGAGTTGTAAAGATGATTGTGAAGGGTGGCCAAACCCAGTGGGCCGAAGGGCTGTGGGGTTTCATCCCTTCCTGCTCCATAGAGGCAAGAGGCAGCTGCCTCTCCCTGCTCCCAAGTCTATCCAGGCTGAACAAAAATTCCCAACACGTAGATACACACGTGGTATGGGCAAGGCTGGACACAAATGGTTTGACAAAGGCAGGAGGACAGTACCTTTACAAGGACCCACATAAACCACATACCCCAAAAAAAAGGACTCCCCGGTCAGACCAAGGCAAAGAAGGCATTGGGTATTTTCCGTGTCACATGTTACTAGGTCCTCCATCTCATTGAACAATGTGCTCACGTTTTCCTTTTATCACCTATACACTTACAGAAGCCCTTCTTGTTTGACATCCCTGGACAGATTCAATTCCAGTTGGGCTTTAGCTTCCCAACCTCATCCCTGCATGCTCAGACAGTGTTTCTGTATTCCTCCCAAGCTACCCATCCTTGCTTCCCCCTCTGCAGACTTCCTTTTTGTGTTTGCATTTGGCCAGGAGACCCTTGTTCATCCATGCAGTCCTGGCATTTTTACCTGACTTCTTATTCGTGGGGATGGACCGCTCTTGAGCCTGCAGGAGGTGAACCTTGAATATCAACCCCTCTTCCTTCCAAGACCTTTTCCCACAGGACTTTCCCAAGCAGATCTTTGAAGAGGTCAAAGTCTGCTCTCCCGAAGTCCAGAGTTGTAATTTTCCCTTTCATTTTTGTCCCTCCCCTCAGCATCCTGAACTCCTTCTTGTGGGCACTCCAGCCAAGGTTGCCTTTGACCTTCACATCCCCAAGGAGCTCCTCCTTGTCGGCGAGTATGATGTGTTGCTGAGCACCTCTACTTGTTGGGTTCTCTGTCACTTGGGTCGGGAAATTGTCTTCCATGCTCTTCAGGAACCTCCTGCATTGCTTATGTCTGGCTGTGTTGTACCTCCAGAAGATATCGGGTTGGTTGGAGTCCCCCCTGAGGACCAGGGCCTGCAAACATGAGGCCACTCCTATCTGTCTGTAAAGGGCCTCATCCGCTTGCTCTTCCTCGTCAGGCAGCCTACAGCAAACACCCACCACAATGTCCCCCTTAGCTGTCTGCATCTGCAGCCTTACCACCCGCTTTCATGGAGAGGACACCAGGCAGGGAAAAGACATGCAAATGAGTTAGTGACCATCTTAAAAATTGCTGGGGCAAGGGCAGAGAGGGCTTGTACTTGATGGTTATGCAGTCCCTTAAGAAAAAACGGAGGCCCAAAGAGCTCTTGGGATGACTCTGTCGCGTACGCAAAGGCGCAGCAGTCAATTTCCCACTCGTAAACACAGGTCTGTGTACGAAACAAGGAAAGAGAATTAAGAACAAGCATAATATATTCAACTCGAGAAAAACCTTCAGCAATTTATCCTTCATAAACAATTAAAACGGCCTTTCCCCTGCAGTAATTTTGGTAGTTTAATCTGTTAACCAACAGACAGGGTTGGGAAACCTTTTTTTTCTAGTACGTAAATATTACTTTCCTTTCTCCCTGCTCACTGCACTCCTGCTTTGGTCCCAGGGAGTACTTTAGTCCCTGTGCCATGGTCCCTTGTGATGTGCTAACTCATCCTTTCCTCTAGCTGCAGCAGGATTTTGGAGCTCATTCAGAGGGTGAGAGGAGCGACTTCACCCTGGTCTGCTGCGGTTACCACAAGGTGTCCTTGCAGCTGTGCATCTTCAGTGACACTTTCCTCGGCTGCCGCCCAAAGCAGCGTGGAGAAAAACATTGCCCTTCCCTACCTTTTTCAGTTGTTTGAAGAGCATACAGGAACAGAAAACTAAGACGTATGTGCCCCTCTGGGGGCTAGTGAAATTGTAGCGTTAAATAAATTTGCGAAATGGGCACGGAAGCTGCTTATTTTTCAATCAGAAATTTGAAGACATCATTGCACTTACCTCACTCTCCCCTACGGGGAGGGAAAAAGCAATTGTTAGTGCTTTGAAATTCCACATGAATTCATTTCAGTTTTGTTTTTATGGCCCTCTGAAAAATAATTCAAAGAGAGCAGGGAGAGAAGGGTTTACTTTTATGGTTCTTCTATATATCTAAGCTGACATGAATGGTAAGTGGCATAGCTACGATTAGAATGAAGAGTATGGGAGACAGGGTCATCATAAAGTATTTATAACAGCAAGCTGTATATTTTCCCTGTCAGAGGAGAATGGATGGGGAAGCAGTAGAGCTGAATTAAGTTAAAAATATGAAATGCCAGTTGGTGTTGAGAACCCTTGATGCTGGGTTGCTTTGAATAAACAAAAGGAAGGACAAAAGTGTTTAGAAGAAAATACCGTAGTTCCCTCCTTTCCAGTCACTTTGGTGAATTCAGTCTGAATTAAAAGTTGAACATTTTGACCTCTATTTTTCTGGTGCTTTAGATAATCAACTTCTGAGGTTCAGTTCATAGACACTAAGCGTTTCAGATGAGACCTAAGGAAGAAGTTTTTCACACTGAGGGTGGTGAGGCCCTGGCACAGGTTGCCCAGAGAGGTGGGAGATGCCCCATCCCTGGAAACATTCCAGGTCAGGCTGGACGGGGCTCTGGGCAACCTGATCTAGTTGGGGATGTCCCTGCTCATGGCAGGGGGTTGGACTGGGTGGCCTTGAAAGGTCCCTTCAACCCAAACTATTTATGATTCTACTGAACCACTAGATGTTGGAAGGGAGAAAAGGGAGCACAAACTTTAAATGCTGTATGAAATGTTTTTGTATGTTAAAAAATTAGAGAGAGTAGATGAAAAATCATGATTCAAATGTTTTAAGCACCGGAGCAAATAGTTCTGCAAGATCTTCAAATATTTTACTATTTCAAGTGTAAGCAACCATACAGCAATTATAAATAAATATGCTGCACTCGGTACTAATTCTGCAGTGCATCTAAGCATACTTTATACTGAAATCATTAGAACTGCAACATATGCTACACTACCCTAAAGAATTGGGCCTTAGTTACTGTCTTAACCATTTTTTTAGAGCTGCTACTATGAGCCGTGTAGACTTTACCATTTCTAAGACACGCTGCCCATTTTTCTTTAGACTATTTCTTTAGGAAAATATTTTTATTTTTTTTTAGGAAGGAAGTATTTTGTAAAATACAAATATAACCAAACTTGCTTTGCTGAAAAGAGTGAAATTCCCCTTCCATAGTAACGACACAGGCCACGAATGTGTATGTGTACGCATGTGCGTGTAGGTCTATGCCCATGGAAAGGAGACGCTTCCGAGATACAGTTTTCCTGATTTCACTCTCTACCAGCTCTCCCTGAAATTGCAGGGGGCATAGGCTCATCACTAAGTGAAAAAGGCATGGATCTGGGAGAATACAGAGACTTATCAACTTAATTACCTTGAAAGAACTTTTTGAACAACTGCATTCTCATGGAAAATACGCTGTCAGTTATTTACTAAGGTTTGCAACAAAGACCATAAAGACTGTCAATTAGTCATTCCAAGCTTCCCAGAATAAATCAGGAACTATGAATATAAATATTATAATTATCTGATTATAAAGCAATTCAATTATCTCAGGAGTTTCCCAGATGTTTTTTTTAAAAATGAGTATTTTGATAATCAGGAAAGTGATTGCTCCTACACACATGTTGATCGCTCCTATGCACATGATTTTGCATCATTACTGTGAAATTGCTAAGAAAGCATTAAGTAGGTGCGAAAACATTTGCAGGCTCAGAACAGACGTGATTCACAGTAGTACGGCTGTAGCAAAATTTTGGGGAAGGACTGAGGTAAAAGCGTTTTAGGATTCATATCGAATACTCAGATTTCTTTAAAAATATGTAAATCAGCAACCACGAAGAGGAATCCACTACGATATACTGTGGCCTGTATCACAAATACACTGCCAGGTATTATTCTATTGGCATCCCAGTTGTCACTTCCAGTAGGTTAAAAATGCCGGTTTTGATGAAAAGCTGTGTTAGCTAATACGGTTCAGGGGAAACATAGATGGCGAAACCTGCTGCTAACCTTTGAGCATTCCGGCTGACGGATTCAGCAACAAGTGACAGGGTTTCCTCCTAAGGGGATTAGCAGAGGATCTGGCATTGGCAATAGCATTACGCTGTGAATATATTCCGGTTTTAATTGCTGTTATTTTATTGTATTACTAGGGATTAGATAATCTGTTTAGTTGGAAAATGTGTATGCTTTGGACAAACTAAGTATTTTCCGTTAACAGCACTAAATCCCTTAATAAGGGCAAAATTACAATGAAATTAATTACAACCTGAACTTGTCGTGGATGTCTGCTCATATTCCCTAAAATAGTTCATATGTGTCTTCTGGCTTAATTTTATTGAAAAAACCACAGTCATTTGAAAGAGGAAGCGTTGTGGCCCCGCAGGGGCAACGCGGAGGGAGAGCACACAAGGGCGAGGTTTTCTCTGAATTCTGTTGCTGGGCAAGTCAGTTCATCCTCCTGCGCTTTTGCCTCTCACATCCGTTCACTCGCTCTTGCCCATCGAGACTGCAAACTCTTTGGGCTGCGGGCATCTCCGTGCCTCTTCGTGCTCTGGAATTCACCCAAAGCTTGACTTGAATTTTGCCTTGACTTGACCTCCAAAGCTGAGAAACTCTTTGTGCTACAAAGCATGTTCAGAATCCTGCTTCATGAAACTTCATCTGCCAAAAGTCTCTTTTTCATGAGTGCTTTACTAAAAAAGTTTCCTTTACTTTGACTTTTATTTATTTTTCTGCCAGAGCGAGCTCCTGGAGCTCATTTACTTCCCCTTGCACTCCCAACAGGGCGCCTGCTCTCTCTTTCAGACGCACAGATCCATATTCCCGCAGCAATCAGGGGGCCAGATCTTGCATCTGTCTATCGGTCTTCTCGCAAAGGGCTCAGATAAGATTCATGCATCGTCAGCCAGCCGTATATTTTGTGGAGGCTCCTGCTGTTTCAGCCATTGTGTTCTATAAAACACCCTGATTGTTCCTTAGATGTTTTCTGAACAATGTCATTGACAGCCGGGATTTCGCCGAGGAGTTTCGCACAAACTCTCATCATACACTTTATTACTATTTATAAGCGTAACTAATGGCGTTCTTGCTGGTGAATAAATATTACTGGGAGAATTCTCGTGATAAAACTGGAATTTTGCTGTTCCTTGCTAGAGATATGGGAGTATAAGCATTTAGTAGTCTTACGGGGAATGGATTATTTGATTCACCAGCCACAGCGGCAGAACCTGAGCCAGTGCTTAAGAAATTGTGGAAAAAATTTCCCATGGCCTTCGATGATCTTTTGCTGGAGCCCTAAGAAGGAAACCGTGTTTACAGAAAGTCAAGAAATCATAGGATTATTTTTTAATTAGTTGTGACACTCCAAATGTTAAGTCTCATTACCTGTTTGGTTGGTGTTCAGTCACACATCGTCATATTAATAATATTAAATAAAATAAATTCAGGATACGTTGAGATTAAACTAGATGAATCAGTGCTAATATGGCTTGAATTTGCATATTTTGTTTGCTTTATTTATTCAACACTGCAATGAAATCCTAATGGAATTTGCCCTTCAAAAGGGCAAATCCAGACGAACACTAGTAATGATAATATAGAATTATGAATCAAAAAAGTCGCTTAATTTTTTTCTTGTTTATTACTACTTAGTGTTTTAATGAGATGTAATTGTATTATTAATAATACAGAAACTATTCATTGTAAGTTATAATAAAATTTTTCATGCGTTTGCAAATTGTTTGTAACTGGCAGCACACCGTGCTGAAAAGAACGAACCTATTGCTATTCTTCTACTGCTGATTAATGTTTTCGAATTAAACAGATTTCTTTCTTAAAAAATATAACCTGCGAAAAGACAAGAATTCAGGGAAATATGCATATGTATTTCAATGTAGCTATTTCATTACACAGTTACGACGACAGCATACCTATAAATTACAAGCTCGTAATATCTTTAAAAAATACTGTTGTTCCATTCAACAGAGAGGTAGAAATGTATTTGATATATAGGGTACAAGATTTATAATAACCTTTCAGAATTAATTCCTTTCGCTCTGTAATGAGCTTAACGTAATTATATTAATGGAATATTGGCACCAATACACGTACTGTAACCATCCAATAACTGAGTAAACAACCAACAACAGCAGTTGCAGTAGGACCAAGATGTGTTGAACTGGCTATTAGTACTATAGATCCCGTCTCCATCTGGAATATATGTACTCTTAATTGTACGTACAGATGCTTTCCTGAAAAGAAGCTTCAATTGCTGCGCTGACAGAAAGTCCCTGAGACAGAGACGACTGCTGCTTGCTGCAGCCTCACCTCTTCTCTTCTCTTCTCTTCTCTTCTCTTCTCTTCTCTTCCCTTCTCTTCTCTTCTCTTCTCTTCTCTTCTCTTCCCTTCTCTTCTCTTCTCTTCTCTTCTCTTCTCTTCTCTTCTCTTCTCTTCTCTTCTCTTCTCTTCTCTTCTCTTCTCTTCTCTTCTCTTCTCTTCTCTTCTCTTCTCTTCTCTTCTCTTCTCTTCTCTTCTCTCCCCGCAGTGCTAACTTTGCGTAGTCTGCATTCTTCATCTTGGACTATTTGACCATTTATTCTGATTCTCCATTAGCAACGGACAGTTTGCCAAACCTTGGCAGTTTTGTTACTTTTTTGGAAATGTGTGCTCTTTTTTAACATTTGTAGCTTCCGACCACCTCTGTAATCTCCCTGCTTATGGATTCCTTCCTTATACCCCTAATTCATGGGCACATTTGAGTTACATAAAACCAGATTTGCTCTCGCTCCAAACCGTAACATGAAATTGTGGACAGAGGTGTATCTGACAGGTTAGACCATGAGCATGATGTTGTCAGCGAGTCTTTGGGACATTTGGATGTCTCACGCCCCATCGTCTTCTGCACAGCACCAAATTGCTTGGAATTATAGACAGCTTTTCATTTCTACCAGCACAAGAGATTTATACATCCTACACAAGAAACAAAATCAACACAAATCCCAAACGAAAAACTTACTCTAAACATCTGCTCAGGAAATGTATGTCTGCGTAGACCGACCAGAATAAGACACAGTCCGAAATTCATTATTAAGTTCATACAAAGACCCTTAGTAGAACTAACATCTTGGGGCTCCATTTGTTATGTCGCATGATGAAATACTAGTGTAGCAATAGGTTTAGAGGAACTCCATCTCGGGACAAAGGCAAAGAAGATTTTTTTTGGGGGGAAAAACAGGTCTGGAGGTAGTCCACAAGAATGTTCATGTGGGATTGGGAATAAGGAATCTGTTTCTGTTACCAAAGGACGGGGTGACAGGATCATTGCCTTCAGGAACAACGTGGACTGCAGGTGTGAGTGTAATAGGAAGCTCCTGAATTAAAAAATTTATAACATATGCAGCACAATATAACATATTTGTTCGTATTCTTAGTGCTGCAGATAACTTGTATCGGAACTATCTACCATGGAAACCTCACTGAAAAAGTTCTGTGGTTTTTTTCTAAAACTCTTCCCTACCTTAAACAAAATATCAACAACTTGTGTTTTTGGGAGGCCTGAGTAGGAGCTGTGGAAGTAATCGCCTCTGGGGTGTGCAGAGCAGCTCTCAGGAAGGATCTTTCGAATTGCTTCATACCAATATGCCCAAGAGCCGTGAAAAGTGATTTTAAAACGTCAGGACTCTGCATAGATTCAAAGGCTTCAACTTCTCAGATAAAATTGTGGAAACAGGACTTTGGTTGTCTCTGTAACTCTTGCAAAGGATACATTACTTTGCCTTATCTGGTGCCAAGTTTGTAACTAACATAAACCTCTTTATTTTTTCCTCTCTCTCTCTCTCTCTGACATATACAATTGTGAAATCAGTTGAATATGTCTGGTTAAAAAAGGAACAGCAAAAGCAAGTGATTAAATTAAAATGCAAAGTGTAAACCAAAATTCAGCTGGCAAGTTTAGAAAAAAAGGAATTACCTGTTTTCTATACTCCGTGTTATTGTAGAGGCTACGTATATGATCCTACACTGACACGTTACTAATGATACATCCTTTGCAGAACATGAATATATATGTCCTGTATGGAAAAAGCTTTGTCCAGTGTGTTGATATTTTGGTTCAAAATTCAAAAAAGTAGTTGAGAGATTTTTTATTTCACTCTCTGACCCTCCAAAGACGACCTTGGTATGTATGGGGTGGTAATAATTCTGTTGGGTAGTATATGCGTGAACTTTTAGAGACAGGAAAAGCAATAATGAGCACTGCATGCGCAAAAAGATGGAGTCAGTTTGCTGGATGCAATGGTCTCATTTTTTCATGCAACTTGGTCTTTTTTAATTACCTTTCTCCTGGTGTTTCGCTTTCAGGGGCATGAGCCATGACCATTTTTTAAGAATCTTTATGACCTCTGGCTATTTGAAGGAATAATATTGACATACAAACCATTTTATTCAAGTCTTTTCTCTGTACATACACCCTTGCCGAGGAAATAAAAGTCTGTATTAGTAATTTACAAAGTAAGAGTAGGGTGGACACTCACATAGCAGATACTGACGGAGTACAGCAATATCTGACACGTCATATCATGGTACAAACCTCTGTACCTTCTTTTGACAGAAAGAAGCCAATTAAAAACATGGAACCATCACCTTTTCAGTATATTTGAAAAGGGCAGTGAGAAATGTAAACTGCAAAGAAATGGAGATTGCTGTACAAGATAAATGATGTATTTTTTCATCCGCTTCCTTCACTGGCTAAGTTTGAGACATGAGCTTCAGCTGTAAACTCCCCAGTATCCTACGGGTTCCTGTAGTCAGTTATTCAGACAAACTTCCTCTTGCTTTGTATAGAAGTTAATTTCTTTTTATAGCTTCTTTTTTTCCCAGTGGATATAGCTTCAGAGCAAAGCATTTAAAACCTTTCTAGAAACTGCCACCCCTGAAAATAAGATTGCCCTCACCTATGTAAGTGGCATCTCCAATCACGTACGGTGACATAGCTGCAGCTTGAACTGTTTTGATAGCAGGTTCTCTCTGATAAAGGGTGAAGGCTGGAAGAAAAATTAGTTCCCACTGGAAATATTTATCTGTTGATGTGTTCTGATACATGATCTGATTTCAAAAAGCTCTTATTACAGCACTTAATTTGCATTAATTACATACTCAAATTAAAAAGTATATTTGGGCTTGTAGCAATTTGTGAAGGAAGCGATGTGTTTTAATTGTTTGTTCACAGCTTATTGCGCGCTGTTTGTGATGTTCCTCTGAAGATGGATTGACCTGGCAAAGGGAGGGAAGGGTCCCCTCTTGGGTCTTCCTCGGGCCAAGTGGAAGCCGCGGGGGGAAGGGAGAGGGCTGCTGCTTTCCTGCTCTTCCCCGGAACATGCAGGGCCGGGGCAGCCGTCGTGGAGGAGCCGAGCAGAGCAAAACACTGCAGCGGGCACATGGGGAGACAGGAAAGATGGACTTTCGGGTGCTGGAGAGAGCAAGGTGGAATTTAACACAACCCAGAAGGCCCCAGGAAGAATCCTGGGTTGGGGGTGGGCCTGGGAATTAGAACCTCCCTGCAGAGACGCATCGAGCAAATGGGAGGGTTATTCATAAACCTCCTTTTTTTACTCTCTTTTCATCAGCACCTCTGGATTTTCTCTGTTTTATAAACACGATGATTCTTATTTTTGTTCTGCTACAGTCTGATTTTTTAGACTCTAGGCTTTTCTGTGTCTTGGAGGGCATTAACCTTAAAGAAAGTTACAGACAGACAGAAACACCTTGAAAGTTTGGCAGACGTGGGGGCCCAGTCGCAGTCTTGTATCGACTGACTGAAGTGGTTGGGTGGGGAGGGTCAGAAAACAACAACAACAAAAAATCCCAATTCATTTTTCTGGTTATATTGTTAACTTAATTGGCACCAGTTAGTCAGTGTCCACGGAGGAGACGCGGCGTGGACAGGCCCAGACTGCAGGGCCAGCGCCCAGGAGCAGCGAGGTCACTTCGGCCGGCCAAGCTCCGCACAAAGCTGCTCCTTCAGGAACTGAATCCAGATCAGCTGGGTATCTGCCAGTCCCTACATATACGTACCATAATAGTAAACGAGGCAAACTACTATTTTGATAACTCTTTAACCAGCCAAGCCATTTCATATGTGCGTCCTTTATAAATTTATATGATACCTCGAGGAAGCTCAACTTCCCATAGTCTCATTGCCGAGCAAGAGGGATGAGTCACCTTATCTCTCCGAGATACCGCTGGGCAACATGGAAACTTCTCCCGGATACGCGATACGTGGCTATTGATGTTGCTCACGGCAGTCGCCACTGGGGAAGGTATTTTCATTAATGACCTTCCTGTAAAAAAAAAAAAGATAATCCTCTTTGGTTCTGCTGAGAATAGATACTAATAAACTTCAGCTGAGGGGATCCTCCTGACCCAGTTGTTTGCCATTAATTTAGTCTCTGCGTGTGTGGGGGTTTTTATAGTATTTATCACCAAAGTGCTATTACCGGCTTTATGGCAAAAAACATTACGTTTCTATATCTTGGTAATTTAGCTTTTCTATTGCATCAACACTTACATTTGGATTTTTTAATTGTATAACCCACTGCGTAAGTATCCTCAACAGTCAAACGACTTGCGCTAATGAGTCACCGCATCCTACTTCCTCAAAACCGTTTTATTCATTCACTGGATTCATGGGAAATTCTGGGTACAGGATATTAATTTGAAATGTGAGGCTGTCCATAGAATTAACTTGTGCCTTTTGGCATTTTTGTTTTCCTCTTGTAAACTTCTGTAGCCATGTAATTAATCCTTTTCTCTGACATATAGTACGCGTTACCAAAGAAAGATACTTAATTCTAATATCAGTAGACCAGAAGATCTCTCCCCGTTATTTGTTTTCAAACAAAAGCTGTATATTTTCTTACATTATTATGCTGAACATAGAAGATCAGGGCTTGATGAAATAACACATACATTATCCCAGTAACATAAGAAATTGCAGTGACTGCACTGAAAAACATAACTGTGTGAAAGAAGTGAAGAATTCTTAAGTAACAGTGTTTTCTTTTTGTTCAGCAGATACCACAGCAAACTTCTACATTAAGCACAGTAAATACTGATTAAAATATCTCATTTAAATTTTAAATGAAATTATGTGTAAGTGTAATGTTTGGTACTGGAATTTTATGAAAAGCGAGGGAATTGGAAAATGTAGAGATGAGTCTTTTGAGTAGCGAGCTTATTTCGAAAAACGAGTACTCATAAGCACCAGATGAGTAATCATAGTTTGGCCATCATTGCAATCTCCTACTTGTCCACAGCATGAAATATTCTGAGAAATAAATGTAGAATATTTCGGTGAGAGGACCATAACGGGAGAGAAAGTAGCACCAACAAACGATTTTATTCTTTTATCTGTCTACTTATGAAGTAATACTGAAGTACATGAAATACTGAAAACATTCTTTATATGATGGTATGCTCTCTTAGGATATTTCACAAGATAATCTTCAAAGTACTGAAATAATGAATTGTGGGGGAAAAAAAAGAAAAAAGGAAAAGTATATTTTCAGTTTGTGTTACCATTGCAAAGAGCATGTAGTAACTTGGATCATTTTATCTCAGGCTCAAACCGAACCTTCCAGACTATCAGCAAGAAGTCTGCCTTGCTTTCAAACACATGTTGTAACACAAATTTTGTTGCAATCATTTTTGGTTTAATTGATTAGATAAGTCTACAATAGTATTTTTAGTAATTTTATTTCTGTGGGTCTCTTCTCCCAAGGAACAGGCAACAGGACGAGAGGAAACGGCCTCAAGTTGTGCCAGGGGAGGTTTAGGTTGGATATTGGGAACCATTTCTTCCCCGAAAGGGCTGTCAGGCCCTGGCACAGGCTGCCCAGGGCAGTGGTGGAGTCCCCATCCCTGGGGGGATTGAAAAGCCGTGTAGATGTGGCGCTTGGGGACATGGGTTAGTGGTGGCCTTGGCAGTGCTGGGTTAACGGTTGGACTCGATGATCTTAAAGGTCTCTTCCAACCTAAACGATTCTGTGATTCTATGAAGAGATGCAGAGTCCGTCTGAATACACACGTCGGTAGTGGTGCACCTCATGGTCATCTTAATTTGATGCTAAAGCTACCATGACACAAATGACCCCAAAGGTGTTCCTGCAAGTAGCCCATCAAGTCGGCAAAGAAAAATTATCTTCCCCGGTTCATTCTGTGGATAACAGTTTCTCGAGTTTGTCTCAGGGATTTTCTGGCTGGGAAGCAACGCAAGCGGTTCCCCAGGGAACCCAATGCCATTGCTAATGCAGCACCTTGAGGTCTAAAATTGTTCAAAATCCAAATTTGTTTACAGTTACAGGGGACAAGGCCATTTGGCACAACAAGCCTGCACTTTCAGGTTTATTAATCTCAGCCTCCTCCCTACTTCTTCCCTGCATCCTCCAATTAATTCCCTGTTCAAATAACCAGTTGTCTTGAACTCATTTATTATATTTGCTTTAATGGCTTTATGGAATCACTTTGCATGTATTAACCGAAGAGAGGAAGTGTGAACACTTTAAGAATGGCATGCTGTTTTGGCCACAAAAAGCTGTTATTTTAATGGAATTCGTGTGGTTATAGCCACATGAATCACTGTCACAGTGCAGGGGTTAAAATGATACCTCTTAAACAAACAGATGTATCTTTATCTCCGGGCTGTAGGACAGATTCACTATTTAATTTTACTTTTTTTTTTTAATACAAAGATTGCACTTCATCCCAGTTGAAATAATCTCCATCTACAACATGAGAACCCTTAGTTACAAGCTTATTAATTGATTATCTCACTAATTAGAGTATGATTGCTGTTGCACGGCTTCAAATTAATTTTAAACTACTTGAATTAAAAAAAAAAAATGCACACAGATTGCATCTACTGCAATTTTGAATACAAATATAATAGCAAGAGATATGAATGACGATTACCAGTAATTAGCCTTTCAGCACAGAATTGAATGTAGATATAACACATTACGCATCAAAATGTTCACGTTTGGTGTTTTGGTAAGGGAGTGAATCATTCGGGGTAATCGGCACTGTATGAAGAAGGTGGCTTCAGCAAATTTGGCTTCTCTCCACGTCAGTGTGCTGTCGGTTGTGCACTTGTTTGCTTCGTTGCACTGAACTAAATGCCCATGTGTGCAGAATCTTAATACGTACTTATTAATTATTTTTTCGATTCGGCCTTAGGAGCAAACTACAGCTTTCTTATTAAAATGCTTTCTCTAAAGAAAATATTCACAATAATCGCGCTGTACTAGGACTGCTCCCAAAAGAAATTAAAAAAAAAAGAACAATTTACTTGAGTACTGAGATATATTCTTATTTAAATTGTAGAACTGTATTTTCTCTTTCTCCCTCGCAAGCAGACATATGCTCCTTGGGATGAGCTGTGGCATTATAAGATCTCAGATGCTGAACTTGGCCGGTCTATGTATATTTAGAACAAAGTCCAAACACCTAAAAGAACTGAATTGCTGATTCAGCAGTTGGTGAAGGTGGCAGACCTTCCTCTGAGCAATCGTCCTGGAGGCTGGAGAAGGACGTGCTGCTACATCCCGGAGCTTGCAGGCTCCGTGCTGCTGAAAGCTGGCACTGTTTGTCGTCCTCAGAAATACAGAGAGCTTCATGGAAGAAAACATTTTCTGATATTTGGGCTGACGGTTCCCGTTCTGGGTTTGGGATGGGGGCTTGCGCGCGAGCGTTTAACTGGCAGCTTCTCGATAAGATGTGCCGGTGAGGAGGAGTCAGCCACACCACGCAGCATGACGATCATTTTGGTGCGTAATTTTTGCCGCAGCGTTTTACAAAAAAGCGTGTCTTGAGACACGTGAGATGCTGGTGCAGGAGGGAGATACCCCGACGGCGCAGCGCCTGTGCTCGGCAGGCGGGCACGCAGCTGCCGTCGCGCCGGCGACCCGGGAAAAGCTGCGGGACAAACAGTCTGGAGGGCAGCCGCAACACGCTGCAGCCACGCCAGAGGCACGGCGGAGCTGGGGGTGTCTTGGGATGTCTTCGGTTTCTAACGAGACCCCAAAACGCTGGCAATCCTTTGTCAGAGAGTGTCATCTCTACGTCTCATCTCTCGAATGAGTAATTCTTCTTTTCGTCTTTCTTCCCTGTTCTGTCTACCAGGGTGACAAAGTCCGAGACATCAGGCTGGGGACTGTCACAAGGCTTTGTTTCTGCTACAGCCTTGTTAGCACCACTGTAATATAAATATACCAGCGTTTCTCACGTTGCAACTCATTTTTAGGTATGCCGCCAGTCAGTTCTCGCAAACTTAAAAACATAGGAGGACCATTAAAAAACCTGAAAAATATGTGTTCAGTTGTAGCATCTCTATATCCAGCTTTAGGAAGGTTTTAATTTACCATTTCTGGAAGATATTTATTAGGCTATTAGTTATATTTTAGGTTTTGCTGTGCCAAGGCTATTGGTTTAGCTCTTTTCGCATCAAGAAAAGCATGAGTCACTACCGGTAACCCAGTGAAACACCTTGGTGAGCATCTTCAGAAAAGAAATTGGGTCGCTGTTCAGACAGCCATTAATCTAATGAAGCGTATGATAATTGCAAACAAAGTGTGAGTCTACAGCTATTCCCTTTAATACTAAAAATCCCAAGATACAGAACCATCAGATATATAATTCTATAACCGAATGCTTATGTAAGTTCAATCGCCTATTTTGTAAATCTTCCGGTCTCAGAAGGGTACAGATTGATGATATTTGGTACCAAGTTCTCAGATCAGCACTTACAAGGCATTTCTTAAATCTTTCTTGCCACTTTCTGTCTAGTCAATTGGAAAAATCTGTCCTGAGAGTAATTGAAAATTGCCCCAGATTGTCATTGAGTGATTTGCAGAAATACCCTTTGATTATAGTCCCAGTCAGTTTTATATTTTACTGGCTATCATACTGCACCGAGAAAACATAAATAATTCGTCAGCTGTGGGCAACCAGATAATTGGTGTAGTTTATTAAAAAAAATTATGTCTATTTCTGGGGGCGATCTTCTGCAAGGTTAAAAAAAATCAATACCATAAATCATGTTTCAATGGAAATATGATGGCCTTACAAGGTCTCCTAAACTGTATCCAAATGTTTGTTTTGCTCCAGCGGTATAACTTTTCTGCAGGAGCTAAAAACAGCAGCCAAGTGGCACGTTTCATACTACTGTCTTTTTTATACTCTCCCCCTCCCATCTTCTAAAAAAAAAAATCTATATATATATTTATATAAAATGAACACTATTTTAAGAGAGCTAACCTTGAAAACGTTGGGTACATAGTCTCACATGTCCTCCTGTTTGTATACTTGGTTCACGTGTCCCGTTGATCCTCAAGAACCCAACGAGACTTTTGTTCTGCGTTTCTTGGGTTGCAAGAAGGCACATCATCCCCGGGAGAGGCTTGTTGTGGGACACTGTAGTAGATATTGCACAATTTGATTTACGCAGGTCTCTCTACCACTGGCAAACTTCAATTCTGGGTATAACCTCATCGGTCTGAGGTTCTGAAAGGCAAATACACGCCAAAGAAACTTGTTGATTTGGACACCTGTTAAAATCAGCGTCTCCTGAACCCTCTGAGTCCAGGTCTCCTGGGTATCAATACATTTGAAGTGCCCAGCATCAAGAAAAGGGTTTTAATCCTATTTGAGTGTTAGATTTGCCCAATGACTGATATTGGTGAAATAATTTTCTAGATGTTCTCTAACCACGCAATGTAATGTCAGGTTCTCAGACGGACAAAAACATGATTGAGAACAGAAGCCTAAAACTGCCCAGTATTCAGATCTGTATTGCATGTGTCACAGGAAAATATCTTCGGAAAACAAATATCTCTCGGCTACAGCCCAAAACATCTTTCGGATGAAGGAACCGCAAACCAATGAAGCGGAGGTCTTGCAGGTCCGGTATCGGGAAGGCCAGCTGCTTTGAAGTGACAAATGCGAGTAGATGTTAATGGCATTGTTTGAAATGAAATGGGGAAACATCAATATTTCTCGTGGGACAACTTTTAGTATTCCAGCAAGAAACTTTAAGGCAAGACCTGGGATATAAAATGCTGGTAGAAAGGCGGATAGTTTACTCCTAAAAGAAATAAATCCTGTGCCACTGCAGTCCCTTCTTTTAGTACCAGATGTAGCACTGAAAATCCGCCCTAGCACTTGGCAGGCTGGCTTGGGTTTTGGTTCGAAACTGTCACGGGAACATGCACTGAAAGCACGTTCTGGTCAGCACAAATTGCTGTGTCTTAGATTCAGGGTATATTCTGAAAGTTGCTTCGTCCTGCCACATGTAAGCAGACAAATCACCAGATAAAGATGTGCACAGTTGGAAAAAATCTGCTCTAAAAGTGAATTTATTATAAAAGAAGAGCTACTTGTAAGCAAGGTTAATTCTGTTAGTATAAATACGTTAATGTGAATTGGTCTTCTTGCTTTATTTGGTATCATAATGTACTACTGGAACTGGATGACAATAAGGGGAATGTCCTGAAGCTTTTCCCTTTCCAGTTTGGTGTAAAAAATCTCAAAATAAATTTAAATAACAACCGTAAAACAAATGTACTTTTGTTATTTAATACAGCACATGGAGTCTGGCAAGTAATGATAAACAAATTAAACTCTGAGGCAATAATTATAAATAAACTCACCATTTGGATATTATAAGAGAGAGCAAATGTCTGTGTTTTTCTAAGGAGAAATTGCTTATATCTGAAGGAATGACAAGTGATTGAATAAATTAGCATAAATGAGATAAATATTATTTTTATTTGGGTTAAAATCCTTAAGAAACTACAAACTGGAGAAGACTTTTAAGAACAGGAGAAACACCAGATCCTGAACTTCCAGTCTGGACGAATGATCTGGTTGTCTATCCTGACCAAGTAATTGCAGCCGTTGCTGTTCACGTCTCAAACATCAAACATCCGCTTCATAAATGTGAGACTGTTTATTACTTACCGTCGCTTTCCTCAAAGATAGACACGGTAAGTACAAAACTGGAAGAAGTGCTCCAAGTTGGCGTTGGCTATGAGAGCTGCTCTCTGCAGACCTTCTTGTTGTGACCCTGACAAATACATATGATAACCCTGACAAGTATATTGTGAAATTATTGACTCACTAACACCTTCAGTCTGTTTCTCCTTTCTTCCTCCCAGTCGTCTCACCGTCCCAGGTCATACAGAACCTGTGGGTGCCTTCAAGAGAAATGCCTTGTTCTTCTGCCCTCAGCTGATAAGCACTGGGGAGGCAGACAGGGGCAGTACAATTCCCAGCTTTCCCTCAGATAATGTGTATGTTACGACTTCCAGTGTCCATGAGGTAAGACCACAGACCTGACCAAACACGGCACGTCATTCTCCATGAAGGGAAGAAGAGGATAGTCATAAGGTCTTCTGTTAAATTGAATGAAGCCTTTTGATGAGCTGCTTTCTGCGGCACGTGCTGATGCAGTTAGCGGAGTTCCCGTGCAACAGCTCTCCTCTCCAGACACATCTTGTTGCACCCGTGTGAAATCCAATTAGTAGGTGTCGTCAGTCATTGTGGGGTGAAGTGGCTCTGGATGATGTGTAGCTGGTGCACTCCAAAAGCAGGAGATGTACTCTGTCTACAGCCCAGACCCTTACAAAGACGTCCTCCAGTCCCTATTTCCTGACGGTGACAAAACATTGTAAGTTGTTTATGGGATTTTTGCTGCTTTTATTTTTTTTTTTTCCATCTGAGAACAGCAAGAAGATGCCTGTAGAGAGAAACAAAAGCCCAACATGAGAGAAATGATGAGGATTCCCATGAGAGCAGTGGCTGGTATAGAGAATGAATGTTGGTTTAGGCTTTGGGGTCAGACTTCCATGTGGATATGAGGCAGGTTTTTAGCCAGTTAAGGCTGGTTTGGAAAAAGCTGGCATGGCAGCTAGAATATTGGAAAAGGCAGGAGAAAAAGAGTTAGGCCTCGGTCACTAGAGATGGGCTTCTGCTGACAGTCTCTTTGAGCATAATAAGTTGCCTCTGAGGAGCTGCAGGAATCCACATTTCTGGGAAAACAGCAGGAATGGAACTTGCGGAGTAGACAACGCTGTGGCGTCTGCGAATAAAGTCTTGACTAATGTGAAAAAAAACCCCTAAACTTGTGGAAGTTTTGCTTAACCTTTGAGGCAAGTCTGGTGTTTAGGGAAGCACAGTTTTCTATTATTGAGCAGACTAATTCAGGTAGGTCTATGGGCTCACAGAATACAAAATTGCCTTAAAAACCTTTAAAAATACATGTATTTACTTCTTGCTGTATCAATGAAGAAATAGCCAAAGAGATTTGCCTGTCATCTTTTGACTTTGAAGTACAATGTCATTCTAAATAGGATGTGTTTCCATTCATTAGTTAATTAAAATAAAAATTGAATAGGAGATTCAGAATTTAAAAAAACAGGAAAAAATTGTGATACTGGTTGCACAGGAAGAAGTTCAGAAGCATGTATTTCTCCTTCTCTAACTGTATTAGTTTTATCTGACCTATTTCTCAGCAAATGCCCTACTCTTGAACAGTTTTGCTGGAGGAGATTGCTAAACTGCAAGAGGTATTTCTTAAATAAAACCCCCGTTAAATACTCATTAATACGAGCCAGCCGCCGGGAGCGGAGAGAGTAGGTTCATTTCTCTTTTTGTTACGACGTGTCAGGCATACCTCAATAATTTTGAATCATACTCTAAGCTAACGGAGAAGTAAACAACATGAGAATTAGACCTGTAAAGCCTAAACAAAAGCTCAGCGTTTCCAGCAGCTGAAGTACAACGGCCTCCGCTGCTTTTGCCTCTTCCATCGCAGTCTCTGTTATAATTTGCTGGCAAGGACCGAGGTACGTACGTCGCAGCCAACATCCTCCCTGTGGGCGTTAAGCAGTTTACCTGAATGATGCACGTCGCTTCTGCCAGCTGAAGGCCCTGAGCCTCAAAATCATTTCTCCTCGACGCTTGGCCGCTTGCACAAAAGCGCGATAGGCTCGCAGCTGCACCAGGAGGCCGGCTCGCCCGCAGCGGGGGCCGAGAGCCCACAGCTGGGCGAAGCGGCACGTAGCGTGAACAATTAGGCAAGGAAATCATGGTTTTTAAAGGCTTCATCCCCTCGGATGCGCAGCCGTCAGAAAATAATGAGGTGCTTTCCTACTGCATAAAAGGATGTCTTGGAACCCGATTAAGCAGATGAGTTGGTTTAGTAACAGGTCGCAGCGACATTCACCTCCACGGCACCAGTACCTGTTGTAAAGCTGTAAGAATTTAAAAAAGAATTTTAAAAATTTAAAAAAAAAAAATAAAAAAAATTTTAAAAAATTTTTAAAAGGCTCTCTGATAGCCTATGAGACATGAGCCAGGATGTGTGCTCCAGCTGCCACTGAGAAGAAATCCACTCCCAAAACCCTCACTGGGACCATTTTTAACTGTGTCAGAGAAGATGACCTTTAAAGGTCCCTTCCAACCCAAACTATTCTATGATTCTGATTCTATCATTCTAAGAAACAAGGGAGAGGTTAAACTGTTCTCATGACCTTTCCAACCCAAAGGTTGAGCCAAATGGAGATAGTGTGGGGGAGTAAATACCTTCGTAGCACCCAATCTGTACATGAAAAGAAGACATTTGTTTTTAAAAATGATGATCGACAGCTTTTGATTACTGTTTCTACTTTTGGAACACTCTTCACCTAGGCTACCAGTTCAGCAGCTTCATCAACCATGGTGTGCATTATCGAATGGATATTCACCCCAAATATTCCGTACTAGCACCTTATCAAATCATCAGGTGTAGACCCGGAAAGCTCCGTGCTAGAGCTCAGGTCCTCAGGGACAGGTCTGGAGGAAGGGATCCTCCTGGTTGCTTCGGCGAGGTACTCTGGCCGTGAAGGCAGAACTAAGCCGTGGACGGGGAGCACAGTCAAGCTGGCTGCAGGCAAACAGTCACAGCAGTGGCAGAAAGCTAAAATACACTTGGAAATATCAGCTGCCATGTAAGTACTGATGACTCTTTTCTAGAGATATGTATGCTGTTCAGTTGGAGGATTTGGTTTGTACAACTGTATCTCAACAGGTAAATAAATTAAAGGAATTATCAGTTCAGAAAAGTAAAGTTTTCATATTAATGGTTATCATTAAAATAATAATAGTGAGGTGTGAAATACACTTGTGATGGCTGATACTGTATTTCAATGCAACCAACCATTAAAAATGGCAACTGTTAATAATGGGGAAAAAAAGTAAAACTGTGGAGGAGTAGGAAGCTGAAAGCAATACATAGATGGTTAGTGGGAGAGCAGTTATGCATATACATTTTTCTCTGAATATGTAGTTATGCACAACACTTGGTTCTATCATGGATTGTATTATACTTGACACAAATTCCACATAGAATTAAGTACATGATGCACATAAAGTGTGGGGGTAGTCCTCCTGCAGAAGACAGACTTTATCCAACTGAAAGCTACACATACCTGAAAACATCTTTTCTAACTATAGAAAAGCCCAAGTGTTTTCAGGCATGAGTTGTTTTTTAAATTAAATTAAGTGTTGCCATTTCCACTTAGTGGTGTACAACTATCATTATAAATGATTAGGAGAAGATACAAATGATTATGAATTTTGAAAGCTCAAACATAGAAGCTGAAATTCTAGATCCAGGGAAGTGAAGGTTCTTCACTTGGTGGAACCAGATCGCTAACCCTTCTGTTCTCTTTCTCAAGAAATACAAGCTCGAGAAGTGGGCCCATGCGAACCTCATGAGGTTCGACAAGGCCAAGTGCAAGGTCCTGCACATGGGTCAGAGCAACCCCCGGTATCAACACAGACTGGGGGATGAAGGGATGGAGAGCAGCCCTGCCCAGAAGGACTTGGGGGTGCTGAGGGATGAAAAGCTGGACATGGGCCGGCACTGTGCGCTCACAGCCCAGAAAGCCACCCGTGCCCTGGGCTGCATCCCCAGCAGCGTGGCCAGCAGGGCGAGGGAGGGGATTCTGCCCCTCTGCTCCGCTCTGGGGAGACCCCCCTGCAGTGCTGCCTCCAGCTCTGGGGCCTCAGCACAAGAAGGACATGGACCTGCTGGAGCGGGGCCAGAGGAGGCCACGAAGGTGATCCGAGGGCTGGAGCAGCTCTGCTATGGAGACAGGCTGAGACAGTTGGGGTTGTTCAGGCTGGAGAAGAGAAGGCTCCGGGGAGACCTTATTGTGGCCTTTCAATACATAAAGGGGCTTATAGGAAAGGTGGGGAGAGACTATTTAGCAGGGCCTGCTGTGACAGGACAAGGGGTGATGGTTTTAAACTAAAGGAGGGGAGATTCAGACTAGACCTAAGGAAAAAGTTTTTCACGCTGAGGGTGGTGAGGCCCTGGCCCAGGTTGCCCAGAGAGGTGGGAGATGCCCCGTCCCTGGAAACATTCCAGGTCAGGCTGGACGGGGCTCTGGGCAACCTGATCTAGTTGGGGATGTCCCTGCTCATGGCAGGGGGTTGGACTGGATGGGCTTTAAAGGTCCCTTCCAACCCAAACTGTTCTGTGGTTCTATGAAATGCAATTCAGTATCTGACAGCCATAGCTTTGGATACCAGAGCTCGCATCTGGTATTGCTTGTGAAGCAAACTTCTTTATTTATTTAATCACTGTGTATGCTTATCAGAAACAATTTTAAATATGCAACCTTCCTTATAATATAGGGTATGCTTAAGAACAGAAATCTAAAATTGATCTTTTTGCAGCTGTGTTATATCTTTTCCTTGTGAATTTTTTACATTATATGCTGTGTAGCAGCCGATGATCTTACTGACGATGCATGCTGTCCTGCCTCTGGCATTACAGAATCAAAGAAGAATAAATTTATTCCTGTTTATTTTAGGAACAACAAAATATTCTACTATGAACTCTACATTTTCCACTCTTGAAGGCATACGTACCTCGGGGATGTATGGAGCAGGAAAAACAGCTCGACTTTCAGGTGCTCGACAGAGGTTACGCCGGCAGTAAACAAAAATCCTCTTTCAAACCTCTGCAGGAAGGGAGCTTGATGCAGAATTCACTAAGGAACCTGCAATATAGGCTGTTGTCAATTGAACTGTAGTGCCCAAATATCTTAAGGAATGTGAATGAAAGGCGATATGGAAATATTTGGAATTGCAAATCGTTGTTTTTATGTTTTCCTACTCTACTGTTTGCAGTATACATATAATGTTCTGTAAACATTTACTCACCTGTTAAAAATGCAGTGATTAAAGTGTTTCCAGTTTCCAAGAAACATATGGCAGTTGTGTAGTTCTGTTTCTGCAGACTAAATATATATTGCAATTGTATATATTATTTGCCTGTATTGTTTTTCAAAACTTGTAAGCTTTACCTGGTATACTGAATAGGTTCTTGTTCCTGAATTAAGAGGAAAAAAATAAAACATTTAAAGAAAAAAAAGTACAGTGAGTGGCTGCTAAAAATACCCATAAAAATGCTCCATACATCAAAATTAAAGCTGAGGGAAAGGCACAATAGCAGTAGTTGTAATAGGCGTAGTAGTGTATCCCTTGGTGTGTGAATTGATTGAATAATTATCGGATAAATGCTCAGTGTAGTAGATAATGAGGACTGTATTTGTATTTGTAACAAGATTGGCTGTTGGAAAGATTTCTAAGAGGAAGAAATAATTTGTCTAAAACTACCGTGAGGTAGTACAGTCACACATGTGAGTATTTCTGGTGTAAGGGATGCTTCTTCCAAAAGATACGCCGGGTGGGGCAGCATCGCTGTCGTGACGTTGTGAGTCTTTCCCCATTGCTACAGTTTCAGAACACCTGAAGGTTCTTTGCCTGTTTATCATGCAGGATACCGGTTTTGAGCATTCCTACCGATAACGAGCGAGACCTCTTGTTTCAACTGGGTGCTATCGTGCAGATAGAGGTTTCCCAGACAAAGCACGTGGGTTAAAGGATGCAGTGCTATTAACTTAGAAACTGGATAATAGAAATGGTTCCCCCTTTTTCCCTGATTCCTACCTTCAACCTGAGTTTCATAGACCCCCTATGTGATGTTCTATATATAAATATATACACGTGGACCACAAATTCTAGAGTACTTTTGATCTTCTGTTCTGCACCTCACTCCATGAGAAATGATTGTTATTTGCTATTTTAATTTTTCTACATGGGTTGACAAGTGAATTTGCCTGTTCAAAAATGAAATCTGGCAGGCGGATCGCTGGCTTATCCAGGATAGATGAACAGAGAGAAAACGATTTCCGTCTGATACCTCCTTCGAATTTGGATGGTGAAAGAACCCCAAATCCAAACCAAACATCTAGAGAAAAGGCAAAATCAACACAGGTGTTTCTAGAGCAGAAAAGACTTTGACGTTAAGGATGCGTGTGACTAGTTTTTAGAAGCTTGACAGTAACACAAGTTTACCTGACTTGACTTTTCACTCTTTTTCATTGAGACTGGTCATGTTACGTGCGAAAGTGAACTCACACCCTCTGACACCAGAACGGAGCAGGTGGATAATTTACTGCAGCCCTGTAAGAGATGTCTCTTGCACAGCAGAAGGAGAGGACTTGTGGAGTTGTGTTCCTGAGGGAGTTTCCTTCAAAGTCACAAAAATGTTGCTGTAGGCCTAAGAAGTACTGTGGAAGATGGTGTGAAACTAAAGAAGTAAAAGACAAAACTGCCTGAAGTCCAAAAAAACCCAGACAACACTGATGAGGATGGAAATGACACAGTGGTCTGTGGCATCCCCTGACTAGCCAAGTGCCGACGCTGAGTAGCAAATGAATTTTCTCACCCACATAGTTATTTTGAGGTTTCAGAAATGTTGTTTAAGTTCCTGAGTAGAAAAAAATTGCTTTCAGAACCTTTCGAAGAAAAATAAGTCAAAAGAACCCCTAATTCATAATGAATTGTCCAACAGCTCAGTAATTAGGTCATTTAACTGGGGTAGGTGAGGCTGGTGCAGACGCCAGATCAGAGCTACAGGTCCCTGTGTATGTAACAAGTACAGGCTCTCATTCAATGTCTCCAATAGACTCGGGAAATATTTTACACTGCACCTTTTTTAAAAAATTTATTTAAAGGCATCTTTAAGGGCTCTTTGTTTAAAGTCTCAATCAGCTCTAATTTGGACCTAAAGCAATTCCATTATATTCTGCAGCATCAGTGCAGGAAAAAAATTAGCTTCTTTTTACCATTCTTCAGGCCAAGCTTGTCTTCAAAGTGTCCTCATACCCAGGCAGAAGAAATGTTTCATCTAACAAGCTCTTCTTTGACATTTCTGATCCTTTTTCTTCCTTTCCCCAAATTAGGATTCCTCTGCCAATGCCGGCTGCTACAGTTCTGGCTGGCCTTTTACATTACATCCACTCTACCTGACTGAGCAGAGCAAAGAGCGAGGTGCTCTTGAACTCAGTACATCATTCTAAAATACCTGTCTTATCAGCTTAATGCTGCAATAATTGTTCTTTTTTCCTGTTTGTACCATGCCGTTCCTCTGACTGCAGGACAGTCCCCTTATTTCTCATTCCATTTCACTGAAAATGTTGCTGTTACAATATGAGTTATCTCTGCTTTATAGCTTCTATCATTCAGAATGAAGTTCAGTATCTGAACTTTGCAGCCTCCAGCACGTTATCAGCTGCCATCCAGGTAGGTCAATCATTTATAACATGTTTAACTCCAATCCTTTATTTTTCTTCATAAGTTGCAAGGTCACCTTAAACCCTGGGAAAGGCCTAAAGAGCGGTGGAAAGATGAACGAGCAAGGCAGCGATGCATTCACTGTTGCTATCGCCTGGTTGTTTCCAAGCAGAATGCTATCTAAAGTACTAATAATGTATAATAAAAAGGTAAAGCAACTCAGCAAAATCCTGCACTGGTGAGTCAGGTCCTTCTCTGCCAGGAGTTTCACCTCTGGTCCAAGAAGATGCCGTTGCAGTTGAGTACCGGTCTGCCCTGATCCCACCCAGACCCCCGGTTCCGAGAGCAGCTCTCCACAGCTTTTCTGGCCCCTGCCTGGGCTCTCGGGGTAAAGCCAACGGGTTACTTATTTCTAATCTAATGAGAAAGCCAAATATTAACCTATTAGCACTGCACTGAGGCAGTCGCCAGGAATATGCTGCTTTTTGCCTGGGTTTCAGGGCCCTGGTATTAAGTAAAACTGTATTGGCCAGGGATGTAGGTATATTTGTGACATTTTCAGCTTCAGTGTTCCTTTCTGCACTGGAAATTGAGGGGTTTTTGAACATTTGTACCTGTTCTGGAAAGATGAGAGTTGTGAACTGGCAAATTTTCCACGAAACTATTTTCTCAAAACTATCAAGAGTAGGTTAATCTACAAAGGACGGGAGATCTTAACAAAGCATAGTATCTCAGCAGCACAATAGGAGATGAAATTCATTGTGACAGCTGCAAGGTAAGGCACACTGGAAGGAACAATTGATACATTGATGGGATCTAAATTAACTGTAAGTACTCGGGGAAAAACGTCCCGGCTGTCATTGTGAACAGCTCTGTGAAAATCTCTGCCCGCCATTCAGTAATGATTAAAAACCAAACAAGACGTTACAATGTGCTAAGGAGAGAATAGAGAATACTTTTGGAAACGCTGTAAGGCCATTCTGTAAATCAGTGTGTGAGCTCACCTTGAACCACGCGCTCGGTTTTATCACCCCGTCTCTAAAAGGATGTATCAGAAATAAAGAATAGGAGCGCTGAAAGTCGATCTTTTCAGGGAGATTGTTGGGTCAAATTCATTCTTTGATTTATACCCTGTGCTGTCCCTTTGAAATCAAATGGTTCTCCAGGTTATAAATCACAACGCAATATGACCTATTTAATTTAGTGAAGGGATGCCTGAAAATGCTTATGATGAAGACACACAAACTAGTGAATGACATACTGCAGCCAGAAAAGCTTTTCTTTCCCTTGCTGAGCAACATTCACTCTGAAATGATCACCAATGCACAAAAGCAAATACAAGCATATCATAAGTAGGCATCTGATACTTGCTTTGTATGAAATATATCGTCTTTCCCCAGCTTTTCCTGCTTAAAAATAATAATTTGGGAGGGGTGGGGTGCAGGAGGAGAGGAGGAAGAGGATTTAAACTTCCTAAGCAGAGGTAAGGATTGAGAAACAGTATGACAAACTGATTCTGGAAAAATATGCCTCAAAATGAAGGGCAGCTCAGAACGAGACACGGGGAACTGCAGGACAAGGATGTCGCCAGCATCGGGACAGGAGGCAAAGGTAAGGTCGGGGACCGATGCAAAAAAAAAACACCCCGGGAGTTGATAAACAGGGTAACCTGAATGGGAGGACAGTTTTGAGAAACTTGATAGAGTCTTGGGCAACGTCATGTGCTAAAACAGGGAAAAGCCACAAATTGCACCCGCGCCCGTGTTGTGGCAGCAAAACCCCAGCCCAGTCCCTGAGCGGGTCGGTCAGTGTGTTTGATCAAGCTCGTCACGGCCTCTGCAGCCTGCATTTGCACTAGTTTGTAGCTAGTGCAAGGCAGAATATTTAGGCACTAATTAGAAGTCTCTGTGTGTTCCTCTGTTTGAAATGTCTGAACGGAGTCAGAAGCTCTTGCTCCAGCAAGGCAGAATGAGCCGGTTGTTAGCAATGAAAGCTGATCACAGGGGGAGACACTCAGGCTGTGAATCTAATTCGTGACAGGCAGGAGAGCACGGTTTCAGCAGGGCAGAAAAGGAACATTTCATTCTCTCGTTATACACCTTGGCGGGGGAGAAAGCCCAAGTGGAGCATGTCACAGAGACTCTGAATCTCTGTGCCGGGTTAGGTGATTGACCAGAGAGAAGAAGTATGTTGGGGGGGGAAAGAAAAAGAAAAAAAAATCCTGAGGACTCATCTTTCCTGGTTTGGATAATAGATGCTATGACCCATTTATAATGACGGTTCGCGTTGCTGTCTCCACTGAACCAAGGCGGAAAGGGGCAAGCCATGGTACAAGCTTTGTCTTCCCACATCACCCCGTTTCTTTCCTGAGGTACCGGGACCTGAGCAATCCCAGCCTGGAGGGGCTGCTGCTCCGATTGCCTTTGCATAGCTGCATATAAGATCATCGTTTCCCCGTCTGTGTCAAAGGATAAACCCTAATGCACAGCATTTTTTGCATTTAGTTCAGTATCAGGTAGCTTTAAGTAGGATTTAATAATTCTGGTTTACTGCTTGGCTAAACTGTTGGATCTAAAGAGCAAATAATCCTGTTTTGGGGTTGGAATAAAGACCGTGTATTTCCTCCTGCTTTCCCACCAGGGCTTGGCTCAGCGATTTATAACAGTGACAGGTATATTCACCAACTGCATGTGTGAACAAATTCCATCCTGTGGGCTGCGCGCGACAGTTGGTTACGGTCACCAGAGTCACGCGGCCACGCGGCTCGCCGGTTGGGTGACATACCCTCTGCGACTGCAAAGAGTGCCGGAACAAAGCCCAGCAGCTTCGGTTTGCTCAGGGGCCTTCAGCGAGCAAAAGGCAGTAGAAGAGAAGCAGGCTTCCAGAATTTAATTAGAGATGTAGGAAATAGTCTCCTTTCCTAGTGCAGGACCATGATATCACCTCGGTGTAAATGGCCTTGGTTGTCAAGTGAGGATTTGCATAGACTTTATAAACATTAATGATGCATTCCCCCGAGAACGGCATCGGTCCAACAGCATGTGCTGCAAAGGTGAAATAGCCCTTGTGGCGCTCTTAAACAGTGTCCCTTACCAAAAACAATTACGCAAGTGCATATACTGTGCATGCAGAAAACTATAGTTAGATACCGCTTGATAGCTCTTGGCAAATGGACAATTACGAACATTTCTCACGGTAATTGGTATCTTCTTCGGTAAGGTCACAGAAGGTTTTGCAAGCTGTCTATTAACTGTGCATCTCAGCTTTTCTTACAGAGCGTGAAGCACATTTTACATACACTTTTTCGATGTTCGTGAAATATTTTAACTTTTCAGCAGTACTTTTGGGAAGCGAACCAGAGAAGTTTTGCATGACAATAATAATTACTCCAGTTCCCAAAACCTGGAGCAAGCCTGACAAAATATTGATAACATTGACACCTCTGAACTACTTCTGGTTTGTGTCTTCCCTTCTCCTTTCTTTGGAACGTTTATAAAGAAAGTGTGACACCTTTGCATAAAGAAAGGATTATCTTAAGCAGTATTCGACTGTCTTCAACATTAAGTGTAATTAGGACAGGAACAGAAAATGTTCATCAATGTTATTACAGTGAACGTAGCACTCGGGCTGTGACAAGTGAGCTCTTGCAGTGAAGTGTCTAGACAACAAGCCGTCGCAGGTGCGGACAATAAACCCGGTTGGGTACACCTCACACTATTTAAAATTCTTTATAGAACTGCTTTGTGAGTAAGATTTCAGGGGAAGCGAGCAAAAGGTGAAAAATCTCCGTTATAAAAGTTTCAACACAATTTCTAGAGAGGGCAAGCATAAAAGTTTACAGTTCCCATTATGGCTTTCTCTGAACCAGACAAACCCTTGAGATTACGGTAAGGCAGGCATGCCAGGGTTATAAATATATTTATAGGAAGCACTGGTGCAGTGAGTAAATGGGCTGTTGCTTCCAGTAAGCTCCCAGGAGTAATCACACACGGGCTCTGCAGCTTCTCCAAGGGCAGGCGTCCTGACCGGCGCGTCCCACCAAGAGCAGGTAGCAATGAACTTCCAGCAGTCTCCGAGAGCGCCCTGAAGCAGGTATGTCACGCAGGCTCTTGCCTGCTGCAGCAAATAACTGCTCTACCCAGCCAGGTACACTCTCTGGGCCAGTATATAACCTACACATGTACCTATGGAGGTCCTCAGGTACATCCGAGAAGCAACAAGGCCAGGAGCCAGTGGGAAGAGAAGAAGAACATTTTATCTACTTTCATGACTGTTATATGGGGATATCACATGGAAAACTTAGTTAAGTAGACTAATATAGACTGAGTACTCTTTTTTTTTCCTGATATTCTTAAAATAGTACATTTCCTGCATATTAGTTTCCACGTGGGTAGATATTTAATTCAGACTAATCACTCTAGTTTAAAACCGGACTGTTTGCACGGTAAGGCTCCTTCCAGCTCCTTGCATTTAGGGTCCCTCTGAATTACATTCCCGTCGTCAGGTGGATCTGAAACAGCCAGAAGAGGCCAGGTACTGTCCATGTTCCACTGTGAACCTGTGGCCGTGCTGGATTAGAAAGAAGGAAAAACTCACGCTGTTACGGCCCCAAAGTAAATCTATTTATAGAATCACAGTATCGTTTAGGTTGGAAGAGACCTTTAAGATCATCGAGTCCAACCGTTAACCCAGCACTGCCAAGGCCACCACTAACCCATGTCCCCAAGCGCCACATCTACACGGCTTTTCAATCCCCCCAGGGATGGGGACTCCCCCACTGCCCTGGGCAGCCTGTGCCAGGGCCTGACAGCCCTTTCAGGGAAGAAATGGTTCCCAAGAGCCAACCTAAACCTCCCCTGGCGCAACTTGAGGCCATTTCCCCTTGTCCTGTCGCCTGTTCCTTGGGAGAAGAGACCGACCCCCCCCGGCTCCAACCTCCTTTCAGGGAGTTGCAGAGAGCGAGAAGGTCTCCCCTCAGCCTCCTTTTCTCCAGGCCAAACCCCCCCAGGTCCCTCAGCCGCTCCTCACAGCACTTGTGCTCCAGACCCTGAGTCTACACCATGAGTCTGGACAGAAACTGTCCAACAGCACTGGTTACTCTCACGGTTAAAGGAACATTCTGCTGCTTGTTTACTTCTCTGTGCACTTTATCACTTACAGAAACGTGCCCTTTTTAGCAGTTCATGAGTTTCTGCTGCTGTTAGCCAGCCATCATGCCCTGCTGGTGCCGGGCGTTTGTTGCCACCAGCGCGTGTTGATTTGATGCCTTCGATGCCCTTCTGTACTGTCGCTTCTTGCACTCCTTGTCTTAACTGAGGCTGAGTCCCTCCAAGATCAGGTATGCCAGCTCAAGACTTAATCACGTTAGGTAACTGCCTAAATCTTAAGCAGACTGTCAGCGGAGTGGGAAAGAACAAATTGCCTCTTTTCTAGAAGCCGGGGAAGCCAGGGAATTAACAGTTCCAATACAAACAATGTATTTCTTTTTCTTACTTGCTCAGCCTTTTCTTTTCTGCTGTTGCTGCTGAGAGGGAGGCGGCGCGCAAGAAGTGGCAGCGGCTCCCTCGCAGACTCCCGCACCTTTTTCTTCCCCCAGCCATAGAACTGACTGTGCTGCCACAACAAAATACAATTTTCCTTATTCGCCCGAGAAAAACTGCGGCTGCACGAGAGCTATAATATCATGCCTTTCTACCACGCTAATGCATCCTGACCGAGGCCTTTTATCAGCCTCGTAATAGGAATAAAAAAGAGTAGTTGTATCGCATAAGGGCAAAGCGCTTCGTGTAATGGTGGTGTTTTTCAGCCGCTACCGTGAAGCAGCCAGGGTGAACGGCACGGTGTGTTTGTACGGACAAGGAGAAGGCTCGACACTGCGGAAGTCTTCTGGGAGCTAATGTACTATAAGAATTTACTTCTATCACTATGAAAAAGGGTTTCCCTGCTCGGAGTCAGAGTGAGCGCTGTCTTGTTCAAGACTGTGTTAAGCTCCTTGGGTATTTATTCCACTCAGGTAATCTCTCGATTTCAAAATTTCCAGAGAGCTACCTTATTATGATAAATTGATTGCACTTGTGGACAGATTTTCCTGTCCATTTCTTTTCTCTCTGTAAGAAGACTCAAGCAACAACTCAGTTATTAAAATAAATGTGGAATTATTATGGGAAAACACTTGCTTATTTGATCCATTTATGCTAGGTCACGGTAAGGTCCGCATTGCTGTAGCATTTGAACATCTCATAATCTTGAAATTATTTATTCTGCCCACAAGACTTTGAAATGCATTGATGTCTCCCACATTTTAAAGATAAGGGAAAAGCAAGATGAAGCACTTAGAATTAAAAAAAAATAAGATTAGATACCATTAAGTCTTTGAAAATCAGAAAGCAGTGTTGCTCAAGATAAAGATTAATGAGTCTCATTTAACGAGACTGTGATATTCACATGTCACATCTAGCATTTTCCTGAAGAGTTTACTGCTGATAAAGACGTCATTCTCAAAAGCATTAAGGACATTAATGAGTTATTTTGAAGTGTTTCAGAACTATCAGAGTTAGAATAAAAGTCAGCAGCTGGGCAAAATATCATGGTAACTTCTTCTAGTACACAGAAGTTTGCTTTTAAATTTTTTTTTAAAACAAAATTGGCACTAATGTGAAAACTTTTCTCTAAAAGCCTAGTGTGGAGTGAGCTATGTGGTAAAGTAGAAAAAATTGATTTACCGGTTTCATCCGTTACCTTTTCGTACGCTGAACTGGGTAGTTTGTGGTCAGCCATATGAACCACAGGCTCCTGTTGGGTCAGTGGCTTGGGGAGAGGTATACAGGATAAAGGCTGGCAGCTGCCGTGGTTTCATTTTAGCAGTTTAAAGTGTAGTAGGTATGAAAAACTCTCCACAGAACCCTTCCTACCTGGAAAAAAACCCTTCAAGAGAGGTTTCAGTAAGGAGGTCAGCAAAAAAAAAAAAAGAAAAAAAAGTATGTGGAGAGTCTTGTTTACCAAACACGAGCTGTAAGACAGGAAAACAGGGCAGAGACAGAGAGATTACACCTGGAAAACCATATGCAGTTTCCAGATCCTCCAAATATCAATAAATCCTTAGGAGTCTGGTTTAAAACGCACCGTGGTTGCGTGTAATCCTACCTCAGCAGAGGATTCTGGGACCACGTCGAGCCACTTCTCATCCATTAATTTCTTTTTTCCCCAGTCTTTCTCGGTGGACCTTTTTTTTGTGTTTGTTTTTTCCTTCTTTTTTTTTTTTCTTTTTTTGCAGTGGTTGAAAAGATCTAGTTCTTAATTAGTATATCAGTAGGGATTTTGCAGGTGAAACTTTTGCAATTCACACATCTGTCTTCTTCGGGAAGGTTATTAGACTGGAGCACAGATCCATTTGTCTCCTTTTGCAGGCTTCTGACAAACCGCTCTTTGTTCACTATGGGAGTGTGGGAATTGTAATATAGGCAGAAAATTGACCCTGCGTGAGCGAGCCCGCGAGAGAAGGAAGACGTGTGCAAACGATCTTAAAACAATAAGGCACACTCCTTTTTTTTGCAACATTTAATAAAGCACGTGAAATTGTCGAGGAAAAAGAGGAAAGGAACTCCTATTTATAGGCCATTAAAAATTAAAAATAGGGCTTAATCTTGGAATAATTTACCCTTGGCGTTGACATTGCTGCATCCTTTCTGAAAACACAACATCTGGGTCTTTCTTACCCTGCAGCGGTGGAGGGTGGACAACAATTTTTTTTCTTTTGTCTGGTCTTGCTGCTGGAGAAATGTGGCTGTTTTATGCAGAGGGTCCTGCTCGTGGCTACGTTTGTCGTAAAAAAAGCTCACTAAGCCAATGAGACATGATGCCTGCATAAATTGTGCTTCTGGGATGCATCTTTTCTATTCTCAGTCTACTGGACCTTGTCCTTTGATATCTCGGGCACAAGCGGCACCTCCCAGCTATTGCAACAGCTTCTACAACTTGAGCCAAAGTTCTTGTTGCTGAAGGTTGTGCAATTTGCCGCTCTGAATGTGTCGTCACAAAACTGGAGGTGGGACCCACGAACAAGCCTGCTTTCTAATAAATCAATGCCTACAAATACTTCAACAGTACAAGATCACTCAAGTCCCTAGTTCATAAGGAGGAATTATCTCACTCTTGATGGTGTGTGTCTGTTTTAAATCCACCCTAACTTGGGGTTTCATGAACGATTCTGCACCCTGCTACGCCTGTAAATGTTAGCTGTCCTTGTGAGAGTGCGTTGGGGAATTTGATTGTCCCACAGAAACAGGGCCAGATCACTCAGAGATGAGTAGCGTTAAATAATCTTTGTTTTCAGAATTCTGCTTTTGCCGCAACGCCTACTCAATTTTAAGACAATTCATTATTATTTTTATTAGTAGTAGAATTAATGACTAATGCCGCTTCGTTAACACTTTTTGTGCTGCAACTTCGCTCCTGATCCCCAAAGAAATGTGTTTTCTTTCTACCTCCTACCACTGCTATTCGCATGGCGAGGCTGCATTTTTCCAGGACATCTTTCCTCTTTTCTCCATCTGTTGTTGCCTTCCTTATAGGGCATTCACTGTAAAGCACTGTAGGGCAATTATCACAACTATAGGGTCTGAAAATGAATAGCAACGTAAGATAATGTAACAGAAAACTGCATTAGAGGTGGCTCCATTATTTCCACCGTCAGACGAATGCCTATACCTGATATAATAATCCATAGGCATCAGGCATTTGAAGCAGCGTGTTTTGTGCTGGTTGAACACCTGGAAGGCGGTATCTTTTTGTTCATTAAATTATGCTGAAGCAACTTTTGGAGGAGCAGAAAGTTCACCAATGCTTGGTGACCTGTTCCGTGGGGGCCCTGTATTTATTGCAGGTTGCCAGGTTACCTTCTGCTTGGTCATTGAAATCACTTGACATGAAGCTTTTATCTGCTAGTGGAAGGCTGTTGACCACACCATTTATTTCAGTAAAGAGTTATTCTGTCACTTTTAGTCATAGCTGCATAAGTGTTGCGATGATAATAGTAGAAAACTTTATCTCTTAAAGTGGCAACTGTTATTTTATCCCCTGGAGCAAACTGTCAGGATTCCTAAAGGTCTTGAATTAAATTGCAAATCGAGCACCATTGTGTCAAATTCTAATTTTAGTGGCTCGTGTTAGAAAGTGTAGTTCTGAGCAAATGTGCACTCAATTAAGGCTATGTTTTGGAATTTTTCATCTCAGAAAATAAGTTGTTTCAATTAGTTCAAAATTAAATCAAAACATTTCCAATCCACTTTTTCTGAAATACAGTCATAAAAAAACCCCAAATCATTAACGTCCTATGTACTCTAGAGGGTTTTCTTTAATATTGGATTTTCTGTACACAGAAAGTTGAGGATTGCCTGCTAAGGAAAAAAAGCAGCTGATGATCCAATAACTGAAGTCCACCATCCTTTCGTTAGCAGCTGATCAGAAATGCTGGGATTCCTTAACATCAATCCCTGAAGCTGTAATTTAACTGATACAAATTCAAAGTAGCTTTCAGCAAGCCCTCAATTAATACTTTGTGGGCTATTCCATACAAAATACCTCCTTCATAGTATGTATTTAACTGATGAGGAAGACATGTTTTAAGTCCTCTTTCTACCTGGTCTGCAGAAGAATGATAAGTAGAACCATAGAATCACAGAATCGTTTAGGTTGGAAGAGACCACCAAGATCATCGAGTCCAACCATTAACCCAGCACTGCCAAGACCACCACTAACCCATGTCCCCAAGCGCCACATCTACACGGCTGTTCAATCCCTCCAGGGATGGGGACTCCACCACTGCCCTGGGCAGCCTGTGCCAGGGCCTGACAGCCCTTTCGGGGAAGAAATGGTTCCCAAGATCCAACCTAAACCTCCCCTGGCGCAACTTGAGGCCGTTTCCTCTTGTCCTGTCGCCTGTTCCTTGGGAGAAGAGACCAACCCCCCCGGCTCCAACCTCCTTTCAGGGAGTTGCAGAGAGCGAGAAGGTCTCCCCTCAGCCTCCTTTTCTCCAGGCTAAACCCCCCCCAGGTCCCTCAGCCGCTCCTCACAGCACTTGTGCTCCAGACCCTTCCCCAGCTCCGTTGCCCTTCTTTGGACGTGAAGTAGATTTACTGAGGAGTCATTTGACTTGCTTAGTCCTGAATTTTCCAGTTTACTCTCTGGTGTGTCAGCCATGACTGCAGCTACCACAGGAGAACACGATAAGACTTCCTTTTGAGAGAAATGTCATTTGGAGACATTCCATTTTTGAGACATGGTAGAGGTCTATAAAATCTTGAGTGGCAGGAAAAGGGTATACAGTGATCAGCAACTCTCTTCTAGTGTAAAGTCTGGGGACATCAGTTGAAGCCAGGAGATCATAGGAGATGGTGCTCTACACAGCACACACTTAAGCCATGGTGGAACTGCTAAACTTCATGTGAGTGCAAGGGGACCTCGTGGAAGAAACAATTATTGACGAAAATTTAAAATGCGTAAGGAAAGTGGAAGTGTTCAGAAAGCTCCTTCCTGTACTGCAAAGGTTTCAGTTAAGAGGGAAGTCACCAAATGTGGATTGGGCCTCTGCTCTTTATCGTTACCTGGTACCTGACCTGGTACTTGCTGTATTGCTCTCCCGCTATCTATCCCAGCTGCCAAAGGTAAATCTCAAGACACGATTTTTTTTCCTGGTCAGAAAGACGTCTTTCCAGGTGTCTAAATAGGCACTGGCCACGTCCAGATTGTGGGAAGACGTCCACGTAGGGGACTCTGCTAAAGCACCAGGGATCATTCCTGTGAGAGCGCAGGGTCGAGGGAGCCAACAGTGCGTCAACGTCCCTTCCACGTCCTCCAGTTGAGCTACAGCAAACGCCATAAAAATGCATTACGCTGAAGTCAGATAAGTTATGCAGTCAAATATTAAGTTGCAGAAACAACAAAATTAGATGAGTTATATATGTGGTAATAAGTCATTTCACAAGATTTGGAATCCACTATTGCATGCTGTAGCTACTTCAGCACCCTAAACTGGCTCTATTCGGTTCGTAAAGGCAGTATGGATATCCATTTATACAAATAACAAATAAAACAAACATACTTATTTTAAAAATGAGAAACTGACAGTTTAATATATGCTTTTTTCCCAGGATATTTTAGCTTCTTCAATAAAACTTCATTAAGATAACATACCTACATATAGGTGCATATACGTGTATAGACAAAAAGATTAAATTAAGATCCTTGTCAGTTTATTTGCACCAGTTTCAACACAAGCTTATTCCCAGAATGATTATTCCTCTACAAAGTAGCAAGAATGAGGTAAGCTCTCCTCTTTGCATGGTTTTTTTTAAGTTGCATGCCGTAAAGAATAGGTGAAACCCCAGAATAAAGCTCAGATCCAATTAGCATACTGATTTTAGCATTGAGTTCATTTTCCTTTAGGTTACAACTTTCTAAATGTTCCAAACCAGATGCACCTAATGATTCCTCTCCCACTTACTGCAATGCATATAGCACTTTCCCACTCTCAACTGGCGCTTTAAATCACTCTCCTCGATGCCGTCTCGCTACACGCACACGCACACGCACACACATCTCCAGTGTCGATGTGACCAGGAAAATCCAACTCCTGCCTTTCTTCCTCCTGCCAAACCTGTTGCCGTTCCAGACACCGTTGCTTTGCACGCTGCTACAAAATGAAGCACGGTTTCCACGTTCTTGGTCAGCTGGGGTCTCACAGAATAACAGCACTCAGTGTAAAACACTGGGATGTGCTTTTTTTTCTAACAAAACCCACAGTTTTTACTACAACGACAAGGTCTCTTTGCAGCTTGGGGTGTCTTTTGGTGCGTGATAATGTTACAGTAGATGGAAATGAATAAAGAATTATACTCCCTCCATACCTAGGGTTTGGGTTTGCTTTTTATTGGGGAAATATTTCAAGTTATCGGCTGCAGATATCCTTTTGTACTTCCTGCTCCCGTCTCATTCTAGCTCCTTCCAGGTTCCTCTGACACTGCCCACCCAAATAACTCACGGGAGATGTAAAATTATGACTTCTTAGGGGGCAGTCCATTATAAGCTTGCTGAATGGGGGAAAAAATGAATGTGCCTTGATAAATTGCTTATTAAAAGTGGTCGTACGACAGGATCATGGCTCCTGTCCTCCGACGGCTCTCCAGCCGCCACTACCTTTTTCTCCACAGTAAAACCTGAACTGCAGCAGCTACCGTGTTTCTGATCAGCGTGGTAATTCCACGTCCTCCGCGTTCCCCCAGCACCAATTAAGAAAAACATCAAAACCTGCAGTGACTTTAATCAGCCAGTTATCCAGCGCCTTTTTGTCATTAGCCTGCTCTGTAACCACCACCCTCATCACAACGATAACGAAGGAGCAAATTAGGCTGTAGATATTGACCATATTTAATAAGCAATTCCAAAGCAAACTGGATTTAACCAGAATCCAGTGGGTCAATGGGGGCAGGTCACTACAGCCTCGCGGCCGTCTGGGCTCACGTTCTTGAAACCACAGCTATGAATTTGGAACTGTCCCTGTGAATTAGAACACTGCAATGAACTCTTGGGGAGACAGTATAAAAGTCAAGATGGATTGTAGAAACATTTAATGATAGGATTCCTTAAATCAAATGCAAGATGAAAAAAATTTCCTTTATGGAAAGAAGTATATGACTCCTATGTGCGTTAAACAGTAGATTATTCTATTTTGATATCTGTTTTGTCTAATATTAAGGCAATATTACTGATTACTGAACATTATCAGAGAAGGAAGAAGAAATGAAATATCTGTGAGGAGTGTCAATGAGGTTTTAGAAAAAAAATGCCACAACTACCAGAGTATCACAAGCCATAAGCTTTTTGGGGGGATTGGTTTTGTTTTTGTTTTCTTCTCTGTGATATACATATAAGTGACAAAGATGGAGTCCATATCCCTCCATTCCAGGTACCCACATGCCCTCCGTTATCGTAATCTCTGCTCATCACAAAAGCTTCTACACTTGTATCTTAAATTTACAGAAAACGGATGTGACTTGATGAGCGTCACAAAACCAGAGCCCATGACTGACATATTTCTCTAGAGCCCTAGGCTGGCGTTTGAACTTGGCTTGTACGTCCGTACTGTGTGAACGTGTACCGTGCGCACCCACAGACGTGAAAAAGCATAATAGACTCATTGTAGAGCTAACTTAACCTTCGTGCCAAGACTGACGCTACCGGGCTGGAAGATGATGATTTGAACTCCCACGTATAAAGCAAAGACAGTCTGTCCCAGTTCTGGTCTCCAGTGGGATGGTCAGACCCTGGGACCGACCCATGTCTCCTGCCAAGCTTCATTGCAGCGCTTTAGAGCACGATGGACGAGTCCAGTCACCCCTGGCCATGCAAAAATGTTCACATCCAGCTCCTGGGACTCGGGACTGACCGCTCCTCCGGCACCAAATCCATGCTAAGGAGCATTAACATTGGGAATTTTAGGAGGTATACCAGAGATTCGAGCTGAATCTTACCAAATCCTGTGTAATGCCAGCGAGGTCTGAAGTCAGCGCCGGGACACCGTAACCACTGCTGCTGACACTAATGGCAGCTCTTAGCCCGAGTCCTTGAAGGCAAAAAGAAGTGTCAGCTTGTTCTGGTTTTGGCTGGGGTAGAGTAAATTTTCTTCCCAGCAGCTGGTACGGGGCTGTGGTTTGGATTTGTGCTGGGAACAGCGCTGATAACCCAGGGATGTTTTGTTACTGCTGAGCAGGGCTGACACAGAGCCAAGGCCTTTGCTGCTCCTCACCCCACCCCACCAGCGAGGAGCTGGGGGGCACAAGGAGCTGGAGGGGACACAGCTGGGACAGCTGACCCCGACTGACCCAAGGGATGTCCCACACCATATGGCGTCATGCTCAGCATGTAAAGCTGGGGAAGATGAAGGAAGGGGGGACATTCGGAGTGATGGCGTTTGTCTTCCCAAGTAACTTTAGAACGTGGTTTGACTGTGTAGATCTGGACAGTAGACAGTAGGCATGTAAATGAAGAGAACAAAATACAATCTTATAAAGCAGAATTTCTGCTCCTCCGAGAGACTACTCTTGGAGGAGGAGACTACTACAGACCTAGCTTTTAAGGATGATGTTTTCCAGAGGAAACCCACAGTAATATGTAGATACCTAGCTGTCCCACTGACATGTTGATACACAGATGAAGTGATGCTACAGAGGCATCACTGTCCAGGTGATGCTCTTGTACGTAAGAAATCTGTGACTCTGACAAAGATAGAAACTGGGGAGCGGCGAAAGGCCCCCACTCCCTGTATGCCAACTAATAAGGAGCACTAACGTATTTAAAATGCTTTTCCCTCTGCTCCATTACTTTATTTGCCCTTGCGCCAACAAAGAATGTGGGTAACTGGCTTCTCCCTTTGTACTCCCTAAGCGTAAAGAAGCATCTGAGATATCTAAAGATCAATGAATATCTATCGCTAATGCACATACTTCAGAGGAAGCTTTTCCCATGCAGTTTACTAGAGTGGCATCTGCCTCCCCCAAATCTACCTCAATTTTTTCATTACTTTTGGCATAAATATGCTTGCATGTCAAAATTACAAGCTGACCTCTAAACGTGTGTTTCTCGTGCTCAGATATGTAAATAATAAAGATTAACCTATTCAAGGGGATGCAATAATGTAAACTAATGATTCGAGATGAGTATTTATTGGGTCAAAGTCAAGCTTTGGTTACGTCAGTAATTATAGCGAAGTCAGTAGATTGCATATAAAATCAATTCTATTTTCCATAGCATTTTTTTTTTTTTTGATAGAAATGTAAATCTGTAGGCTGGCCTTATAAAATAACAATGGGGTTATTTACGTGCTTTACATTTCTATCCAAGCACAAAAAGAAAAGAAAAAAACAAGAATTTTTCTGTTTACAATATATTCTACTCTAGTTAACTCCAGGCCAAAGTCAGACACAAAATACATTGCTAGGAAGGAGATTCAGGTGTTCCCACTAGAATTTGCCATTCAAAGTTACCCATTATTTTGTTTTTTAAAAGTGAAAGTGTATTATTCATGGTACAAATAATGCTTTATTATTAGCAGGTGAATGTATATGCCATCTTGAAGATCCTACACTCTTGATTATGTTACAAAGAAATTTTTCTCTTGCAGAGTTGTAGCTCCCCTCATTCCAGATGACCTTCACTAATTTTGAATAGGAATCTTGTATCGAAACCCGCATACATTCATGTTTGTACGTGCAAGTTGCACGGCCAACACTGAGCTATACTAACCAACCAGTAGTAATTTACATGCAACCGCAATACTGACAAAGGCTGAACAAAGTCACAGAGGATCACACGCAAATGCACGTTTCTCCTCGGACGCTGATAAGCATTTAAAAAGAAATTAAATAGCAGATCTCATCTTTCAGCAAGGACGAAAATGCAAACCGATGCAAATTGTTTGCTGCTGACCTAGGACTGTGATGGCCAGTTGCCTAACCTGTACTCAGAAAACAATACTTAATTTTATAGGCTCATCACAAGGAATGCATTAGAAATTTCTGTTGCATCAGTATAAAAATCAGAATGAACATATGTTTCTCAAAGCACTTCAATCAGTTCTTATTTCCTAGGCCAGCATCTCTGTCTATCAAAGCATGAAGCCTAGAATATATTAGCAAAGTATTAATTATGGTTGAAATCCTCAAACATATTTCAATACCTAGCTGTCACCAAAGTGGTAATAAGTGTCATCCTCCAGCAAAAATCATTATGTAGCAATGCTTGAGGCATAAACGTGATACGACTGTTCTATTATTTCTTAAGGAAAATCACTAAAATTAATGATATAAATCATGTTATATATAAACCAGCAGAACAAAATATACTAATAGATCAATTCTCGAGTGCTACTTGGGAAAGTGTATCATAAGTGTAACACGAGAAGCTAAATACTTCTGCATCAGTACTGAAAACAAATTCAAAGTCATGTTCTGATTCCATTATATATATATAAAAAAACATATTAATCCACAAACTTATCTTTACTGCAAATAAAATCAAAATAGAGAACAAAATTATTGTTTTCTCATGCACAATATTCAAAATTCCTTGTACTGGAGTTGCCTACATTTGTCTGTTGCTGCCTGGTGGTGCGCAGGATCTCCAACTGTGCAGAAACCAGGCCTTGAGCGAGCTGCTGCATTTTCAGTGTGATGGAAGTCATAATCAGTTCTTAGGCCTGTCCAGTTTAAATAATAATAGCAACAATAACAATAATAGCAACAATAACAATAATAGCAACAATAATAATAATAATAATATTAAAAAAAAAAAAAATACAGTCAGTTGACACCCGCTAACTTCTTACCATATGAAGTTGTCTTAAAATAAACCTTCTGTGACAGCCCTATCAGGAAATAAGTTGTCCAGTCTGTCCTAACCTGCCATTGCAAACCTTGCCATGGGAACTCTGGTGGGTCGACCCCCCCGGCAGCAAAGACCCCCCCAGCCGTTCCCTCACTCCCTCCACGTCGGAACGACAAAAGTGAGAAACTCATGGGTTGAGATGAAGACGGTTTAATTATCGAAGCAAAGCCGCGTGCTGAAGCAAAGCTGAAAGAGTCATCCATTTGCTCCATCCCACCAGCAGGCAGGGGTTTGGCCGTTCCCAGGACAGCAGGACTTCGCCAAGCGTAACGGGAAGGCAAACGCCGTTAACCATGAACGTGCCCCCCCTTCCTCCTCCCTTCCCTACTGAAGGGCTATGAAGATGATTAAGGGCCTGGAGCATCTCTCCTGTGGGGAAAGGCTGAGGGAGCTGGGGCTGTTCAGCCTGAGGAAGAGGAGACTGAGAGGGGACCTCACCAACGCTTATCAATATCTCAAGGGCGGGTGTCAAGAGGACGGGGCCAGACTCTTCTCAGTGGTGCCCAGCGCCAGGACAAGGGGCAACGGGCACAAACTGGAACACGGGAAGTTCCGCCTGAACAGGAGGAAAAACGTCTTCGCTGTGAGGTGCCCGAGCCCTGGCACAGGCTGCCCAGGGAGGGTGTGGAGTCTCCTTCTCTGGAGAGATTCCAACCCGCCTGGACGCGGCCCTGTGCAGCCTGCGCTGGGTGACCCTGCTCTGGCAGGGGCTGGGCTGGGTGGGCTCCAGAGGGCCCTGCCAGCCCCCACCACTCTGATTCTGTGATTCTGTGATCCTGTGATTCCCTGAGCTTTTGCTGCTGGGCACGACTGCGTGTGGTGGGGGATATCCCTGGGGCAGCGGGGCAGCTCCTCGTGTTGTGTCCCCTCCCAGCCTCCCACCCGTCCCTGCCTCCTCGCCGCGGGGGCAGAGTGGGAAAAAGGAAAACCAAAGAAAAAGAAGTTGACACTGTGCTAGCAGGGCTCAGCAACCGGCAAAACACCGGTGTGTCAGCGGCACTGTTTTGGTCACAGATGCAAAGGCTTGCTACGAAGAAAAGTAACTCCATGCGAGCCAGACTCAGCACATAAACAGATTATTTATTAAAATAATTAATACAGATGGATCATAAAGATTTTTTTCCTGAACATCCCATGAGTGTCCGTGACGCCTGGAAGAGATTTCTCGATAACCAAGCAGAAAGTTTTATTTCAGTAATATGAAATGTTTTCACTCAATTAATATGAAAAGCTTTTATCAATCTACATTCGTCTAACCTGGATATAAACTCTAAATTGTTAGTGATGGTTTATTGGCATATGACCAGGGAGCTCTGAGAAAGACATTACAGTCGCTGATACGAACTTCAGTTTTCCCTTTCCGGCAAAGAGCTGTTAAAAATACTTCATTAAGCATGTTTGAATGGTGTAGTGTAACGATCCCCCACAGCCGCTGCACATTATCCCCATTGCCTTAAAACAGCGACTAGAAGTTGATGAGAAATGTCCAGGAACAATAATAGTTAAAGATCAATTAGGAATCCATGCAGCTAGGAAGATTAAATATTTATTAAAATAAAAACAACCTTTCAAATAATAGTTCAAACTTCATTACTTTAATACGTTCTTGAACCTCTATTTTCTGCCTCACTTCACTGTAATTGCAAACTGCAATAGTGACAGTGAATGGTTCAGACTAAAGTACATAAAAACATAAAGCTTCTACATCGCAGTGACGGTGGTTGAGATTTTGTAAACAGATTTGAGCAGTCTTATTTTTTATTTGCCTGCACATTTCTAAAGATCTTTTCTAGTGTAAAATGGCAAAAAATCTCCCATTTCACTAAATTTAACTGGAACTTGTAGCATGCACCCATAACCTTCCCCTTGCAGTCAGACAGACAAGCGGCCATAGGCATGATGTTCCTCTTCAGTAGCAGCCCTGGAGGAGAATAGAAGTTGGGAAGCTCGGTGTGAGGTAAGAAATGTTTTTGCAGCAAGAATAGAGCTTCTTTTTGCAATTCAGTGCAAAAAGTGAAGGTTTCTGGAAGGTTTCTGCAGGCAGATGTGGCTGCTACGGGTCAAAGTGGAAGTGCTGTATGGTAATAGAGTGTGTCCTGGTTTAGGCCAGGACGGAGCTGGTTTTGTCTCCAGCAGCTGCCGTGTTTTGGCTTTAGTGTGAGCAGAACGGTGACAGCACACTGATGGTGCTGGTTGCTGCTGAACGACCGAGGACATTTTGCAGTTTTCCAGGTTTTGCTGATGTGCAGGTGCAAAAACCTGGGAGGGGCAGAGCCAGAATAGTTGATCCAAACTGGCCAAGGAGAGTGTTCCATACCAGAGACGGCATGGCCGGGATAAGTCAGGGTCGGGCAGTGGACCACTAGGCTTTTAGACCCTTAACTTGCCTTAATCCTTAAGCTTCCCTCCGGGTTGCTTTTTGTTTTCCTGATTTTTCCTTTTTTGTTTTTCGTTCGTTCATTCAGCTATTGGTTCTCTCGCCTGCTCTCTCTGGAACTGGCTGTTCTGGGATAGCTGGGGGGGATACCCCTGCTCCCTGCCTGCTGCTCGGGACGGGCTGTATCGGTCGTCGGGTGGTGAGAAATTGTGTATCGTTTGTTTTATATATTCTATTATCCTTATTCTTTTTTATATATGTTATCATTATTATCATTATTAATATATTGTTATATTTTTCCTTTGCTGTCCCGTTGAACTGTTTTTATCTCAACCCATGAGTTTTCCTTTCTTTCCGATTCTCCTCCCCACCCCACCGGTGAGAAGGGAGTGAGTGAGCGGCTGCGGGGTATTGGGTTACAATTTGGGGTTAAACCACGACAAGTGGCAGCTACGGTTTCCGTCCATGTCCAAGCAAAACGTGAGCAACCCAGTGTTGCTCAAATACATACCTCAAAGGTCTACTCTGACTCATTTAAAATGGTAATTTAAACCAAAACCTGATTGAGTTAGGGACCAACAGACACAAGTTTTGGCATCTATAAACACAAAGTGTGAAAAAATAATTCATTAGCATAGCGTCAAAAGGGAAAAAGAGAGAGCATCTTTAGTTTGAATGTCATACACAAAATGTTCAGAAACCACACAGCTCACGGCATTTAAAATTCAGAGAGAAAACATTCTTCATTGGGGGAAAAAGTGCAACCACGAGGTTTAGGCTCGCATGGTCACCTTGTAATTAGACTGCTTGGCGCTAGATGAAATGGTTCGTTGGGCGGCACACGAAGGGTTTACGCAGCCGTCAGACTGTATTGACCAGGAGAAGCCTTCAGCACGCACCAAGGGAGCACCTCATGGCCCTGGGGCTGGCGGGAAGCACTCTGGGACTGCGTCAGCAAGTCATACGGAGGTCGCAAGTTCTTCTCCACGTACATCTAATTTGGGCTTGGCAGGTTGACATGGACACATAAAATGGCATTTTTTTCCTTGATACTTTTCTCTATATATACTTTATTAATGGGTACCTCCTCTGACCGCTCTGGCCTAGGACCCCTCCTGGAGCCCAGTATAGACCAGTACCAGCCAGTACCATACACACAGGACCCAGATCACACCCCAGCACCGACAGCCCCGTCCCCCCTCCTCTGGGGCTGGCACGGACAGGAGGTCACTAGCGCAGCACGCACCCCACGCTCTCGGGGTCCCAAGCACGTGCACCCTCACGGCATTCCAGAGCCCAGGCCTCTCACTGAAAAGACTCAGAAGACTTTATTCAAGCAGTAATTCTTCATTTTCCAAGCAAACGACGGCCTTCTCAGAGTGAGAGTTTTGGACTGTTTGAGAGGTGCATTCACCACGTCTACAGCCCCAGCTTTACAGTCTGTCAATCCGAACGGTGGTCCGTTCTGTCCTGCCGCCTGGAGCTGGCCGTCTTCCTGTAAAGTACATGGTGAAGAGGAGCTTTCCTTTACCACAAAAAATTTAAAACATAAATGAGATTAAGGTTTCGATGCTTATTTTATTGAAGAAATGTCTTGTTGAAATATGCCTTGAAATTTTAAAAGAAAAAAAAAATCAATGCTTTTTATGTTAAATGGTGGGGAAAGAGGTGCTCGACTCTCTTGTTTTGTTTCTCCTTAGTCCTTCATTCTTCCCCTTTGGGGCAAAAAAAAGATACGGAAGAGCTGAACGCACCAGAAATGATTATGTCATCAAAACCAAGTTTATTTTGTTTAATAAAAACCAAGTAAAACTGCTGTTCAAGCTAATCATCGCAAGAAGTAGGCAATAATTCTAAATGCTTTTAACATTTGAAAATGCACAGCTGTTCAAAACATTATCCTAATGATACGTTGCTATAACACCCCTCTAGAAAGGTTCCTTATAGACTGCTAATGGGCGCACCGCCGGAGCTATGACCTGCCTGAGCCCCATCGTGGGGCAGGCTTGCCGTAGCGTTTATTTCCACCGCAGTTACTGGTGGGGAAGCCACGAGAGGTCCTGCAGCTGATACCCGCGTCTCGACAAGAAGAATGAACACCACCGCTGCTGTCAGCAGATATCCTCTCCAGGCTTTACGCGTACCCCATGTGCGGAAATGTCAACTCACGCTCTTCGGCAGCCTTCCAGAAAGTTCCTACGGGAAGATTTCATCCTGATGAAAGAAGATTTTGCAGCGATGATTTGCCCCAATCTTTGTCCCAGTGATCCCGTAAGGCCATCTCATCCTGCCGGATCCCCAAGAGACAGCATGATTGGCAGAGTATTCAGCTTTTTCTGGAACGTACGGAAGCCGAATGGAAATTGCGACTTGATTCTTTCACCCAAGAAGAATTGTTTCACCGCTTGTAAATGCGTTAGCAGAGGGCAGCGCGTGACACTGGCACAGCAGGTGATCAGAAATGTGCATAGACCTCCTCACCTCAGCTGGTTTTCATTCTTCAGTTCTTCGTTGCAATATTTATTTTGCCCCCTCTCCCCCAAAAAAAGCAAACGATGCTGAATTTTCATCTAGTACCACCATAATGTTATAAACCGACTAAATTAAGAAGCATTTGTGGGCAACTTACTTCAATTTGGGTCCTTTATGACAAACAAACAAACAATACTTAGAAAAGTACACTTAGAAAATGTGAAACTATTTATGTAAGTGTAAAGGTGCCTAATGCATTTGGCTTAAACAAGTTTCAGACTGCAAATCTTTTTTCTTTTCATGCCCAACAGTTCTATCTCTAACCTTTAAACCCACTGTATTTCTCTCGCTGGATCTATACCTTCGGGAAAACATGCTAATCATCCTGCTCACGCGTTCTCATGTTCTGAACTTATTTCCCTCTGTCGGTTCCGTGCATGATTATAATTCGACGATAAGAGAAACAATTTAAAACTGCAATTATGAAAGCGTTTCTTTGTTAATTCCCTCCCGGCTAGATGACTTCCTCTCACACTGGGAAGTTAAATATCTGACAGCAGGACGGAGCTTCAGGAGCTTCAACTGCCATTCACAACAGCCTGCTTTTCTCGCCGCTTTTCACGGTCTTGTTGGAATTTACACTGATTTGCTCCCTCTTTTACTTATAGATTCAAGGATCCCTGAGAGATTCAACCCGGAGCCAATACTTGCATCTAGGCCGGACCTCTGTGTCGTCGTTTGAGCCGATGTTACGTTGTGCGTATTTCATTAACTGGGTGGATGAAGAATGTAAACCTTTCGGGGGGCTGTTCCTTCGCGCATCCTCTAGATAGCTCGGCTGGTGAGACGGATCAGAGTGGTAGCACAATGCTACCGGGAGGATTAGGCAACAACAGTAGGTTACGTTTTGTGAAATAAAATATTATACAAAACAGCTCAGAAATTGCCCTATCGATATTGCAATATTGCAGCGAGAAAGTCAGAAGGTAGAACACACGATGGAACGAAAAATTATGCGGCTGTTGCCTTCACGTAGGTAAAGTTGTGTGCCGTGGTGATGGCACCGTAGTTCAAATACAGGACAAAAAGTGCACGGAGTAGACTGGGTTAATTTTTTCTTTCTTTTTCCTCTAAGATCCCACCCAAACTTGCCATAAAAGAGAACAGAGAACAACACAATTTAAATGCACGTGCTAACATAATAGGAAATAAAAATTACCCTCGTTTATCTACTCGGCTTTATTTCACTGTTGTGAGTGGATACTAGCGCATGACTTGCAACAAATATAAAATTTATATGCTTTCTGCTAAAAATACGTAACTTTGATTTAAGATAATTTGTTTAAAAGCCTAATGGGGTTGACATTTGAAGCAGGTTCCTGCCATTTCTGTTGCTTCTGGCTTCACTGAGATAAAATAAAATTGTGGCAGGTGACTCATGAAATGAGTTGACCTGCCAGGGCAGAACAGATACTCTGAAATGTCCGCGTGGAATGAGGTTATTTTTGAGCTTTATTTGATATGGTAGCAAGTTTTTCAGTACTGCTTGATTTGGGCCAAGGAGAAGATAACCTGGAGGGACACGGATTGAGGCTCCCGTGCGGAGAGGATGGGGTACGGGGGTGGGACGAGGGGGAGGAGAGCCATGGCAGAGGGGAGCAGTGGTGGGGAACGGGGCACGGCGCAGTATCCCTGCAGGCAGAGGGCACAGCAAAAGCCGGGAGCAGAACATACCAGCAGAGGATTGGAGAAATCAGTTGGGAGGCAGCTTTGACTTCCACTTTTGACCGAACCACACCAGGTAAGAGCACCTCCAACATGAGCTTAGAGGGCAGGAAACTTCTACTGACCTGCAGTAGAGTATCAGTGGAGGAATATCAGTCTTGCTTCCTGGGACATGGTTTTTATCCTCCTAAGATTCAGCTTAGCATTTTTATTGCAGTAGAGGGGAGGAATACCTGTCTTCATGTTTTCCATTTCTCTTGGGCACCACGGTGGGGAAGCAATCGAATGTCTGTATGGTACACTGATCCTAGATATTCTGGGCACTAACGAACACCAACAGTTACAGTAATTGAAATAAACCATTGTCCACGGCTTTGCATGCCTAGTTATTATCTCTAGATCCTAAACTTGTTCACATTGAAAAGCGGCGAGCAAACCCGGAGGAAAGCGTATTGGCAACGGACTCCGGTGGGACGGTGTTACGGCAGTGACAGACCACGGGAGCTGTTACCGCAGTTCAGCAGGTCCTGACAAGTGTTCAGCCCAGAAGAGAATACGACGGCTCTTACACGTTACCCTGTCGTCTCCCTAAAAACCTGAATGTCTTGCTTTACGAAACGGGATAATGGTGGATGAGTATCGAGCACTTCAGATCTGGATTGTCAAAATCTATCTTTAGATGAAGAGATACCAATTCTTCCATATGAAGAGATACCAATTCTTCCATATATCAAAATTGTAAGGACAGTCCTTAGCAAAGACAAGTGACATGTTATCTGGCAATGAGGATACAAGTAAAAGAGAAACCGTGGCAGATGAATGGGAACATGTGAGCAAACATTTTTCATGCTATAGAAGGATCCATAACTTTGAAGGATTTTTTATTATTATTATTTATTTTTATTTGGGGCTGAAGTATTTTGCTATAAATTTATGTTTCATTTTGTTTAAGAGGTTCTTTGACTTACATGATAAAGGTAAATTATTGAACATGCTGAGAAGGGTAAACTGCTGATGTAGAAGAGTCGGTGGACAAAGTCTGTGCCAGCAGAAAATGACTGACAGCAGCCAGTGCAGGGAGGGACTGGAGCAAGTGGTTTCAGGGGTTCTGTGAGGAACATGGCAAGAGCAGAGAAGTAAGAAATGCCTAACCTTTCCCTTGGAAACAGAAATTTTATGCGTTCTGTACTGGTCTTGTGTTAGGCTCGATGTTAACATTAAGAACCATCATACATGGTGTAATACCTTATGTCACTTTGTCTTGGTTTGACTCATGACTATGAGCCTTAAAGGTAATGAGATCTGAGATAAGGAGGTCTTTCTGCTCATATCTGTCTCTTCTCATCTCAGAGCGTCCTGCTCAAAAGGTCACAACACGGATGGTAGTCTCTGCAAGAAGACCTAAACAGCTCATTTGGGCTCCTCTTATTTTTGTCCGGCTGACATCTTTAACTATCTATAATGCGCTTTACAAGCAATGCCCTTCTCAAACCAGCAAAGAGCACATACTCAAATAAGAATTGTTTTTTCTCTGTCTAAAGATGCTGTGTTCCAGTTTAATTTGATTTCAGTTTAAATTCATGTTCAGCCTATATATGCTTTTTGGATTTGTTTTTACATGAATAGCGTCTGGGTCACCAGTCTGCACAAAATGACACTTTTGCAAAGGAGAGGAAGGCAAAATAAGCTCAGCGTATGGCTCCAGAATCACTTTTTGCAGTGAAAAATAATCAGGGAAAAACATCCCTTAAAATATCTAAATTTAAAATGTTTTTCTATCGGTATTAAAATTAATTAAGTTGATTAAAACAGTGATTTCACTTGACTGAAGTGCGTTGGCAAAGTCTTGGTCACAAAAGCACCTTGGTCCACCTCAGGAAGACAACCGCCAGGATGAATGCGTCAAACAGAGGCGTGATGAAAGCAAACAAAATGGCAAAATAAATAAATCCTTTGTCAGAGTTTACAAGCTCAGAGCCACATTAAGCTTTGTATGCGATTGGGCCCAATGCTTAAACACCTGTGTGATGAGATACGGAGGTTCGAGTTCCCCGCGAAGCAATGTTGTGTATCCGACGGCATTTATATTGATTTTATCACCAGATAGCGGCAATGTGACAACTGATGGATGGGACGGACCACACTTCGTTAACTCCCGATGCCTGTCTCTTGCAAGGAGCCTGTTTAATCTGCTCGCTTTTTAACACCCCACTCAATAATTTCTCTCAAGAGCACGTGTGTCTGGCTTGTCCTTTAATGATCTTTCTAAATGGGGAAATCAATGGGATTAAATACTCAGGGAATGGGATGTAAATAAGCAGCTATAAATTTACGTATATAGTTTTTAAAGTATTTTTGATCAAATGATACAGTATAGGAGCCTGCATTTTTTTATATTGATGATTATTCTTCCAATTTATATAGCTCTTTTGAAAATTTTATTACTTTCTTCACTATTTCAGTAATATACTTAATTGTAGTTTGCTTGAAGAGAAGAAGAAAAGCAAACAATGAACAGAAAAAAGGATTTACATTTAAGGAACTTGAAATTACATTCTGCACTTAACCGCGTTTTATTAGATCAGTTGTAACCAAACTTTAAACCAAAGACACGAGCATCAGAGATGACAAATTAATAATCCAACTAATTGGCAACATTATCGCGTTTTGCCAGGCATTGCCATCACGCTGGGAAAAAATCCAAACTAGAGGCACCTGGTGATGAGACAGACCTGCGTTATTTTCTATTTCTGGTTTATAAGTGTTTGCTGTTTGAAACACATGCATTTAATTGCTGCAAACAGTGGGACTCCACCATTATTCTGATGACTACTGAACTGTTAAATTGATCAGAGCGCTGAGAATATGTATATGTTTTTAAATCAACCTACTGGCAAATTTCCTTTGCCTTAATGCTTTCCCATTACCCTTAATTAAATCCTTTTCTTACCCATTGCCTCCCAAATTACATCACTAACCCCTCTCTTTCTCATCTTGGTAGCGCCTCCAAAATTTACAAAAATTAATGGCTCCTCAAGCTTTTAAACACTTTGGGCAAAATTCACCGCACGTAATTTCATTGGGAACAGATGGAGCTGCACCAGGAATGAATTTGGCTGCTAGGAATTACTGAGCGACCTGAGGACTAAACTATTTATGCATTCTTGGTTTGCAAATCCGATTTCTCCAGCAACGTCGAGAAAGACAAAGCAGCAGAACCAAAACGCTAAAGATGTTGTGATCTCTGCGAGGCACAGCCTACCCTCGCTTTGCACGTTCTCAGCTCCCCGTGACGGCGATGAGAAGTCTGCCATGGATCAGGGACAGTCGTAAACCTCTGTGTGTTGGTTGGTTGAAGCATCTATTTATCTAAATATATTTAAAGCTATTTCCCTACAGACATTTTTACTACCTGATATGTGTGTTGGAATTGAATTACTACCGCCTTATTTTAGTTTTATGCCTTTGTAATGACATTAAAAGCAACGCTTACTCAACATAAAACTAGCGAAAAGTGATGGTGAATCAGGCCCAATTCACTTTTCCGTGACTGTGCTCTTTAAAAAGGTGAGAAGTATCTGAGGATGAAAGAAGCAAACAATTGCAAAATCTAGTAGTTTCCCCTAAAACATTGCATTTTCTCTTCTTTTTTTTTTTGTTTTTTGCTCCACATCTTGAAAAAGATTGACTTGGAAACATAAAAACAATCTTATTGAAAGCTTTACTTTGACAATAAAATATGTGTATAACACAATTGCTGAAAAAGCAAATTGACAGAGAAACAACATGCCAGATTAATGTTGAAACATTTAAAACAATCAATTGAAAACCTTTTTAAGCAACACCTTCTGATGAAACGTAGCACTTCACAACATCAAAATAGCCTGTAGATATATTTTTGAACTGGAAAACCTGAAAATGTTGTTGGTAAACTGCAAACAAATTGCTCTGAGATTCTGGAAGTACAGAATGACACTCGTTCCAGAAAGGACTGCGTGTTACTCGATCTGGTCCGGGCGAAGGGGAAAAAGCGTGACAGCTGGCTTTGCGGGCACTTGAGCACATTTCCCTCCAGAAGGCTGTCAGGCAAAACCAACTTCCTTGTTATAATTAAATTACATGATATATATTGTTGAAGAACCATCTCTATTGGTTCTTAAGCTTAATGAATTGTTTTGAGGGCCCCAAAATGCTGTCGTTTTACAAAATTATATGTTTTCCACTTTGTACTTCACTGTTATTTGAAAAATTAATCATAGGGAGGATTCTAGCTTCACTCTGTCACGCAAAAAAAACCCGTCATTTAAGCAAATGGCTTGCTAGGACTGATTTATAGATATTATATAATATAACATAATGACACGTAACAAAATTTCATTACACAGTAAGGTTAATTTGAATTATGATTTCTTCTCCCTGGTAGGCAATGGGAGACACTTGCGTTCGGTAACTGCTGCAGTATTTTACACCAGCATTTCAATGAACTGTAGCGTTCTGAAAATACAGCAATTAGCTAGCCTGAAAATAGAAACCCTAGGTGATCTACCAGGTTTTAAAGGTACGTGTTTTCTAAATGTAGTTACTACAATATATGCCGAAAATCTGCTACTTCAGAGCAGTCAAAAAGGTAGTAGTGCACAGAAGAGGAACTGAAGGAAAGCGTTATGAAACAGGAATAATATTTGGTATTTGGCGAACTATTTCACTGTGTGGAAAAGCAAGTGGCTGCAGGATAACTGCTCTAACGCCGATGGGCAAGATCCCACAAGAGACCCAGATTGCTTCCCGTAGACAAAAGCCTGTGGTCCTCCACGGATGTTGCTCCTGAATGTGCTGCCCTTCTATTTGGAGTTAAATCACAGAATCATAGAATACCAGGTTGGAAGGGACCTCAAGGATCATCTGGTCCAGCCTTTCTTGGCAAAAGCACGGTCTAGACAAGATGGCCCAGCACCCTGTTCAGCTGAATATCAAAAGTGCCTAACGTTGGGGAATCCACCACTTCCCTGGGGAGATTATTCTAATGGCTGACTGTTCTCACTGTGAAAAATTTTCCTCTTGTGTCCAATCGGAATGTCCTCAGGAGTAACTTGTACCCATTACCCCTTGTCTTTTCCATGCGACTGCTTGTAAAAAGGGAGTCTCCATCTTCTTTGTAGCCACCCTTTAAATACTGGAACATGGTGATAAGGTCTCCCCTAAGTCGTCTTTTCTCAAGGCTGGACAAACCCAGCTCTCTCAGCCTTTCCTCACATGGCAGGCTTCCCAGTCCTTGGATCATCTCTGTGGCCCTTCTCTGGCCCCTCTCCAGCCTGGCCACAGCTTTTTTGCACAGTGGGGACCAAAAATGAACCCAGTATTCCAGGTGTGGCCTGACAAGCGCTGAGTAGAGCAGGATAACGACTCCATTATCTCTGCTGGTGATGCCCTTGTTGATGCGACCCAGCACCCTGTGGGCTTGCTTTGCTGCAGCAGCACACTCTTCACCCCTATTGAGCTTGTTGTCCACCAGGACCCCCAGGTCCCTTTCCACAGAGCTGCTCCCCAGCCGGGGAGATCCCAGCCTGTGCTGCACTCCTGGATTATATTTTCCCATGTACAAGACCTTACACTTGTCCTTGTTGAACTTTATAAGGTTCTTGTTGGCCCACTCTGCCAGCCTATCCAGGTCTTCCTGCAGGGTGGTTCTCCTTTCCAAAGCGTCCACTTCCCCTCCCAGTTTGGTACCATCAGCAAACTTGGTCCCATCATCCAGATCACTTATGAAGATATTAAACAGCACTGGCCCGAGATCAATCCCTGGGGGACCCCACTTGCGACAGGTTACCAGTTTGAAAAGGAGCTATTTACCACCACCAATTTACCAACACTTTTTGGTCGCACCCCCGGGACTTTGCAGCCTTCCTTGGTTCTGCCCAGGTTCCGGATTGCGGTGTCATTCATGCCCACGTGAGAGAGTAGCCATGGATAGCAGTCTGTGCTCTTGACAAGTCGCGGCACCCTCTCAGACACATCTCGGGCCGTCGCTCCAAGGCAGCACGCCTCAGTGCCCCTTAGCAGAGAGTCCCCCACTACAAGCACTCCCCGTTTCTTTTCGCGGTATCCACTGCGTGCTGCTGGCACAGTTTCTCCTTGCAGACCTTGCTCGTGGGGGTCTGCAGCTGTTAAAGCTTCACGTCTTTTTTTGGTTGTAATGCTGGAGGGTGGAGACTGAAGCAGAGTCCTGATTCTGTGGGTCACCAGGGTCCAAGGTGCCTCATTCTCTGGGGAGCACAGTTCTGAAACCACTTACCTGTCTCCGTCTCGGCCCCTCTAACACCGCGCAGCCTTTTAACTGTTCACTGCAACTCGGCCACCCGACACAACAGGTCATCAACCTGCGCACACCTTGTGCAGGTACTTACCTTTTCTCCAGGAGAAGGGTCTGGGCGCTCGTTGCAACCTACCACTTGTGCTGAAGCCTCCTTCCTTACCGAGTCCGTCTGGGTGGAAGCATCAGACATCTCAGGGGCTTTCTCTGGAGAAACACTGGGTTTAGCTCTGAGGCGAGTGCCCACTGCTATGGCAGAGACCTAGAGCGCTTGGAAGGACAAATACAGGAGTTGCCCTTCAGACAGAGTTTGCTCTCACCTTTTTCTATTTTTAACTGCCTTCTGTATACAAAAATGGTAACTGGTGAGCAATTAGCAAGCATTTTTATACTTAGATCTAATTATTTGTCAGTTATGTCATTCCAGCAGTATCTGTGACTTAGCAGATTCTGTGATAAAGTATTTAATGATAATACACAGCCACAAGCAATTGGGGTATGTTTTATTCTTCAAAAAAGGGATTTCGGGTCGATCATAGAATGATGCACAAAGTCTGATTCAGAAAAGTAGTCAAATAAGCCTTTAGAGAAAGAAAGAAAAAGAAAAAACAAACCAACCAACCAACAAACCCAAAGCCCAAGAAAAGTCCTATTGAAAATGGAAGGGGTTTGAAGGTCACTCCAAAAAATCAAAACACTACTTTTTGCTATTTACAGGAAAGAAATACTGCAGAAAGAAATGTTTAAGCAGCAAAACTTTCAATAGGGGATCTAGAAATCAAAGTAGGTTTGAATTAACAAAATGCCACAACTAATTCTGAATTGTGCACTTGTTTAGGAGATTCTCCCACACTGTGAAACCCTCCCCAAGCTGATGAACAGTCGGTTGTGAGCCTTTGTATTACCACATTTCCATTACCCTTTAAAAAATACGCCTTTTAATCAGGTCATAGGATCAGAACATTTCTAAGAGGGGATATTCAGACTCATGTAGGAACGATTTCTGCGGGCCTGATCTGACACGACAGCCCCCACATCTTTTACATCGTTGAAAGCAAGTCGCTGTCTAACGCACAGCTTCAGAAGCTCCCAGAAGCAGGTTCAGTTCGGGCTGCTGGCAGAAGCAGCAGAGATGAGGAGAGAAGGGTTGGCCAGGAGAGGAGGGATGCTGGAACAGACATCCCCGTGGACTCCTGTCTCCTTCTTGCAGCCTGCCCTGCTCCTGGCTTGCAGGTCTTTTTCACGTAACTTACGGTTGTAAATGCGAAAGCAAAGAAATAATGATTTCAGTCAGGTGCCAAGAGAACAACGCCACGCAGGTTCTTAAAACCTGAGGAAGAGTGTGAAGTAGTTAAAGCGACAGAGAGAGGTCAGGTGCAGAGATATCCTGGTTCTTTCTGTCACAGGATTAATACGTGGGAATATGTAAGAGATTTATAAAGGAGTATTTTGTTGGAGACTGAACCACTTAGAGCTGGGGAACCATGACACAGTCTCTACCATGAGGATCTGTACAGGTTTTCTCAGGAAATTACAATTCAGATTCTCTGCTATGTTTTGAAACTAGATGTAAGAAATACCTACTTGCTGGAACCCAGTAAACTTCCACGATCATAAAATTGGTGCTACAAACAGGAGCAGACCCTGAGAATCTGTTCATGAATGTAATAAAAGTGGCCAGAACTTTGACAGCTGGAAAGAAAATTGAGCTCTTGTCTTCTTCAATACTTCGTTTTGCCTATAGCAGTTTACAAAATAATCCAAACTTTACATTTCATTGTAACTATCATTTAAAGACTCTGCAAGATGAGGTGAAATCCCTGTCTGCATTAAACGAGACAGTTCTGAAAACACCGCCACACGTCACGGGGGGAGGTGGAAGCCAAGACAAAATGTGAGGTCTGAGAGACAGCCTCAGCCACTGGCAAGCTGTGTGGCATTGGGTTTTTTCTTCTTAAGAAAGTACTAACCTTTCTAAACGTGAAATATATGAGGACTTCATGCCCTTAACAAATGAATGAGTATGAGAGAGAGAAATGGAAACCGGGCCTGGGGGAAAGTTTGATCCCTGGTTCTTAATAGATACACAGAATGCAGCGCCGGTATAATCAGACTGCGTCTGTTGGAGAAGAGAGATGTGTGGCACACCAATTACCGACAGCAGGGAAAATTGAAAGAAATTACATTCAGGGGAGTGTGAAATGTGAAAGTCAAGGAAATAAATTAGATGTTGTATGACCTCTAGTGTAATATGTGGAGAACTAATACATTTAACCTAGTTGTAATCATGTCATAGCTAGACTGCATTAGGAACTTTTTCATTTAAATTTTCCTCTCTCTGACTCTGTACTCAACTTTCCGAAATGGAAAATAGCACAGCAACACGGGCGGCTCCAGAGCTGGTCCTGGGAAGTTTGCGCCGTGCGAAGGAGCCAAGCTCAGAACTTGCTAATCACGCACCGCTCGAATCTGGCGACATGAAATATCGGGGTCACTAGAGATTTCCCTGAAGAAGAAAAAAGACAATATATCTGCTGAAACCTTGGTGCATTGTAACAGCCAGTAGACTAAAGTGTCTGCAGAGTAAAAACGATCTATGTGGGAATATCTTTACTAGCATCAGAAAAGGGGAAGGAGTGGTTTAAATAGCTTGGAGATGTGATTGGGGAGCCTTAAGTGTAATGAGACTTCTTTAAAGAAAGCATGGATTTTGGCTCCACCTGTCTTAAGGAAGGCTCTAAAAATGGTAAAAGCTCTGACCAGAGAGAAGCAAAAGACTTTGGGAAGCATCTGATGATGTGATCATACTGAAGCTCTGAATGCCTCAAAGTCTGACCTGATTTAAGTATTTCAAGGCAGTTTATGTCCATTGCTTTTTTGTCCTAAGCATCGCAGGCTTGCAAAATAGTGCCTTCCTCTTTGCAAAAACCTTTTATTTCTTCTGGTCTTCAAGATAAATAACTGTCATTCATTTTTTCCTTGTGATTTCTGTAAATCATTCTGCTTGTGCCCCATTTGCTCCATGTTCCTAGTATGGTTAAGATGATGCAAAAACAGCTTTCAGTAGATATGAAGTCCATTTCTGAAGTTCCCATCATGAGTTCACCTCAAGCAGAATTGCGACTGATCTGCCTGCCTGAAAAAAAATCCATCGTAAGAGCATCAATTTGTAGAGGTGCCTGCTGGAGGTGCTGGGTACATTGCGGGGGAAGGAGGGGGAGAGTTGATAAAAGATATCCCGTGACAAAAGATGCTGTGACACTGCACAAGGATGTGCCTCGTGTCCACAGAGGTCCCCATCACAAACAGAAACAGAGTCTTTGCTCCTGCGGGACAGCTGTGAAGGGGGTGGGACAGTCCAGTTTTCTCTGAGCGTATCTGTGTGTCACTAATGAGCTCAGTTAACGGGCTGGATGCAACCACTTCAAAGGTTTTGCTCTGTTAATGGTGGTTTTTAGTTGTTATGGCTATGTCTGGCTCAAAAATGAAATTTTAAGGACCTGTACCTTTGAGAAAGGCTGGCACAAACGATCGTTATGCATCCTACTCCTGGTTAATTAGAGCTCCAACGCTGCTCAACTAGACCTCACTAAAAGACTTTCTTGGCCCTAAATGAGTCTGAGCAGCCTGGCTCTAGTGGCCTGGTATATTTAACAAAACCTTACTTGATCATGCTTAAAACAAGTAAAAAAGCAATGTTTCATGTCCTCGTAATTCTTGCATCAGAACGATATCTTTTCTGACATAGGAAATATAATTTTACTAAGCACATTCTGCATAATTTTGAAATAAATTGTATCCAAAATATACCACAAACCCACACACAATATTCAAAGGATTTCCAATTGCTTTTGTCTGAAAGTCTCCTTGTATCATTTGGATGAAGCATGAATATCAAGTTAATACATCTTTGCCAACTGTCTCTTCGCAGATAAGAAAGTAATTTTGGTCTTGAATTTGTAAATTACGCAGCTGGCCTGTTTCTGTCCCTTCCCTTGAACCACACTGCTTCGTCAATGGAAAAATCAACTTTCACAATTGAAAAACAGACTGATTTGCTCTGCCAATCCATCCATTCTTCCATCTCTCAAGGCCCAGTTTTCACACCAAACCGCTCTCCTCTCAAAGGAAGACAGGCTCTCGTGTCTTTTCTGGGGATGTCCACGGCAGCACTGGGTTTGACGATGAGGTGGGTGGTCTTCCCAGCTCCCGGGCTGCCATCCCCTGCTCACCCCAGGGACGCGGGATAGCCAAACTGTCCCCCTGCCCCAGACATGCCATCAGCTGTGCTCCGTGTCCTGCCCATCACTGCGGGCCCTTCTGGGTGTCCCGGGCAGAGGTACGGGAATCTTGAATTCTGAAAACAGGGGAAAACCCATATGACCCGCTAAGCATCTCTCGCTGAAATGATAGAAAAAGGTATAATATCCATTCTCAGATCTATTTATTTTTATACTATTTATGTTCATGCCATATAGTGAGTGAACTTTGTTTTCTCTGTGCACTTTTTTGTACAAACTTGTCCCAGTTTGTCGGCAAAACACAATTTAACAACTGAAAAATCCAGAAACTAATGTATCTGTACTTCTGTGTAACTACCGACCTCACTCAGAGCAATTCAGCCTGTCTATAATCTTGAATACTGATGTACAAACTTCACCCACTCAGCTGCTAAATTCTTTTCTTCAGCTTTCGAAAGACCTATGGATAAAATCAAAAGATTTTTCTTGTGAAGACCGTGACAACACTGTTTTCACTAAGGTAAAGGCAGCATCACGGTAAAGTAAATCCACCAGAGAAAATAAAAAGATAGGCATTGAGAAAAGAAAGAAAAGAGGACAAGTAAAAAATACAGAACTACATTGAAAGAGGGCTGGGATATAAAATATGGCAGGACATGGGAGACTGTAATTTCACTGTAGCCTACAAATGGAAGAAGACATTGCGCTTCAGTGGTAAGAAGAGGCCCTTGAAAAGAGCAAGGAAGGAGCTAGGAGCACACTTAGCTCATGGCAGGACTATTTTCCATTTCAGGCCACTATCTCTGGTCATTTAAATCCAATTCTGGTGACCGTTAAGCTGTCTCAGTGTCCTGGTTTCAGCTGGGAAGGAGCTCATTTTCTTCCCAGTAGCTGCTGTGCTTTGGATCCAGTATGGGATTTGGTGTGTGAGGAATGTTGATAACACACTGATGTTACTAGTTGCTGCTCAGCGATCAAGGACATCTTCCAGCTTCCCAGGTTTTGCTGATGTGCAGGTGAAAAACCTGGGAGGGATAGAGCCAGTAGAGTTGACCCAAACTGGCCAAAGAGAGTGTTCCATACCATAGACAGCATGCCCGGTATATAGTGGGGGTTGGCTGGTGGGCCAGGGTCCCCTTTTGTTCGTTGGATTCCTTTCATTCATTCGGTCCTTTTTCGTTCGTTTGTGCTTTCATTCGTTTGTTCGGCTGTTCGTTCCCTTACTGTCTCTCTCTGGAACTTGCTGTTCCAAGGTCACTGCTGGGGAATATTCCTGTTCTGTGATGGCTGCTCAGGGCGGGCTGTATCGGGCATCGGGTCATCGAGTGGTGAGAAATTGTGCATTGTTCATTTCATATATTCTCTTTATATTTTATTACTATTATCATTATTAATATATAATATAATAATTATTATATTTTTCTTTGCTGTCCTGGTGAACTGTTTTTATCTCAACCCGTGAGTTTGCCTTTCTCTCTGATTCTCCTCCCCACCCCATTGGGGAGGCAGGGAGGGAGTGAGCGACTGCACGGTATTCGATTACCGGCTGGGGTTAAACCACAACTCTCAGAAAGACAACCTGAGAGCCTGAAATTGTTTCCAGAACACATGATTAAACTGTTGTCTGGATCCAGGCTTACATGGAAGTAGAAGCATAAAACCTGGAAGAGAGGATTTGGCTCCTGCTTTTTCACTTCTGCAGAAGGCGAGATTTCAAGCATTCCATGCGATTCAGGTAATTCCTGGATATAATCATGTTTTCAGAAGTAAACTTGCTTATTAAAATATTTACCTTGTTACTGTCCCCTAAGTCATTCTAACAATGGCAGTTTCTAACTTCTGTCACGTAATTTGGAAAATCTGCCTTTTAACGTATTTAAACAGCACTTTAGTGCTGCTAATGAGTAACTGACTTTTTCATCCCATGCAGAAGAAAGAGGACATTTGGAAGCGGCTTCCATGATCCCCAAAACTGCTTGTTGGAAAGGCCCCGTGCTGCATGAGGCATGTTGTAGGGCCTCTAGGAGGAGGCACTGGAAGAGAAATAGCCTTCTGAGGGAGTGATAATTAATCTGACAGGCCACTTGGTATCCAGTGGGGAAAGCAAACTTCACCAATTAATCAGTGTGACATCCAGAGGTCGTTCACCGGCTCTTCATACATCTTTGCATTTCTGGACATGAAGGTGAGAAAACGCATGATGAAGTTGAGCATCATGACTTCCTCCTTAGCGTTGACCTCGGCTGCAACGTGCTGTTAAAAGGCTGTCAGTTGTTGTTTCAGTAATCTGAACTGAAGAACAGGCAGTCGGTGGTGCTGCCCGTGCTGGCTCCGTCCTGCCTGTGCAGTTTCCCTACCAGAGGAAACGTCTGTTCTCGGCAGATCAGCATTTCGTCAGAAAGCACAACCTTCTTCAGACAGACTCACGGAGCTAGGTGTCTAAGGAAGGAAAGTGAAACAGCACAGAGAAAGTATGAGAGACACATTTGCATGGAAATTTGGAAAATTCATGCATAGTTGTAGCGCTCCTTTTTGGTTCTGGATTTGTCAGCGGTCTACCTGTAACACAGTGCTGGACCACGGGGTCTTCTCCCTGGCCAGGCAGGCCCAGCCCACACCCCTGCAGGAGGCTGGTCCATCCCAGCTGGGGGACTTTGCCTTTGTCCTTGTTGAGTTTGATGAGATCCATCCCAGCCCGTTCCTCCAGCCTGCCCAGGTACGTATAGCAACCAAGTGAATGGCTTTTGCAGACCTGGTGTTGCTTCTCCGAGCTCCTTAGATAACATTGATCCACAGATGCCTCTGATGAGCTGCAGACTGGAATTTTCCAAAGCTTATCAGCAGAGAAAATACAGTTTGTTACTTTAGGAAAGAGTCAGCAATTTGCTGGTAGAAATACATGAAACTATTAGAAATTCAGCTGTTTGAGCCCATTGCTACCACTGAGTGTCACACATAGGGATGGCAACGTGTAGCTGTTTAATGCTGTGTTAGAAGGTAGCATTGGGGAGAGGATACTTTTATGACATTCCATAACGTTTTCCGGATCAGATGTAACAGAGCAGCACTATCGCCAGTGGAAGGCCTAGACGCCGCTACGCCTGCTTGGCTTATAAGAACGTATTTTCATAGCTACACGTAAAGTCTCCAAGACACATGAAAGAGTTGGAGCCACACTTTGGAACCACTGCTCTCTACCTCGTCTACAATACCGTTGACTGGATATAACCATATTGAAAACCCTAGAAAAAATTGCAAACAACTATTTTTGTGAACTGTAGTGAGAACGGACATGACAGCAGTGAAAAGAAGTGACATTAAGACTACAAGGGATCCACACCAAAACATTCAAATTGCAGAAAAACAAGAAATATGTAAAACATCTTTCACATTCACTGTGCATGTACATCAGTCCTCGTTTTCCTTAACCAAGGAACCTGAGTTTGAAGTCAGAGGATGTGAAGTTGTCACTTAAAGACAGATGCTGTTAAGCAAATTAGAAGGTCTGAGAAGGGCTTCACATGGGCACATTCTCTGCAGGACTGAAATTTGCCAGCTGATCTTTTCAGCTGAGAGTTGCACGTGTCCTGTCAAAGGGACTGGTATGAAGAAAAAAAATACAGATTATAGACTATTATAGATATTTATCTTTTTTTTTTTTTTTTTTAATTTACCAAGTGCCAGTGAAAATATAAGCCAGTTTTGCTAATTAGAACTTTCTTGCTGTTTTGAACTCAGGTAACAGGGATCGTTCCCGGTAATACAGATGGGGAAAAAAAAAAAAAAAGAAAAAGGAAACAAATATAGTTTGGACTTGTCTAATTTATTTTACATTAAGCTGCGGGATGCACTTAACTTACAAGGGCATGAGGAAGCTTAAGGAAAGCACTTGACCCAGTGAGTAGGGGAGAGAGAGAACATCCTATGGGGAGCCCTGAGGGTGTAGGATTTTTCAATTAAGAGGGGATGTGAACGATAATTTGAAGGAAATAAGGCATTCTGCGTTTGAAGGAAGGACGTGGAATACCCTCAAGTGAAAGAGCTCCCACGCAGAGACTTGCTCCTGAGGGACCACCTCACCACAACTTTGCTGTAACGTAAAACAGCTATAGGGGAACTAATAGGATATTGTATTGGGGAGCTCCTCTCCTTACACCAAGCTCCATCTTTTCTCTTCCATCAACATATGAGCAAGCTAGAGATCCTTATCTGCCATTTTTCTTTTCCCCAGGGAGGCTGAATATTGATGAGCAGTAATTGTGGGGTTTTTTTATCATATAAGTAATAATAACCATAACGGCCACATTAACAAAAAGTTGCTTTGTCTGCTTATTACTGACATATAACTACAATAAATCTGGTATAATAACAAAACCTTGACTTCCATATGGTCATTTTAGTCAACATTCTGAGATAACCACTAGGAACAATTTCTGGAAGGGATTTTGGGTTTTTTCCCTGATAAAATGTATGTGGGGTAGGCCTGAATACAGCTAAAATTTCAGAGTGAACTGTGACTACACTACTAAACTTATGCCAGACTTCCTGAAGTTATATTATCGAATCAATTCTCTGTAAGCCAGACAGAGATGTTTTCCAGTCTGCATGAAATAATTATGAACTTTACAGTCCTCTTTAGTTACGACTGTCTTCTGAATATTTCAGGACTTCTTATTTGCTGTTTTATCCAACTGGTTTGACTTGTGGGAGGGTTTTAACTAATGCCTAAAACACACAAACTGAAACACAGGAAATTCCGGTGAAACATAGAAGTTCTTTACTCTGAGGGCGATCAAATGATGGAACAGGTTGGCCAGAGGGGTTATGGAGTCTCCATCCTTGGGGATACCGAACTAGACACAGTCTTGGGCAACTTGCTCTAGCTGGCCCTACGTGAGCAGAAGAATTGGACTAGGTGATCTTCAGAGGTGCTTTCCAACCTCAGTTATTCTGTTATTTTGTTATAAAAGTCAGATCTTAGAACACGTCGGTACTGGGTGTTTCTTCCAAGAAATCCCAAGGTCCACATTCATCCCACATAGCTCCGGGCAGTTCAGATAAAAACCTAGATGCTTCTACAGTGAATACCAACACAGAGAGAAGCACGTCCAGAAGAAAGTTGAAATCTACTTTAGCACAAGCACTCCAAAACAAGGGCAGGTGCACCAAAAGCAGCAACATTATGTTGCAATTTTGGAATAGCTATTGCTTTTTAAAGAATGTCTAGAAAAGTTACTTCTCACAAGACTAGAGACTGAGTTTTTGATCTCATATTCCTAGTTTGAAGCAAGACAGATAAATCTCTTCTCTTTATATTTCCATCTGCTCTGACTACTTTCTTGTTAAGGCTGTAGAGCTGTGTCTTTAATGGGTACAGGAATGCAAGCTACGTATCAAGGCAACATCACGAGCAATATATATCACTTCCAAATGCTTCTCTGCATTTCAAATTGTGCCACTTAATTGACAACTCTTATAAAAAATTCTGGTCATGTCAAACACAGAATTCCTGACTCATTCAAGTCCATGTGCAAGTTTTATTATGCATAATTCATATAAGGGTGATCGTTGGCTTACAGAAGCTTGTATCTTGACAAAAGGTTAAAAATATGGCTTTTAGTAAGATTTTTCGAAAAGTCCTTAAGGAGAGAGGTATAGGATTGACAGAGGGGAAATATATCAACTTTTTTAGGCTATCGTGATACCACCCGGTTTTATATAAGACAGGTGTGAAGGATAAAATTAGTCAATTACTGAAAAATAACGAGCGATGCAAAGATGACTTGCCTGTGTTATAGCCCACAGCTGCTGTTGCACATCATGGAAAATAACTATCTCAATTATCAGCTTGGCACAAAGAATAATGTTTGTGAGTCATAATTAAAGCAAGTTGCTGGAGCTGACTTCGCTGTGCTTTATGACCGGTAACCTGCAGGTGAACATGAAGTTTCACTTTTAAGACCTGCTTCGTAATTTAGACCAGATTAACATTTAACATGCTACTCATGCTCCTTTGTGCGTTTAGCGAAGACCTGGCTGTCTGGTTCCAATGAGCAGGAAAAATGCAGAAAAAAGAATCCTTTAATTTGAAGGGCATATTTTTAGAGGCCCTTCATTCTGTCGTATTTATTCATGCTACTTTCTTACTACATTAACAACCTTAAAAAGTCTTTTCAGCTACTTCACTGTATTTGTCTAATTACCTGACTCTCTTTTCTGGAACTAGCAACATAAAACATACTCCAAGCACTGGAATGAAGTCATTAATCACATCGCAAATTTAGCTGTCACAGGGAGCAACAAAAATTGGCAGGAATAGATGGTGGGTGGTATGAAAGTGTTTCTGGCAAAACTTGACTTGCCTTGTGATGTTTTGCAAACAAGTCACTACTTCACGCGATTATTGCTACCATTTCTCATCTCTCAGGTATCTGGGTAGGAACAAATAGGAAAAGATTTAGTCAGCTGCTGGCACTGCCCAGGCATGGGAAGCTTCTTCAGGACGGGCAGCGTTGCTCCTGCCACCCCGTGCAATGTTGGCAGAGGCTCAGGGCTCATGTTAAAGTTACAACAGAGCCTTTCCCCCTCCAAAACTTCCATCTGCAGCCGCGCGGACTAGCAGCAATGTCACCGGACTGGGAACCGCAGCGCCGGTTTGGAGTTTTCTGATGCTGCACAGAGCTCCGCAAAAGTTGGTGTACAACATCCAAGACCTTATTTTAGAAAAAGGCTTATGACGTCTTTAACTCTGGATATACAAACAGTTCTGCTTCCTGCCCGTTACAAGGTTCAGGGCCCAAAATGTAGGGGCAGGTGGTTCCTGAGCCACAGAGCCAACAGAATCCGTGGCTTCCCCTGGCGTTGTGCAGATCATACGCTGCCTCTCATGGACTGAGACTATACAGCTGTGTTTCTGTCAGTGAGAAATATTGAAAGAATTTTTCTTCTATTAGTTTATATATGTTTGTATAAACCTTTTATTAATTAAAAATGTCTTTGAGGTGTTTGCCCTTCTGCCAAATTTGAGTGAAATTGGCCAGTAAGGTTAAGAGTTTTAGGGAGGTGAGACAAGCAAATACATGTAAAGATTCCATTTTATTAGAAAATCAGGCTAAAAATTACCAGTTTGATCACACATTTCGTATATAATCAACCACCACAAATAATGTTAATTTTTGTTGCGTTCCTCTTCCTTCTGAGACATTCTCACTCCTCCACCCTTGTGCTGTACAACATCTCCTTCTTCCATGACTAACACCCGGGACCTGGAAGTCTGCGTACAGTTTAGCTTTCTGGTGGCAAGCTATCTGTAAGAAGAAAGCAATTTTTCTATATAATACCAAGGAAATTAATCCTTAATATTTAGTCACTTTCCAGTCCACTTTCAGGTATCTTAGCAATCCACTCAAATAGCACACGCACTGTAATTTAAAAGGAAATATATTTCAAGGGAGTTTTCATTAATACACACACTTCTCTCGGTTAATATAGTGCTCCGAAATCAATATATTGAGTAATATGTGCCTAATTCAGTGCCAGTGTGTTAATCCTTTGGGAACGGCACATTAGCAGCCTTGTTTAGATTGAAGAGTCTTTGCATGAACATTATTCATTCAAAGCGTGTCACTCACAATCCATGTCAGATATCTGGTATCATCAATTAATGGGTATGAATTTGCTTAAAACAGAAGACCTGGGTATATCGTAGGTCATTTTCCATCCACTAAGGAAATGAGAATTATATGATAGTATGTCTGACTCCTCTAATGATTTTTAATCCAGTTTAGGCTTAACTGAATTTAACCAAATTTTCAGATTGCAGAGTTCTGGATTCACTCTACTGTCCCTTGGGAAGCAGGCTGGGGGAGGATCCAAGCTTTAAATTTTGTTTTTATCAAAATATTTATTGCTGAAAAACTGGCAAATAGTGAGATATTTCCCCAGACAAGCCCTGGCTCTCCAGCAAGACTGAATCACCAAGGACTTGGGCTGCTGGTAGGAGGGCAGGGGAGAGAAAAGGGTGAAAGAGGCTTCTCAACTTGGAAAGCATCCCTCCAAAATAGGTACATTTATGGTCCAAAAGATTGAGCAGCAGGCTGATCCTTGGCAGAGTCATGACACTTTTTGGCATCAGTGTTACGAAAGATGTGCAGCTTGATTCCGCCTTTGAACCAAGGACACCAAGTGCTTGTGTCCCCTGAACAGCACGATAATGTCGGTGTTCAGAGAGGAACCTGAAACACGTTATTTGAATGAGGTGAAAAGCGGTGCTAAGTGATTGAAAGATGGTGGAATGAGTGCGTACAGAGAAGCACAGATCAAAGAGACCATCGCACCGGTACCGGCGGTGACAAAAGGGTAGAAAGAGATGTGCAAAAGACGGTGGAAAAACAGAATTAGGGTGAAGTGGCTACTGTTATCTACAGCAGGTTTCATCTGCATGGTAACACGTCCTAGGGTAGTAGGACTTGATTATGTCAGAATCGGGATCCAATCTTTCATTTCATTCAAGGACCTGGGGGTCTTGGTTGACTGCGGCTGAAGACAAGCCAGCAGTGTGCCCAGGTGGCCAAGAAGGCCAACAGCATCCTGGCCTGTATCAGCCACAGTGTGGCCAGCAGGACCAGGGCAGGGATCATCCCCCTGTACTCGGCCCTGATGAGGCAACACCTCGAGTGCTGGGGTCAGTTCTGGGCCCCTCACTCCAAGACACACACTGAGGGGCTGGAGCGTGTCCAGAGACGGGCAACGGAGCTGGGGAAGGGTCTGGAGCACAAGTGCTGTGAGGAGCGGCTGAGGGACCTGGGGGGGTTTGGCCTGGAGAAAAGGAGGCTGAGGGGAGACCTTCTCGCTCTCTGCAACTCCCTGAAAGGAGGTTGGAGCCAGGGGGGGTCGGTCTCTTCTCCCAAGGAACAGGCGACAGGACAAGAGGAACCGGCCTCAAGTTGCGCCAGGGGAGGTTTAGGTTGACTACTGGGAACCATTTCTTCCCCGAAAGGGCTGTCAGGCCCTGGCACAGGCTGCCCAGGGCAGTGGTGGAGTCCCCATTCCTGGGGGGATTGAAAAGCCGTGTAGATGTGGCGCTTGGGGACATGGGTTAGTGGTGGCCTTGGCAGTGCTGGGTTAATGGTTGGACCCAATGATCTTGGAGGTGTCTTCCAACCTAAACAATTCTATGATTCTCTGATTTTGCAGTGCTGGTTAGTTGTGCCGTGGTTGCGTAGGACTTAGCACCACCCACATAGGAATAACGGTCCCTGAGGGAGCTTTGCACCCGGCGATTGCACCGGGGCCATGCGCTGCTGACGTGCCTGGTGGGACGCTGTCCCCGCTGCGCCCTGCGGATGCTCGCGGGTTTAGTCGTCAGGGCTGTACTTGCGTTCCTCCGCTGCCCTGGGTGCTGGCTGCGCCGAAGGAAAAGTGCAGGGCTGGAAAGGAAGGTTGCAGGAAAATCCAGATCTGCACACACAGAGTGTGGGAATGAGACCAGAACGGGCAGAAGAGCCAAATCCCATCGGACTTGCTAAAGGACGAGCGAAGCGGGGAAGGTGTGCGTGCAGTAACCGGACTGGCACAAACTCCGCCAGAGCTCTGCAACTTCAAATCCTTTCCAGGAAACACCTTTCTGAGGATCATTGGAAAGTGTATGCTCCAGCGGAGCGTTTTCAGGGTGGAATATTGCTTTGTGCTGGTCCGTTGCGGTGGTTTTAATCCAACAGCAGGCACCCAGGAACTGGATTTACTGTCATGAGGAATGAGCTGATATGGGTCCCCCCCCGGAGAGTATGGAAATGTAAATTAGCAGTTAAATTGTAGCTGTATCACTCTAAAAAATGCTTCCAAAATCTTGGATTAAAACAATAACTACAAACACCCTCAACATATACCTTTGTAATAGAAATCCTAATAAGGGCAGATTATATTGCATTAAGTTACATGTGCAGAAACATATTTTTATCTACCCAATGTCCCAAAATGTTCAACTTTTACTGTAAATAAGCAAATTTAAATGCAAAGCAATTGTTCTCATTTTTATTTGAGAAACAAAAATAACAAAATAATTCTGAACAAGCATAACAAATTTCTTGCTATTACAACCCCTGTAATATCACTTTTCTCCCATTTTGCTATGAGGAAATCACAACACTTTAGTCAGATCTATCCATTCGTGGTAAACGGCAAGTTCCTAACATTAATGATGTTATCAATCTGCTCTTCAGTTAAAGCGGTGTATTCACATTTTAGGCCTAGTTTGGAACTCAGACTGCCACTTCCCACAATGGGAAAAAGCAAGATTTACCTTACTTCCCCCCCACCCCCTCATTACACACCCGGTATAAACAAAAAAAATCTTCTGAATGTTTTTGCAGACTCAGAAGTTGCATCGATACCTTTGTGTTCCCATTCAAGAAATCTGACGATCTTTATTTTTCCTTCCCATCACTTGCTTATTTTTCTGGCCAAAAGTGACCTCTTTGCTCACTCGCCGGGCTAACTGAGCCAGACGTGGCCAGTAGCACGCTGGCGCCGGTCTGTGTCGATGTACGTTTGCTGCTGCCTAGGAGCCAGGAGGAGAACTACAATCGCGAGATGTCTCTGGCTTGTGCTAAATCCAGTCACGTAGATTAATTATTATGGCTTGCTCTGGGATGTGTCTTAAACCTCACTCAAGTCCATTATGTTATAGTTGGAAATAAAAAGTTAGATTTAGAATCAAGGCCATAATTTCTTTTTTTCTTTTTTCCCCCCAGTTTTTAACTAAAGCCGGCTTGCCATACGTTGAATTTCATACCTGTAGAGAATATTGGGGATAGAAAACCCTAGACTGAGTAAATAGAGGAAACAAAATGGCTCCCATTACAGATAATAGATGAACATTTATTTGAATTAAACATTTAAATGTGGCTAATTAACTGATTAACCTTTACATTAACAATTATAATTCACACTGTGCGCTACACTGTTGCTCTGCTGTGGTTCATGGGATTCTTAATTAAATCTAAGTCCGGTGGTCTTTCAAAGATTTCCCATTAATTCCACTATTATTATCCACAAACTAGGGGAAAATCTTCCTCCAGACTTTGTCTTCCGATAGGCTTGCGGTTGCTCTCGCCCCTGCAAGAGCAGCATTCGCCTTCAGTCATTCTGTTAGAACCACGGAATCCTGCGGTATTTAATTAGAGAGGCTATTTAAAGACTTTATGAAGCAGAAGGCATAGGAAGAGCTCTGCCACAGCGATTAAGGTTTCCACTAGCTCAAGGTGCTTGCCTTTTCATAGAGCTGTCTTTGCCGCCGCCGCCTCGGAATGACCCTGCTGGGTCCTGCTCAGAGCTCGGCAGCGCTCAGTCCCTGTTGCAATTCCCGTCTTTCTTAGCTCCTCGCTTCTGCACGTTGGTCTGCCTTGCCTTTCTGAGCCAACTTCTAGGTCAGGATCAGGATGCTGCTTCAATATTTGGAAATCTTGCATTGAATACCTCTTTTGGTTTAAAAACAAACAAACAAAAAAATGCAGCTGCAATTATTTGAGCTGCAAAATGTCCGATGCTCTATGTATTAAAATTACCTAATGTTTTAAATCGTACAACTGCCTTTGCTGAACCGGCATAAATACCAGATAGCTCAACTGACCCCGTGCAGCACCGATCTCCTGTGGGACATCGCTCCTAGCAAGGTCCGCAGGACACTAAAGCGCAAGGTTTTCCCCAGGAATGTAAACCAGGTTTGTAATGCTAACACATCGCACTGCTCCGCAGATGGGAACGTTGTCAGCCAGAGTCTCCAAGAGACAAAACCTCTTAAATCATCTTTTCCTGGAATCATAAAAAAAGAAAAAGTTAATTACTGGAGCTCAAGATGTATGATAGCTTTTTAAGTGTAACTATTCAATGACAGAAACAATTTAAGAAGTTATTGCAAAAAATGATGACATTAGATTTATGTCTTCTCAGGTTTTGCTCTTTTTCTTTTGGCTTTCATCCAGTTCACCAGGTACCATTTACTGCCAGACTATCAGTCTGTTTCATTAAAATAGCTTCTGTGTCTCCTTTCATAATCCATTTTTTCTGTGCACGGGGTAAACTACAGCATTTCAAGATCTGCTATTCGTCGATGTGATTGAAAATATCGGGCACTGCTCCATAAAACATCACAAGCTTCCCGTTTCTGCCGTTTGGTACTCCTCCCACTTCTAACGGTTATCCGGTGACGCTTTTCCACCGGTTTATGAAGCTTCACATTCGTCTCAAAGTACATTGTGAACAGCTGTAAACAGCTCCTGAATTCGGGAGAGGGGAGTACCGACACTTTTACCTTGCTCTTCATCACTTCTAGACGAAATATAAAAGAGATATTTAGAGTCCTTCTATTTTGTGATTCTAAGGCAGAATTGCAAGCAGCGAGAATGTGATTTGCTAGTAGAGAAACTGGCAATAATATCCAAATAAAACAATGCACTAAATTGTTCATAGAAAAACATAGACATGGGCTCAATTTAGTACTTCACAGGAGAAATGACAAACCTCTTTAATGCCGTGTTCGGATATTGGCTTGGAGCAGGCTCCGAAGGAAACGAAATATCCCCTAGGAGCACTGCTGATTATTCAGAAACGGTAGCGCCAGCCCTTGTTTCCTAGACCACCGCTGCCGACGTTCCCTTGACCTAGCCTGACTTACCCCAGCAGAGTTACAGCACAGAAATACTAAAAAACAGAGTTTGTGTTGACAGGACAGTGCAAACCAGTGTTTCCAAGGGGAATTTCAGTTTTCCATGAAAAGGCCTTTCTGTTGTCCGTCACAATGATCTTGCATCGCTTGAATTTTGCATCAAGCTACTCCGAGTATAAATGAAATCTCACTTCTGTGCTTTTGTTCGCTCTTAGGGGCCCTTCACCCCTTACTATTTTCCCTCCGTGCCACATCAAGCAGAGCGTAGTGGAACGGCAGAACAGGGTTACCGTCTTATTTTGCAAAGCTTCCAGAAGTGACCCGCTTGCAGTTTTGCTGATCGACGTATTCCCGTGCTTACCTACCTCATCCTACCGGCACGTATAGCCAAAAATTGTTGTCCATCTCGTACACTTACTAAAGAGTTACCGAGTAGTACATCGCATCTTTGTGACGGACTAACGAACTAATGCCAAGTAGAAACACTTCTGTTTATTCACACAGTATTGTCCCTTTTACGGGTCTCGTTCCCGTTGTGTTACGTTGATGAATGCATTCTGCATATAGATCAGTTGCCAGAAGTTTTTCTTCATGAGGATTTTATTTTTATTTTCCAGAGGTTGGAGAAAGGTTGCCTGGCTTGCTTTCACCTGGAGTTCCATTTTTTTTTCTTTATCCTATGTCCATTTACGCACTGAACACAGGCATGGAAATGTTAGTAAGGATGCAGTTGCATTTTAGGAGTGCTAGAAGGATTGACCTCTCTCTCTTGGAGAGACAAAGGACTTCAATCTACTTTCCGATTGTGACAGACTATTACCAAGAGGAAGCGTGGTGGAACTGACTTGGAGAGCCCACCGCGAGCTGACCCCACGCTGATCGTTACCCCAAAAGAGAGAGAGAACCCTCCGGCACACCACCCCCAATCTCCCGTCCTTCCTGGGGAAACGTACCCTGCCTTTGGGGATGAGATCTACTGACAAGAGTTCAGCCCAAGCTGCAAGCCTACTGGGGTATTTCGTCACCCCAACCCACCATTTCCATACCTTGAGAAGGTCAGAAAGTCAAGGAAATTATGAAGAAGCAGGTCTGGAAGGTTGCAAAAAAAGACCTTGCTGTGATTTATTTATGCAAAGGTGTAATCCAAACTTTTATTTCATTTACTCAGGGAAAAATATCTCTATATTTTAGGTATTACAAGTTTTTCTGTCTCCTGAATGTCTCTAAATGGAGCTAAACTTGCTCTGCTGCTGGTTTGATCTGAATCCTAAATGCAAGCGACGTCACAGGATAAACTCCTCTGGTTTGTCTTCTGCTTCTAGGCAGGAACAGCAAGAGCTGCCAAAGCCCAGGACTCGTTCGCTCGCTGTAGACAAGGAGAGGCTTCTCGCTGCTGTCTCAGGCACTAACAGCTCTGCTCCCGGGAGTATGACTAAAGAAATTCTCCTCTCTACTAACCATATTTGTTTCACGTTCAGATGACTTGTTGCTAAACAAATGAATGGAAATGGTTTGTCTAATAAGATTTTTTTTCTTAAATTAGAGAGAAGGGAAGAATTTTTTAAAAAAACACACAAAACTCCCCCCGGAAAGTCAGAGACGCAGTTGGCGTGACAAACTGTTCCTCTAAATTCAAAGTCAGGGTGGTTTTGTATTTCAAACAAACAAATACAACGGGTTTTGGTTTTCATTGGGCTTTCTTTTTAATGAAAAGCCACTGCTCATTATGCAAAGCAGAAAATAACAATGCCATGCCTAGATGAATCTCAAAAGCCCAGTATCATTAAAAATAACTTTTTTGGGGGATGTAAGGACCCAAGAGTGAAAACAAATGCAAATCTTCTGTCTATATCGAGTTGTCTAGCAACTGGATATAAAAGAATCTTTTTGAGTAAATTCTGCTCATCCTGTAGTTTTTTGGGTCAGTTTGTTCCAGCACCATTAGCCAGCAACACGGAAACTCTGCGAGCGGGACACGCGCGACCTTCACGGCTTCCAGCGAGCCTCCCCGGTTGTTCCCGGCAGCATTTTATCCCTTTCCATGTGGGTGATTTTCCTCTTGAAGCCTTGAGCTGCCCACGTGCCCCACCTCAGCCGTCCAGCCTGTCTCTGCGGTTTCACCTTTCTCATTTTTCTGCAGGCTTTTTTCACGGCAATGTCATCCAAGGTTCTATAGCTGTGCCGCAGCAGGGCTGGGACCCGAACCCTTCCTAAACAGCTAAAACTTGGGGGGTTTTTGGGGGGGAGGTTGGTGGTGGTTTGGGGCGCTTTTTTTGTTTGTTTATTTGCAGTTTTGGTGGGGTTTTTTGTTTTGGGTTTTTTTTTTTTCAAGTGTAGTTTAAGACCCCAGGATTACAAATAAGGAGGTTCATCTAATCGCACTGGCTTTGCTCCCATGTTTTCCAAGGCAATTGTATTTTTTTCCTTTTACTCTTGTACACACCTTTTCCCCTTCAAATTCCCTAGCAGGCACCTTTCCTTCCTTCATTCCCACATCTTATACAATAAAGGTGGTTTTCCTCCCGTGACTACGCATAGAAAACTTCCCGACATTAAGCAAATGTGTGCTGTAGTACCAAAAGAAAGGGAGAAAACCATATGGAAACAACAGAAACAAGGTGTCGTACAGCCGAACCTGAACTGAGCCCGTGTTTAGAGGACGTTCGTTCCCCTTTTGGAGATAGCTCTGCGTGGTGTCTCCGGCAGGACGGCACCAAAACCTCCGCCTCGGCTCCCGGGTAGGTGCTGTCCCCCTCCCTTGGCTGCCTTCAGCCCCTGACTCTCCGTTCAGGTTACTGTCACCTCCTTTCCACTCTTCTCCCTCGGGGGAAAACACACAGCTGCTCTCATTGAGGGTATGGATTCCCTCGAGAAACACTCCTCGCAGGCTTCCCAATTCTTTTCAAGAGTGTAATGACTTGGGCAAACAGCTGAAGATCTGCTTTTTCTCCTATACTCCCTTCGCATCCTATTTGCAAATAAGCATCACTGAGTTTGAGGGCTCTCAGCTCCCCTGTTCTAACCTAACGGCTGTGCTTTCGCGTGGCAAGGTATTACCTGGAGGTACCCATCGGAATCTCACTTACCGTCTTAAAAAGGCCGGGCACGTTTTTTATAACTCCTTCTAGCGTGTATGTCTGCTTTATATCAGATATGATTTAATAGACTTTTTAAAGCTAGCCTGTCGTCTGCCTTCCCCGAATAGGAAACGAAGCATATTTACAAGCGACGCAGCTCAGAAAGCCTTTCGTTGTCCCAGAAATCTCTTCCTGAAGCATCTATTCAAGCATATGTGCTTTCTGGAAATCTTAAAGCCACTTCGCTTTGTACAGATGTCTTAAAGTTTGCTTGGTGTTTTCTGCTTTGCTTCTTATCGGGGCTGAGAACGGTGTATTACACAGGCACCCTGCAGCGTGGGAGGATTTCAGAATATATCGGTCTGCTCCAGAATCCATCATTTATTAATCACTGCGCCTGGTGCTGTTCCTGCCATCTATCCTCAGCCACAGCCTCAGTCTCTTCAGAAGCAGATTCTCCCTTTTTTTTTTTTTTTATATATATTTTGTATCCTACAGCAGGAGTGAAGTCAATCAGCTTCAATCAATGCTGACACTGGGAAACACAAAAGCAGTACATCAAAATAGGAAGATTTGAGGGCAAGGTTGCTTTATGAATACACGAATAATAAACTCCAGCTGTGTCCTGCCAGTGGCTACATCAGCTACACAATCTGTTTTATTGGTTTGTTTGTTGGTTCAGGGCTTGTCTGTGTCTGTGTGTATCTGAATTCCGCCTTACATAGCTAAATCGAAGAGTTTGCCTATAGAAAGAGTTTCGTCTTCGAGATGGAAGATCCATAAACATAAATGAGTTTCTTTCAATAGCTAAGCGAGTAGCAGATATCTATTTCTTAGGAACAAACTTCACAAACAAGCTTCTACAAACCTCCTTGGAGGAAAACAGAGGCTTTGCAAAAGATGTAACGATCTGCTGCTTCTGGACATAAACTGGTTTGGATATGCATCGGCTCCGTCCTCTTTAGCCACTTCTGTAGGATACGGCTAAACAGTGGTCTGCAAACCGTGGCGCATGGTGTGCCGACGGCTCCAGGGCTGCAGTCGGTGATCCGCTTTGCCTGCAGAGCTGTGTTCCTTTCCCGGGAAGGTCCATGTGCTATTCTGAGCGTCTGCTGTCTGAAAGGCGGATGAATGACCGCACGTGCGGGTCTCTGCTGACCCCCGACGACGGTAGCTTTGAGACATAACATATAGAATAGCCACGGAAGTGTTCAGGGTGAGGATAACAGGAGTTAATCCGTGGATAAAACCTGTCTGTTTGGATTGAAGATAGACTATTCACGTAGCGTAGTGCAGATAAAAGAACAAGAGACTGAACAGAAGAGGAAAAATCTCAACGAACTCTTAACCGCCAAGTAACTATGTGAATATGGTAACCTCTGAAAGCAGCTTCATGAAGTTTTGTTTTGACTGGGCTTCCCTAAAGATCTTTTGCTTAAATAGGTGAACAAATGAAGCACCCAAAATAGGTATTATGCACCTCAGGAAGGTGATTACACGTCCTCAATGATCGGTTATTTCTGTTTCTCAGAGGTCCTGTTTCTAGCTGTCCTTCCTCAGAACCGAGGTTTTCCCTGTGCTGCAAATGTTGGATTGGCTGCCACAGACTTTGCCTGTGATAACTCAGTACCCGCTGGGAAAAAATTAGGTGAGAGGAGTAAAAATCACCCATCCCTCCTTATTTTGACCCATTAAAATCACTTCTCTATCAAGAGCTGTTTTCATACCTTGAAAGTTTACAAGACATAGAAAGATGAGAATTACATTAAATTTCTTGCTACGTGTATATTTTCTATAACGTATTTCATCTTAGAGGATATTTTAATGGTATTTCAGGGAAATATCTGATTGTGAAAGATTTCCAATAGCCTTGCTTAGTTTAAACCTGTGAAAACATCTCTCTGATAGGATTTCCAGTACTTTCAAGTTAATTTTTTGGAGAAGTGAGCCATTTTGAGAATTGTTCTATCAGTTAAGAGACAAGAACAATTGTGTGAAGAACCCATGTGGAAGGGAAGACAAGATGTCCTTTTCTTATGACACTTTAAAAGTTGTGCTTCACGTGTACGAATGAGCCCTACATTTTGGTGTTTTCTTTGCTAAGTAATTTTACCAGCATACTTTCCAAAGCTAATACTTTTACTAACACACTTTTCTCGAGCAAGGACTCATGGAAACAGCTGCACTATGACATGAAGGAAACTAGTCGGACTTGCATAGGCAGGAATGAGGGAAAGGACTGGGAAATCCAACATTTTGATGGAACGTCCTACAACACGGCAGCACCAGCTCGTGGTTTGTGTTTTGGGGTATACATGAGTTCAGGTGCACGGCGCATAAGGGGGCATCCATAAAGCCAGTAACTTTTCATGGAGCTTCCTTATGTGTGGAGCTTTCCTACAGACTTCTTCTCGTGACTTAAACAAAAGTACTCAAAATGATAATGGCTGTGTCAGTCATAACATCAGCAGGAGAGTGTTGATCTGCTGGAGGGCGGGCAGGCGCTACAGAGGGATCTGGACAGGCTGGATCGATTGGCCGAGGCCAAGCGTATGAGGTTCAACAAGGCCAAGTGCCGGGTCCTGCCCTTGGGTCACAACAACCCCGGGCAGCACTACAGGCTTGGGGGGGAGCGGCTGGAAAGTGCCCAGCGGGAAAGGGCCTGGGGGGTTGGTCGGCAGCGGCTGAAGATGAGCCAGCAGCGTGCCCAGGTGGCCAAGAAGGCCAACAGCATCCTGGCCTGTATCAGCCATAGTGTGGCCAGCAGGACCAGGGCAGGGATCGTCCCCCTGTACTCGGCCCTGGTGAGGCCGCACCTCGAGTGCTGGGGTCAGTTCTGGGCCCCTCACTCCAAGACAGACACTGAGGGGCTGGAGCATGTCCAGAGACGGGCAACGGAGCTGAGGAAGGGGCTGGAGCACAAGTGCTGTGAGGAGCGGCTGAGGGACCTGGGGGGGTTTGGCCTGGAGAAAAGGAGGCTGAGGGGAAACCTTCTCGTTCTCTGCAACTCCCTGAAAGGAGGTTGGAGCCAGGGGGGGGTCGGTCTCTTCTCCCAAGGAACAGGCGACAGGACGAGAGGAAACAGCCTCAAGTTGCGCCAGGGGAGGTTTAGGTTGGATCTTGGGAACCATTTCTTCCCCGAAAGGGCTGTCAGGCCCTGGCACAGGCTGCCCAGGGCAGTGGTGGCGTCCCCATCCCTGGAGGGAATGAAAAGACGTATAGATGTGGTGCTTGGGGACATGGGTTAGTGGTGGCCTTGGCAGTGCTGGGTTAACAGTTGGACTCGATGATCTTGGAGATCTCTTCCAACAAAAACAGTTCTATGATTCTATATCAGACAGAATAAAATTTAGATTTTTAGGCCTTTTGGAGAACAGAGTTACTGGATACTTTTTTTAAAAAAAAGCATGTGAGATTTTTTCTTTATTAAATTTGAAATATTTGTGAATGAAAAAAATCTTTTTGAAGCTGAGAAACTGAAAATGTAACATTGCACTTTAGCAAGAAATATCAACCATTTAGGCAAAAGTGTGTTCACTGGCAGGAATTTGACTTGGCTCCTTTTGTTGCTAGGAGTTGCTCATAGTTTTATGTGGTTTAGATTAGATCTTGGTACAAGTTTATAATCTGTCTTTTAGAAGCTGGCTAATTAGAGACTTATTACTGCCATTATGTCTAAAAAATTAATTTAAGAGTCTATTTTTCTCCACTTGAGACAAATATTTGCTACATTTGCTAATAAGCCCATATCTACTTCAAAATGAAGCTGACCAAGAAACTTTGCTGTCAGTGTTTTGTCATAGCACAATCTCATGTTTTCATGAATACCGACACAGAAATTATGAAGTGTTTTCTTCAGTCATAGGTTTTCCTTACAAGCACCGTGTTACATGGGTAGCTGTGGTTAATGGAATAAACTGAAGTCATTGAAAGTGAGAGAGCTTTGAACTTCCATCCCATGACTGGCTGGAACTGGAGAGAGGAGACCTTTTCTACCAAGTGTTTCAAACCTCAAGTTGCTTGACAGTTTGGTCAGCCTTGCTGTTTGTGTGTAGATGGAGACACAAACTCCCTGCCTGTGTGATGTCTGTTGTGAAGGTTTGTAGGTGCTGTTGAGTTCCAAACTTTCAAAATTGTTGAAAATTTTAGACTAACTGTTGGCTGAGGGTGTTCGTGCCTTTTACCGTATAGCCTGTTATAAGCTGCTAGAACCCCAGTCTTTGGTATTTCCCAAATCTTGGGGTCAGGTGTTTAAGGAATGTGAATTTAAGCAACTTCCTTTAGTCTTTAATCTCATCAGTATGACTGGAAGCTTCAAAACGATGCAAAGATTAGGACGCTTTTAAATGCCCCTGGCAACATCAAGTGTGTTATCAGATATGGTTACCTTCCGCGTATCAGTTAGAAATGCAAAGGATCATTAAATTCAATGATGTCAGGACGTTCTCACATTTACCGTTATTACTGGAAATCTGCTTTTTAGTATTACATTTGACCTACTGCATGTGGAAAGTATTTGTCTCCCAACAAGCACAAGGGAGTGAAATGTATTTTTTCCAGGCCCATTATGATTCTGCCTGTGCAGATACTGCCTGTGCATCAAATAAGAAAAATCAGGAGAAAAATCAAAATTATTTTGGCAAAATAGGCTTATATAAAATACATTTAATTTTTTGCAATTTCTTTTTTAACTACTAGTGCTGATTTTAGGAGAAGATACATTCATGTGTTACCTAATGGGGACGTATCTGGGGTCTGATTATGGCTCATTTTATTGTCCCTAGAAAGGATAAGCCAATATTATGTTGTTCTACATTGTGAGGAACCTGGAGTATCGCCTATGGGATGCTGACGTATATTGATATGTAAAAGTATCATTTTTATTGTAAGAAAGCAGCATCGTGTGATTGATACCTCCAGGTTTAGCCATGGATTTCCTCCAATTGGTGATTTGAATCTGTGGTCCTGACCAGACATTTAACCCTGTCTACAGTCAGATGTCTAAGGAGGGATGATGCTCAATGTACTTCATCCTTCTTCCTCAGGCCATTTGTCACCCGATGTGGCCTGATCCGACTGCACCATAGCCAAGAGTTGTCTTCTTGAAGGCTTTGCATGATTTGGTTGAGCAGAGCCCCACAGTTCTTCATGTAGCTTTGTTGTAAAGACAATAACGTACTGCAAAGTGCAGTATTCTTATACCCACCAGATCTGCCACCACTTATAGGATCGGTTGCAATAAGAAGTAGAAAATCTGACAGTGGCCCACCTTCGGTTGAGATGAAAATAACATTAAGCTTTATCACTGCCTCCTGGGTTGCCTTAAAGTTTAAAAAACATATAAATGCAACTTGTCTTACAACTGGTATGAATGATAACTACTCTCGTGCTCTATTTTGCGTAGAATATCCATGTAATGATAACAGTGCAAATGCTGACAGATAAACGATCACGTCTTCCCTTGCTTATCTATCGGCATATTATTAATGCTGACAGATAAACGATTCCATTTTCCCTCCTCCCAAAAGCATTTCAATCTGAAGTCAGACTCTGTGCTATTTTCCTTATTTAGAGTAAGCCAGACTCCCATATCAAACAAGGTGACATCAACAATTATTGCCGGTGTTAACTGCACACGTACGCAGCAGAATTTGCCTTGAGATTTCATTACTGCCGAAAAAGATAAAACCAAACATTACGATAATCCTCGGCTTTTACAGCATCGTACATTCAGAAGCTTCACAATGGTTTGTTATAATACGTTGACTCTCTCTGCTTATTCCTGTCATTTGAACTAAGCAACAGAGTTGGCTGAACGTTTTTTGTTAATCCTTTAATTTTAATAAAAAGCAGTTAACAGAAACGTTTGAGAAAATCATTATTTCCTTTGGAAATATCCTTTTGGGATATTTTAGAGAGCGTTTTCAGGAGGAAATACCAAAAAAATATGCGTTTCATACTGAACATTTTTTTTCCATGCCTAATGAATAGTAACTTAACACTTTTTACAGATAGGTGAAGAGAGCAATTTACTCAGGGTCACTAGGAAACACTGCCTCAGTCAGGAACGGGACCCAAACCGATTGCCATGCTTCCCAGTCCGAAGCCGTGATTACCGGCCATTTCTTTCTTGCACATTATATTAGCCGTGAAGTATTCACTGTGATTAACAGTAATGACAGATCTTTCCTATTCTAGCATGTAATGGGGGTTTTGTTATATCCATTAGAAATTATAAAAGAGAGAGTGTGAAAATGAAGAAAAAATTCTGACTAGGAGTTAAGGTTCATTGAAATTAATTCTTGATCAGTTTCTTCTCCATAAACTCTCTAAAATAATTATCCACATGTTCCTATAAAACTCCATTTTATTACCAAAAAAAAAAAAAAAATCATTTGTGGAAAATATAGTCAGCTGGGTGGGGAATCTCCATTCATTCTGAATAACTGAACTCACCAGTTTCGGAGTACAGGAAAAAGGTAAAAGCATCTCGGGAAGTGAAATGAGATATGAATTTACTGAGTAAATTTATAATATTGTATGCAGACATGACATTTATAAGTGGGGTTATCCAAGGGTGTATATATTTGGGGCCCTGTGAGAAAAAATAATAGGGAAAATAATTAATTAAGCCTGATTTCTTTCCTTGGAACATCTCAGAACTAAATTTTCAGACTTGTACAAAATTACATTAGAAACTTAATCTTAAACGTAAAGGTCTAGGACAGCAGAAAATGTACACAGTAAGTTGTACACAGAATAATGCTCTGGGATCCTGTGCAGAAAGGAACGACTTAAAATTATAGTACCTGCAACTTTACCCGTGCGTTTATTCTTTGGCATGAACAATATCATTCCAAATATAGGCTGCATGACAGGATTTATTAAGTGGGAAGGTCTTTTAGTGAGAGTAATATTGATATCTAATTAATTAGAAACCAACATCTCTTTGTTAAATAAAAGAATTAAATTATTGTGTTTATGAGGTGTGCAGAGACTGCATGGTTCAGATGTTCCAATTAGTAAGATTTCAGCCTCAATCTTGAGCCGTGGATATGAGGTAAGGGTTGATATGCAGGGAAACGTCAGATTTGGGAACTGGAACAGAAGTCCAGGAGCTCTGGATGTTGGGAGGCCGTGAGACGGCTGACGTAAATGGAATGTTTTTTCGTTGGCTTGCTCGCTGCCTATTGCTGAAAGCGGTCTTTCGGAGATGTTTTTGGGGTTTTTTTTTGTTTGGTTTGGTTTGTTTGGTTTTTTCCACAGGAAAAAGGAGTGCAATTCTGAAGCAAGCTATCCCAAAGTTTCAGAGTCTCAAGCCTAAACCGCCTTTAGTTTCACATCTTGATTCCTGATAATAGGTTTGCAAATGTTATTAGGGAATAGAAATTCGGATTTCTAACCAGCCGTAGTGAATCAAGACACACCTCTAAACCCTCTGAAAGGGCTTTTGGAAACTATGAATGCTCTTTATGGAGGCTGAAGGTGGAAGTCTGGAGAGCCGGACATGCTGAACACCCTTCTGCAAAGCATCTGGATGACAGTGAATCTTACGATCTTCCAGTATAAGCAATAAAATTGTGAGCAATAACATTCCATAAAACGTAATTGATTTTAAACACTAGTAACTCTATAATAGTAGTGATAGTATTTTAAAGTCTACTACAGATACTCTTGTCTGCAGGCAGTGAAAAAGGCCTAATTAAAATGAACTGTAATGGTGTTCGACCAGCATGTGATTTGACATATTATAAATTCATTCCCGTATTAATTGAGAATACTTTTTTTTTGTGGTCTCTGGATTAGTAATAAGAAAAGGGGAAAAGAGACATGAAGGTAATTTATTTGCTCCTTCTGCAGTACTGACATTTTTCACCTTAATGAGCACTTAAAATGTAAATTATACAGTCAGCTTAAAAAATAGAACAAAAGATACGCGCGAGGCTTTTTCTTATTTCTCACATCAAAATTAGCTGCAATTATGATAAAAAATTTTCATTGTTCTGTGCCAGACTTTGCCCAAAAGTACTGGGCAACATGAAATACCTTAAAACGTGGAGGGTTCTCGCTGATGTTTTCCTTGATTTATTGCTGAAAGTTACGAACAAGTTTTTTTTACTTTAGCTGAAAACAGGAATCTGAACCAAGAATACTTTTAAGTATTTTCTTCAGTGTTTTGGGATTTGGTTTTGGGTGTTGGGGTTTTTTTCCTGAATATGAATGCGTTATTGAACCTAGACCTGGCATCTTCTGCTACAGTCTTGAAGAAGAGACCGGCCCTCAGGGAAGGTGCTGAACCTCCCTGCTCAACCCCCCGACTGCTGTTATTGACACCTCGTGTACAATTACGTCGTGGTTTACAAAGTGCTTTGAGGTATGGAAGCAAAAGGTGCTTTAGGAATGAAGTGGGATTGATAGTTATTATTATGCACTTATTTCATAAACCTCAGAAAGGAAAGATTTGTTTCCAGCTTCAGCACTTTTCCCCAATCTGCCGTTTAAATTAGACCTCAGAGCTCCATCCGCCGGCTTTTTCTCTTGACTGCTAATTGATGCTGCTCTACTGTCTGGCTTACGAAAAGAAAATTATGCCACCAAAGAAAACATACCTTAAAAAAAATACTTCCCAGCAGAAACAGTTCCGTTATTCCCTAATGCTCATTCCCTGCTATTCCCTGGACAGCTGCCTCCGAAGAACGATGAGCAAGATCTGTTAGTATTATACACATTGTACATTCATTTTCCCAATAGTATGAAGGTTATTGATTCAGTTCTGTTTTGGAAGATGTTATTCTCTTGAAATGACTCAGAAACCTGGATAAAAAGGTTTAACAAGGCTACAAATGTGGGGAAAAAAAAAAAAAAAAAAAGAATATCTGTGAAAGGAAATATATTAAGAAAAAACAAGTAACTGAAAGATTGCCTAAAGAATTTGACTCCAGAACTGGTTTGTTCTTTGTTCTCAGGTTTTTTCTCCTCTCTGAGAAAGCACACAGAGCCTATGAATAATTATTAGGAAAAAAAGAATTGTCGAGTTAAAAAAAAGAAATCTTTGTATTTCTTTGATAAACATTTCTATTACTGTTTTCACAAACTAATAGTATCATGGATACAACACCATGACTGTTATCTTATTCCCATCTTCTAAATCAATCTCCTGGGAAATTTCATATTTTTATACCAGAAATATTTGGCACTGTACCTGTTATAAAGTTCAGTAAGAATGTTCCAGAGTATCTTGTAACACGCTGAGAGCTTTTCCAGAGTACTCCTTCTCAACGAACACGCACAGTACCGCAGGGACGCTCCTAGAAAGGAAGCCTGGTCTTGTGATCAGAGCGAATCAAAGCTACGTTAGTATTCCGAGTCCATTTCTTAGTTTTTCTGCAGAAATTCCCTACAATTTTGATAAACGGCACTTCTTCTCCACGTGCATTTGCTTCCTACCAGTGAAACTCATGTAATAAAATTTCCTTCCATCATTTTCCTTGTCTGTTTAGCTTGGAGGCAATGGATGTCTCTTATTATATGGTTATAAACTTAACTGATCCCCACCAGCAGCTAAAACATAAATCAAATGGAAATAACAACAAGCATAACCACATTGATACGACTAATAAAAATGGTCGCTGTAAGAAAATTGCACAATTTTCAAGCCAGTTAGATCGTATCTACAGATTTTTTTTTTCCCCTGCTTTTTCCACATTTAGACATGATCCATCTCATCTAACATGTCCTCTTCTTTGCTGGCACAGTACTTCTAGGACTAGTGCGCTCTGTCAGGAAAATAAACCACTGATTTAGCTAAAAAAATGCACTTCAGGGTATATTGAAAATATATCTTCAGTATTGCTCTGAGATTCTCGCTTCTGAATTCGAGCTGGGGATACACTAGATACGTGGGAAACGGTTTCCCCCTCTAATTCATGCCTTATAAACACATTGAAGGTGAGGAACTGAAGACAATGAAATATTCATTGAATGTAGGTAGTAAGAATCGTGATTATCAAAAAATTAAAGTTTATAAATCTCAAAGTTATTTTCATTTCCAACTGTTTAAAACTAACCTGTATTTTTCATGTAAATATGTGCATCTTGTTTAATGGCTATTTCATACTAGACACTTATTGAAATATTTTCAATCACAATTTCATTAGTTTTTATAACATTGTTTTAGTTCCTGAATGAACTTTTTGAGAAAGTCTGTACTTGTGTGATTGCCTGGACTAGGGCAGTGTTAAGGTTTTTTCTTTACCAAGACATAGTTATAATTTAGCCAACGTAAAAAGCAATATTGTCCTTATCCTGCTCTCTCTCTCCTCCCTCTCCCCCCCAAATCCTGCTTCAAATTAAGTTATTGGTCTGTTACACAAGTGCTGCGTGATGAATTAAAAATCTAGATGAGAAATTCTGTGGAAAACGTTGGACCTTTCCTTATCGAGTGTCGCTCTTCGTCTCCTTGCGCGCCTTTGCTCTCGCCTGCTGTAGCCACGGGTTTCTACTGATGACTTGGCGTTGTGTGCAGCCATTTTAGGTGTAATTAATTTTTTTGTGGAGCAAACACCTAATCAGCATTTTCAGGGGCATCTGCGGCTCTGGGGTTAGCTAATTACCTGTCAGCGTTGTGATGGTGTCTGCGTTGGGTCATGTACTTTATTCCTAGCCCGTTGCAAGCAAAGAACTGAAAGGAAAATCAATCATGTTTTGTTTTCATAGCAGCTCTTATTAAAGGTACTAAAAGCTTCCCCCCCCGCCCCCCCCTTATTGGTTTAGAGCTCTATTGCAATTCCGTTTTTAAAAATGACATGTGCTAACACCTACATGAGTGCATATATGAACATACGTGCTTGCATATGTAACTGCACAGACACACAGCCCTTCAGCCTTATGGTTCCAGACGCCCTGGAGGCTGTTTTGAACTTTGCAAGGCGAGTATCCCTAGAAAACAGGGAATTGCGATAGAAAAAGCATTTCCTCGCTTCAAAATTCAGGAATGCCTACAGCAAGTATTTGTAGAAAGGAGAAAATGGATAGAAAATCTCAGGACATGATCAATGTGCTAATTTCCAGCATGAATGAACTCTCCAGAGCTCTTGAGATGGATGCATATTTATCTTCTGACTAAATCGATATTTGTCCTACAGAAAACTATTGATAGTCTCAAGATTTTTTAGCCTGTAATTGTACAGCTATCAATTACTCTCTCTTTTGTTGATTTCATGCTGAAAACAGAATCTTTTTTTTTCGCTGTTGACTTAAGCCATGAAATTCTAGCATTTTAAAAATTGGTCTGTGCGACTCCGGGAATATGAAAGGTCCCAGAATATTTTGCAGTGCTTCGCCAGACACCGGTTGCTGGGACTTCTGTGTTAATGCATTTCACACAACACCCTGCCATTGTTTACAAATCATTTTTCATTATCACTTTTGTGCCTCGATCCATTCGACTGTATTGATGAAACCTGGGAATTGAAACGTGGTGTTTATTTTGTGGGATATTGATGTGTTTGGACAGTTAATTCATGGGTGGCTGACTTCGCTGCTGCTGCTATTTGATCAGTGCACAAGTGCTGATCACATTTCTCTCGTGCTGTCTTCTCAGGTTGACGAGGAAGAAGTAACAAAACTTACAGTTTGATCTGCCTTCTCTCAGCAGGCTCTAACCATAAACCATGTCATACCTTTATGTTTCAAAAAAGTCATAAATCAAAATAAACTCCGTTGCAGCATCTTGAATTTCAGAGTTTAAAATGAAAACAAATGTAAATGTTGATTGCAGGCTGCTCCTACCTTTCTCAACCTTCGTACAAAAATAGGTCTCTTCTCAGGCTCTTAGTACTACGTGTATGTGGGGAATTGTTTGCATCCAAGCTCACGTTTGTGTTCATGTTGTGTCACAAACCAGCAAAGGAGAAGTCTGCGGAAGCTGAGGACTGTCTGTGACTGATCACAGTACAGACAACTTCATCGTCACAGCATACACAATAGAAGAGAAGAGAAGAGAAGAGAAGAGAAGAGAAGAGAAGAGAAGAGAAGAGAAGAGAAGAGAAGAGAAAAGAGAGGTTTAGTCTAATTTAGTTGGGAGGGACCTACAACACCCATCTAGTCCAGCCTGGCTACTTCAGGGCTGACCCAAAGTTAAAGCATTGTCCAAATGCCTCTTAAACACTGCCAGGCTTGGGGCATCGACCGCCTCTGTAGGCAGCCTGTTCCAGGGTTTGACCACCCTCTCAGTAAAGAAATGCTTCCTAATGCCCAGTCTGGATCTGAATGGCCTCCAACGGGACCAGTTCAAAGAGGATCATCACTTCAGCACTCAGCTCTGAATTCGCCTACAGGGCTAGAGAGGAACAGCCAACCAAATCAATGAAAAACTCTCTTGAAACAGTATTGTCAAAGACCATGCCAGAAATTAAGGGATGACAAAACTGAGCCTGACTGTGGAGCTTGAGTTCTCCCACTCCGTCCGGGTGCCAGGGAGCCCTACAGAGTGTCTTTTGCTTGCACCCACGTGTCTGCCCTCCCCACGGGAGCGCCCCGCGGGAGGAAGGTCTGAGCTGGGCCCGGGGATGCCCAGCGCTGCCGAAATGCAGTGGCTGTTGCCCAGTCCCAGAGTAATGCTTGGAGATCTCTGGGGAATTTTAGGGTAGAAATTTGAGGTACTTTTAGCAATAGGCAGGGGAAGGCGAGTGAAAGTAAAACACATGAAGTTTGACCTTCTCAGAGGTAGTGCTCGTCGCACTCACGACGACCAGTGCAGGCTCTAAGGCTGGAAGTGCCTTCCCACCATGGGCACCAGCCCCTGCAGGGCATCACTGGGGAACAGCGGCCAAGAAAGCTCTGAAAGAACCCACGAAACTGGGCAAATCTACCATAGCAGGGACGCACAGCCTGAGAGCTGACCTGCTGCGCACGGCACTGCCTTTGAATTCGCACGTATACACCGAGCAGTTGAATCACTTCTAACAGCTGTGACCTGCATCACAAAGTTCTCTTGAATCAGCACGCTCGAATAACGTTTCTGATATTTCTTTTGCTTTTGTTACTGCTTGGTCACCTCCACGACATTCTTTACCCAAGGAGATGCTGCTTTGGCATTTCGTTTTAGATTGCTTTTGCCCCTTGTCTATACAGCATCTCGTAGTCAACAAGATAGAATATAAAATAGTGGTTATTTATTTGTTGGCAGAATTGCAGGTGCTGTTGCTAGTTACATCTCCACTGGTTGCAATGTTACAGCTGTGCCATTTCCAAATTAACTGTCATATATACATATATATACGCATATACATATACACATATAATTAGTTCCATTTTAATGCAATGTGACAGAGTTTAGACGTTCTCTTAGAAAGTTTGCAATAGAGCTTGATTATGTATGTAGTTTTTTGATGTGTGTATAGATACAGATATGCATATTTATGAATATATGTACATATAATGCAAATATATAATGCATAAAATCCTGAATTAGGTAATCTAATATCTACAGGCATCTTTTTCCTTTCCTTGTATAAAGAACCTCAGGAGACTAATGGAACAAATCAGATGTCTTAAGTTAGGTGGCATGAAAACCTGTCAAAGGCTGGTTTCTTCTTTGTTGCTAAACACCATTAAATAATGTTATACATTTCCTGTTATTTTTTGATGTAAATGACCAACGTGGTTGCCCTTGCATAGACATTTGTAACGGAAACATTAGGGTTCACATGAATGAAGAATGAATGGGAGAGTCTGGGCGTGGAAGCACCAGAAAGAGCAGTCTAAAGTGAGAGACGTTAAACCTCAGATTGAACCAAAGGACAGATCAGAGTCACTACGAGGGCATAAATCGTACAAAAAGACGTATCCAAAAACCAGGATATTTTGGCTCATTTAGTCCATGTAATTTAAGTCTTCTCATCTTTCAAGTTTGTGGGCAGTTACGGTTTCTCTGAGAATAAGGCTACAGATCCTTGTAGACACCAGAGAGTCACGTTAAATCAGTATCATTTTAAAAGTCTGTTCTAGGTGAGAAATAAATTGAGTTTAAAATGTTTCTTTGTCAGGACACTGGTTCAGAAATAACCTAATCTTGCAACCTCAGCTCTGTTTTGGCCTCTAAGAGTTGTTATAGCCATGGAGTTCACCTAGTTCTGCCACGCAAATGCTGTCATTAGGCTGTGATAGATGAGGAAAGATTCTTAATATGCCATTGCTCTTTTTTTACTTTGTTTATTTAAGCTCCATCCAGATTAAAATATTTCTCACTTCACCTCATTTCTCATTACACTTGAAAGGTTTTTGTGTACAATTATTGGCTAGTGAAGATAAGTGGGTTTTTTTTATTTATTTATTTTTGTTCTGCAATTTGTTACACTGTTTATCTCTCCGTTAAAAGAAACCAAGGCTAAAAATTTTGATGAATTATGCATATATCATCTGTGGGTTTCAGTTCCTGATAAAAGAGGTTTCATTTATGTATTATTTAGCTAACATGCACTTCTTTGACTAAGCCAAAGTATCACGCAAAATGAATAGAGGCCTTAATTGAGGTTTTCTCAGAGATAATTAACTGACGGGCTTGTAAGGTACGAGCAGGGGTCTGTTGTTAGGAAAGGGAGAGAAAACTCGTGTTTTGTTCAGCTCAGGATCATTCCACAACAACTGCCCCTGGAGGAAAAGTAATTAAGAAAACTTGCAGTTTTTGCAATGGGTGCCTCTTCTAATGACCAGAATTAAGCTTTATTTTTTTACTTTTTAGTTAAAAGTCTAAATATTATTACCATGGTCTACTTACTGAAACTAAAACTTGTGCTGCATTTAACGTTTGATGTAATATAATACAAAAAAGCTTTTCATTAAGTGAAAAACAGGAGTCACTATTTTGATAATACTGATTTTAGCCACTTACTTTTGATAATACTTACTTTAACTACTTTACTTACTTTTAACCACTTTCTTCAAGTGGCAGAGAAATCTCCTAAGTTGAAAACAAGAACTTCTTTGGAGAGCCCAATCTTTCTTGAGGTAGACGGAGACAGGTGGCAGTGCTCCTTAGCGACAAATTTATTTGTTCAGGGAACAATTCCTTTTCACAACATCTCCCCACCTGGGAAATTTATCCTCCAGGGAAGACAAGCCCGTGCGTTTCATTAGGATTGCAATCCTTCTCCAGTCAGCCCTCACTCCTCTGAAAAAAAATACCAGTGGTCCCTCTTGCCAAGGATGAGCACTCGACTTCTCTAGCGCTTACTTTTCCTCCTTCGTATGAGGTTTTCATTTCAGCCTTTTCTTCAATTAATTGCAAAGTTTGGGGGTTTCGAGGGGGGAGAGGGAAGAATCTTTTGGGGTTTTTTTCCCAGTTAGACTCATGTTGACTGAAATGAAGAAATAGCAGCGGTTTTTAAAATAAAGAATAAAAAGAGGAAGGAATTGTAAGTTGCGGACAAGAAAGAGCCCATGAGGTTAGTGCAAAATAAGTGCAAATTTTTAGTAAGATTTGTGCAATTTTCTGGGCTACTGATAATGACCAGTCCATAGCTGTGCCCTCAGAAACTCTTATTGTCTGAGTCACTCTTAGTTCTCGGGAAAACCCAAAAATGTCCCCAAGCACTTATTAGAAATGATATGCAGTGTGGTGTGCTGCCTCCCGGAACACGCGTACGAGAAGCTCTTCATCAACAAATGAAGTGCAGCTACCTCAAAAATGCCAGACGTAGAGTAACTAAAAAATACACATTTTCACAGCAAACATTACAGTAAGAAATGACAAATGATCCACTCTTCAAGACAATAGATGTAAACTAGGGGGAAAGGCTCGAGGAATCCCTAAGTAGGAGATTAACTGCTTTTTGCTGTGATTGCCCCGATTTTTTCCTCATTAAAGGGCATGCCCATACCAATGCGCATAGCCTATAACTGGTAGGACGTACCAGGGAGAGCCACACAGAGCTTAAACCCCTCCGATCGTGCCAGTGGTTCGGCACGTTGCGTGAGTGCTGATTACTGGCAGAACGGATGGATGGACAGTTGTCGGATCACGCTTCTAGTTAGTTCATTCCTTGGATTCAAGACCTTCTTCCACGCTGAGTGAGACCGAGCTGGGCATCAGTGTAAAAATCCAGGAATTTCTCGTTTAATTATAACTAAATAATCTTTAGAAATTCTTACATTCAGAAAAATGGGACCCATAGTAGCTCCTTCTTGAAGCGTAGTCTCAAGATAAATGAAGGTAGAGTCTTATGGAAGTTTTATCTGCAACTAGGTCGTGTGAAAGACGTGGAATCTGCTGGGCAACGCGCTGAACTATCTAACGCTACCCAAGCAGCTCCACACATGCGCTGCCATTTTCATATCTGCCCCAGAATAGCGCCAGAATATAGGACTCGAAGAACAGGCTTTAATTGTTTTATATTACAGGAGACAGAGGTAAACGAGTAGAGCGAAGGGAAATTTGCTGTAATAGATGAAAAAATTCAAGTGTGAAACCAAATGCTTTTACTCCTTTGAGAGTATAACAAGAGGTACCTGAATTTTTCAGTATCTTCCTATTAGAGTAGACTGGACACCATTTTACAAGAAAAAATTCTTTCCAAATCATTAGGGTTACAAATATGTCCTCCTTCAAAGTTTAGCACTATACAAGAGAATTTATTTCAGCGCTATTATTTCTAAATGAAGGTTTTTGACACACATAAAAGCTTGTGTTTAAAGATAGCTACAGAAATCAAATTATTGTTTTCTTAATGACTATTCAAACATGGTCGTTTGTCAAAGTACATCAGTATATATCAGTTCACGCCAACTTTAATGGAAGACAAGATGACAGGAACTGCATATTTCAACACAAAATAGTATCATGTTAATTTCTGTTTTTATCTAATGGAATTTCTAGGTAAATGCTTTCTCATTTTAATAATTTTTCTCTACATTCCTTGTGATTTTATTCTGTACAAATAAGGGTGGGGGGGTTTGCTTTGGTTTGTTTTGTTGGGGTTTTTTAGGCTGGGAATACAGTACTGCATTTAAGCACTTTTGAAGCGGTGCTAATTTCCTGAGGTTTGAGAAATATTAAAGTTACCTTTTCTGACTTTTTACACCTAATAAGAAACAATCGCACATCAACAAGCACCTCTTATTTTTTAGAACACAGGTTGTTAGAGGTATGTCAGCATTATTGTCTTAACCAGTAAAATTCTATTTATAATGGAACTGCCAAATTCAAGTCCCAGATTTTCAGCTTCATTCAGATTTATCATTTTACGGAAATAGGAGACAAACTCATCTTTCAGTTTCTGTCTTCACTCAGAAGATTTTTGGAGGTAAAGGGGGGAGAGGGCAGCTGGGGGTGCCCCGGGAATTCATCATGGTAAAGCAGGGTAAGAGACTTCCCGAGGGGGGTACGTCTGCAGAGCTGATGTGCTAAACCGGCGCGGCCGCGTAACGCCGTGATGGTGTAGTAAGACACAACATCCACCCGTCAGCGCCGACTCTATAGCCTCGGCCCCGTGGTATCACATACTTAGCTAATTTAGAGTAGAAATGCAAAGGACTAACAGTTTGGAATATGCAGTGATAAGTAGCAGTAACGACCCACAAAGGGTGGGGTTAAGGAATGAATTTAATACAGTTTTATGTTCAGTTGCAGCAGTTCCAGGTACGTTTTCTTTTTTTTTTCTTATTTTTCTTTCTTTCTTATTACAAAACACACACACACTAAACCAAATTAAATGCACACTACCACTCTGAGAGAACTTGTGTGTATGACCGTGTCCTCTGTCCAAGGGACACGAAAAAAAGAATTTAAATGAAAAATACGAAATGCGTTGCAGTCTTGTCACTTTTTTCAATGTGACTTGAGTTTGAGGAAGAAACTCACATCCTTCAGTGAGTTTTTGTCCTTTTTTTAACTGTCTTTTAAAGGCTTAAATGCTACATTCTCTTACATATACAAAGTCAATTAACAGGCTTTAATAATTTAGTCAAGTGACATATTAAGTGTCATATTTTATTTTTTATAGCTTGGCCAGATGGTATTACAAAGTCTGCAAAACTGCCTTGTATTACACCTGCCCATTTTCCACACTTGTCAAAAGGATAAATTGATTTTTTGTTCAGACAGGCTATCAGAAAAAAGCCAACCTTAACCATTTTAATGCAGAGCTAGAATAACTTCGGACAACACTCAATCTGGGTTATTTGACCTCCCTCAGGCAGATGCACGAAGGTCTCTGGCTGATACCGGCGCTTCCATCACTCTTCCGATGCTACCCATGCATTTTAAAATTACTGAAGCTGGATATCCATACCTGTATCTATCGATTGATAAATAGATACATACATACATACATAAGCTGATATCTGTTAAGGAATCGGAGGTTGCTGCAATGGGAGTGTAGCAGGCGGACACATCTGGCCAGTTTTAAACTTCAAAACAAATTTCAGTCATTATTGCTATTGTCATTATTATCATTCATTGATATCATTGTCATTGATATCATTATCATCATGGTATTATTTTATTATTATCAGTGTCATTCTTTCACTTGTTTTCAGCACAACCTACAGTAACGGTTAAATCTTACATGTCATTGCCATCGTCACTATGTACACAAAAGGGTTCCTTTTAAACACTCATATCCTAAATTAGCTCCGAGTTTGCAACCCCACGGAGCTGATGCCGTGCCGTTGGCACTGACAGCCGCGACCCTTGTCGGCTTCTACTCTCCGTGGCCAAGGTGCTCAGGCTGGAGAGCACTTTTGCGAGAGAAGTTGAAATCAAAATGGGATTGTCTTCTTCCTTCTCCGGTGTTCCTCTTCGGGTTTGACATTTTTGTGTCACTTGCCCCCCTCCCCAAAGGGGGAGTCACTTCTGCTGGTGATGGTACTTGTCTTGGTTTTGTCTTGCTTGTCACCCCTCTTCTGTATTCCTGAGGATGCCCTGCCTATTTGCGGTCCCCGTGGCTAAATAAAGTGACGAGTTTTTGTCGCTCTTACGTGCAACTATGCATGTCTTTGTTCTCCCCTTTGCAGTTACAGTGCTTACATATGTACGTAAAACACTTACACATTGTGCCTGGCTACGCTATTGCAGTGCCACGAATTGGGTTAAAGTAAAGTTAATATTGATTATATCCCCGTCAGTGCTCTTACAATTTAGTGACAATTTGAGTATGTTTAAACAAAAATGGCAATAGCAAAAACGCTTTAAAAGGAAAGGTGAACTCCAGCTTCTAAAACACTGAAGTGACGTGTATCCAGTATGCAATAACTTGTATAAACTCATTGAGTTTTGCGGTCAAAAGGACACAACTGAGCCTGTGCTTTAATGTCACTATTTATATACTATATCTCTGTTAGGGCTCCTGTCCACCTACGAGTCTCGGTCAAGGCAGGCCTCATTGGCAGGGAACATGCCACCCGTGTGTCACGTCTCATGTAACACGAAAGCAGTGCGGTCTAGCAACGCGTCCCAGCGGGTTTAGGAACATCTCCGCCTGCCTCGTCGTGACTGCTGCTCTGCACAGACATTGCACCTGACAGGAGCAGACCGCAGCACGGCAAAGCACGTGTAGATGAGTTAGGGCATAAGCAATTGCTGAAGTAAAAGAATGCTAGATTTCACGTTGGCTAACACCTACATGAAAGTAGATATCTTTTTTTGCATGTATAGTAAAGATTGTAAAGTAAGAGCAATAAAGATTGAGCCAGAGATTAGAGTAGTAGTTAATAACAACCACAGTCTACAAATGACTTTTAAAAATGAGAAATATCTTAACATTACTTTGGTGCATAGCTTCCACTTGTTTCCTTGAAAATTTTTCTAAAGAGTTGCTTTTTCCTTAGGAGCTGACATGAGATCAGCAAATTGTGTGTGCTGGAGAAATTGATACAGGACCAGCTCTTCTCCCACTCTCATTATATTGGAGTCAACAGCAAGAATAAAACTTGAGCACTTGTGGAGACATTAACTGGTAACCTGTGAACTTTTGGACTTCAAAAATTCCAGGGGGAGACAAGTCCTGAAATTCAGCATTGAATTTTATGCCAGTTTAAGGCTGATTCACACTACCCAACTCTTCTTTGTCAGTGCTTTCTATCAGCAGAGGTCAATCTCTGTACTCTAATTTTGCTGATGAAAAATAATGAGGCACAGAGAGATAGAAGGGACTCGTCTAAACCCATCCAGCAGGTGCAGGTGGGTTTGGAGCCTGAGTTCAGAAGGTCCAGCGCTGCCAATTTGTTGCATCCAAGTTACAGAACAGGCTGCTTGAATTCCCCCAAGTTTCTTACACTTATAATCTTTCTAATGACAAAAGAAACACACCCTGAACACAAGGCCAAGGATTTATTGCTAGCCTGAAGTGTTAGAAGTCTAATCAGAGCATGACTACTAGTACGGTTACAATGATGCCAAAACTAACAGTTTTGGGCTCCTCACTACGAGGCAGACATTGAGGTGCTGGAGCGCGTCCAAAAAGCCAGGTAAAGAAAATGTAGGCGACAGTCACCTGGTGATTAGACGATTGCTGTTACAGCTAAACAAGCTAAAACAGATCTCCAGGCAGGCACAGACAAGCCCAGGAGTCATTTTTAAAGATCCAACTTCCATGGTATTTACTTCATACCTTATATCTGGCTCTGGGTTTCGAGTAAAAAGGTTTATTTAACCACAGTGCAATCTTTTGCTATTTTTGTTTCTTTGGTACCAATGCATGACGATGCTAATCACAGAATTCATAAATAGAAGGTCTCTGATTAGATATTAGCCTGAATAATTCATAGTCGAACAAAACACTTTTCTGATGTTTTAGAGGACTATATTATTCATTTTGGAAAAAAAAAGTCTCAAGATCATTCTGAAAAGACTCCTAATTTTATTTGGACAAAGTATATAGAGGCTCAAAGACAGTTCATATTGTAAATGGCGTTTATTATTCTGCTAAATGTATTTACAGCAAGTACAAAGATGTAAGGCCTATCTCAGAGACGTTCATTCAGTTTTCGAACGAAAAAAAAAGTTGTTTAGGTGGGATCCTTCAGAGGAATTAGCTCTAGGTGCTCACAGAAGTACACACAGCTTCCCTAAGCCACGTGTTGCAGTACCCTTGGCTGTCGTGCTCCAACGCCCTTTACTTCCACTCTTCTCAAGCTCTACTGTCTCGCCACACCTTCAGCCAGGGCACCTGATTTCACGCGTCTTAGTTGTCCTTGGAAAACCATCTGTCCACATGGCCCGGGTGTATTTAATCTTGCCACGCACAACTGTGGTCTGGAGCGTGGCCTCTCTTCTCCCAGCTCCAAACAACGCACCACCCTGCCGTTTCGCTCGGATAGGAGGGCACCTCTTACGCCCACCAGATTCAATAGCGTCTAACCCAACCCATGACGGAGTATGATGCTCACCGTGGCTCATTACTTTGAAAGCCCCAAAGCTATTGCCTTCACTTCACCTAATCAAACTACTCGTCATGGCGAGTGGGAGTCTTCTAAGGCACTTTTGAATCAGCACTTAATGAAACTGGAGATCTGCAATGAACATGTTGCTGAAACTTCAGCCAGAAAGGGCGTCCTCAAGGCCGGAATGAAATTTCGGAAGGGAGAGATGACGTAACACCTGACAGGCACGTCATGCTTTGCCATGCCACGCCGCACTATGCCACGCCAGGCAGCAGTGGTCCGGGACCTGAAGCTTTAACTCTTTTTTCTGTCTTTTTTCCTCTGAACCAGAGTTACTGTCCCCTTAGTGCTCAGTGGACTGTCAAAGTCTTGGGGCAGGGGGAAAGGGGTGCGTCGAAAGGGTTTTTTCTGAAAGGTTTTCAGACCCAGGATGAGAAGTACCTTCAAATGTCTTAATGTTGCTGAGGAGAAGAAAACGTTTTCTTTCCCAGCTCTCTCTCTTTTTTCATCTTGCTTTTTAAATCTGCATGTGAGTTTTATTTGCCTTCCGTTCAATTTTCTCTAAGCCTTACTCCCCATTTGGTATCCTAAACACAAATTCTGCAATATCCTGAGTGCGAAGAGGAATAAAATGGTATAAAATATACATCTTCAGGACTTTCACTTCTCTGCCAGACTCTACCTTTCCTTCCCCAGTGATAGAAAGGACTCTTTCAAATTTATTTCCCCAGTTGTGAAAGCCATTGTATATCAGGCACACTAAACTGCTTACTACTCAGGTTTCCTTAATAGAAAAGGAAAACTTAAAAGAGACCCAGTCATTCACGGATGGCTGGTAAAAATAGCAGAGGTTAGAAAAGAATCAAAAGCAATTATAACAGAATAAATCTAAAATAATGAAACAAGTAGAATAAGATAATAGTAAGGGAAGTGAACAGAGCAGGTGAAGAATTACTCCATCTCTTCTCCTTGAAGAAAGCTGACAGTAGAATAGAAATAACCTATAATGAAAGGGTGTGTTCACATTTTTAATGAAAGATAAAAAAGAAAAATATGTAATAAAAAGTAATTAAACATCTAGAAAACACAGCCTACAAGGAGAGATTGAAAAAGTTGAGATAGCTTAGGCAAGGGAAGACTAAAGGGACAAGTGGGAACAGTCATCAAATACGTAATAAACTGCAAAAAGCAGGATAAAAAAATCTATTCTTAGGTGAATAAGACAAGAGTAATGGGCTTAATCTGCAGCCAGGGATAACTAAGTTAGGAAAAGGACAATGAAACATCGGTGGAGACAGTTTGAAGACAACATCCTTGTTAATATTTACTTCCCTTAAAGTGCTGAATTTCAGCCTATGTAACCTCCTGAAGTCTTTGTTAGCCTTATTTTCTGTCACGCTGTCACCAAGTAAAGAAGAGGTTTCTCACGCAAAGCGACCGCTTGGCTGTTAGCCTGCTTCACCTGAAGGATCTCCTTTTCTTAAAGAAATTCTACTTTCCCAGCCCTGTTTTGCCTAAGACTACATTTTTGGTCCTAAAATCCTTGAAACCAGTATCTAGTTTTGTGGATGTTGCTGTGAAGCAAACTTGGATGATGCAGAGCTGATGACTGCCAAAGCTGAAAGGCTTAGATAGCTGAAGGAGGACCCTTGATGCCTTTTCAGCAACGGTTGAGTTTCTCTCTTGGCATATTTATGCATTTCAGAATAACCAGTACTACTGGGGCGGTGTTAAACCAGGAAACAGAAGAAAAACTTTCTGACCTCAGGTTTTAGTCAAAGGCTTATTCTGTTTAGAACAGTCTGGTGGGCAGGTGAACGACTGTTCAAGAAATGCAAAATATGGTCTTATTCAACATATACTGAAAGAAAACAATCTCAACATTCCTACCTATAGCAGGGACGAAATATGATGATATTGTTGTATACGAACAGTATAAATAGTGTGATATTTCTCTAGTATAGATTTATCTTTTACTCTTGTATAATATTATTATGTTTAGCATAAATGAAACTAGTTGCCCAAATGCATAATATTATGGCTACTTCAGAATAAGTAGAATTTTTTAATCACGGTGCAATAACCCATTTAATCCTTGACAGGATAGACTGACAGTTGGCACATGAAACTTTGAGACCTTATTTGGGGATATTAGTTTTTAAATACTTGTTTTTTTCTGAAAATCATATTGGGCTCAGCTGAGGAAGTGAAAACAAGGAACAAATGTTCTGTAAACAAGTGTCAGGAACACCTATAAGGGGATCTACTAACTTACAAATTTTCTGTGGGTTATTTTACTTCCCTTATCATCAGGATCACAGTAGGAACTGCATTAACAGTAAATACCAAAGAATTTTTTTCCCTCCCACCAATCAGTATTCATCATGTCTTTCTGTTGTGTATAATTCTCAGCCTTAATTAAAACAAAATGAAAAAGAAAACCCTGTAGTTTATCAAAGCGTCTAAGAGATCCATCGGGATTGTACTCGTTGTAGCATCACCTCCGAGGCTGGCTGGTCGAGCCCTGGAGGACACCCCTAAACCAGCAGCAGCTTCATGGGAATGTGTTCCCATGCAGCCTGGAGCTAATGACTGCTGGCTCAGTGGGCTTCCTTGCGGCAGTTCGATCCACCCGGGGAGGACTGTCCTTGCTCTTTCTATGGATGTAATTGCACGGCACTTGTGCATCCCTATCAAATCGATATCACATGGAATATTCGGCTAGTGCCATAGAAGTCTGCCTGATTTTTGCAGCTCAACTCCAACTTTATTTCCTGGGGTTTTATTTGGTTTTACCTTACGCTTATTTTATATTTGACTTGCCGTAAGTAGAGCATCTCCCAGAGGTACGCTGAAGCATCCGCAATATTTGGCTGCCTAATACTTAAATTGCCATTTGTTCTGGAGCTGAAGCCTACGGTGAATTGTAGCTTTATAGAGGTCTGGGATCCACATTATCAATACTCCATTTTCACACCCAGAAGGGAGCTGTTTCACTTTAATATTCATTTAATATTTAACCGGATGATCCTTTCTTCTTATTTAAAAAGGAACGTTTCCCCTGATAGCAAAGTTCATTCATGTTGTTAAAGCAGACCGAGCAATAGTGCGTTTTGCCCAGAGCCATGCCGAAACACTTCGGCTAAATTTAGACTTGTAAATTAAATATGTCTATGGGTGTTCTCTTGACTTAAAGCCAACAGAGTGATCTGTGTCCATGCTAAATCCGTGCCTGGCTCTCCAGACCAGCACGGCCGCAGCCAAGCAGCCAGCGGAGACGCTGGCCCGGCGCTGCTGGCCCCAAGCCTGGCGACGGCGGGCGACCGTCCTCGGAGGCTTCAGCGGGTCCGGTCCGGGGACTGCTCCGGTGACTGAGCACGACAGACAGTCGCGTTCGGAGCGGGTCAGCATTGCCTGGCTCCTTTTTGTGGATTAAATAGCCATGAATATCATTTAATGCATTTATTAACGTTCTAAATTTTCCTTAAAAATTCTGTCCTTTATCCCCATTGCTAAACTCATTTGTTCTTGAGCCTCGTTCATGGGTAACGGGATCGGCAGCGACAGGAGCAAGGCTTTTCTCTCTCGTAGGATTCCTCTCAGGGAAGTGCTGGAGGTGACAGAAATTTTGGACCAACACTCGTTATACCTGAACTAACCCTAGAAAATTAACAGGGGAAGGTACACGGCACTATCCAGCTTCCTCTCTACCTGTCTCATCCTTAAAAAAACCCCACAGATATTAATAATATTTTCAAATAAGTTTTAAAAAAAATAAAATACTATTTTTTGCTTCACATGATGGCTTCTTGTTTGAGATACATATTATGTGTAGCGACAATTCTGCACAGAAACAGAGCGGTTCAAATAAAACCCTTCTTTTCATTTATTGCATTCAGTGCAAATACAGACTTCCGTGGTGTTAATTAGTATTTACATCAATGAAAATCAAATTGGATTCTAATTTCATATCAGTGAATGAAGATCTATTTAACTTGAAAAGTTCTGGCTTGATATCAGAATGAATTAATCATTTATTGTTACTCATGGGTTGAAATATATACCTTCGTATCTGCTACACTACAGGGTGGACAATCACAACTAGAGCATGTTCAGAATAAATACGTACAATTAGGTTCGCATGAGCTGGAAGGCTTTATTTAGCGAAGTTGTTTTGATTTCTAATCCTCTTTTACAATAGATGAACACAGTTTTCTCTGCCAAACGCAGAGTTAAGCAATACCCTCAAGCGTTAAAGAGCGACGCTGAGTGTACGTCATCTCTTTCAGCATCATCCTATAATCAGAATATTTTTCAAATGGTTCAAATAGGATATTTGATGGAATTTGTTACCAATCAGAATGTTCTTTTCCTCTTCTCTTCTACGTTTTTTTGACAATTGCTTTACGTCAAGTAACACTCACTCAGGCGGAATCGTCCAACAACCGCACCAAGGCAGGACAAGGAGTTGTACCGGTGTCTCCACCAGTCGTAGCAGCTGAGTAAATGAAAAGTCATCTCATGCTGAATGTTCAGAGTAGGGGGAAAATGATGCAGAGGGAAAACGATGCAGAGAGGAAACATGAAGTGAAGGAAAAGCAAAAGTTGAGCAATAGCTCCTCTGTGTATTTGTCCATTTTACGTTCATATGAAAGTCATATTTTTTTTCTTTCTCTCCTGCTGCCTTTTAACAGTTTTCTGATGCTAATCCTAAAAACTTTCTCATCTTTTATTGATCATCAGACAGCCATAGCTTTGCTCATTAGTTTTCCAAAATCATGCTATGAACCCAGCACATTCCAGTAAAAGTGCAGATATATTTTGTGCCATCACCAGCCCACACTCATCTCATTCATTAACACACTTTGTGAAAGGGTCTTTCACTCATATCTGCCCCTTTGACCCCTTAAAGAGCTGCAATAACATCAGTAATTTCAAAATTCAACAAGATTTCTCTTTCCTTACTGATCCCTGTATTGAATATTGGTGTATCCCACTCAATATTCATATTCACACACCCGCCAAGTATCAGCAGGGGCTCTAAACCCATTTAAGATCCATGCCCGGACCCACAGCCCCGGACCCAGCTGCAGGGAAATGCTGGGGGCACAGCACAGTCACCTGCCCACATACCTTAATGCGCAACACGGCGCTTCATCCAATGGTAAAACTGACATCGCATACCCCCTTCACCAATGTAACAAAAAGCAGCAAATAAAAACAAAGGAACTCTTTCTGTCCCACTGCAGAGAGCGTAACCACTAATGAAATCACAAAAAGATGTTATAGGCTGGAGAGCAGGAAACCTCTGCTCGAAGCAAAAATAACAGAAGATAATAAATTACTTTTCCAGGAAGGCTGGAAAATTTGTAGCATTGTCTTAAATAAATTCAACCAAAATCTACCTGAAATTGCACAGACATAGAGAAACCTTCCTCTGAGCATGAGGGCGAATTCCCTTGCCACTTACGGTCCTGTTCAGCTCTTTCCCTACCATTCCATACCAAATCCCCCTTCTCCAGCTGCCGCCTTTGATGACACTGAAATTAGTCTGGCAAACTGAAAGGAATGGAAATTGGCTCCTTTTATGCACCGAACCCAGAATTACCTTTCCTTTCTAGCTCAATTTTGAAACGACTGCAGTGAATATAGAGTCAGGAGTTAGAAGAGGTCGCTCGATCTACAGCTCTGAATAATGCATAGGCTGGCACCGACTGAACTGCGGACCTCGGGCGGCACGGCACACAGTCCTGTCGGGAGGTCTTGCGTTAACAAGTAAAATCCTATCTCGTGTCTAGTGCGGTTACCTCATCTCATCCGTTTGACTTGTAACACCGGCAGAATGCTCAAAAAGAAAATATCAGCTTAAAATTCGGAAAATCCATGTTATGAAAACATAATTTCCATTATACTTCTTCCCATAGAATTCTGTTTTTATAAAAATTCTCCCTGAAAACTCTGTGTTTCAAATCTTGTAACTCCAAAGCACTTATTTGTGTCATTCACAGCTCTTTACGCCCTCCTCCACTTTTTCACTAGCTCTTTGGGATTTTAATAGGAAGCGCCATCAAAAGACCATAGTTTAATGAACCTGGAGGTCAAACAATATTAGTCTGTTACCTTAAAAACAGTACTTTAATAAAATGATGCTGCACCACTGGGATCAGTATTCTTTCCAGACCTGTTATTTAAATTAACATGATTTTTCGAGGTTACACTGAAAAGGTTTTATTCACTGGGCCTATCAATTTACCATTTTTCAAAGGCTGAAAACGTCTTAATTTATGTTTATCAGGGCTTTAGATTAAGAAAAGTTGTCAATTATATTTCCTGAAGTTCCTGTTAATGCCTTCACCTTAAGTAACTGGAGCAGAGTAAATGCCACATGGATGAAATCCTGTTTCTCCTTATTTCTCTCTGGTTATTATGTAAACAATTTAATAAATACACAGGTATTTGAATATGAATCACCCTGGCTTGGTCGTTTGGCCGGACAGGAGAAGGACGATAGGAGCTTGTATTGTCGCCACAGCCGCCGCTGAGCGAATTGGCAAAACCACGGTGTTTAACCTCCAGCAGCCCGTCGTACAAAATCGCTGCGACGTACTTTAACCAGACGCGTGAAAAAAACATACAGTCAACCTCACACGTCTGCTGGCCAGGGTTCCTGACGGGCGTCCACGTGCGAGGAGCGAGGCTACATACAGCCGCAAGCGGGTTGTGTATATCGGCCCCCACGTTTTGTAGCCCAAGGCAAGGCTCACCCCAAAAGGAGCCGGTCGCCCCTGCCCTCAATCGGGGCTATCACGGAAGCCAAATACACCAAACAGTGAGGTTTTTTCCCCAGACACCACATCAGAGTTTTTTCAAAGTCCACTGAGGTCAGCAGGAATAATAATTTTAAGAATTCAACAGGCTTTAAATGGGTTTTTTATCAACAGTCTAATTAAGCCTATACACTTATTATCATGTAGAAGAGCCTCTGTTCACAAGAACACATTATAATTGGGGTAGCTGCACTTTTAATTTATTCTTTAGGCTATTAGCTGGCAGCCAGGGGGAAAGGTAGGAGTAGCAAATATGGGGGAGACATAGGCTTTGTGTTTGAAAAAGACTCGGAGATTTTAAAATACTAGTTTAGACTTGTATCTTGCTAATTTTTTTTACTTCTACACAATTCCCCCCCCCCAAAAAAAAGGTGAAAGTTAAAGTAAATGTAGAAATTAATATCTTTTTAATGAAATATCAATATCAGATATGCCACAATTAAACAAATCCTTCAGCTCTTTTTTAACTCATGCCTCTCCCAAGCACAGTTTTGATAAGCCGTTTGCCAGAAAATGCCGATTCATTCAGAAATTTGCTGCCATGTCTTAGCAGCCAACAATTCCTCCTTGGACCACCATGGGTCACAGCACACGAATTTCTGTTTTACAAGCGATGTCCACCTGAACAAGAGAAGGCACCGTTGAGACAAAGGAGGGCTTTGCATCTCCCCGGCCAGGTACAGCAGACGTGAGAATTCCCTGTCTGGAGAAGTATCGCGTATCTCAGATTGCACTTGAGGATTTCTCTCTTCCACGTTTTTTTTCCAGCTCGGAGCTGTTCCTACTAGTGCAGAAATAAATCTCCCTTCCTTTTCTTCCCCGGCCAGCCTCTCTTCAGCAGTATATTCTTTACTCTTGTAGAGAATATAAGGGATTTACCTGAACGTTTCAGTCTTTTTATTGTAGGATATGGAGACTGGAAAACTGAAGGGAGCAATTCTTGGCTTTCTTTAGTATACTAAGCCCCTTGGTCTGTCTCCAGGATGGCCTGAACCTGTTCAGAAACATGAGATTAAACAGAGACAACTCTGAAGGACATTTTGCCCACACAAGAATGTTTTTCCTGGATGTTGTTTATGGTCCTACAGTCCCCACGAGCAGCTCAGTCCCCACTCCTAAGCTATGAGCAAGGACTGAGCCAAGGCAAGAGCTGGTTGAAGGACGAGTGAAGAAACATTACAATCCATGCGACACAAGCAAGGATGGTGTTTCTTTCCGGGGGTTTCACTCATAGTAGCGGTTGCAGAGATTATTGCAAATGGGGAGAGTCCAGGGCACAGTAATGCTTGGACACACAGCTTTTACACAGAAAGAATACTGAGAGTCTAAGTGAACCACATCACTTTGGAATGAGGGTTATTATTAATAAATTTATGAAAAACAAACTCAATTTTTAAACTGATGCACCTAACGGTATCAGGTTTCCTCTAGAATAATGCAGTATTTTATCGAAGAAACCTTATATTGTGTTTAAAATGCTTATCATGTTGGCCAACAAAGTGTTGAACTGGAAAATCTATAACTGTCCAGCTCAGCCATGCATTTTCAATGTACGTGTATGATATATTGATTCTACCTCAAATCTTCAGCCTTGTTTAAACGATTTGTTTTGCTTTTCTTCTGACAAATATCAAATATTTGTCTTTGAATATTGGGTGCTTGTTGGTATCTACAGATCTTCTTGTCTCATGAACTGCATCAAAATTGGTCCTTGGTTCATATATTTCATATACTCCTGCAAAACGAACTCTGACAAATGAACTCTGCCTAGATTTATCATACAGGGGTAATGAACTATGTAAGTTTTGGATATAGCACCAATGAATGTAAGCTCCAAAATAAACCTTGGAAACAGCTGAACTTCCAGATGCACTTACGGAGCAAAATACTTAGGAGGAGATAGCAGAAAGTTTGTACACCGGTTTCTGACACAACATGTTCCAGGATACAAGTAGTTTATTATTAAATGGCACGGACACGGGCTTCTGCCTCCTGCTTGTTTTGCAGATGTCTGAGAAAAAGCACATAAATAAATGAGGAAGCCAACTGATCAAGGGTTCCTTGTCTTGTGGAAAACATTGATGTCTTCTGGCCCTTAAAACCAGACCATGGATAAAGCGTGTCAGGAGTTTCATGGGACAAATGGACCCTTCACAGACTATCATAAATTAGGCCAGATCTTGTTCTTCTTGAAGTAGTTCATCTTGGACACAAGTCATCTTCATCCAAGTTTTCACCAAGCATTGCTTCCTGAGCTAATGGATTCACTCATTTAAAAGACAACTTTAAATACATGAATATTCTATATTTAGAAAAAATATTCGTAATGAAAATACTAACCTCAAATATATGGTGTAAAATTCTTTCTAATTTGGGATTAGACTGAATTCACAATCTCGTCAGCATGAGGGTGTCTCCATGTACAACCTAGCAATGAAACTGGACCACAGGAAAGATGCAAATGTAGAGATTATTGATTCTCTGGCTGACCATCGGCCCTCTAGGGAATTCTTCTGTGATCTCCTCTGAGGCTCACCCCTGCCGCAGCCTCTGGAGATCATTCCTTCCACGCCCGCGATTCGCTGCTGCTTATTCCTTGTAGTCCAGATTTCACCTCTCCCGAGAGAAAGAAATCGGGTGCAATGATTCGGGATTTCTGCTGTTCCAGTGCACTCTGAAATCTCTCTCCAAGACCACAGTTCAAATCCCTTCCCAGTCCCATCTGTAGGCTTTTCCACACTGCTTCTACAAGTAAAATCCCTTCCCGTTTCGGGTCTGTTTTGTCTTTGCTACAGTAGCTTTTTCCTGTCTTGCGTTCGTGCCTCACAACTCTAATTTAGCATGGCTTTCCATCATTTGCCAAATAAAACTCAACCAGAGAATCAAGCCAAAGTGCCACAGGAGTCCCAGCAGCTGATCCTTCGGGGACCTTATTGGATTTAATTAATTTGTACAATGTACAATGCTTTGAGATCATCTTATGTAAGAATTTGACTATGTTCTTCCGTCTGACTGCTAAACACTAGACAGGGAGTGCAACGAGTCTATAATTCCCTCTCACCCAGCTATAAACGGAATGAGGAATAAAACGGAGAATTAATATGCATCTTCTCTACTTAGGTCTTCGTCATTCTCTCTTGTCTCCTAGGAAGGGCAATTTTCTAATCAGTTCCCTACAGCTGCATTGACATTTTTATTTTTATATTTAGAAATAAAAGGTCAAAAGCTCCAACCACTAGTTGGTTTAACAAAGTTGAGGGCAAGGTGAATACCTCCCTAAATTAGCTCAGCACAAAGGAAGCTGCTGTTCAGCAGTTATTTCCCACCGGCAGATATCAGTATTCCTGAGGGAAATACGTACAGCAGAAGGAGCGTGGATGAAAAGCATTTAACTAGCCAAATACAAAACCAGGACTCAAACTATGGAAAAGACATCTTGCAAAAAACAAAATCAAATAAACGAACAAACAAAACCCAGTGTAAATTAAGACCTTGACAACTTATTTTTGTTTGGAAGGAAAGTAAGCTTAATCACACGATGTTTATTATTCTCCTTGCTGGATCCATTTTAGTGTGCCTCATAAGAATTAAAATTCATGTTTTCATCAGAGGAAGAGCACTGAACATGATACTTCTCAAAGGAGTTAGAGTGATTCTAAAAAAGGAAAAAATGATGTGGTGGAGTGGAGAAACGGGTATAAAAGCAAGAGAGTCTTCCAAGATTTTAAAAAAGAAGAAATTATGGAAAATGACAATGATTTCCTATGGGGACCACAGAATGCACAACGCTGCACCCATGCTGTTTTAAAGATATTAAAGTAAATACAGTACATCTGCTGTACGGCATCAAGATAATATATCACGGTGTGAAGTTCCATGATGATTATGTGTGTTCAGATCTTCTTCTGTATATTCCAGTTCCTCTTCTTCATTATCTTGCACACCAGACAAACCGCCATTAGGAAACAAGTAAGATAAATACTTCACTCAAGCCATCCATCTTGGTGCTACAATAAAGAAATCACAGAATCACAGAGTGGTGGGGGCTGGCAGGGCCCTCTGGAGACCCCCCAGCCCAACCCCTGCCAGAGCAGGGTCACCCAGCGCAGGCTGCACAGGGCCGCGTCCAGGCGGGTTGGAATCTCTCCAGAGAAGGAGACTCCACACCCTCCCTGGGCAGCCTGTGCCAGGGCTCGGGCACCTCACAGCGAAGACGTTTTTCCTCCTGTTCAGGCGGAACTTCCCGTGTTCCAGTTTGTGCCCGTTGCCCCTTGTCCTGTCACTGGGCACCACTGGGAAGAGTCTGGCCCCGTCCCCTTGACACCCGCCCTGGAGATATTGATAAGCGTTGATGAGGTCCCCTCTCAGCCTCCTCTTCCTCAGGCTGGACAGCCCCAGCTCCCTCAGCCTTTCCCCACAGGAGAGATGCTCCAGGCCCTCAGCATCTCTGTACCCTCCGTTGGGCTCTCCCCAGTAGCTCCTCGTCTCTCTTGAACTGGGGAGCCCAGAACTGGACACAGGACTCCAGATGGGGCCTCACCAGGGCAGAGTAGAGTGGGAGGAGAACCTCCCTTGACCTGCTGGCCACACTCTTCCTCATGTTCCCCAGGGTGCCGTTGGCCTTCCTAGCCCAAGGGCATGTTGCTGGCTCATGGGGAATGGAAGAATTCTGGTTTGACTGTTTGCCATGTCCTGTTGCAAGATGACTAAATGTTTGGGGACTGTAAAATCTCAGAGGCTGCGTCCATTCCCAGATAACTCACCTACATGTGAGTCCATCCCAGCGCTAACGGTTCTGCCCGCTCTGAGGGGGAAAATGCCTGCTCAGCTCTCCCAGTGGCAGAGCCGTTCCCTGGCAGTGCACGGGTGGGGAAAGGGTTACACCGGGCGTGGATACCCAAAGGTAAGATAAAAGGCAAAGGATTACAAGGTTTTGTGGAAATATGCTGTAGTTCTGTGCTGTCGTACTGGTTATGATGCTCTCGTCTGACAAAGATTCAGATTTCCCATATGGGAATCATATTAAAAAGAATTACTATTTCTCCCTCTATTTGATTCGGCGCAGTTACGTGTTGCCTGGTGCAACGTAAGGAATCAGCTCGGTTCGGTGGGAGAAAGGTGGGGGAAAAGGAGAAGAAGAGAGGAAAAGAGAAACGTTTCCTGACGAGTGAGCTCCTATCATCTATTTTGTCTCTAGCTGTCTACTAAGTGAAATAACATCACAGCATGGTCACCAATAGTATAGAGAACGGAATGTTGCTTTGCATTAAAAAAAAAAAAGAGAGAAGGAGGGGAAAAAACAGAGAAGGAGGGAACAAAACAAAAAGATTTTCGTCACTTACATGGCACACTAAAATCAAGAATTTCAAAACTTCCATTATCACAGGCAGAAGATTATTATTAATGTGTTTTTCTTTTCCAGAGCCTCTTTGCTGAAATAGAATTCAAAACCCATGCTGCGACTCTGCAATATTGTTCACTGCAAGAAACTATTTTGTTCTGCCTCAGAGGCAATACATTTTTATGTTTAATTTTGCCCTGGGTATATACAACACTTGTTTATGTCCTTAAAATGTCTTTTAAAGAGATTGATTTCAATGCATCTCTAGTAAATCCAGCTACGAAGATTTAATTCTCTCCCTCATGCAGCAAGACGACATTTACGTTTTGTTTTGGTAGCTCATATGTCTACTAGGTAACGATGGACATAGTCTCTAATCACACACATAGAGATATGTGTATATATTTGTTTCATGTTCTCAGTGTGGCTTTAATTATATAATTTTACTTAAAGTTTTATTACCAGCTTCAGATCACTTTTTAGCCTCAAGTGCCGTTACCAAATTTACAGCTACAGTAAATTAGGTTCATGTAAATAGATGCTTTTTCTCCAAGAAAAATACCAGTAAATGGTGCATGAACATTTGAGAGAGATTTTTATTCGACCTGATGCTACCTCTTTGGAAATGAGCATAACCCGAGGTTTTACACACGTGTGTAGGCGTGCTCATGTCTGCGCTTCTCTGTTCCCGTTGCACATGGATGTGAGGGAAGCGGGAGCTGGGCTGCTTCCCGTGCCCGCTATGAACAACAGGGACCCTGAAGGCAAGCCTGCAGGAGTTTATCGCCCTGGAGTATTTTGCTCAACACGAATGCTGTTTATTACAACGCATTTTTTTGTAAAAAAGATTCAAGGGAAAATAATGCCGTTCTCATTTGAGTCTTACTCAGTGTTACTCTGTTTGTTTCTCCAGTCCTTCAAACATCAGTGCATTGAGCTAATGTCTTGCCGTGTCAGTATAAGTGTGACAGAAGACGTTTTCCCCCTCACCTTATCAGGAAATCATTACACTTTCCCAAACCTAAATCACGCTTCATTCCAAACACATGACCAAGTCACCCATCAACTTCAAGCAGTAAGTTGTATATTAAATTTATATCTTTATTTATTTAAACATATGAAAATATTGGCTTAAATCAGCAGTCTACTTAAGCCTGATTTTTTTATTTATGTGTAGTCTGTGTAGTTGGTTAATAGTCAGGCGAAGAGCGTGAAAAAAGTTGTATAAAATACTGTCAAGCGTAAATAACGATGCCTACTGTGCATTGCTTGGCTTTCATGGGGAATGAATAGGAAAGAGCACCTCCAGAAATTTAATGAGTCTAGAAGGTGGGGCATCAATCAAACAATTTCAGGAAGGTTATCAGCAAAGAAGTTTCTTACTTCAGTAGGCTTTCGTGGAGGACAGAGACCTCTGCTAGTGAAACTCTCGATAAAGGAAATGTTTGCTTGGGTAGCTCCATTATTGAAGACAAGTCCCTGTAGCTGAAACTGTATGTTTTAATTTTCTATTACTAGATTGAATCTCCAGATATTGTCATATGCAAGGGATTACCGTTTAATAAAAATAAATAAATACATTTTTTCAATGAAAATTGAGAAAATAGTCACTGTAGCCTTAAAATCAAAGTTATGCTAATACGCTCATGCATTTGTTTTCTTTGTCCTTTTCTACCCAAGGCATTTATCTAATTCTCTCTGTATTGTGACCTGCAGACGGGAATTATTTTGCTATCAAAACTGTTACCCATCAGTGGATAAAATATATTTATCTGAAAGAAGCACAACTTTCAGTATACACCAAAGCTAGAGCTGAATTGTGCCATTATAAACAGATTTGAAATGGTTCTCCACGAGTAATTGTTATTTTAGGACCTGTCAAGATAATTTTCTATCAAATTTCATTTTTTACTCTCCTATATGCTCGTTAGTTCATAAAACTGTTATAAAGGTTATTATTCTTCTTATAGAAGGAATAATATGAATATCTAATATCATCACATTTGTTATGTCCAAATTTTAAACAGAATTTCTATTCTCTTGGAAAAAATAGGTAAGCAGGAAACATTCTGTGTCTCTGCAGAATTGCTCCCTGTGGTCCCTGAAGCACGAGTCCAACTGAGCCCTTTACATTTTGCCTGTTAAATTTTCTGACACAGTTTTTCATGCAATCGTGGTGTTTGGCAATTTAAGCAACAATACTGAAATTTATTTTTCAGCACAGCAGAATTTACAGATTACATTAAGGTGCTGTGAGTAGTGAAAATCGGGGCCAAGGACTGCAGAAGGAATTGCTGAGAATGAAGGACAGGATAATTAAGCTGCAGGTGAAATTCAGTGTCAGTAAAAGCAAAGTAAAGCACATGGAGAGAAACAGTTTAACTTGACTAGTCTAATGAAGGGCTGAAAACTTACTGCTAGTACTCTGGAATGAGATCTGGGGTTATATTAGATAATTCCATGAAAAGTATCATCTCTGTGCTCAGTCATTGTCAGAAAAGTATTTGAAAAGTTCCGAATAATTAGTAGAGGAGTAAAAATCAAAACGTCATTAGGCTACGTAACAAATCCAAGGCGAACCCAATACCTGGTGACTACCGTGCCTGGATTTCTGATCTCTCCTCCAAAAGGACACGTCTGGGAGTCAGCCAGGTGAGAGAACAAGAAGGAATAAAGGTCTGTATAAGCAATTCTAAATAGAGGAAGACCCTACAGCCTGCGAAACAGATGGTGCAAAGGTAGTATTATAGAGCTCCGTAGAAACAGGAGCAGCTCAGAAAAGGTATAGAATCATAGAATGGTTTGGGTTAGAAGGGACCTTCAAGATTCTAGTCCAACCACTCTGCCATCAGCAGGGACAACTTCCACTAGACCAGGCTGCTCAGAGCCCCATCCAACCTGACCACGGACCCTTCTAACGATGAGGCATCCCCAGCTTCTCTGGGCAACCTGTGCCAGGGCCTCACCACCCTCATTGTAAAAAAAAGTCTTCCTTATGTCCAATCCAAATCTACCCTCTTTCAGTTTAGAACCATTGCTTCTTGTCCTGTCACTACAGACCCTGCAGTCTGTCCTCATCTTTCTTATAAGCCCCTTTATGTATTGAAAGGCTGCAATAAGGTCTCCCTGGAGCCTTCTCTTCTCCAGGCTGAACAACCCCAACTCTCTCAGCCTGTCTCCACAGCAGAGGTGCTCCAGCCCTCTGACCATTTTCGTGGACTCACTCCAACAGGTCCATGTCTGTCTTGTCCTGGGGACTCCAGAACTGGATGCAGTAGTCCAGGTGGGGTCTCCCAAGAGCAGAAGTAAATAAGGAATGATTTTTCATGATCTTTTTGAACACCAGAACTAAGGGACATCAAATAAAACTAGAAAATGGCAGCTTTGAAATTAAAAAAAAAAAAAAAAGATGGCTCTTCATACAGGATGTAATTAAGTTGCAGAACTTCTTGATAGAGAAACAGGACAAAGTGGCAGAAGAAAAACACAGGACAAACAAGACTTCTAGTGCAGGAAGTCCTTAACCTACATATGGATGAAACCTTTCATGTGCAGTAATGAAAGTATCGTAGGGAAGTATCACTATCCCCTTAACTTGCTCATACCTAGCTACCTACCACCGGTGATCGTCAGAGACTAAGCTAGGTCTACCTATGGTTTCAGTTCGGTTGCTTTTGCACCTTGCAGACAGAGTCTTGCAGATACAGTGTGAGACTATGATGGATTTATTGACCAGTGTCTTAGTCTGGTACGTGGTTTCGTTACGGTTTTCTCAGTCACTCTATCAGCAGGCACCTCTTCAACTTGCTTCCACATAAGTTGCAGTTTTACTTCACTTACTTTCAAGCAACCTTCTTTGAATTCGTGCTTTCTGGAGCGGGCTTAGTACAAAGGGATTTTGATTGTAACGCGTTTAGATTATCAGCTTTTGCAGCTGACTTAGCTTGTTTGTTTTATCTTCTGATATCCTTGGATATTTTGATGCAAATCATGCATAGAATGGTTGAAGAAGAAAGAAAAATAAGGCAGAAAATGTTAATGTCCCACTTTCTATTCATTACTCTGCTGAAAAGTGGTGGAGTTGCTTCTCAAGTCAATGAATTTACAGTGACGTAAATTGGTAATAATAGACCCTGATATGTAGATTTTAATATTTGCTGATAAACCTAAAAGCGTAAGTAGTTTATGTCTTTCTCCCACATGAATTCACTGACTTTCTGTGGTAACAAGGTTGATACATTAGAAAAAAAGCCTTTGGGAATAAAGAGCTCTGTAAGTTTTCCTATAGTTAGGTCTTCTACTAACTTTGAGAAGGCAATCTTTACCTGTTAAAATCTTAATTCTCAAATATTTTCAAGTTTACAAGTACTCTGGGTTTAAAGTCATCTGGTGAAAATGAATCTGCTGAATGATTATGTCAGTATAGACATTGATTCAAAGAGAGAAAACAAATGTTCCTGCCTATCTAGTAAATCCTCTGTATGTTATAAAAATAATTATGGATGGTAAGCATGCTCTGAAGTAGTATTTGCTGGCTATAAATCACTGACAAAATGTCTGTTAGTGTGATACATAAACACGCGGCAGTTCGAAGTTTACTTACGAATTCATCTATGACTAAGTGGTTCCACCATTTCTTATGTGAAAAACGTTGGGGGCTTTGTTCAGCTCTGTGTTTCGGTTCAGAACTTCGGATCACATTTCCGTAGCTAAATGAAAACGAGAGTCAAGAAACCTTTTCAACTCAAACGTTGTAAATTGTTCGTTCTCACAAAATACAGGGAAGGTTTTCAGGGAAGTCGTTGGAAATCAAGTATTTGGGGTTGGCTCTTAAAGCTGTATGGCTCAGCATAGCCCACAGAAATGAAAGGTCTGGCTAGGAAATAATCTGTGGTGCTTTACGTGTGCTGTTACATGTAGAGGGTAAGGTAATTGCATACAATAACATCTTACTGTTCCTCTGAAGTCCAGGGGAAACCACCTTGGTCTCTGCCTTCATCCTTCTGGATTTCTCTAGACTTGAACCTGGGCTTTGATATTAAAAAAAAAAATGACACTATGGGCCAAGCCACATACTACTTGCTCAGAAAGAGCTAAGTAGGGGATTTGTCCTTTCAGGGCTTTGATCCATGTAATCTCTCAACACAGGCCAAATCCCAAAGTCCTTCATTATCCCAGCTCCGCCGTTAGCCTGGCAAAACTCCCACTGACTTCGAGTAAGATCTGAGTTAATACTTCAAATTTGGATCAGAATGAATGAAACTGAGGAGCCATCTGAATATCATAAATTCAGCCTAGAACATGTACATCAGTTGATTGGAGCCTTTTCTTCTATGATTTGATTTTTTAATGGCACCCAGCCCATACAGCAGCTGAGGGACACAGGCCTAAAATATTTCTGTTGATATATAAAATGAGATTCTAATCTATAAAATGCTTAAACTGTGCTTTTCCCAAGGAGCTTGCAGGAGGTCATATTTCTGTTAACCTTTTGCCTAATAATAGGCTTCATAAACAAAACAGCATGCCAAAAATCTATGGATTATAGCTATTAACAGCAAAAGTGCACATTACACTTCAGGTTCACAAGGTTATTGTTATGTCGCGCTTAGAAGAAGTGAGACATTTTCTCCCACCGAAAAGGATGTTAGCGGAGTCACATAAACCATATCATTTAAAATTTCCACAACAATATTTGTTTCCTTACCAATTTAGTCAACCCTGAGTGCATCAGGCTTAATTTATGATGTTTAATTGGAGCTGGATGCTTGGAAATAAAAATATGCATTGTTTACTTCCTAATTCCACATTGCATTCAAACTCACAGTAAAAGGAAAGTTTTGACATGAAAAGCCTTTAAAAACATGTTTGAGATTATTAATTCCTTTCAGATAGTTCTCAAGAAAGTGCCTCACTTGGGAAAGCGAGCTCTTGCTGTACGCCAGCCAACGTCATCTTATAAACCCTCTAATGAGCTGTTGTGCGTTGTCGTAGATACGCCTTTTTTGCGGAGAAAAAGAGGATATACCCTTTTTATATCTTACTGTAGATGAGATGTACATGTCATGCATAAAAAAGTGTGCTTGGGGAGGGCTTAATAGTTAAACGGCACTCTGGCAAATAAACTAATAATACTTTTGCAAATAAACTAATAATATTACTTTTCAACTAGGACATTAAAAGTTGAGAGACCGCCCCTTCCCCCTCCCTCAATTAAATAAGCAAGTAGCATTTAATATTGTAATTGTCCTTGAAAAGGGGTGTCCCGACATAGGATATTAAAAAATCTGGAAGCCCTGGCATTGAAATTAGGCATTGCATGTAGCTGTTCCACCATGCTTTCCTCTGGAAGGGAAAGACAGGTCTGTTAGGGACCCACAGATGATTATTTCATTGTGAATTAAGATTTTATTTTTAAAAGAGCACAATCCTCCTGAAATTTGAGCTCAATATTTGTTAAGGCAATTTTAGCATAAGGCTTGGGAGAGGAAATCTTGAAAGTACCCATTTGGGCACAGGCACTACCGGAATAGAACCGTTGCGTAGGTAATGTTTTTCATAACTGAAACAAAGCATAACCATGGGAACAGCTGATTTTGTTCTGTTCCAGAGTCTCCCTTTTTGTAAGCTAGGAGTCTATCTTCGCTTTTGAAAGAAAACCTTTTTGGCTTTTGGTAGGGAGTCTAGGAGAAGCCGACGCCAGCTGAAAAACGGGGAGACCATTTGCAAGCAACCCACCTCACCTGGTTCTGTGGACATAAAACCCGTATCTATCAGTCTGGCGATTCGTTCCTTCCTAAGGCTATTAATGACTTGAGCTAACGAGAGATGTAGAGTTTTATTTATAGTAGTGATGTGCTTTCAGTTCTTCCTTTATAGCACTAATGAGGCATTTCTTAGCTGCTGAAGGGAAGAGATTTTAATTCTTCACTCTAAAATCATGGCTGGGCTCGGTAGCGGCAGATCCCAAGCATCTGGTAGATCATTTGCTAGCTGTCAGCAGCAGAGACTATCTATTTTCTGGATCAAACCACCAGAATATCACAGCCCTTTAATTGGGGTTCTGAAAAAAATAAAACTTGGAGGGTCATAAACTTTTATTCAGTTACACTACAAAATAGGCTAAATGATACGCACATCCGCACAAAATCAGGACAGTCTCTAATCCTTTCCTTCGCTGATTAATAGGCTTATTTTCTGTTGCAGATTTAAGGCATTAGTGTAGGCAACTCCTGGAGCTATTGTGTGGCTTAAAAGACAGTTTTTCACACTGGTTTTTCAGCTGTAAAAGTACTGGTAGGGAACAGTCCATCTGATCATTGTCTGAAGATGCCGTAAAAATATTTGAGTGCTCACTATTCTAAACCTAATCTGGTGGAGAACAACAGCAAATTACTTCTTTTCTCAACTTTTTCCATGCTGGGTTTGTTCCTCTCCCACTTTCTATCTACCAGAGGTCCAACTGGGGGGTATCAACGTCAGAGGGTGGGAAGGAGATGAGAGCTGTTACATCTTGAGTAGAGTAGACTGACTGACAACTGAATAGCTGGAAATTTCATTTTGAAAAGTGATTCTGGTCTTGTCAAGACTGAAAGCAAGATTTTTTTCAGTTTCTTGGGAAGCTTTCAGTGCGTGCTGGAGTGGATCCTTTGGCAGCCGTGCTTTGAAACGTGCAGCAACAGTGATGGTTTTCCGCCTTCCCCTTGCAGATTCCCTGGATGTGATGCACCCTCCACATGTCTCTGCCCTCAGGCTGAGATCTGGGGCAGAAACCACCTTCCTCCCTGGCCTGGGAAAAGACTCTTCTGAAATCTGAACAAATTCTGCCTCAGAATTCAAACGTAAAATTTGGCATTGATTTCTATTTTTTTCTTTAGAAAATTCAGTATAAACTCTATTAGTCCTACCTTTTGTCCTGTCCTTGGATTGCAACCTGAGGATGAAAGTACATGGATTTTGAATGACTGTCCTCCTAAAATAGTCCCCAGAGCAGATTACTTCTCTACACATAGCTGCCCTTGCAATGTAAACCTTAACATAAGAGCTGCTCATAGATGAGTGCACAACACATTGTAATTCAGTACCTTAATACTGCACAAGTCATAGGACGGGGCAGCCTTGGTCAAATGGATCTCTGATATCACACAAATTTGACCTCAGTGAAGTTTACTGTGGATGAATATTATGCATTACTCTATGTGTGAAAATACTTCCATTATTTAGTTAAATGATCGATTATAGAATCACAGAATCATAGAATCATAGAATCGTTTTCCTTGGAAGAGACCTCCAAGATCATCAAGTCCAACCGTTAACGCAGCACTGCCAAGGCCACCACTAACCCACGTCCCCAGGCGCCACATCTACACGTCTTTTCAATCCCTCCAGGGATGGGGACTCCACCACTGCCCTTTTTACCAATAATTCAGATTTGTCTAGCAGAACACTGTTAACAAATACTCTTAACTATCACTTAGCAATATCACATCATACTATCAACCCACCTAATTTTCCCACACAAGCATTTAACGCAGCTTTTTATGCTTTTCCTCACTTCTGTTGTACCAGCCCACTGCCGGGCGCTGCTCGTCGCAGCTGCAGCTTCCCCTACCAAGTGTATCGAGCGGCTCAGCTATGAAAGAGGGAAGAGCAGATCACACCCACGGACTTGCCGGTCATTCTGCCGACGTGGAGAACGTCCTAGCGCGAGGTTGCGCTGCCGCGGTTGGCCACCCTGCCGGGACGGACGTGGCTTTGATCGCAAGGCGGTACCTGGGGCTCGCTCTGCTGTTTGGAAAAGTGCTGGAACCGGGCTTAACCGCTCTGTAACAGTGCGAGCTCTGTGAGTGTGTGTTCATCCAGGAAGAACACTGTTCTGAATTTTGAAAAAAAAATCTAAATACTTTTTAACATACGCGTCTCAGTGCTAGCGACTCTCATCTGTAGCAGAAAAACCCCTCAACAACTCCTAAACCTGTCTTACCTTCTCATTCTTACCTGGCTTGGCCTCCTTTTAACTTCTAACTTTCCATTATCTTGAAGGTGAAGGAATGATCTTCCATTTAAAAGCAGCAGGACCCTTTGTTTGGAGGAATAAACTGGTTTATGCAAAGACATTCTAGTTTCTATTTGATAAAATTCTACTCTTAAATTGCTTTATTTATATTACAAGTACTTTAGTATCACATATTGTTATTATCCTTATATGTTTGACAGGAAAGGTAGGAAAGTGTTATCACTTTGCAAGTATTTCCTTCTAATTCTATCCTACCTAAGGAGATGCTTTATTGTTAAACTCACAATAATGCAGCGTACAAGAGAAACTCATGGTTCTTTATGAACCAGGAGCAGACACTCTTCCTAAAAGCTCATTATTATTTGACCAATATTTTTACTTTATAAACTATGTTTTACTAATGACAGGAGATACGAGACCATTGTTTCTGTCAGAAAAAATACCGTGTTCAATCATTACCCCAAAAAGCTTCAGATACTCTTCTATTTAATCATAATTTTTTCAGGTAGGTATTCAGTTGAAGTTTTCACCACAGCTGGAGAAAGAGATATTTCCCACTTCTCAAAGTAGCTTACCAAATCCCCATTCGCCAAGTTACCTGTTAATTCAGTCATCACCGGTTGTCACTTACAAGACTTGAATAATAAACAAGAAGTTTCAATAAGCTTAAGACAACTCAGAATGCAGATGCTAATTTTGCATCCATGCTCCTTTGAAAATCAGAATCTAAATACTCAGATAATGAAACCAGCAAAGCAACGAAAAAATGTGGCTCAGTTATTCTCTTTTAAGAAAGACACAATTAATACTATTTATCTCTCTTTTAGGTTTTTATTAATACTTTACATACAGCCTCACACTCTGTAAAAGTGGCAAAAACATGTTTAATTCTGCTTGCCTACCCAGGTATACTCTCTGACAATTAAGAAGTAATTATACAAGTAGACAGCAGTTAAGTAATTAAGAGCTCGGTGTATCATTTGAAATGTCAGAATGGAAAAATATTAATTTGGGTTTATTGTTAAATAACGGGCGATTTTGCCTGGCTCTTCTCCCCTTTTAATTTACCTTGCAAAATGCAGTACCCTGTATCTGTCCCATCAGGGTGCTCTTACGATTTCACATTTTGTGCAGGAAAGTTATGTCTCATCATCTGTTCTGTTGTCTCATTCCAATTTTGTGCCACAACTGGTCTTTCATCAAAATCACTTCTGTAATTTTTTGGCTTTGAACCAATTCTGTTCACCTTGTACTCCCGAAGCAGCCCACATGTAATAATCTTTCTGAATTTCTGTCTCATTATCATCAGTCCATGTTATTTTTTCAGCATGGGTGTCTCCACATGACAGATGACCATGTCAGCTTGATCTAAACCTTCTAGTCCGGGAACCGTGATGCGGCAAAGACAAATGACTCCTCTGCTTCCAGTTTCTATCGGGCAATGATTATATTTACTTCTATATGACCCTCGGCAAAATAAGGACCCCCGTCATGTTCGTGCGGCCTGGGGTCTCTCTCTGATGTAAGCAATGATCGTGGGAAACATGAATAACACAGTATATTAATTGTGAGTGTCTCAACAAAAAGAAATTAGTTCAGTTTTTAGGTGGAGAGGGTACTGCCATAAAGACAGATCATTCCATTTATGTCGAGTAGCAGTGATGAAGAATTGAAGCCAATCCACGGAAATGTATTCCCAAGAAGCACGTCACGGCGAATACGCACTCTGTAAATGTGCTGAAAACAGGAACTAATAAGCAAATAAGTTGCTTCCACCGAGTTGAACGGGCATCAATCACGTTCTGCAACTGGGGCAAATCAACATTGCGCAGCGCCGCCCGGCTGCTGGGTTTCGGCGCCTGTGCTCCCGAGGCACCCAGCGAGCTGCCAGCTGCAGTGCGACGGAGGGATAGCGCGCCGTCTGTCTCGCAGGACGGGAGCGTAGTTTATTTACTCCCTTTGTGGGTTTTTTTTTTCACTGCAGGAAGACGAGCTGCAGTTCCATGATTAATACTGAATCTGTTGCACTTCCAAATCACCCAGCCTTACAAGTGTGATTCGGATCAAAGTGCCTTTCTGTTAAATGAGCCAGACCACCCGATACAGACTTTATGTCGCGTTTGTGCTCTTAAGATGACTTTGTGCTGGCTGCTGCAGGACTGGTGATATCTGATCTGTCAGAGAATCTGTTGGCAAAAAGTTAATCCATCGACATTTTTGAACAAATTTGAACCAGTAGTGTGAATTTATAGCATACCAGTGTTTTGTACTATGCGATCGTGGCCTTTTGGGTCTGATAGCACTTACTATTTTGTCAAAGGGCAGACTCCGTGCTGCTCACCCTTGCGCTGCAGTGGCAAGAAGTTGTGATGGAGGAGCTGACTGACAGCGTGCACAAAAAGGTACAAACCACCGTGCCTGAAACGGATCCGACATAGAATCATAGAATAGAATCATAGAATCGTTGAGGTTGGAAGAGACCTTCAAGATCATCGAGTCCAACCGTTAACCCAGCACTACCAAGGCCACCACCAAACCATGTCCCCAAGCACCACATCTACACGTCTTTTCAATCCCTCCAGGGACGGTGACTCAACTTCCCTGGCAGCCTGTTCCAGTGCCTGCCATATGTCCACATCTACCTCAATCACCATCAGACTTTAATCTACATACGTATTTGATTCGGTAGCTGAAGAGTAGTTCAGCCCTGTACAGGTATTTCCCGTGCAACTTAAAATACTTTTCAAAAACTTGCTTCCACTCCTACTAAAAACTCAACCACTCCAACAGGAGCAGAAGCAGGCCCTGCGTATTAAAGATGCCCTGCTTTGTTTTCCAGTCTGAAAAGAATATATGAGAGAGGGTTCCAACGAGCCATAATGAGCCATAAAGCGGGATGAGAATAGAGAAGCGCATGTCATGAAGTACAGCAAAGTCTGTACGTGGGCAGGTGGGTGTTTTTGAGGGGGCACTTGTTTCTCTGCTGCTGAATGGTTTCTTGCTCTACATTGTCATGCAAATTTCAGCTTGAGGTGGCGAAATGTCTAAATTGGCAGTAGAATATTTTTCGTGCGCAGTCTCTCCTTTATTTCCACAGACATTGTCAGTGCCCGCTCACTCCGTCACCGCTTTGTACTCACAAAAGAATGAAATCCTGTCAGCGTCTCCTCCAAACAGCGGTGCCAGCATTTGCAACTGAATAAAACATCTGCATTCTCTTCCAATTAGCCATTTTGAGATTGCATTGCCTAGAGTCCTACTCACGCATGTACGGCCTAAGGGCAAACCTCCTTTTTTTTCCGACCCATAATGAACCTCTCCTCTGAAGTGAAACTCTCCGAAACTCATGCTTGCGCAGGGCTCCGGGTTCCACGTGAGGGGCTGACCGCAGTCAGCTTCTGGGGAACTCGCTCACAAAGCGAGACTAATTCTGCACAGGCAGCTCTTTTTGTTTCTCATTGAAGTGGATCCGTGGGTTGCAGGCTGGTTTATTTTCTTTTAAGTTTTTAAATAAATAGTTTATCGGCAACCGAGACAAGACTGCTTCCCTCCTTACAGCTATATCACTGTTCGAGATATTCAGGGGCTTTGTTTCATTCAACTTAGGCAAAACCATAAAGCTTTAAAGGCGTTTTTAAACAGTCACATTATAAATGTTTTCCTTTGTAGCAAAAGAAAAAAAAAGCAAAAACTTGGGGATTTCAAAAGATTTCTCGGGTCTTTTGGGTTTTCTTGTTTTTCCTCATTCTTTCAACTTGCTAAACAAACATCAAAGCACTAAGCGGGGAGGTAACATAAAAGTGCATTTTTCTGATACCGGGTGTAATGCGTATAAAAGGTATCAGACTCACAGCCTGGAAAAACGACTTTCCAGCTCTCCAACAAAAAAGGCGTGGGCCAGACATCGGTGATACGGATAACGTCTGCCTGCAGCACCGGCGCGCTCCTCTCGGGACCTGGAGAGCTGCCCTTGGCGTAGTCCCTCTGTCCATTCGGCCCTTCTGCTGAGCCTGCGGATGCGAGCGCCCGGGCAGCGAGCGGAGATGGGCTCACGGAGGCGCGTAAACCATCTCATTTCACTCCGCTCAGGAGACGCATCCGACAGATGAATGAGTCCAGTCAGACAGCACCATTTCTGTAGTTATGCAGCCAGGCAAGCTCCAGAGTAGCAGCCTACCAACGGAAAATTGCTAGTCAGTGGACACAAAAGGCTGTTGACACGTGAGCTTCAAACTTTTGAGACCATGGAAGACACAGTAACTAAAGTGACTGAAAATCTGGGTGAAATTCAGTGTGCTTGACTCTGTCCTGCTGGAGTCTACCGGCACTCTTTAGGGAGACACATGGTGGAAAAGGTTGAGAAACTGCTGCCCAGTCTCCACGAAAGATAATTGTCTGCACTTTAGGTGACTCAGAACTACTTTTTTCCTCCCTACAATAAGAAATCTTTCATAAAATATAAGCAATTTCCTTTTTCACCTGTCTTCCACACTTGACAGATGAATTTCTGTAAAAATTCTTTAAGAGAAGCATCTGATCTAGTTTCCCTCTCCATCTTCCATTAGCAAAATTGCTATGTGTGCAAAAATTCCCAGAAAAGGAAACAAACAAAAAATCTAGGATCGACTGAAGTAAAAAAATCAATGTACGAACATCCACAACGTCCTTATTTGCTCTTATGGAAAGACACAGACCTTTGGGTGGGAGAATTATTACAGTCAGTAAATCAACATTTACCTTGCCTTTTATGCGTCATTGACCACTCGAACTGCAATCAAGTAAAAGAAGATGCTCATCTACATTTTAGTACCGGGTCTTTTTTTTTTTCTTCAAAAGTTACTTCAGAAATTCTTTTGGTGCCGTCAGCCAGAACCGAATGAGGCCACGGTTTCTGCTGTACAACGCCAAAAGCATTAAGCTTCTGCCAGAAGTCAAACAAAATCAGGGGAGTATCTGAAACCCTGACTGTAAAACATTAAGCTGCGGTGGGTAGAGCGGAGCGATAGAGAAGAAGCTTCTGCCAAGCTTTTCTTGGGAGCATGGAAAGTTAGAGACAAAAAGTCAGATCCGCAACTGGCAGAAGGTGTTGGAGATAAATGGAAGGCAGTGGGATTTGGCACACAGGTCTGCAAAATCTAAGGGGAAAAGGGCAACAAGAAAAATTCATCCAGCAGTTCTGTATTTTAGCACAACTGTCTGTGTTGTTCCACGGCTCTGCACAGGTCGGTTTTCCAGAGAAGGTGATTGACACTTTAATTAGGGTTCTCTTATTAAAATACTGAAGCACTTCATACGTTACAGAGCATTTCATCTTGCGAACCACGTGCAGATTATCTTCTCCCCTTCAACCCTATCCACAGTTTTCCTGTGGTTTTGAAATTTTAATTGCTTAGAGTGACATAAAGAAGGTATAGGGAAGGTACATCTTTGACACCAGAGCACCCAACACTGATGTAAAATATTAGAAGGGTGTCAGAAAAATAAATACTAACATTTTCTAAGGAAATGTTTCCATTTAGGGATAAAAGCTGTCAGCAGATACATAAAAAGAATGCAAGCTTAAATCTGTATTATTTGAATCCTACAGTGTTGATGGAGAAACTGGACACAAGGAGCATTTCTGAGTTTGTATAATGCGTATAATGCATTTTGGGTATATCACGCTGAAAGTAACAGGTCGAACGATCAGGAAAACCTCCAAGTGGAGTGGGACTGAGGGGACCGGGCTTCCCAAGGGCTTTGGACGGGCCACAAAGAGGTACGCGCAGGAGGCTTCTGAGGGGGCTGTGGAAGGGGAGCGTCTGCTCCTTTAGGGACATCCAGCCAAGGGTCCCTGTGAGTGCAGCGAGGGAAAGAGGAGAAGGAAGAAGGCAGACACAGGACACGCAGGGTCACAAACCTGAGTGACAGATGGTAAGGGGGGGAGATGAGAACCCGACCTGCTCAGTCACACTAACTGATGAGGGCGGGCGAGAGTGTTTATTCCAGCGAGGTTACCTGTTCCGGGACCTTGTAAATTGAAATTCAGTGAAAAACAGCGGAAACAAGGGACAAAACATACCAAGACACAGACCTGGCAAAACAAGCTGGAGCCAATGACACAAAACAAAGCTCGTCGCTCGCACTAACCGGTGGGCAATGGAGAAACTATGGGCACCGATGCCGGGAAGATCAGCCTGGACTTTGCCACCAATGCGATTGTGAACCAGGGGGACCCGGCCGCGGGCTGGGAGGGGTGTGGGAATGGATAGAGCCGTACAAACCCACGGGGGCTGTGCCGGGGAAGGGGAGCCGGGAGGAGCAGGGTGGGCAGGCAGAAGGGGTGTAACAGGGGCCTGTTGGGTGTAGAACGGGGCTGGTCAGCGCGATTGTCTGGCTGAGGCCTGCGCCTGACCACCGCAGTCCGTCCTGTCATCCCAGATCTTCTTATCAAATCCTTTCTTAACCGTCTCTCTGCGTATCTCCCTCTCCATCTGGGGGGTGGGGGGTGTGCTGCAGGGCCCGCATGCCGGCGACTGGGGGGACTGGTGGGAGTGGGCTGGGTGCCAGCTATGGAGTCAGACCAGGGTGTGGGTGCCCCTGGCCTGTGCTGTCAGCCACCGGAGCCAGTGGGGTCCCAGTGTGGCTACTGGAGCCGGTGGGGGGTCTTTAACCTCCAGCCACGGGGGTGTGAACAGCATGAGCCCCCCAAACCAGCTGCTGGGGTGACTGGTGTGACTGAGGGGAGTGAGGGGCCGGATGGCCGGTCACAGCCCGTGTGCCTGGTGCCGGCTGCTGGGGCAAGGGTCTGTCTCTCCCCCAAACTGGGTGTGTGTGGGGTGTGCGTGTGACTTCACCAGCAAACGTCAAGCCTGACCAGCCAGCAAGCGGGGCACCCTCAGATATTGGGTATCATGTGGGTGGGGGTCTCAGGCGGGTGGGGGTCCGTGCTGGGGGACCTGCCACTGTGGGGTGGTGCCTGTGGGACGAGCGCACAAGTGCTGCATGTTTGCAGCGAGCACCGAGCTGGAGCAGCCGGTGAGTCAGGGACCCGTGGGGTGGGTCAGAGCGCCGGGATCTGGGCAGAGTTACCGGGGGACGGAAGGCCCCTCACTCCAAGACAGACACTGAGGGGCTGGAGCGTGTCCAGAGACGGGCAACAGAGCTGGGGAAGGGTCTGGAGCACAAGTGCTGTGAGGAGCGGCTGAGGGACCTGGGGGGGTTTGGCCTGGAGAAAAGGAGGCTGAGGGGAGACCTTCTCGCTCTCTGCAACTCCCTGACAGGAGGTTGGAGCCAGGGGGGGTCGGTCTCTTCTCCCAAGGAACAGGCGACAGGACGAGAGGAAACGGCCTCAAGTTGCGCCAGGGGAGGTTTAGGTTGGATCTTGGGAACCATTTCTTCCCCGAAAGGGCTGTCAGGCCCTGGCCCAGGCTGCCCAGGGCAGTGGTGGAGTCCCCATCCCTGGGGGGATTGAAAAGACGTGTAGATGTGGCGCTTGGGGACATGGGTTAGTGGTGGCCTTGGCAGTGCTGGGTTAACGGTTGGACTTGGTGATCGTAAAGGTCTTTTCCAACCTAAGCGATTCTATGATTCTATGAACATCTGTAATGGGCAAAAGCTGTTGGATCTTGAGTAAGAGCTCTAAGCAATGTAACCGAGTAGCTGAATAATTAGTTTTATGGTTGTGTTTAGAAATTTCACAGTAGAAAGCAAGAAGGGGATACCTCTGATAGCTTAAAATATTTAGGACTATAGAAAAGGTGTGAAAGGTATGATCAAACCCGTAAGCAGGATTTTGATAAAAAAAATCACCCTTTCAAGGAAACGATGCTGATGGTTACTGCAGAGGGCAGCTCCCCTGCTCTGTGTTCACATTATTTGGGAGTGTTATTGTTTCAGTGAAGCACAGCCCTAATTGATTTGGTTTTCTGCTAAAGAGGAAAATACAGAACACATGATAGACTACCATAGGCAGAGGACAGTGTTATGGATGGACTAACAGATGAAAATGAAAATTACATGAGCTGAAACTTCCAAAGTTACCCATGAGATTTATTAATCCAATGTCTACTAAAGGTGAGTGATAAATAGAAAATCCAGTCCCTTAAGAAGTCTGGAAAATCCCATTGGTGGTATGCAATGATTGATAAGAATTCAGAAGTTGTTACTCTAATACTTCTTCGCTGTGCTCACTTGAATATGGAATTCCTCTGGTCAGATGAAGGACAGAACTGCTTGAAGTAACACCACTCTGTGTGTGGTCTTTTCACTTAGGAACAGAATCAGACCTTATATTTCCAACAGGTTTCCCACATACATTATTGAAAACCTTAAAATGCAGAGAGGGGATTACAGGTGTGCGTTGGAGCAGATATCTGTGCCGTCATTGCATGTCTCATTATGTGGATAACTCGACTATCCGTAGTTTTTCAGATAAAAAGCACAACATTATTTCCTTACTGCTGTCCTTAATTGTCCATTTTAGCAAAATCTGTTTCTCCTTATTCAGGCAGTCTTTAAATTCTTATTTATTTCAACCAGCTGATGTGTTAGGGATCCAAAACCAGAGTTACCAGACTTCATTCTCAAATGTCTGTTAACATTCAGAAATTAAGGTGAAGAAGAGGATAAAAGAAATCATAGAATGATAGAATGGTTTGGGTTGGAAGGGCCCTTTCAAGGCCACCTAGTCCAACCCCCTGCCATAAGCAGGGACATCCTCAACTAGATCAGGTTGCCCAGAGCCCCGTCCAGCCCGACCTGGAATGTTTCCAGGGATGGGGCATCTCCCACCTCTCTGGGCAACCTGTGCCAGGGCCTCACCACCCTCAGTGTGAAAAACTTCTTCCTTAGGTCTAGTCTGAATCTCCCCTCCTTTAGTTTAAAACCGTTCCCCCTTGTTCATATCAGATCAAACTTAGAAAACATGCTTCCTTTTACACTGTTTACAGAGGTTAATATTATCAGCATCCTGTAAAGTGAAGAGAAGAAAAATAGCATTGCTAGACAAGGCTATGATGTGTGTCTGTATCTATAGATATACACACATATATTTAGAATAAAATGCTGCTTGTAGAACACTATGAATTTCAGTGCATACCCTCAGCAAGATTAGTGATAAGCTGCCATTTAAAAATTAATGCCTGAAAAATCTGTTTTCACTTCACGCACAAACTAATCAGTCATCCTGTCCTCAGACAGGTTGGGCCAAATTCAGAGATTGCTCGGCAGAAGACAAAACGTTCGGTATTTCTTAAGTATGTACGACTTTTTCATTTCCCATAAGGTACTACATGGTAAAAAAAAATGCCCTGAATTATCTAGCTCAGCTCTTTAGCAAAATAGCAAATGTGGCCTGATTTCTCTGTCTCCTTGGCTAAAAATTCCATCCCCCAGAGGTGGGTAAACTGCCCCCAACTCTGCTGCGTGATTGCAGGAGCCATCAATATCTGTGACAAGAGTTCATAAACAACCGGATTATGACAGCCAGAAGGAACTGTGTCACTGCACGTACAGGTACTTTAATCCAATTTATAATATGAAAGTTTCAAATCAGTGCAGATTTACATGTCATATACTGAGGATTCTGTATCAACATTTAGCATTTCATACCTTGGAAGTTTTAAATGTTTATAGTGATTTGGGTCAAATAGACAGTGTTAAAGTACCAAAGTCCCTACGGATAGAAATTCTGGATTTGATACTACCTGGTACTTTAGGAAATACTTTAAAATCGCCAGCACCATCTCATTTGCAGGGATGCCATTGGGGAAGGGCTTAGGAAAGGGGAAGAGGATGTTTCTTTTATCTTCTTATTTGAGACTTTCAGCCTATGCTGCTGAGATAGGATTTACTTTGCACTTTCCATCTTAAAAAACATAAATTGGAGAATTAATTTTCCCATTGAGGACCCTATCTGAAAGAGGTGCCTTCTGAACGTTGAAATAACTGGAAATCTTTGGTGTTTGGTGCTCTCCAAGGCCTTGTGTTTTGCTGACACAGGGAAGTCTCTCTGGCTCCCGGTGCAAATCAAACCAGCGCCACAATTCAGGGGTTGCTTTTCCCTGATCTTAAAAGCTCTGCAGAAATGGAGCCCACTGCCGGCATGTGCTGTGGCAGCAAACTGGGGTGCGTGCACTGTTTAACAGTAACTCATCATCCCCTTTTCACCCCGAACTTACTGAAGGAACTGAAACTTCAGTGCTTGCAAAGACATGCTTGATGTATACATTTCTGGTTGCTTGTATGTCTGCTCCAGTTTTAATTAGACATTTTAAATAGGATGTTATGATGTGATTTTTGTTCACTTATTGTTCCTTAACTACTTAATTCATCTACTATAAATTACATACATATTCTGTGGTCTCCTATGAAAAGCGATTGAAAAATAAACATGTTGTCAGGCCCTGGCACAGGCTGCCCAGGGCAGTGGTGGAGTCCCCATCCCTGGGGGGATTGAAAAGACGTGTAGATGTGGCGCTTGGGACATGGGTTAGTGGTGGCCTTGGCAGTGCTGGGTTAACAGTTGGACTCGATGGTCTTGGAGGTCTCTTCCAACTGAAGCTATTCTATGATTCTATGATTCTATGGATACTTGTTAGTGTATGCATTAATTTAGAAGTCAGATAATCAATAAAAGGGAAAACTAAATTAATCGCAATTTAAAATACTCATGGCAAAGATACTGAATAGAAGAAATCAGGCAATATTGTGTTCTGGCTCATAAAACTGTGTAGGACAAACTTTGGGTGCAGACCCTGGTGCAAACGTAATTTGCCAAAGTAGCAGCACATAAAATAATCTGTCACTGTGCTTGCAAGAGCGGGACCTCCACGGCCGGTGCTGCCAGCAGCATGCATGCACAGAAGGAGAAGATCCCCCCACCCTGTCCCTCCCACCCCCGGAGGCGGGTGGTCTGGTGTCCAGCCCTGCACTGACAAGGGATCCCGTAGTCTCATTTCCAAAATCTGGGAATGGACAACTTACCTCCCCAGGAGTCCAGGAGAAAATGATGGGCTGCGTTTTCCTGAAGCAGAGTGCTAAGGCAGGGTCACTGCGAAGCTGTTCTGATGGCTGCTGTGGCTTTGCAAAGGTGGCCCACCTAAAATAAGCTGTATTTTAGCATAAAAACTGTAATCATGACTTTCTAACACAGGGCTGACGACCCGAAGCAAAGCTTATATGTTCTGCATTGTTGGTAGAGCAGCAGAGATGAAAATGCATGAGTTTTTCTGCCCAACAAAGAAAGGAAGGGATAGAAAGGCCCAAATAGATGTCTGGTGGCTGGTAAATGCAAATAGTCAGCCACTTGCTTCCCTTCGGGCCTGTGCCAGTCAAAACATGAACAACTTAGCGGAGACTGTGAGAAATAACTCGTTAGACCAGGGTGACTAACAGTATCACTGGCTCAGCTGGAATGAAAACTAGGCTTGTATTTGGGAAATGGCATTAAAGGCAACGCTGCATATTCTGAAGACGAGGGAGAAGTCCAAGCTACCAAATATATCTTATAAATGTATGAATTACTTAAAAGTTACTCAAATCACTGGCAATCTCCTACAAAATACCACGGACAAACTCAACCAAGAAAATGGCAATCAAAATGAAATTATTCCTGGGGCATGGGATGCTCAGCTGGAGAAGATAATTAAGTAATGAATGGTTACTTGGAAGGCTGAAGAGGTGGTTCACAGGTAGCTTAGAGCTCCCAGCAGAAGCAAAGAGAGAAAAAGCAGAGTTAATGTTGTTTCTCTTCCCTCCATAACGCCTCTGAGAAACAGAGGTTTATAGTTCTGCAAATAAGATTTTGTACCCCGGAACTCAAGACAACGGCATCAGAACCGTGAGTACGTTGTTCTGTATGTGTAAAATCTCGAACTGTTTCCATACGGTGCGCCACGTGACAGGAATGATGTTCTCTTCGGATTTATTTTTTTGGCCAAAAGAAAAACACATTTTCTTAAGAAAGAAAAGCAAAACCATAGAATGAGTTAGTAAAATGACAAAACGACTCTGCACACTATATTCTGTTCTCCTTTCCTGCTTTAATGAGGATATTAAGTAAAAATACCAGAGCTTTGGGAGGATTATGGTAATTTGTGTACACGCAACATATTTTCTGAGGTTTTTTTACCCTGTGGATTTGAACCTATATGGGAACAGTAATTATTGCTTTCTATTTTTTATATGGGTTTATTCTGCAGGTAGCATTTGGCTGTATTTCTTTAACATTTGCAATTGTTGTGTAACTGCCCCTCTTAGGGTTAGTTTTGTTCTGTATCCTTCAGAAGGGAAAAAGGACAAAAACAGCATGATCTTTTCCTGGCTTTGGATGTACACTGCTCGCAAGGTTCTTACCAAATTCAGCGATGAACGTTTCCAATGCTGTAACCTTTATAACGATATGCAATATTATCCAAAGATGCAAATTAATTTCTTATCATCATGTGAAAATGTCATTTAAATATTCTGGTTTGAACAACTTTCTGGAATTTTAATGTGAGTCCTGTTCTATTCTATTGAGACTGCCACAAATATGGTATGCACAGGTTCTCTGATTTGCTCTCCAGCAACAAATTGCTTCCTTCCTCCCGGGCCACTTATTTCTGCTGCTAATTTTATGTGCACTCGACATCTTTAGCTCTCTGGCACCATGGTGGTCACAGAGTTAGCACAGAAAAAATGCAAAGGTAGCTTCCTTGACTGCTCGCTTGTAATTTTCGCTGTGGAGAAGAGACCAAGCGAGTGGTTCCTACCCCGTCAAGGCGGAAACCTCTCGGGTCTTCGACAGCAGGTGCTCTCATTGACTGTCACATTTCTAGTACCGCTCCTGCAATCGATGCATGAGCAGCGCGGTGTTCGCACTTCTTTTGCCTCCACCCTTTGGAGGCAGAGGGTATTGACAAGTCTGTCTGTCACACGCTTTGGGTGCCCAAGAAAGCTTCCTGCTCCCTCCCACAAGCTCACACTCAAGACGTATCCCCCTCCCTCCCCTCCACAACGTTCTTCAGTGATTTCCAAGACCTTTTTCCTCCTACAGTCCGATATCTACATATTTCCTTTCCTTTCTTCTCTACTTACCTCTGTTGATTTGGTGCATTAAAAAAATCAGTCAGTAGGGAGTGGAAAGAGGCCAAAATAGACAGAATATACCACAGGAACTAAGGATGTTCTGTGAAAAAGTAACTTCCTTTCTCCCCAAGGGAGATAAGAATTTCTATTTCACTGGTGAATGTTTGATCACCGTTAAAAATCTGGGGTCTTGCATCACTGAATCTTTGCGATGCCAAGTAAAAGATACGTATCAAAAAACTGCTCCTGAAGAGCAAGTACCTTCCAACAACCTGCCCGTGTTGTCTGTGCGTAGCTCAACTCTCCGGTGTTGCCGGCTCAGGAGAAGATCAGCGTGTGTGGCCCGATTGCATCGTGTCGGGATGGTTTGAGGGGGTTTGCCCATGCTGGTAAAGCAAGGCAATATGTTTTAAATCAACACCCATTAGAATTTGGGTGCCTAAATACTTCCAAAAGTGTAATAAATCTGGATAATAATTCCCATGGGTTTCTGTGCCTGATAGGATTTGCATGTTTCACTGCTGGTTTATTTTTAGAAACAAACAAAAAAAAAAGGTTTGTTGTGCCCAAGGAGTGAAAAAGGCCACTGTTAACTTCATCCTGAGGAGCTAAATGGGCAAGAGCACTGAGCTGCTTTGAAGTGTCAAAGCAAACTTCTCAACTTGATTGAAAATTCCATAAAAAGTGAGACCAAAGACCAGAGGACGGGGCTGATACGCTCACAGTAGTGCGTGCTGCTTAGGAGGTGTCGTTTGAAAACCTGTACCTTTACAATAAAGGACAACTTAAAACGTCGGAACGATGGTGACGGAGAAACCCTTTCTGATCGCGCTCGTGTCCACGTCTCTGACGACTGACACCTCCTTCAGAGATCTGAAATGCACAGGCGTGGACGTGCAACTCGTATCTCCTTTCCTTCTGGAGGTAGTGGGGGTGGATTAGAACGCAGTCGTTTCTGATCCTCACTGGTACAGCTCTGGGAACCAGAAACATTTTGATTGTTACTCTCTGATAGTCGAGATGATTCACCTTTCCTGCCACAATCAAAAAAGAAAGTTTCCTGGAATGAAGCAATTCATAATAATCAAAACGGTTTTGCTCTGGACAGGAGCCAGCATCCTTGTGAAGGGACGTCTTTTAAGGAAGTTTTTCAGGGGGAGGAGAAGCCAAATTAACATTTTCAGTCTAAAGAAAACAGGTACTTATAAACATGGTTTTTTACTAACTGCTATTTTATATTCATTGGAATCCGGCGTTCTAGAATGGAGCTGTTTTCACTTTGTCCCCCCCTTTACTTCACTGCTGTCATGTGCTTTGGACCAGGTTTTTCAAATTGTATGTTTGTAGGTGAACACCCATAGTTCCAAAAATTAAATACCTCTGTTACTGTCCATGGGCACACGTCAACTTAACACGGAAACATGGAAAACGAGGCTTTACGTTCATACGCTACATGGGATACTCAGAACGAGTAACTTTAAATAGTCTGCTCTTCCCAGTGGTCAGTGCAGAGACTAACTGGGACCAGAAGCGAAGCTACAGCAATCGAGAGGGTGATCAGACTGATTAATCCTCCCCGCTGACTGCAGAGGGACCAAAGGAAGATAAGCCTCATAAGACAAACGTTGGCCTTCAGGAATTCCTTCTTAGCATATTTGCATGCATAAATTAAATTAACTTAAGCAGTTGCATGAACCCAAAAGTTTCAATTATTAAAATGATGGCTATGTGAAAAAGATATAGGAAATTACAGGGAATTGCTGCACAAAATATTAATTTTTTTTTAGGTTAAATACAGGCTATTGAGCTCCTTCCCACTTTTGCCACATGACTGGCCATAGAAGAGCTTCTAGTAATCGTTATAAATGAACATAATGGAGGTTTCTGCTCATATTTATCAAATAACAAATAGCACAGAAGAAAGACAGGCGGTGAATACTGACGTGGTTCTGTACAGGTCGCTGAGGTGACTGAATCTGATCCTACTTACTTATTATTCATTATTCCTACGCTTTCATTTCCATGCGTCCCTGCAGAACTAAACACTTCTCAATAAATGTATGAAGCTGATCTGGGAAGCAGATAGAAAACACAAATGTTCAGCATATCAAAACCCAGGAACGTTTTATAAACTGCCGAGACATAACAGGACATCCCAGTTTGTGCACTGGACGTCACTGAGCTATTTCATTTTTGAAACACTGGTTTCAGTATGATAAAATACCCAAGAGGGCATTTCTGGAGTTAGTTGCTATTTAACATGTAAAAAAGAAGCAGAATTAGAAGCGCAAAGTGGGTTTTGAGAATACTCCTTTGCCGAGATCCAGATTTTAGTATCTATACCTATTTATTCTCCATTTGCACATATTCATTAGTCTATTAAAAAAAAAAAAAAGAAAATAACTAACATCAGCAGTGAAAACATTTTATTTTTCAGATGAGATTTTTTTTTTTTTTAAAGGATCTTTTCATAGGAAATAGTTTACATGGTGTTGAAATCCCAACTCTCAAAATCTTCACAGACTGATCACAGGAGAAAAGAAAGTGTCCGAGTTCTTTCAAAATAAGAAATAAATTGTTCTCTTTTACAGCTTAATTTTTGCTGACAGTATGTATTTTCTTAATGCAATTTCAATATAGTTCATTCTAAATGCACCCTTATGGAGAGCTAGAAAGCTTCATGGAGGTAAATATAGGTGGAGCGTTTTAAAGTTTCGTTAGCGTTAAGCTTGTTGCATATAATAGGATTGATGGTCATTCTCTTGGCAGAATTGAAAGTTCATTAACTGCTGTGGGAAAATAATGAGTGTCAGTATAATTTCTAATGTCTTGGGAAAAGAACCAGTGTAAAGGGAACATCTCATACCTGATAAATGAATGATCAAAAAGAAGGAGCTGCGCCGAGGAGATTAACATTCACGGTGTTTCTATAGCGAAAGATGCAAAAAGAGAAAGAAAAATTACCAGAGCCCTGTGGCATGTGAGTTGCACATGGAAGAGTCAGCGTAGGCCAGGATTAACGCACATGTACCATCACGGTTTCTCAGGTCCAGAGAACCCTGAACATTGCACATGGCAACACGTCACAGCTTCACTATGAGATGACCACGTAGATAAATTTAGCAGCAGCAGGTGTCCGTTTCCCCCAGGAAGCAGCTCTAAGTGCTTAAAATCAGTGGGTTAGCTGTTCAACCTTGTTCTCAAGGGCACATCAGAAAGGGAAATAAGTACTTTATCTTGAATTATTGGGAAATGGTATATAAAAAATTTAAAGACACGTGCTGCTCATTATAACTTATGCCTCCTTTTAAAACTGCAAGATATCACCGAGGCCAAGAGCTCTGCAGAATTTAGAAATCAATTGGATAATTATAGTGATCCATGAGTTGTCATAGTAAAGACTAAACAAAGACTAATTTCCTCTACCTCAATAAATAAACAAACGCACGCCTTGGAAGGGATAATAAATTTTCAGCCTTCAGGGCATAAGCAGACTCTAACTAATAGGGTTTTGGAAGAAATACTCAGGAAGATATACTGTACCTAAACCAGCCTCGATGCAGGAATCACAAGGTGCTTGGCCATTAGGAAATCAGAGTTTGCAGCGGTACCTCGTGGCGTCTGCAATGCTCTCCAAGGGCTGCTGGTCACCGCTTGCCTCGCACGGGATTTCTTTACCTTCCTGGTAAAGAGAAAATTCCATTACCTTCTCACCTTCCTACCTAGGGCCCTTCCGAGACAGAAGTTTGCTCCCTCCTGCGGGGAGGAGCTGCATGATCGGCTTCAGCACACCGCGGAGAGAGAGAAATCGGGTCGTTAATTAAAGTGAATTAGCATTTCTGTGTCTGTGAAAATGAGGTTCCCTGGCTGCGGTACCTGCTGAAAGGCAGAGCGGACGGTCCGACAGCCCTCGCCAGGCACAGCGAGGAGGCGGCTTCCGCTAGCAAGCGGGCAGAGGCTCCACTCCTGAAGTTAGTAGGCGCTTCCTAAAGTTAGTAGGCGCTTAGCAACAGAATTAAGATCAGTGAAAACTTTATGTAAGTAAATCTAGGAAAAAAAATAATCAGAAGGACCTAATTCGCAACATTTCAAAAGATTATTTATAAATTTCATCTCACCCCAGGCCAACGCTAATCTCGGGCTCCCCCTGAGTGCTTTGGTGCTCCAGGGAGCTACAGCTCCCAGGTTTCAAACGCCTTCCTCCGAGGGAGATCCGCTGGGCTGGCGGCATCTTCTCTGAGCTGAGAATATCATGTTTAGACTTTTTTTTTTCTCCCCTAAGTGAATGTATAGGATTGGAATTGACCTTCTGTATCATCAGTCCAGCCCCTCGCCGCGTAGGAAACCACTTCAGTTAATCTTTTTCATAAAAGGAACAATCTCTGTTTACGTGATAGGAAACAGCCAAATTTATTCCTCCACAAACTCCTCTTGGAATTCTGTCCTTTCCCCCTCCCCACCCCAGTTCTAATTAAAATGTAGATATGCAATGTTTGGAGCAATAAATAGTTTTTATATGTGTGTGTGTATGTACATGTATATATCTCTTTGCAGATATATACATGTATGTGTGTGTGTACTGTATATATGCAGAGTTTAGAGAGCTAATTGCCAGCGTAGGTGTGATCTGCAATTACATTTCCAAATCCTTGAAAAGCTGAACGTTGCTGTGATCTGGTCTACTAACAGCAGCAGGAGCGCGCGCTCCGCGGCGCTCAAAGAGAGCGAAAGCCTAGGGCGCGATTCGTACCCGTACCGTACCGGGTTACGCTGCAGGGAGGCTGCAAACGTGTTTGGAGAAGAAAGAGTACAGGATAGACACGACTTTTTTGCTTCCCACTTGTGACCACTTCTCCGAAGCAGTGGGTCACCCCTCAGGTGGAGCCGGGAAACCAGTAAGATATGTCGTTCCTAACAATCCCGTGGCAGCCCGTGCTCCTGCGACGCGAGAACATCGTTTCCGTTGCTGCACTGAAACCCGAAAAAAAAGCGCCAAATGCCCCCTTTCAGAAGGTAGCCTTCCCATTTATGCATGCTGCCGTTAAAATTAATTACCTGAGAACCAGTTCATAATGTTTACAGGTATGGAAATAATAAAAAGTAATTGACTGAAAGTATTCATAAAATATTTTGAGCAAAGGTCATTAATTGACGCTAGCTGAAACCTAGGACCGCATGCTTGAATTACCAAAATATACGAGCAATAAGACAAATAACAAGTACTTATAAAATAACTATCTACAGATAAGACTACGCTCTTTCTGGGTTTTGGATGCCCATTCCAGGAGGGCAGCGGCCGGCGACGCGGGAGGCCGGTTACCTCGGCGGGCTCCGCGGAAGGGGAGCACCCAGGGGAAATAAAGCAGCGGGTCGGTGCGGTGGCCCGAGCCGCTGCCGAGGCAAGTGCCTGCTTGCGGGCTACAAAACGCGGGGGGTTGCGGAACAAGCCGCCCGCTTTGCAGCCGCTCTCTGACCTGCGCTGCAGAAAGTTTTTCAGAGGCCCAAAGCAGTCGCTCTGCCGACGAATTGATCTCTGAGTTACGGGTGAAATCACAAAAAAAAAGTCATAGTGCGCGTAGCGGATTCTGAAAGGGACTCCCAAAGCTTTGTCTCGGTCAGATTCATTTCGTAAGAGAAAAAAAGACAAGAAATCGGTTGTTATGACACCTGCAGCTAGAACATTATTTAAGTATAAAGCAGAAATGAAAGGATGATGAATTCTCTATTTCTTTTCCTACATTCAGACAAAACGGTGCCAACACCAGGAGAGCTCCGTTTGCAGAATGGGTTTTCTGGAGATGCATTTCTTGCTACTGAATAAGACCCGTTAAATGAACAATTAACAACGTTACGTCTTTGTGAAGAAGCAGATTGTGTTCTGATGTAATTGCTCAGGTCTAACAGAGGCAGGTATCTACCAAACGGATGGAAAAGGATTATTTTTTTTAAATAATTTCCACTTCACAGTTGACATTTAATTTTTATGAAATAAGAAGAGAGGATCTGATTTTAGATGCTGAAACCTGAACATTTTATGGATCTTGTTGCTGTTTTTTTCTCTGTTGTAATCAGCGGAATGTACATATTTATAGCCATTGTCCCACTCAATAACTCAACTGCAAAAAAAATAATTTTTTTTGTCGTAGAAATTTTTGTCATAGAAATTTTTTGCCATTGGAAAATATCCTTTTATACTATATGTCTGCTCAGGTTGTTTATAAGTCATGATAATTATATAATTTCTGGCTTATTATTAATTAATTTCATTCTTGCCCCCCAGTAATCTGTATTTATATCCCCTAGAACCTAAAACCAGTTTTGCAGAGAGTGGTTACTCCCAACTTCAAACCCAAAGCAGTCAGGCATTGCAGTCTCTGCTGAACTAAATGGAATAAGAACCTGTGATTTTTCGAAGCATTTATGGCTTTCGTATAGCAAACGTGGTCTTGAAGCACCAGTATGACCTGGATTTACAGAGTCACCACCTGATGTTTTCAGACAACGATTTATACAATCAATTTTAGGACAGCAATTGCAGTACCCGTGTGGTGAATTATTTAATCAGGGCCCCTTGAGTAAGTGTATGCATCTGAATACGCTTTATGAATGTAGTAATTAATGGGAAAGGCAAGTCTTTGATCACGGTGGCATTGCAACAGTAAATAAGTCCCAGCAGTACTGTTGGATGAATCGTCCGAGGTTGATTATAGATCTTGTCCTGAAGATGCGATATGCCCGTAGGTGAGGTTCTAGACTGGAACCAGTACAATCTGTGGGATGATTGTTGACAAGTCACATTGTTTATCTCATTTTTCATTTGGCAGAATACTCATTTTCTCACTTCATGCGATGAGGTCCTGTTTATAAAGAATTTTGTATAGGAATGATGTATTATTATTCTTTTAATATTATTGTTTACCAATAATATGCTTTGAGTGCACAGTAATTGCTTTAGACTGCCACACTGACAATACAAAAGAAAATAATTTGGAGATTATTTCTTTTGTACGCAGTGTAATAATTACGTGTAATTAGGACCAAAACCACTGCAAAAGTCTGAATGGACTGTAATTACCAAAAATAGTAGTATTTCTTGTCTTTCATTTTCTTCTCTTTAATTTTATTCTACTACTTTTTTTTTTCCTACTAACTAAATATATGTAATTTAAAAATAATTATACTGTTGTGGGGAGTATATTCGGAAAACAGAACTTTAAAGAATCCATTCCTGAATGACAATCATATACTGATAAATGTGTACATTTAACATTTCCATGTTGCATTTCTCCATCACAGCTGGATTTGTGGATCTGTGCATTAAGCTCCTCCTTTACTATTTCACTAGTTCTTTTCTGAAGGAGTGGTGTGAATATCCCTTTTCTTTTGCAGTACTTCTGTACATACCTTCTCTGGAAAGAACCTCCACAATCTCTTACCTATTTCCTCTTATGTTCTGTTCAGTTATTGAAGGGATAACCCATTTTCTCGAAGCTTTGTCTGGCTTTAGTGATTTTTAACTTGCCCAAGTTGTCTTCTGCAATGATATCCTTTCACTTGTACCACTCAGCAGCTGGAAAATATGATTCCTTTTATTTATACCATTTCACCTCAGATTTCCCTCACGAATACTAAGAAGTGCAAAACTCATTTAATTTTCCCACTATATCCTGTTCACTTCGTATTAAGTTTCTCCCTAATCCCTTAGTGGGCTAATTATTTCAGTTTTCAGCCCTTTATCTCTTTCCCTTTATATATTTAAAGAATCTTATATTGTTTTTAGTCACTCCCAAGGTAATAATTCCCTTTTTATTATATTTTTATGTTGCAGCATTTTTGAGACGCTGACATCCATCCTCCTCCACTTCTTTTATTAATTTTCAGGGACATTCATTTACACAGCTCAGATACATTTTCTTCCATTATCACTCTCTCCCCAGTGCCTGCTCCCTCTGGGACAGGCTCTTTTTCAAAGCTGGCCCAGAGCAATTACAACACAATTAGAGGGGAGCCAACTTCAGTAAAATTTTAATTTCCCCAAAATATTGCCTGCCTGCCTTCCAAATCTACGGCAGAGATTTTTTTTTTTTTTCCCCTCTCTTTTCTTACTCAAGAAGCCAGGTCAAAACACAGAGTTACAGGATTTCCAGGGCGTGTAGTCCCGGGAAGAGCCGTGCGTCAGGCAGGTACGTGCCATCCTTCCGCCCGGCGCCGCTCCTGGGATCGCCCCGTTCCACGGAACATCCACTTTTCGTGCGTTATCTTCCGTTTGCCGCGCTTCTCGTCTGCCTGCCAGGCAGTACGCTTGCGCTTTCTTACGGCCACAGATGTAATGTGCTCAGCCTGCGACTTCTGCTTGCAATACCGAATTTGGCCCAATAAAATATAAAATATAGTGACGAGGCCCTAAGGGATACGATTTAGTGGGGGACTTGGTAGTGATAGGTTAATGGTTGGACCCGATGATCTTGGAGGTCTCTTCCAACCAGAACAATTCTATGATTCTATGATTCTATAGGATGTAAATTTGCTGTTTTACTTAGATCAGCAAAATTAGGAATTTCATACTAAGTATGTTTCCAGAGAGATAAAACTGATATGGTTAAAGCCTATACGTGTCTCTCAATGTATTTCTCTGCACGTGTTTATAATCTTATAACCATATAATTGCGTATGTATAATAGGCACAGATTTTTCATAATTTCGTGTGTGCTTTCACTGGAGCTCAGTTTGAACTTCGTATTTCAGAAAGCTGAAAAGCAAACTGAACAGATAATGCATATGATTCTACGATTCCTGATGTGTTCTTTTTCCTTTCCTGTATGTTAGCACGTCAAACACAATTTATATTGTAGGCTTAAGGCTGTCTTGCTAACTCAGCTCTGCCGTTAATCACCAACCCATCCTGTTCCACCTAAAAAGTATCGATAGTAAATCGAGTAAACTGCGCTGGGGTTTTTTGTTCGGTTTGGTTTGGTTTTAGAAATGCCACCTTTCCTAAGGTTTTCGAATTTTGTTGGCGGCATAGTTTGAGTCTGCAAGGAATTAGAGCAGGCACTTTCTGAGCCAGAGCAAAGCCTCTGAATGATTTTGTAGATTACCATTAATTAGTCTGGGCAGAATCCGATCACTTCCTTAATCTCTAAATGAGCGGGAGCTGTTTGGAGCCCTACCGACATTCTCTATCTGCAGATATTTTCAGTCCTATTATACTTTTTAGCTCACCCAAATGAGAACAAAAATAATCTTAACCTCTGTTAAACAAGACTAATAAATATTCCTTAAAATACAGACCTGATTTCCCCAGTTCATTTGGTGTAGAGCCCTAAGTATTTTTAATATCCATCGCTGCTCAAGGCAGGTAATCGGTAAAGCAAAGGAGAAGATCCCTCCGGGCTTACTGTGTTTAATACCTGTACGATGCACATGTGATTCAGGGTTTATCCAGCACACGGCAGAGAAAAAGCATGGGAAAAGAGGTGAGATGGAAGCATTATCACTTATATCTCCTTCCATGTTCATGATTCTAGGGCTTCTGATTTTGCACGAAGCTAATAAGCATGTTAGTTATTTATTTACGTTTATTGTAACACATTCAAGTCTTTCAGCAGACGGACTTTGACATCGGTTAAGAAATACAAAGGCCTGTTTCTAAGCTATTCCATCTCGCTCAGTTACCTAGCACAGGCAAGGTGGTTCTGATTGGAAACGCCACGGGTGAAAAATACTGTCAGGACACTTTTTACAGAGGGAAAAGAAAGAGATAAACAACCCTGGCTCATCATGCTTTCCAAAACACTGTCACCATGTTTGGAATTGGCTCGCAAAAAGACTTTAAGACTGTTTCAGGAAGGACTTGAGTCTGGGTTGTTGTTTTAATTTGCACCCTGAGAACTGGGATTTGGTTGTAGAAAACAAAGGCAAAGCAAAGAATTGGAGGCGGCTTTGTCTGTGAGCAGAAACCTGTTACCAAACAGACATGCACATACTACACCACATCCCCATCAAAACAGGAGATGTCAAAAACATATAATTTGGGGTGAGTGTGAGATGTACTCTGTTTTCAATATCTGGTTTCCTTGATCAGAAAGAGTCCTGGACTTATTTCTGGAAGGAGGGCAAGTTGATGAGACTCATGTTATTTGAGTTATTGTCTATATCCACCCAGTGAGTAAACCAAGTCAGTGTCACAGTTACATATGATGATATTTTTTTCTTTTGTTTAGAACCATTTTTCACACAAATGAAAACATAACTTCTATGAATTTCTGTTTATTGTTCCTGGGTAATTCTGTGGATGCTTGCAAATACAGAACATCCCCGTTGAATGGTGAACAAGGAAATTTCAGTCTGAGTCCTTGGAGTAAGCAGAGAAACACAGCTCAGCTGGAACTCGTGAGAGGAGTCTTAGTAACACCAAGAGCCCGAATGAACCCAGCCTTCCCGGGATACATTTCCCCAAATAAGATATACATCACTATTGGAGGATTTCTAATGGCTGATTTTTGAAGTGATTGATGGTAGAAGGGATTGAGTGACATGTGATCTTTAAGAAATGTCATAGTGAATGTTTAGAAATCTGGATTTTTGCAGGGATATCTAAATTGGTAGAGATGAAAAATTAATATATTTAAATTAGAAAACATGATCTACCTTAGAGCTGCTGGCAGGCCTGTCACCCCCAGCTGTGGTTTTGCGAGTTCCAAAGCCAGCTTCATTTATGCGAGAAGTTTAGAAACTGGCTCATTTTCTGGAGGAAAATAAAACAATTTCTAGATACATTGGTGAAGGAAGACTCCACGTGAACTTCGTAGATAGCATAATGCACAATTCTACCTGTTCAAATTGGCAAAAAGGAGCCTTTCTATATGATTCTAAAGGAACAAGCCCTCTGTAAGTCTATGTTTACAGAACATCCTGGTGAACGAAATTGGAAGCTTGTCCCAGGTCAATATGTAATTTGGAAACACCAGAAGGTTGTGCATTTTAATTAACTTTCTGCTCTTTCTCTGGTGCCTTTCCCCTCGGTTTCCTATCTGCTCATAATGACGGAAAGACATAATCCTGCCCCAGTCCCGTGCTCAGGAATGCTTCCTGATCTGTTTTCATTAACTTCTACTGTGCAAACATGTTAAATTATTTATCTGCTTATTTTCACAGGAAATCCTCCAGAGATGTAAGTCTTGTTTGTAGGGATGTCATGTCAGCAGGAGCTGGGAAATCCAATCATCCATTGGAATAGGGAATAGAAGTAATGCATTCCCCAAGTTGTTTACTGGTAAAGGAAGAATACGTTAGTTTAGGTTAGGATTTGAGGGCCAGAGACGTACAGAATCAGCTGATACCTCCAGTATAAGCTTCAGAGTTTGCTGTGTGGGGAGATGGAAACCAGCCCTTTAAGGACTGTGAGAGAAGAATGTTGCTATAGGACATGGGTGTAGTTGCCTGTGTTCAGGTTCACGCATGGGGTATAAATCACAAATGTGATTCTGTTGTATAGGTCAAGCAATCTCGATCCCAGTGATTAGTGTGGTAGCCTGCCTTATCTAATGACCCATGAAAACAAATTTTCTCTACCCAAAAAGACACTCACTGTCGCTGTGAAGGATTTCATGCCCACCTCTGCAGCACTTGTGGGACAGGGAAAAGATGTAAGGATGGTGAAGGTGACAAGGTCTTTGGGAAGCTGCCAGGCAGCACAAATATATGGTTTGTCAACAAAAGAGTGTTTGGGATTAGAGTCTTGAGGCACTCCATATTACACGCTTAATTAAAAGCCCGTTGAATCCAGTGGGAATCTCTTTAGTTCTGTCTATAGGACTTTGGCTTCTAGGCCTTGAGTTTAGGTTTGCGTTCACAGAGCCAGGTGGTTTGAGACAACTGCATCCACATTGCCCACCGCACCAGATTACTCTTCCCATGCCCCAGTTCAGTTTTCCTGTGCCTGAGCTTTCCTGTCGAGAGAGCGACTTGGCCCACTCCAGACAAAAGCCAATGTCTGAGTCAAATCCTGGCTCCGTGGACAGTCAAGGGGTTTGGTGTGGGCTGCAGGACCATGGAAGTATTGGGTGAAGGCAGTAGTGAATTCAGTTGGCCCTGCATCAAGCTGCACAAAGGTTGGTTTGTCAACATTTGGTAAATGTCTACCTTTGATGCTGACAAATCACCTATTTGTGATTTTGTTTCTTAGCCATTTTGTTAAGATTGTTATTGACAGAAACCAGTACGGTGTCCGTTGGTTTCACAGCTCTGCCGTTGCTGCGTTGCATCTCACAAAAGATGTAGAGATAGTCAGGATGAGGTATAAGTAACCTACCCTATTCTATTAGGCTTCAGAAAGCGATGATACACCTCTAAGGATAATGTATAATTGTTCATTGAGATCGATTCATAAGAATGCTAAATGTCTGGGATTTGAATCTTCGTGACAGGGACCTTTATCTAATAGATAAGACTGGGAAAAAAAGTCTTGAGGTTTATCATCCCAGCCTACCATGTTTCATCGTGTCCTAGCCTCTGTCAGAGAGATCCTGCGTGGTACTAATTGAATCTCTGTGCTGCTCTGGCACACAGTGAAACTCCCTCTTCATTTTCTTTCAACTTCTTTGCATTTCTGACGTCGCGGAGACCATTCATCCAAGATACACCAAGTGCAGCACAGCTACGGCTCTTCTTCCTACCTATACTCCCAGTTCTGGTTCTGACCCAAGCCAGGACATTGAATACGTGGAATATTATCATAACCAAAGGAAGATCACTGACCCTCTCCAAATCCAAGAGAGATCCTGGCCCAAGTTTCAAATAATTATTCAGGCAGTGCTCTTCAAGTACTTTGTCCTAATCATATAATCAATTGTAATTACAACCTGCAGTGGACTTTTTAGTCAGATGTTGTATTTGTATGAGGCTTAACTGAAGATTCCTTTCGCCATTAAAAATGCAGAAAATATATAGAGGTTCCTTAAGACTTCACTGGAGTATTGCATGTGAATTAGGTCCGGGTCAGACTGTCAGAGGGCAGACCAAGCCAGCTGCACCTGACAGCCCGTAACTCAAATATTGGCATTCCGAATGAAGTTGGAAATTAGTTGCAGTACATAGGAATAAGCCCTACAGCAGTTTGGGATTAGGACACGCCCAGGAGGAAACTGAGTTGGTTCTTTGGGATTAAATATAATGAAAGAAAGAAAATGAAAGACAGGCGTAGGCTACAAAACTGATGGCCATCTGTCCCAAAACCAACGGTGTACTTAAAATTATTTCCAAAATGGAAAGAGAGGAAGAAGAGAGATTAAACTCTCTGTAGAGTGTAGTATTGACTTGTTTGTGTGTGTGCTGTGAACCTTTATGAAAGCAACATCTGCTCCCATTTGTATGTTAATTTTTTTTGGCATTTAAAATTTGGCTTTTAAAAATCATTCTCTCTCTTTTCCCTTAGAGTGAGAAGCTGAGATATAAAGCAGGTGCTGTAGAACTATGAGAGCATCTGAGATAATTTTATTTCTAATTTAACTCAAAGGAATAACTTCAGTCATCATAGGAAGTGAGTGTCAAATGCCAAGCCAGGGCATGCTAATAAAATCTGGACCCATGTTGTCAGATTAAATATCTTTGTGTTCATTTTGTTTATATTTTATTTTTGAGGTGAGTTTTCCATTCTCCTTATCATGTTCTATATTCCCTCCCAAGGCAACCATTTCAAAGGCAGAGATCTGATTCCTCCATCCATACTGCTGATACTCCCAGCACCTGAGACACAGAGCTGGAATCTTTAAATAGAAAATATATTAGATTTTCTCTCTTCATATTTTCAGCTTTGTTAAAAGGAAATGACTGCAGTGCCTTTACAGGACGCGTTTCCATGAGTTCATAAAGATCATAAGATCACAGAAAAAAAGTAAGTTCAAAGGGACCTCCAGGGGCCATCTGACCTTGTCCAGTTGAGGTCTGGATATCTCCAAGGCAGAGATTCCACAGAGTCTCTGGGCAACTGGAGTTTGGCCACCCACAAGGTGAAATTTCTTTTCCCCTATCTAATCGGACTTTCCCCTGCTCCAGCTTGTGCCCATTGCCTCTTTTTCTGTTGTCTTGCATCTCCGAAAAGAGTCTGCCTCCATCTTCTGTACACCTTCCCATTAGGCAGCTGCGGAGAGCGATAACATCTCCCCTTCTCCAGACCGAACAAATCCAACTCTCGGCCTCTCCTTGCACATCATGGTTTCCAGCCCACCATTCAATGACGTAGTTGGGTTGGTAGGCCTTGCCTTTCGGTGGCAACCACCTAGCCTAGTTAAGCCTAGGACTCAGGAAAAGCCTTCAAAAGAGAGTATTATATATTCTTTTTGTGTTTACTACAATAAAGTAGGAAGGTCCTACCTGTATGACTTGAACCCTACTTCTGCCTCTTGCTTCCATAGCAGAAATTCACTCTCTGGGATCCCAGAGAGGAGTACACGCAAAGCTGGAATGCATGAGCAGCAGCAATTCTACACATTTATTATCCAGTTAGTCTGTATTTATTACTTCTACAACGGTAGCAACACATTATTCTGTTATGAATTGTAATGATTTCCTAAATCCTCCTTTCTATGGATTATTTTTTCAATTTAATGCAGTTTTCCTCTCTTTTACAAAAAGAAACCACATTAAATGAGCTTGAAGAAAGGTAAGCAAATTTAACAGCAAATCCAAGCTGTTCTTTAAGGAAAATGTGCCAGAACTCTGGCCATCTCACTCGGTGCCTTGGTGCACAAACACTTCATGAGTTACTGGCATTTGGGATCAGGAGAGGAACAAAGAGGGGGACCCTTCATTCACACCCAGATTTACTGATCCTGGGGTAGGAGGTGACACGATGCCAATAAAAATTAATTCACCTCCCAGAAAATATCTTCTGGAGTTTACAGATAAATCAACCTCTGACCAAACTCCCTTGCTTGAGAATAAAAATGCATTATGACCGGCATGGGATAAAACATAACTTTGTGAATCTTGAGGAGCTAAGAATTATTTTAGTCTGAATTTCCTCCTCTTCTGAGCGCGAATCCAAAGATAATTGGATTAAACCCATAAAACACAAAATCAGAGTCATCAACTGGAAGTGCTGTTGTAATCTAATGTTCCCATTCACACTGCCGAAAAAACAAGTTCATCCAGTTTCAGAATATCTGCCTGTTTTTAACAGATTCCAAACTTCCGCAGAACGAGGTTATCCCCTCAAGAAACAAGGGCGTTTATAGAGGGAAAGACTGATTGTCGTGCAGAGATGCTTCTCTTGCGTGTGCAGAATTAGGCCTACAGTATAAACTGACCAACTTAATTGCTAAACCTTTTGAAAGTGTTTCTTCAGATGTGTTTTCCCATTTTTTTTAATTTTATTTTTAAATCTCCCGTATTAGCCATCTTGCCCTTTGCCAGCTTGGTAGCCTCTTGGCTATTCCCGGCTAAATTTGAGGAAAACCAACCAAGTCCCATAGCAATCTCTGACCCTTCAAACCATGTCACTTTGGTCCCAGTGCCTACTTCTAAGCAACCTTACCTTGAACCTCACACATTTATTCAAGCCATGGGAGCTTTATAATTTCTTCACGACATAATGAAATTCAGTCACCAGAAAAGGAGAAGTGCAGGGTTTGATATAACTTTAATAAACACCATAGTCAACTGGTGTCGATCATAAAAATTTGTGTCAGTTATGCGGAGGTGTGGGGGGGACAAGCTAGTGGGAAATAGAATTGTAGCAGAAATCTTACGTAGATAGATTTAGATTTAGCTATTCCACCCTGACTTCCTTTCATACCTTTGGGTTATCCTTCAAGGCTTTCATCTTGCTTCCAGGACACTCCTGTATTTTAATAGGAGCAAAATAAGAGAATGTATGAAAATAAAGGCCATGTAACAGGCAGGGTTTTTTAGTATTTGGGCTTTTATTGGGAAAAGGCATGGGAAAAAGTCTTGTTGCTTCAAGAACTCCTACTGAACAGGAATTTCTTTGTTGTTAACTCTTCAGATAATTAGTGATTTTCTGTCATAATAAGTTTTGATGATGTCATAGTGAGAAAGCCAGATGCTGGCGTAGCAAAACTAAAATTTAACCTTTTTGTTTCATTTAAATACAATTTTTGTTTGTTTGTTTTGAAAGACTCTGTTTCTTCTCAGTTGGACGTTAATCTGGGTGATGAAGCTTGATGGCGATGTCGTTCGGAGCCCATAGTTTGGGCTCCGGTCGCCCCCATGTACCGAGCTCACCGCTCAACCTGCCTCTCTGTCAGGGAATGGTGAAGGCTGGTGGCTCCCGAAGGGACGGGACTGGGAGCCATGTGCCATTACCCGGCCCCGGGGCCAGCGGGGTGATCTGGGCAGCCCCAGCGCTGGCCACCAGGCAGGGCAGAGGGGACAGAGACAGGCCAAGGCCAGGCTGGGACATCGTCCCATGGCTCAGGCCTGGCTCAGCAGGGCGCGGACATGGGGTTCCGGGCCAGAGGTGGAGGCCTGGGGGGCTGGTCAGGGCCAGTATGGCCCGTGAGTGTCCTCTGGGCCCTGACAATCCTTCTGATTTACTGTGGTCCTGCTCATTTGACTGAACTTTTTTGTATGTCATGAACATCTTGTGGTGCTAGTGTATTGTAAGAAACACATCCTGGACTGGGAGTTTTTCTTACCAAAGAGGTGGTGGGCCTGAGGCAACAACAGCCTCAAGGTGAGGAATCTACAAAAGCTTCTCCTGGCAGGATTATGTTTTAAAAAATTGAATATTCTCTAAATAAATAATTCTTGAACTCCTCAATTTCTAAAAATGGAAATCCTTGGAAATCTGTCCTGGTTCCAGGAAAAATTCTGCTTCCAGGATGCTGGACTGAATTGCATCTTTTACAGCCCTGTTGACTAGTACAGCGGTAAGACTACAGACACCTTAGAAGAAATTATGTATTTTGTATAATGCTTTTCTCAATAGAGTCCTGTTCTGGCTGGTCATTAGATGTTTCTATAGGATCTTGTTCATTAATAATCTCCTATCAGCATTTGCCGCTAACTTTCCTCTTTTCTCCTCTTTATTTTGTACATCACATTTATTTGGGGTAAGGCGAGGTAAAGGACCCATTTCCTTGCTGTCATTTTAACCGTGGGGTACTTAGTTGACGGAGAGAGAATTTCTTGCTTGCTCTTTGGTTGTTCTTGCTATAAATGAAGGGATTTAATTTTCTGAACTTCCAAACTTCGAATGTCTGTACCCTGAGTGACCTAACTTGCACTGAGTTAGTCAGGACCCTTTAAACTAATGTTTCATATTTAATAACCAACCACTTCTGGATTATGAGATCTTTGCCTGCCTGAGATACCAAACCACTTCCACTAAATAAAAAGGAAAGACAGCAACAAACAAAAGCAGGGCCGGTTTTGTAAGCTACTCTTTGCTGCCAGACTTTGTTCGCTTTCATATCAGTGTTTTGTAGTTTATACATTGGAGTGTCTAGGGAGAACATATACCTCGCATTCTTTGTAGAATTAAGTGGCAGTAAGATTATTTGGACAGTTTCACAAGTGTTTCTATAAAGTTGGCTATCTAATTCCCTATTTAAGCACTTCAGATTCACAGAAAGTGAGTATATCGCAGCTTGTCCCAACTGTCCATAAATCTTGGGTGGTTTGTATATGAACGCACATGAAACCATCCAGCTTTTGTGGGTTCGTCGTCATCCAAAGCTAAAGCACACTGTTAGCCCTGACAGGGTTTTAAAACGCACAGCGGTATAAAATCCGGTGGAAGCAGCTCACTTCTGCTTCTATTTCTGCAACGGAGTGTTTGGGGAAAGGCCATGACGACGCAGCCCTCCCTACGTTAATCTAAGCTCTGTACGGAGGTTTCAGCTGCTTCTTCTTGTGACGTTACCATGATAATGCTTCGCATATTTGCATTTCTCCAAACTTCCAGCTTCCGGGATCATACGATTCTATACTACTTATCTCCCTTTTTGCCTTTAAGAAAAATTTTATAGCCACTGGGGGGGGGGGGGGGAACCAGAAAATACCTTTTGAATTCAGTCTGCATAGTCAGAAATTAGAAGTCAATAACAAGAAACCTTCTTAAAACCAAGTAAACTAGAATTCTCCCCAAATTCCTAGGCCAGTTCTGCACTGCAATTGAATCAAAAAGGAGAAACAAAGTTGTTTTGAAATAAGTTTCTAAGAATACAGATGCTGGTTTTCTTCCCTTTTGCTGATATGTGTGATTTTTTATATGATAACATCACAAATATTATATAAATCCACATCATTATGTAGAATACAGTCTGCAAAGATTTTTATTGACATTTCATTTGTTCTCTTTGAGAACATGTTAAGGCTTATATTTTTTAATTAATATCGTACAGTGAAATGTTAAAGTATTTCTTCAGAAGAAATTTCCTGGAAATTTGATCCTGTGAAATGTGATTTGTTTTCAAATAAAAAACCCAAACCATTAAACCAAAACTCCCATCCCATCTTGTCCATTACCTATGTTAAATAAAAATGAACCCTGTCAGTTCTTCCAAAATGAAAGTTACTTTGGAAGGCTATGCTCTGAATTCTGAGTGCCAAGGATAGCGCTGAACAGTTTGTGATCCATGTCTCTTTAGAAAACCAACATTTTTCAGGCTGATGTAAACAGGCACTTCAGAGAAAATATGGTTTATCTCCTTCATTACCTTTAAAATGAATGTACTAAGTTACAACAAACCCAAATGTCTGATATTCTTGGATTAAACTGATACAGTTTGAAGCTATTAGAACTAATGTTGTGTTCTATATCTATATAAAAGTGTACTTTTAGCTATATCCTTTCATTCCCTCCAGAGACAACACACTATATCAAGCCTAATACTTAATTTTTTACAGAAAGGCAACAGCATGCAGCACAGCAGAGGCTGACTTGCATTTAACTCTTTCTGAGGACTAGTCAAGGTTTGAGATCTCTGTACAAAAGTCAATAACTATTTCCATGAAATGCTTTGGCAAACGACGCCTGAGTTACTGTGGAGGGCCTGAACCCTTAGAGGAATGCGCCCGGGAGCTGTTACACCCAGTAACCGCGTAGGTGTAGCGTGGGCGGCCAGCTTTCGACTGGAAACGCGCAGTTCGTTCCTGCTCCGCACCATGGATCGTCGCTCACCTCTAGGCTACGTGACCGTGGCATGGTGTCGATGCCTTTGGGTGGTGACACAGGCTGCTGAGAGCTTGGCAGATGAGCAACTCTAATGTTTTGGGGACTAATATCAAAGAACAAGCCTGTGTGAGGTCCTAGGAGCCGTGACTTTCCCTGTGTAAGTTAAGTGCGGAGCCTGTGAGCTCATTGACTGGCTGAACAGTTCTACTCTTACCTTTGCACACTAGGTCTTTAGAAGGTGAGCTCAGTTAGCATGCTGGGCAAACACCAACTCACGGGTCCCTCTTACTATTAGGTGGAGAACAACTTCACGCCACTTACACCTTCTAGGTCAGAGCTCAGGCATCTTTGAGATTATTGCTCATCACTTTGACCTCTCGAAGCAGAACATGTTTCAGCTCTTTCTGCCAAAGCCCACAAAGATCAGGACGAACACACGTTGCACGCAGTAAATCCAGGTCTATTTGGTGGCCTCTCAGTATTTTCAGCACAAATTCCAAAACACGGGAAAACCGCTGGGACGGTATGTTCTAACTTGTAGGTGAGAGCTCAGTATCGAGAAGTTTTAAATTCTTATTTTCAGGCCCTGTAATTGCATTCAGGCTCTTAATTGCATTTGTCTTGCTCAATGAGGGGCCTACATGTGCGTTTTTAGCATGACATTGCACGGAAAATGGAGCTTGGTAATAATTAGGGAAGATTCAAACTGTACTTTAAGTGTCTCCCCATGCTTTGCTTTGCATCTTTGTTTTATACCCTGTGACGTCTGACCTAAAGATTAAAATGCATTTTGTAAAAGCAGAGTTAACACAAAATGACAAAATTCTGTATTCCTGGTCGCTTGTTGATGATAAGTTCGGATTCAAAAAAAATGTAGTAAGTCTCGGGAGAACGTTTGCTGGAGTTTGCGGGTTTGCCACAGCTGCTTTTACATCAGTCCTTCACTGCTCCTAAAAAAAAATAAACTGCAGTGCTGTCCAGAAATATCTAATGAGAGTGAAACTGCTGAGGTATGTCATCAACATAATACTGCAGACCCCAGGCTGCTGCGCTTTATCTAGACTGTTGGGGTGCTTCAGGGCTAATGGAAAACATCCATTAATTGTGAGATTTGCTTTATGGGGATGTGCTCTAAAAGTAGCAACTTATTTCATTTTAATTTACTTCTGGTGTTTGATCTGTTAAGACTCACATTTTCCAGCTTTCATCTGCTGCCCTGAGGGATATAAGTGCGTTTTAAACCAAAATGATGTCTGGATTTCTCTATGCAAATCACATGCCAGGTTTCGATTAAAAAATGTGAACTTGAGACTAAGAACCAAATCATCGGCGCTGGGAACACAAAGACTGTCACCTGCCAGCCCAGGAATGGCACATATGACGACACTGTGCGTCTTTCTGCTGGGGTGGTGCGGGAAGGTTTTGGCAGGTGGGGGGCTGCAGGGGTGGCCCCTGTGAGAGGAGACCGGGGCTGCCCGGTGATGGACACGGCTGGTCGCAGCCGGCTCCGATGGCCTGCCACTGGCCAAGGCTGAGCCCATCGCTGACGCTGGTGGTGTCTCGGTGAGAACATGTTTAAGAAATGCTAAAAAACGCCTCGCAGCAGCTGTGAGAGGAAGGAGAAAAGGTGAGAGAAGCAACCCTGCAGACACCAAGGTCAGTGAAGGAGGGGAGGAGGTGCTCCAGGTGCCGGAGCAGAGATTTCCCTGCAGTCCATGGTGAAGATCGCGGTGAGGCAGGCTGTCCCCCTGCAGCCCATGGAGGCCCGCGGTGGAGCAGATCTCCACCTGCACCCGTGGAGAACCCCACGTTGAAGCAGGTGGATGCGCCCTGAAGGAGGCTGCAGCCTGTGGAGAGCCCAGGCTCCTAGCAGGAGCTGTGGCCCATAGAGAGCAGCCCACCCTGGAGCAGGTTTCTGGCAGGACCTTTGGCCGGTAGAGGACCCATGCTGGAGCAGCCTGAAGGACTGTATCCCATGGGAAGGACCTCATGCTGGCGCAGGGGAAGAGTGTGTGGAGGAAGGAGTGGCAGAGATGACGTTTGAGGGACTGATCACAACCTTCATTCCCCATCCCCTGCGCTCCTCAGGGGAGGAGGTAGAAGAGTCGGGAGTGAAGTTGAGCCTGGGAAGAAAGGAGAGATGGGGGGAAGGTGGTTTTAGTTTTGTTTTTATTTCTCGCTATCCTACTTTGTTAATACTTGGGAATAAATTAAATTGATTTTCCCCAAGCCGAGACTGTTTTGCCCATGACAGGAACTGGTAAGTGATCTCCCTGTCCTTCTCTTGACTCATGAGCTTTTTAATGACATTTTCTCTCCCATCCTGTTGAGGAGGGGCAGTGAGAGAGCAGCTGGGTGGGGGTCTGGCAGTCAGCCGAGGTCAACCCAACACAATCTTCTGTTTCTTAGGAGTGACAAGATTTACTCTCACGGAAATGCTGAGCATTTGGTTGGTGTTACACCCGTGACTGTAGCCATGCGTGGTAGTATGTGCTTGCTTTCTTATTTTCCATTGATGTTGCCTTTCTTGAGCTAGGGTCTTCCCTTGCAGACATGATGTGAGCATCGTATAAGGCCGAGTCACCTGCCAAGAGGGATTTGCTAGCGGCTGGGATTTTTTGTGATTTCCTGTGTTACATAGCAACTGTTACCTGGGTTATATCACCAATTGCTAATTTTCTTTCCATGAGGGATCCAGCTGGAAAGGCCTCAGTCACCAGCAGAGAGGGAGCATTTGAGTATGGGAGACCTGGGATGGTCTATGCAATCTTCAATTTCACTTGCAAGATTGCAGCCTGTATTTTCAAAACGCGTTTACTCAGCTGTTTTAAAATAGAGAAAGTAACGGCAAAAATAATGGTTACCTATTTTTGCATAATATGGTGTTTTAATATAGAAACTAATACAGGGAGAGGTGGGAAAGGGAGGAGGATGGAATGCCTTTGTTCTCAAAATGCTGTGCACTGCAAAGCTGCCCGTCCCAGATTTTTACCCATCCATTGATGCAGCAAGATGCAAACCCTGTTGTCTGTGGTTCTGTTTCACAGAATTTGTGCCATAACCCTTTGACTGGCTCTGATCTGAATTTTCTCATTTTCCCTCCTTTTTACAGTGTTTCTATTTACGTAACTCGTTTCTTAACAGATCTAAGAAAGTGTTTCAGAGATGTTTCAGTAGCTTGTATTTTAAACTTCAGTGCATATTGTCCATAAATCTTGCAGTTCTTTGCATGATGCCCCTTGTAGTCTAGAGACAGTGGCCCATCAGCAAGGGTTTTTTTTAGAAGTGATGTTCTTAAAATATCTTCTTAGGGGATTTTTCCAAGTTCATTTAATTAACTACACAGCTCTCCTAAGGCGGAAAAGACTGGTACCTTTGAACAAGCCCACCTTGCTCGCTGTGGTTAAATTGTCCACGAAGAAGAAATGGTCAGCCTTCCAAATATGTCTTTGTCTATAAGTTGTTAGTATAATTTTTTTTAATTATTATTGTTTTTTTTTTACAGAGTGGTTTAAAGCCAACATGTTTATGACCTAAATGAACACTCTACCCCCTTGCATGTTGCCCATACAGAATTGTCTTCCAAACACTAGCAGGTACTCTTTGAACTCCTCGCTCTCTCTCTCTCTCTCCATTCTCAGAGCTAAAAATGAGACAACGTTTTTGCTACAGTATTGAACAGAGTGTTTAAATTAAAGGAGGTTGCTGAGAAATCAATCTGTATGCTGCCTGATGCTTTTTGCTGGCTTTCGCTTATCAGTTGATGCTACCAATTCTCCTCTAATGTCAGCAAATGACACTGTGTAGCATCCTTAACGAGTGATCTATACCTTCATCTCAAGATAGTGGAATTTATTACTTTTAATTAGTTTAACTGCTCACTCAAAAAAGATTCTTTCTTTCCAAGCTTTTTTTTTTCTAGCAAAACAAAAAATGAAATAGGAGAACCAACTTTGCATTTTAATTATGTCAATAACATGCAATTTTCTGGTCTTTTCTCCTTCCCTGAAGTTTAATTAATTTTGAGCAAGTAATAAATTGTCATAGCTTTCAGTTCAGCTCCTAGATTCAAAACAAATACACTTCATTCGATGAAATTAGATTTGAGATCTGTTATCATCTCCGTGAGCTCCGGTTCTGGCTAGAATTCAAAATGCGAGTATTTCACAAGGAAAACAGCTCAATACTCGGCGTTAATGGTGATCAGCGTGGCCTGTGATATCACTACGGTTGGGCACATTCTACTCATACCACGATTCATACCGTACCTTTCCAGCCCTGTCACTACCACGACACTGCCCGGAGCACCACTCCAGTATGCTCGTGCAGGGAACGGTCCTCTCTGCTTTTTGCAGTTGCGCCTGAGATCAGATGGAGAGAATTCAACCGAAATAAGCCCTTGTCCGTCAGAACAGCTAAATGGAGTAAATCGTGGTGACCAGGCCAGACCATCTGAGGGAGGATGTGCTTTGCTTTGCCACAAGGTCAGCCAGGGATGAAACACACGTGCCAACCTCAACTGGAGGTTCGTTGTTTCCTGCTCAAAAGCCCTTGAGAGGAGTTTCCAGCTGCAAGAGCCATTGAGGTTTTCCTCTGGGGAGGGACAGACAGGAACCTACAGCAGAAGCTGTGAGAGGGTATTTCCCAGAGTCTCCTACGCTCTGATGGGTGTCTCAGGACGATGTTTCAAAGGAGCCATTCCTTCACTGCCTTTTGTTTCGAAAGCCGCTTTTGCTAGGGTTGCCAGCCACAAGCTGGAAGAAGCTTCACGGGTACAAGCTATTTATGTTTTTTTTTAATTACTGCAGAAAAAAAATTATTTTGCAGGATAAGTTTATATGAAATACATGAGTCTTATTTGTAGTGAAAACCTCTACCCACCATTTCCTCCTCCTTCCGTCCCTAATTCTATGATGGTTACCAGTTTCAATGGAATAAGTTTTTCACACATACAGAACTGTATTCGGTCCCTCAAACCTTTAATAAAATGATTGGAAGATGAAGTTACGTTATTAGGGATGCAAATCTATCATCTTCCGTTAGATGCCAGTTCACTCAAGAGAAACCAAACCAATGGATGAGAGTATCTACCTCTTCTGTAGCAAACACATAACAAAACCCACAATTTAGGAATAAAGGAAACACCTATGCATTGATCTCCAGTGCGGATGGCTTTGCACCGAGTTTCTCACGTTTGGTATTTAACCTCGTCATGCGTAAGAAGAACAATGTCGTTAATGTTTTTTAACTTGAAACATTTTTCAAGATTTGCTGACATGGGCTCCTCTTGCCAGTCACTATTTCTAGCAAGAGGGGCTCAGGAAGTCTTTAAAAGATTTGTAGGGAGTACTATCACTTTTAATAAGCACGAACTCCCAGAACTCTAGTCTCTGCCTGGGAAAGTCCGCAGCTATAATTCTAATGAGCCAAGAGATCATTTTATATGCTGATAGCCAAGCAAGATCCTGTTACATCTAGAAAGAAGAGTCATTAAATTGGAGGTGTGAATCTTGGAATGTCAACGTATTCATTGTGTGAAAATTTTCATTCTCCTCGTAAACTTTATCAGAAGAATGGATTAATGTTGGCTTGTCTTGTGTGCTAGGGGGGGAAAAAAGTCATTGTCTCGAAAAAGCAGAGTAGCAATTGTAATAATGGGAAAGGTTATTTTGATCCTTTCAATATTCATAATTTTGTTTCAGTGACCATAGCTTTCCTGCTAAAAAATCTTACTCTAACTGGTGCATATGAGCCCTGGTACAGTGTATCAGGTTTTTATTTGTGGAAAAATATTAAATGTGTTATGAAGACTACAATACTGAGCTATAATGGCATAAGGCCAGTGTTCAGATCTCACTCACTCATAGTTTCTGCTGCTTTAAGTCTTGCCTTATATATATTTTCTAGTTTTGGAGCCTGACCTTGTCAAAGTCTGACCATTTTCCTCTGGTCCAGCAAGTCTTGGGCAGGCGTGTAAGTCTGTCCTAGCACAACCTGGTAAGACATGTGTAACTAGATTTGCACTTGGCAATCGTTGCTTCTGACCGTGGCCTCCTCTAAAAAAAAAAAATAAAAAGGAGATAAGAGACAAATCCGTTAAACTGTGATGCCTCAGTAGGTTGGGGACTCTCAAAGTATGGAGTATAACAGTGTATAACGTTAGCGTGCTAAGATGTAAGACATAATGAATCCTAATTGCAAAGACTGTAAGGCTACTGAATTTAAAATGAGAATCTTTTATTCCACTCAGTGGCATCCTCCAGCTTTCCCCGTGCTTGAGACGTACAAATCTCCACGCAGTTTGTGAGGGAAGTAATTGTCATTACTATAATGCTATCAGGATTAATTTATTATAATAAATGCTATTATGCTAGTATATATGCCATCCAATGCTACAAATAGAAAAAGGTGAAGAGATGGAAGCGAAGAGCTGGGAGCGCGGATCTGCCGCAGCCAGGTGGAACGCTGTGCCTTTCTCCTCGCGCTGCTGAAGCAACTGAGCTGCTGTGGGAGAAGAAATGTCCACCCTGGGTCAGCCTGACAGCCCAGTGCACTTTCCAGGGTCAGAACACCCTTCTCAGCAGGGCTCCAGCCCTGGTTGTACAGCTCGGAATTGTACCATTTGGCTGATAATGAGACAATTTGTAACAGGGAAACGAGTAACATTGCAGCCTGTCCAAGCTCTAAAACTGGAATAAAAACTACTTCGCTGAATAGTTGTGTTTCTATACCAAAGAAAATACATTCTGTTCAGAACATGTTGCAAAGGTATTTTGTTCGTGTTTTCATTCTCTCACAGTAAGATTGCAGGCAAACCCCATTTTCTTGCAAATGGAGTTACATGGCATGGTTTTTTTTTCCTCCCTTGCTTCTGTCATTCCTCATTTGCACCAGAAAGCTTATTTCCATTTCTTTCCATCCAGCAGGGCAGGGTTATTTATTATTTTGCTTCCTGCCGATTATTGATTCCTCTCTGCAGAATAGATTACAGTTGCTGGCTGAATTATTTTTTCCTCTGGGAACAGAGAAAATCTTTATAAAAAGAAAGTGTTTAGTAAGCTTATCTGCTGGTCCTTTCAGTGCTGAGATTCAGGCAAGACCTAGCTGGAAATCCCAGGCTCCTCTTGTTGGGCTTTATTTCCAGCGAAGGTACCGACAGCAGAGCCAGGAGTGCATTTCAGCCATTAGTTGCAGCCCAGGGAATGTATATCTTCCTGTAGCTCTCTGAAAGAATTTCTGATTTTAAGCACTTTATCCTCAGTCACAGAAGTTTTTGAGAGATTAGCACTTTTTTTTTTTTTTTACAAAGATGTTTTTCAGCATCTTTTTTGAACACAGAGAAGCACAATTAGCTCGACTTTTTTGATTCTCGGGTTATGTCACTGGAGATAAAAATGAAGTCCAGTTAAAAAGCCTTGGAAATTGCAAGTTGGGAGCCAGCTGTGTGCGGAGGTGGTGTGTTGGGGGCAGCTCTTGTGAAAAGAGGCTCGAATAGCTGAGGTTAATGCGGGACTCACCTCAGTGTGCAGCGATGGGAAGAAAGCTGCTGTTATCAGAGATTTATATCATATATCCAGCTTTGTTGGAGCTATCAGCGGCCTGGGTGTAATTCAAGCCTGGGTTATGACTCTGGCTAGGGTTAAGATTTGAGGGAAGAAGATGTGAAGGACACATTTTCTATTAGATTCTCCTTTGCTAACACAGATAAGAGGTTATCACGGGGAGTCGTTGCCTTAAGTTGCATTTTGCTGTAGGTGCTGTCCACGCAGTTGTAATTATAGCTTTGATTTCGTACCCTGGTCATGGCTAGATGCTGCAGGGCTCTGAAGTTGGAAGAAGGCTCATGGAGTCTAAGCCTCGTCACATCTTTCCGTGTGTGGGCGCACAACCGCCGGCTGAAATAAAGGCCAGGGCTTGGGCTACAGGAGGGCTTAGGCTTCCAGCAGTTAAGGAACCCGCGTCACTGCTGGGTGCTTGTGGCTTTTCAGTCAGCAAGCTGTCTTATCTCAGTTGACATCTGTGTTGTTTCTTCCATTTATTTTTTAGATGTTCCCATTTACTGTGCTGATACCGGTTAAGGTTACAATGGAGGTAACATTAGAGCAGCTAAGTACAGAAGAATCAATTTATACTGTTGGATGCTGCATGACCATGAGAATTACAAGTGGATTGAATGACAGTCAAATCCTATTTTTCGCTATATTGATGAGGTGGTTTGATCTACATTTTTTTATGGCAAGGGTTTTAGGAGTTAAAGATTGAGCATCCCATGCTCTTTGTGGATTCTGCAAAGCCCTCAGTGTTTGGGAAAGTCCTGGCATGGATTTAGCAGAAAGTTCTGGTGTAGGTATGCAGATGTGGCCTACGACACAACAGTGTTAAGGGTAAGGGCTAGGAAATACAAAGGCTCTGTAGCCCAGTTTGTTCCTCTGTGCTTCCAGATTCCCCAAGGTAGGATGAGGATTAGTGGAGAGGGCAATGAAGCCTCTCAAATTTGGTCAGCGTTGAGATTAGATTAAGGAAAATCAGAGACTGAAGGTTTATTGCAGCCTTCTGCAAGGGCTTCAGTGTAGGGAATGAGTCAGTATATATTAGGGGCCAAAATATGGGGGGTTTGTACTAAAGCAAAGTGGCCTAAAATTCCAGATTGAGGGTTAGGGGACTGGCTGGTATTGTCTTAGGACAAAACTTTTTCCTATATTTAATTTTATTAATAAAGATAAGGATAGATTTTAGATTTTGGACTCAAAATTATGGAGTCACTTTATACTACATGTGGAAAAACCCTGCGAAGCAGAAAAAAGACTATTGCTGATTATCATCAATGCCTTATATTGCTCCTCTAGCATGGTAGCGTAAGACGTTATCGCTCATATTTAGAGCACTTTTTTACCAGATGCTGTTGGGCCCTGAAAATGAGGAAATGGGCTGTGTCAAAAAATGGTTAATGCCTTATGTTGCCTTTTATGGTAGGTTAATATCACCTGCATATAATTCTAGATGGATTAGGGTTTCACAATCTGACACTGCAGAGTCCCATTTATTATTGAACTTCTTACACCCACAGAAAACCGATTTCAATAAAGAACAGACAGATTTGTTTTCGTTTAGCGGAGGAACGTTACCCTGGTGCAAAATAATTTTAGGATTTATCTTGGAGTTAGATTTTCAGATTTAGAGCTGGTTTATTTTTGCATTCTTCTAAACCCATGGAATTAGGAAGTAGATTGCTGTTTGTACTGGCCAGTGCCTAATTGTTGGGTTTTAACCCAGGCCCTTGTTGCCTATAGAAGACTATATAGGGAACTTTGTGGTCAGATGTGGCTTTCAAAATGAAACACCCAAGAGCGCAGCCCATGACTGCTTTCTCCCAGGCCTACAAAACGAGGAGGTGAGCAGAGGCCCAAAAAATGCGATTCCTTTTTGTTACCCTTTGGTATGGGGAAGGGTTTCTTGCATTTTAACTGGATAAGGGGTTAGCAACTGGAAAAGCGAAACCTCAGGAGCCCAGCTTGCTTTTGGACTCTCCCATGACCACAGAGGCAGAAGAAGGCTAGTTGCTGCAGAGGCTTTATATTCTCTACTTGTTCTCCAGTTACAACGTACATCAGGTTACTGCTGGGTTTGGGAAATTAAAGCTCCAAGAGCTCAGTTTATTACTTGATTTCGTACTTCCCACCCACTGACTTAGATGGAGAGCTGGGAGTGTTGGACTGAAGCCTTTGGGAAATAAGCGTAAAGAAGTGAAATTGTTCAATTTTGTTCAATTCAATTTTGTATCTTTGCTAGAGACAGGAAGCGTGCTATTAGAGCTGGTGGTTTCTGGTGACATAAACCTTACGGTGTCTTTCAGTGTCACGGCCAATGTGATAATTTGAATTAAGGTTAGGGTTTGAGAATCTAAAACTAGCTATTCTACAGGACCAAAAGAATAAAGAGGGCCAATAAGAGCAAGCACTTTATGTGGCCTTTTTGTTGAATATAGTGAAGGTTACTGTCAGCATTCTGGTCAGGAACAGGGCTGGGGAGCTTAAAGATGTTAGAAGCCACTCTCTTACTCGATTCTCCAAGTCCTTCAGTGTTTCGGTAAGAGAAAACAACATTTTCACGTGAATCGCCAGTGTGGGAAAAGGCTTGCTTTTATTCACTGATGTTTTACATTTAACTATCTGTAGTCCACAGTCCAAGAACTTATTTCATAAGTTTATCCACATTATAATTTAAGCTAAAAGTTCTTTTCTAGTAGTTTCACCATATGCCATTAGAATTAACTGAAAACACTGTGCCTTTAAATGAAATCTCTTTGAATCTATAACATTTCTTAAAACCCGGGAGATGTAATAATAAGATTATCCTAATTCACCCACAGTGCATATTTCCATAGTATCAGTTAGTACTGTAAATGGTGTATAGTTAGGTGTAAAAGAAAGGTCAGAATAGTTGGGTTTGTGCCGTTGTCTCTGACTATGCTACATTGAAGGGTCAGATAGTGACCTGAAAAACTGATCACAAGAATGTACCCGTTGTCTTCTACAGACAACCTATGCTAGATGCCCAAAATAAAATGTGTATCAGTATATTTAGTTGGAGAGACGTTGTTAAGGAGGACATTTAGACTAATATTGTCATTGTCATAGAACCACAGAATCGTTTAGGTTGGAAGGGACCACCTGAGATCATCTTGTCCCCACCCCCCCACACACACACACATGGCCCTGCTCAACAGTGTCACCGAGAGCAGGTTGCCCAAAACTGCATCCAGTCAGGCTTTGAATCTCCCACAGATGGAGACTACACAACCTCTCTGGGCAACCTGTTCTAAAGTAGATCTAATTTATCTGAAGATGACATAAAATCAGTTCCCATTCCATAAAAACCCGCCATGTTTGAATGAAGTATCATGTTTACCACATTACCACCAGCTATCTCATGGCTTCTTATGTTCATGAGAGCAAAATCTATCCAGGATGGTTCCCCTCAAAGGCAGCAGATATGTCTGAGAAACCCCAACAGAGTGCGAGAGTGCTTTGAGGAATGCTGGCCCTATTTTCATGTGCTTCCCTAGGCACCCACTAATGGCCATTTTCAGCAATAAGACAGATATTGAACCAGGGAGACCTTTGATCCAACCTAGAGCGTACATGGCAGTTCTTATACTCATGGATTCTTATCTTTAGGAAGCAAATTTGTAGCTGTTATCCAGTTGAGTTGAAGGTACTGGGGAAAAAAAAGCCAGGAATTGACCCTGAGTAGGAAGAAAGAGTGAGATGAAAGCCTAAGAATCAAAATAAATTGGCTCTAGAATAAGGTGATCATAGTTCGTGCTGGTAAATAGAAGCAACACTGCTGCAACAATTTGCAATTAATTTCTGTTCTAAACAGCGCATTGTTTGGGTTCCTTTGAGGTTTGTTCCTGCTGTTGCCAGGAGTATTTGGGTGTACGAGGAAGGATTGAAGGTCGCAGTGTCTCTCGTATTCTGCTGGGAGGTGAGGACCACAATTTACACTCTTAGATTTCAAAGAGAAGAAAACCTTTTCACCCGCTTCTTCCTCCCTTTTTTCCTCATCTTCCGCGTCTGTGCAGAAGGTTCGTTTCTCTGCCCGATTCGGGGAGGTGAATAGTGAATTGAGGATCTTCAATCAGTCAGGAAGCACTTGCAGGATGCAGATAATATTGACAGGGATATAAGGAAGACACAAGGCCCTGGCTCCAGATGCTTAGGTGGTTTACTCATAAGGATGGTTGTTGCTTTGAAACACGGCTTTCTTTTCTTCCCCTGCTTCTTTAGTTTATTTCTCCTGCTGTGCTGCGTACTGAGGAGTAACAGATACTCTCTAAACTCCATACACCCTGCTTTAAATCTCCATTCAGCTGCTATGCTCGTAAAATCATGCACAATATTATTATGAAACAATTGATCTTTGAATAAAGGATGGCAAGGTTAAATGAATTGGAAAGGATTTTTGACGTGAGGCTTTTCCAAAATTATGTTTTAATTCTTTGCAAATCCACACTTTTGCATAGAGTCTTTTATCTTACAGGTGTACACTAAATCTACCATTTTGCACCATTTTGTCAAGTGAGCTGGAGATGTTTGTCTTTTTTACTAAATTAAAGATTCAGAAAATCTATTGTGCATTAGAATGAACACTGGCTATATATTCTGTAAAAAAGCTCCAACTCATTAAATGTTTTTCATGAGTACAGGATCCAAACTCTCTCCAAATCAGCACATTTGAATTTATATCCTCACTCTGTCTCTTCTTTTAGCCATTTGACTTCTCGTTGTCTAAAAATATAACCTGCCAGTGGTTAACGTGACCGAGGGGCACCGCAGGAGCACTTGTCTGAAATTACACAGGGGACGTGTCATTAAGTGCGTTTTGGCTTAGGGTTCGCACTCTGTGTTCGGATCTTTCACACTCCACATTAAGAGGCTTTTATTTTGCACGTGTCGCTCTTTTCAGCAGCGGCGAGCCATTAACTTTGGGAACATTTGGCCTCTCTCAGGTTTCCTGACATGCACGTGGGTACTTTGGGGACTGCGAATCGCCGCCGTGCGCGGCAGACAGAGGGAACAGCCGTCAGCCCACGCGCACACGTGCACGCTGCCATTCCTCTGTTGTCGAAAAGCCACGGTCTTTTACTCTCTCTCTCTAGACTGGAAACCCTACAGAGTTCAAGCAAAGAGAGTCTAAAATTCCTAAGCTGTGTGCCACTGCCCTTTGCAATGCATTGTACCTGAAACTTTTTGAGGTTATTGTCCAAATTTATTGCTTATTTTTCTTTCACTACTCGTCATATTGACCTTCTGGCTTAGGAAGACTTGAGAGACCTTTTTTTTTTGAGGCAAAGCAGTTCGCTGTGTTTTTCCAGTGTTACACTGGTAATACGTTTCTCTTGCAAGGTATCAAAGCAATGCATCTAATCTTTTTGTATTGTTTATGGTGGCTTATTGAAAAATATTAGTCCATTAATTGACTGAAATAAAAGAAGAAATTAAAAGGGTTTTTAGGGGGTGAACAAAAAGGAACATACCACATTCAACTGAGAAGCCACTAAGGTATAATTTATCTTTTCCCAAGTAATAGCAAACAAGTTTTGTGTAATTTTTTAAAATATGTCCTCTATCAGCCCTTTTTATTCCTCTTTTTTATGATTCCAAGTGGAATTGAAAGCCTCAGGGAGCAGCTGTCCCAGTACTTTTATAACGTATTATAAGACTTCTGCAATATCATGAATAGATGAGGAAACTTGTATTTTATTTCATGTTTTTCAAATTATTTAGCGTAACTTAAATTAGACTTAGAATTAGAGATCCTTGTGACCACACCGATCACATAGTTCCTATAAGTAAGATAAAGGAATCGGATATTAGGACTCCTCGGTTCTCTTAACTGACTGCACCTATGCCCAAGGTGACTGAAATTTGGGGGTGAAAGCTGTGATACAGGAGCTTATTTCTCTGGAATGACTTAAACGTTTTGATATTCTATTCTATTTCTATTTTCTTCCCCAAAAGGGCTGTCAGGCCCTGGCACAGGCTGCCCAGGGCAGTGGTGGAGTCCCCATCCCTGGAGGGATTGAAAAGCCGTGTAGATGTGGCGCTTGGGACATGGGTTAGTAGTGGCCTTGGCAGTGCTGGGTTAACGGTTGGACTCGATGATCTTGGAGGTCTCTTCCAACCTAAATGATTCAATGATTCTATATCTCAAGGGAAGTAAATGATGCTGATTATCAATGAGTTTGGACGAGCTGACGGGCTCGTCATGTGGGCATGCGGCACAAGAGGGGATGGATTCACCAGCCGACACTCACAAGTAGCAAAACATCCTTTTTCCAGTGGCACAGACCAGCTTTAACGGCTTCTCTGGCTGGGCTTAGCTTGGCCACTGTATATTTGTGCTGTTTCGGAGCCTGAGCTGACATGAGCAGAACTAACCATGGTGCCTTTTTATCCAGGGTATGCCTATACTGTCCAATGTGTTTGGATATACGGTCCTCACTGCAATCACAGAATCACTGTGGTTAGCAGGGACCTCAGGAGGTCTTCTGGGCTACCCCCTGCCCAGAAAGGGTCAGCTACAGCAGGTCGCCCAGGACCATGTGCAGTTGTGCTTCGAATGTCTCCAAGGATGGAGACTCCACAAACTCTCTGGGCAAACCCGTTCCAGTGTTTGACCACCCTCAAGGTAAAAAAGTGGTTCCTTACGTTCAGACTAACTTCTTTTTTTAATTTGTGCCCGTTACCTCCTGTCCAGCCAGTTAGTCACAGCTCAAAAAAGAACAACCATGAAAGCAGCATAATTGATGAACTATAGGAATTTTTAAACTAGATATTTTTAGTCAACATCCTCTGTGAGTATTTCTTACATAAATAGTTACAAAATGTACATAAATTCCCAAAACCTTCAATATGAAACAGAATTAAAGCATATGCTTAACTTTTTAATCATATGCTTAAGTGTTTGGCTGGATATTGCTAAAATGAGCTTAAAATTTCCATATGTCACCTGAATCATCTGTACAAGTAGATTTTTGCACCCGCTGTGAGCAAGCGACCTGAGAGAGAGTTTTCTTTCAGGATGCTGTCAACGAACGGAGCGAGTGTATTCAGCAGCTATGAAAATAACACAACTACTGAGGGAAATGTATATATGAAAGAAAAAGAATGAGAAATAGCGGTGCAAGGCACAGCCAGCGGCACGGACTTAGAGGGAAAAATTAAATTAGGCAAGCCCGGTCGCCTTTTCATAAAATTACTAAAGTCATAGATCAAGGCAATGATGTACATGCAGAGCTATAGGGCAGAAAGTGAGAAGATGAGCAGGGAATTTTGCTTGAAAATGAACTCTAAATGGGATGGCTAGACCTTATCCATGGTATTGAAAGGCCCACGAAGACCTCGAAAAAATATGCTGAAAACAGTCTTGAATCTAATCTTACCAAACGATGGGGTTTGGACCCATCTCTCAGGAACGTAGCGCTGATTCGGGTTTCTGCGTTCCTCTCCGGGGCATTGCAGGGCTTGCTACGTGGTTTACTGAACTCAGTTGGTAACGGGTTGAAATGATTCCAAAGATTAAAAAATATTGTGTGTTTTCAATGCATTTGACTTCTATTTGCTTTGTAAGAATTGCAATGAAAAAGCACAGCTGGTATAATGAAAAAAATAATTCAAAGAGATTTTTCCTTATCTTTTTACCTTTATAGCCATTTTAAGAATATATATATGTAAACAATAAGTTTTATGTAGAACTGAGTAGCCTCTTTCAATATCTGTTAGAAAAGATCTGTTCTTCAGGTGACCACATTACAATTTAAAAATTAAATAATATTTTAAATCCTGTTGATAAATTGAACATAACAAACCTTTTCATGTTGTACCTTTGGGTTTATTATTAACAGCTTTACATGTTCTAATTCATACTAAACTGTGGTAAGTATATTTTAACAGTTTCTAAAAAAAACACAACCCTGTAATATCTGCGTTTGAAGTAATAGCGTAGTATGTACAGGTTATCTAATCACTGAAAATCACAGTGCAAAAGAGAATTAAATTAGATATCATTTATTGTATCATTTGGGTTATGTGCATTTATTGAATTAAATTACCCCTTTATTCCCTTTTAATATGTTTTCAAAGATGATACAGCTTCTTTGGGGGAAGTTAGACATACATTTCATAACAAATCATGAAATGTAGTGTTTTGGGCATGTAAATATTCAGTCTGGCGAGGTTGACCAGGGTCAAAATTGTACTGCCGTTTGAGAAGTCCGTCTCAGAAATACGTATTGCTGCAAGAGAAGGAACCAGGGCACGGTGCCAAGGTGTAGGAGTTCACTTTTCGTGCAGCTGTCTCCCACCCAAAGCTCGGAGTAGGTGGAATACTTCAGGGACAAGGGACAGTCTTGTAGCGTAAATATTGCCGAGATGTTCACCTATAACCTTTTTGTACTTTCTCATCCTGGCAGATTTTAAAAACCTACAAAACACAGAAGACTACGTTTCCTTTTATCAAGGGCGTGAGGGCGCTTTCCTAACGCATGTAGTACGCTTAGCTCCTTTCTGTTTCTTGCTCTCAGATTATTAGAAATTCCCCCAATTTGTTATTTGGGTATGGACAAACGGACCTTGCATGAGCGAGCGTTGCTGACTGCGAAAAGGGAAAACAGCGGTAGGTAGGTGGTATGGCAGCCATAGGGAATGCTCAGGAATGAATAACCCTTCAGTCCCGCCCAGCTGGGATCCTGCTGCACTCCGTTAGTCCCGCTGTACTGCCCTGGCCACTGGCAGCCCGATGAGCCCTTAGGAAAAGATTGAGCACTAAACTTCAATGAAAATTCTGCTATAAGTAAACGGGGGGGTTGCGTGTGCGTGTATGTATGTGCGTTGTATGGTTTCTTCCCCCTTGAACAAAAAAATAGGAGGGCATCAATACGGAATATGGTATTTACCAGTTAAAATCAAACTACTGTTAGGCTAAACTTCTGCTGCCCCTCTGAAATGACACAGAAAATTCAGACCGTATTTTAGTGGGCAAGCGCCTTTGCCGAAGTATTAGGTCAAAATCAATGCCAATTAGAAGGGAGAAGGAATGTAAAGGCATATAAAATTTGGAGATGAACGTGACAGAGTGGGAGAAGAAGATTGGTCTCATCTTCCCATAGAGCCGCAAAAGTCATTTGCAAAGTTATTTCGCTCCTATGAAACATTGCCGATTGGGAGGTACTGAGATACTAAGTCTGGGCTATGAGAGTTACCACGGGGAAGTTTGCACTACTGCAGTCTGTGATATAATGGGAGACATTTTTTATCGAGAAAATTGTCATTCGCAATGAGATACGTGTCGCATGTCCTGACTCGGAGAGAGAAGGGAAAAAAAATGTGAATAAATACATCTCACACCTTTCACCGGCACTAAAAGCTCATTTAAAAATAATTCTGAAAAATTCATTTTGAGAAAAGATTAAAGATCAGCTCAAGCACTTTTACAGAGGCTAAGGCACTTCGCTCTGGAACGGTATTACCTCACACAGGCAGACACTTGGCAAGGAAATGAAATATATCGGGATCAACGGAGCTCCAACAAGCAGACAGAGCCACAAAATTATGTTGTTAAAATGACAGCTAAAATGGGAACTGGTACATTACCAGTTACCATCGTTCTCATCTTCTGCTCTTATTAAAACCTTCATTGCAAGAATGAAACATTAGCATTTTAATGCCTATTTCTGTGATAACTTTTTCTTTTAATTTGCTTTCCTGTGGATTTTTTTTTTTTTTTTAATTATAAGATAATGACTGACTAGCCTAAATATTTTGTTAAGTACATCTCCTGGTACGTACTTTATGTTTTTCTTGCTATTATTCTCTTCATCGTACATCTCATGCAATACGAGCAGTGAAGTCACTTTGCCGGGTTCCTCAGGACCGTCCTTAGGACTTTTATCCTAAGTAGTATTACCTTGTACTATTGATAACATACAGGAATTTTGCTCTGCATATATTTAAGACTATGCGTATTATATTACGTATACCATATGAGAAATGTGCCTTGTAAAATAGGAAAAAAGCCACGAGGCTGTCAAAAACTAACCCTGCAGTGACATGGCAGTAGCGAAAGCGGGCCCGGGCTCACGCCGCACCGAGTGCCTCCCGTTCAGCTAAACATGCCGCTGTTTCCATTTGGGATGAGCCAACCTGAAGGGTTCTTTTCTATTTTCCTGATTCTTTTATGCAGATGGAGCGGGAGGAAAACAGGTATTTTCCTGTGAAAATCACGGCCTTGCGGAAATGGCGTTTTCCGTTGAAAAGCTGGCTGGCTCCCGGGAGCCGAGGGCTCCAGGCTACCTGGCTAACGGCTCGGCACGTTGAACGCAGACACGGCAAGGAGCAGGGGGATGGCCGCGGGCAGCCCGACCCGGGGGAACTCGAGCCGCCGGCCAGCTCAGGCCAAGGGCTACCCGAGGAGAAGGGTTTGCTCATGGTCCTGATGTGAGATGAAGTCAAGGTAATAAATTGTCTCCCCGAAAAGGCAGAAAAAGCAGGGGGGTAGGACTTACGGGATGCTAGGGAAGAGCTTTGGGAGATAGCGTAAAATTTATTATGGCGTGTTTTAAGAGGATTGTGGAGATGCGTGAGACTCCATATGGGATGCTTAGGGGAAGGACCAAAGGCAGGGAGAGAGATCAGGGAGGATGGGGGAGGGCGAGTGTGGGAAAACAGAGAGAAAAGGGGGTAAGAGGGGAGAGTTTTGGCTGAGCCCTGGGCCTGATCACCACAGTCAGTCCTATAGTCTCATCATACCCTGCTTCCAACCGTCTTCTGCGTGGTTGTGCTCCCTACTCTGGACCAAACCCCAGTGGGACGAGGGGACGGGCAGGGAGGTCCCCAGGCGGTCCGAGGAGAGCGGACTGCAGAGGAAGGGTTCCCCAGACCTGGGTGACAGCACGCAGAGACCCCGGCGTGGGGACGCCGACGGCATAGACTGTCTGAGGCCACCGGACAGACCTGTGTCTGTGTCCCTGTGCGTGTCTGCTTGGAGCACGTGCTCGGTCTTGCTGCTGGCTGGACCATCCACTGCTCTCCCCTTACCCACCAAGCTCATCCTCTCCTTGGTGAAGGCTATCGGGTTAGTTAAGCACAATATCCCCTTCATAAATCCTTACTGACTGCTCTCTTCGTTTTTCGTGTGTTTGGAAATGGTTTCCAGGATTATTTGCTCTGTCACCTTCCCAGGGTTTGAGGTGAGGCTGACCAGCTGGTTGCTTGGATCCTCCTTCTTGTCCTTCTTGAAGATAGGAGTGAAACTTGCTTTTTTACAGTCGACCTTCCCCAATTGCCACGACCTTTGAAAGGTTCTACGCATACTAAACACAGACAATTGATAATATCACCAAGGTAGAACTGCAGAAACTTAGAAACCTATTTCCTTGTTAAAGTTTAGAAACTTGTTTCCTTGTTGAAGTTATTCACATCTAACGAAGTCACTAATTTAGGGTGAGCATAATTAAGTTCTATCCAGCAGAGCAATGTTAGGCACCAGATCCTTCCACTTAAGGATGTAAACTGTCTTTCTCTTTGTTCCTTTCACCTTTTTCAAAGAGTGATGTTTTCATAATTATTTCATTATTCTCTTCTATTGTGGGTAATGAACCCAAGTAAGAAATAAGGACTTAGTTCCATTGCCGAGCTGTAGCTGGCCGAGGATGAAGTCAAGATAACAAAATGCTCTTTCTTAACAGAAAGGAAGAGAAATCTCATAAGCACCATTGTTGGATTTTTTACTGTGATGCACAAAGACTGGTCTAACAACAACAGCTTAGTAAATGAAAGTGATAAACAAACAGATTTGGGGTCAAACCTTCTAAAAATAATAAAACGTACGAAATGTCTCAGAATCATTTAGAAATATTAAAATAGAGGCATGCACTGTGATGAGAAGGGTAGCCACTGTTGCATGTAACATATTCTCAACTGTGGGAAGAGGCACTTAGAAGGGTTTGCTGAAGAACACAGCGCCAGATCATCCTGGTGCTCAGCCCCAGTAAATAATTATACAAGCCCTCTGTACCAACAGTTATCTGTAAGTGTCATTGCTGTTGAAATGCTGAATTGTTACATATTTCTTTTTTTTAAAACGATATAATCTCATTCCCAAGATTAGCAGTACTGCCTGCCTACACACAGGTGTATATATGCACATACGCACGCACACTTTGCCTAAGGTGAATGTCGTCTTCTACACGTATCGCTGCTGCTGCGAATAGCTGCAAATAGTTTGTTTACCTTGTGACATTATTTGCGGTATGTTTTCTGATGGTGGCTTTCTGTTAGCAAGCAGGCAAACCAAAACTGTAACATCGTTCCCGGTAACGAGGAACGGCTGTTGGAGGCGGCTGGAAGAGCAAGCACGAAGGCATCTGCCGAGGTATCCAAGCCATGCCAGAAGTGGCTGAGGCACCCCAGACAGACCTTTTTGGACAGAGAGGATGTAACTTATCCTTACATCTCGGAACGAAGTTGCCTCCGAGTGAGAGGAACGGTACGGATCCCGCTCCAAGGCCCACGCAGGTTTCCAGTTACCCTCAGAACCAGTTCATCTTTGCTTTGGTAGAAGATCTGGTCGCAGCGGTGCGTAGCAGCGGTTTCACCCAGCCCCTGCCTGCTCGCCAGCTGCCGAGCGCCCAGCTCTGCCTTCGCACTTGCGTGGCAGCCGGCTCCGGGGCGGAAAGCACGGCAGCAGCGTGCAATTGCTAACACGACATCAGCGTCAGTCGTCTTCTCCATTAGTGCTTGCAGCTCCGGGCTCCCTTCCGCATCTCGGCTCTGCACCCGCCTCTGTCACCGGCCCTACAAAGTTACTCATACGATTACGCTGCTGCAGGAGATAAGCTAGGCTAAGTGCCAAAGAGTAGCTGAAACACCTAATGCAAAGGGAAAATCAAATGCCTGCAGAGAAGAGAACAAACACGGTCAGTCCGACTGTGAAAACACTCTGTAAAATACAACCAGCCTCTGAATAGTTTGTAAGTATACTGATTAAATGGGCATTTAATGCACATCACTTCACCTACTCAAATGCTTAATGGTATAATTCTATCGTGTTCCTCCCACTCCCAACTGGGACAACTTGGAATTTATACAGTAATTAAATGCACCCCATTTTAATTAGCCTTTTCTTTTTTTTTTTTTTAATGTGGCACTGATAATCAGGTAATTTCCTAAACCCCTTTTTCAGCAGAGCTTATCCACTGATTATCAGTTATTCTTTCCTGTTCCATTACACCTGCTTCAAGATAACCGTAGGTTGTCTCTGGAGGAAGAAGAATTGATCATAACGGTGGCCCTGATTTAGAGACAGATGGTTTTCAATTCCTGTTACTGCGTTTCACAGCTTCCCTGCACCCTAGTAATAAAAAGCCACTGACAGAGGTGTTTAACAGCCAAAAAAATTAAGCAGGCAAATCAGGGAGCTGTAATAGAGCTAAATCCTTATTTTCAGCTCAGGAATCGTTCCTGAGGATGGCCTGTCAGCTCCTCACGGTGTGGAGCAGGAGCATGAGGACACGGACCAGCCCTCCGGGAAGGAGCTTCAGTCAGGCGTCGCCGTGGATGGAGGCAGGACACTGGCCGGTGAAACCTTTTCCGAACGGTAATGGGGCGGAGAGGGTCGATCAGAACAAGGACCTGGGAGGGAATGGCTATTAAAAAATGGTATGCAGCAAGAGGAAATGTTAATGAGTCAGAGATTGCTGCCGATAGACATCGGAACTCTGTTTTCCTTCTGGCAAAGCAGAAAGGTCCCTTCTGAGGTCCCCGCGCGCAGCCAGCATGTGCTGAGGCGAAAGGTGAGCTCTGAAAAACGAAACACCGTCGTGCTCTTAAAGAGCATTTTGCAACGCGCAGGTACACGAGGTGCTTATCCAGGGTTGCCTCGCCGACTCAGATTTTAGATCTTCACCGTGTGCTTTCTGGTACGTCATCGGTTACCTGGTTATCCATTCCGGAGCAGGAGGGAAAAGTCCCCGACGAGCACGCTGCACGTAGATATATGCTCTGAGAAAACGATACCTGCCTCGCACAGTTCGTAACAGGCAGGGCGCGAGCATGCTTGCCGTTAACGCTTCTGCCTTTAAAGCACCTTCCTTTTGTTTACTGGTCAGCTCCCTTGTTTCCACACCATCCTTCGGAGGCAAAAGAACAAATGTCATCCCGCAAGCAACGCGGGAGCACAAAACCCGTGTGAGTTGGCAGCCAGAGCTTTAACATAAGTAATAAGGTTTTCTCATTACTGCAACTCAGAAATTCAAGGGCGTGTCAAAAGGGAGCAGCGTGTTCACCGTTAATATGATTGACACTTATTTAGTATACTCTCTTCGAAAGGAGGTTGATATTTCAAATAATAAAAATCAATGGGAGTGTCATTTCTCAGCTCAGTTATAAAATATGTTGAAATGGTCTGCAGGGTTTGAAGGCATCACTGGTTGGGAACGTGGGCAACAGAAAGGAGAGAAAAGAAAATTTCAAGAGCAGGTTTCTGCAGTGAATGATTTAAGCACATGGCTGTTCGGCTTGTGGCGTAATTCACTGGCAGGGATGGCAGGTATTTTACGTTGCACCTGGAGTAGAGACACACCACCCCAAAAATGGCATTTTACTACAAGCAGGGACAGAAGAGATGCCATCGGCTGACAAAGCCTCTTTATTGCTTTTCATTCCGGAGCTCACTATCTTCCGACTCGCTGAGGAAGAATATTTTCCTGGGTGTATTATAAATGCCCCGTCCGGATCAGCAGGCTTGCGATTCTAATCCATCCGTAGAAGGACGAAACAAATACTTTCAGTGAATGCTTGAAAAATCGTGACTTTTCTGGAAGGATCCTGGACAGTTTGGAGGACGTCTCCAAAGGCCAGCGACTACTCATGCTCAGCTTTAATTCACTTTCATAAGACAGTGGCAAACACGTTATGCACCTTGAAATAAATGGTTTGGAAATCCTGCTACAATGGCTAAAGTTAGGATTAAAATATCTATGGTTTGTAGCTTATAGCATGCGTAGAGGTAATTTACCACATATTTGTTAAGGAGAGAGCAGTTTTATTAAACTACTTTTGAAATTGTTTAACCTTACTGCAAAACACAAATACCTGATCTTTAGAGATTTAGTAGCTACTTATGTTAAAACTTGAAAATTGAAACTGAAATATTAGAAATGGGAGATTTTGCTTCATCAAATATTTAAACTTATGGATCACGTTTGTGAAAACATTTACCTTTTCATGCATTTAAACCCCATCGGCTCTGAATTCTGAGCTAGGGCATATTGTAATGATTTATTCTTACGAGGTGCGTACTCTTTCTGGTAGTCTTGGCAGAAGAAAATACACATCAAGTAAGATATCTGGTACAGAATAATAAGGACTCACAACAGAGAAAACATATTCTCTCATTTCCTTCTCTCATCCTCTCCTGTCCCCTCCTCCTTCCCGTAGCTTTTACTTGAACTTGTTTATAAGCAGGGGTTGTGTTTCATCACATTTAACGAATTTTGTGGATACTAGCGTTCAAAGCAAACAGAATTCAAGAGGTTTGGTGAAAACTCAGAGGTTGTTGAATCCATAGTAAGAATTCTGTGCTGACATAGAGACATGCTGCTTTTCCTTTAAAAAGTTTTTTAAAATTGCAGTGACACCTCAGTAATTCCTTTACTTGGTATTTTACCTTAATTTATCCCCTAAAGTGTATAATTTCATGGTGTGAAACTCTATTAAAAATGTTAATAAGATTTCAAACTTACCAAAAAAGGGCACAATGTAGAGTTGGAAAGGCAAAGTAAAATTTATCAGGAAGAATTAAAGCAGTCATTGTAGAATTAAAGTCACATATGATGTTAAATAGTTTTCCTCATGTGTAAAGAAATAGCACATTTAAAACAAGCTAAACCAGAAGAGGACACATCCGATAAACTGGCACAGCTTTGCTGTGAAAAATAAACGATAAGTAATGAATCACAGAATGACAGAATGGTTGAGGTTGGAAGGGTCCTATGGAGGTCATCTTGTCCAACCCCCTGCTCAAGCAGGGCCACCCAGAGGTGGTTGCCCAGGACCACGTCCAGACGGCTTTTGGATATCCCCAAGGATGGAGACTCCACAACCTCCCTGGGCAGCCTGTGCTTGGTCACCCTCACTGTGAAAAAGTGTTTCCTGATTGTTCAGAGGGAACCTTCCGTGTTTCAGCTTGTGCCCATTGCCTCTGGTCCTGTCACTGGGCACCACTGAAAAGAGCCTGGCTCTGTCATCTTTGCACCCTCCCTTTGGGTATTTATCTACATTGATAAGATCCCCGGAGCCTTCTCTTCTCCAGGCTGAACAGTCCCAGCTCTCTCAGCATCTCCTCATAGGAGAGATGCTCCCGACCCTTCATCATCTTCCGGGCCTTTCACTGGACTCTCTCCAGTCTGTCTTTCTTGTACTGGGAGCCCAGAACTGGACGCAGTTCTCCAGGTGAGGCATCATGAGTAGAGTGGCAGGGTGAGCTCCCTTGACCTGCTGGCTTTACTTTGCCTAACCTAGCCCAGGACACCCGCAGAGGTCAGTAGCCTTTCTTTTCCTCTCCACACCAGGGCGCAGACCACCGGTACAGAACCGTACAAATGAGAAAGAAGAATCCTATTCACATCTCCTGTTGTATAATGAGAATATGTCTAATCAGATCAGAGTTTGGCACAAGAGATATTTGTCCCGTCAGTGGAAGCAACAATACACGTCTCTTGCTAATTGGGAATGGAGGAGAAGCTGAAAAGACAGTTACCAGTTCTCTAGCGTAAACGCCGCCACGTTACTGAACATATGGGTCAGAAAAATGTGCTCTGTAGGAACCTTTCACTAATAAAACCGGGACATTCTTGATGGAGAGCTGGAAATGTGTTTTCAGATTCTTACAAATGGCCATTGAAAAAAATGTTCCTGCTGCTTTACACCTTCAGTTTATATGAAATCCTAAAAAATAATACAGGTGACTTGCTCCTCATGTGCATAAGAACCGATGCCCACATTCTTCAAACACTTTAATACACCCTTAATTTTGAGCATGAACTGAGCTGAACTGTTCTGAACTCAGGGGAATTGTGTTCAAATGCTTAAAATTCAGCCCAGGTCATGTGAAGTTTCGACTATTTGGTACGTTGACTCGTGCTCATGTATGACTGACATTTTTAACGTTGCACGTTTCAGTGACACTTCCCGAAACGCAACTCTTATCTCCAGATTATGACTTCTGTTGTTCGGCCATGTGTTACCTCGAAAATACCCTGCCCTCTCCCAGAAACTAATAGCAGAATAATTTTAATTTTTTGGGAAATAAGAGAGCCCTTAAAAAAAAAAAAAACAAGACCATCCTTCTATGTCTGTATAACTTTCTTTGTTAGAAGGCATAGTCTTGGTTAAAAGATTTAATTACTTTACCTCTCGTGTATGCACAGTATGCGAAGAGATGTAGCCACCCAGATAATAAGGCCATAAAAGATGAAAGTCACAAAATAAAATGTCTTCTTTTGTTTTCCATCTTCCCTCTTCAAAAGGAATACTCTCAGGCAATACAAAGAGAAGATAAACACAGAATGCAGTTAAAAGTGAAATGAGAGATAAAGAAAATATTTGCTTTCCTGAGATACTCCTACCCAATACAAAAGACAAAAAATTGGACTTTCAAGATGATATTGACTGAAATATTTACCTTATTTATTCTGCCATCGCACTTCCTTAGTGTGTGCGTGTAGATTTTGGTGTTCATTAAAATAGGAGCATTTTCTGGTCTTTCAGATAATGCTAACTCATCTCTCCTTGAACTGTGGAAACAGTAAGTCTTGCTAGATGTAATAAAAACACCAACCAAAGCAAGTATCTTACTTTTTCTTTCTCTTCTTTACACTGTTGTTATCATAACAATCTCGCAGTTGCACGCTTTTTTTTTTTTTTTTGTTATTTAATGTTTTATACATATCGAATTTGGCAGAATTAGCAGTTAATGTGTTGGTGAAAATCATCTCACACACCCCAAAATGCGGCTGTCACGGGGGGAAGAATCCACTGTAACAGCTTGAGGCGCGGAGGATAAAGAAGTGAAGAATAACTTAACGTCCCAGCGTGTCAGCACTAGAAAGAACCTACTAGAACTGAATTACCAAAATGAATGAATGTGGAAATACTGTCTGCCTCTCCTATATTCCTAAGGGTCTTCGATGCTTGGGTGGCTGCCACTGAATTGTCTGCCATTCCATTGTAGGTAAAATACTACAAAATATCACCAAATACCGAATGCTAAATCATGACAGAATTTTAGAAGATGCACATAGGATGAAAACCGAACCTGTCTTTGAACCATGGTATAAATGCGCTGACAGTTCATGGTGTTAATATTCTAATAGTCAAAACGTAAAAGAAACAGCTAGAGTTGATCTAAACTTGCCTCATAATGTGCATTTCTTTGTGGAAAAAAGTTTAATATGCTTTACTAAACTTGGCAAAGGCAAATATTGCGGACTACTAAGGACAGTGTCATCAGTGGATCATTAAATCTGGACAGACAGATGTTAATGTGCCTGTTAATGGAAGATTTCCTGCATCTTCTAGCTGCAGTGGAACAGGCACAAGGCTCCCCAGAAGCATAGGCAAAATTGACTTTTTTGACATTTTTCATCCTTTCAGCACTGAAAGATATTTTTGTAGACAAGATTCAGTCAAGATTACATGCAAGAGAGGGATATTGTAAGGAAGTAAAACTCTGGAAGAAGAAAGGCTGAGAAATCCGATGTGTTTCAGGGAGCTATGGGAGATTAGTGTCACGTTGGCTGGCTGAGAAGCTCTAGAAGAGAGAATAAAGAAGCTGGATAAGCAGAAGTTTGGGAGGTTTTGAGGTTTTTGAAGTCTGCCGTCAGGGACAGTATAATCCCACGCAACAATATGAGTGGTGTCCCTCAGGGGTATTGGGACCAGTACTCTTTAATACCTTCATCAATGGCTTAGACAGTGGGATCGAGGGCACCCTCAGCAAGTTTGCAGTGACACCAAGCTGAGCAGTGCGGTGGACATGCCTGAGGGACGGGATGCCATCCAGAGGGACCTGGACAAGCTCGAGAGCTGGGCACAGGCGAACCTCATGAGGTTCAACAAGGCCAAGTGCAAGGTCCTACACATGGGTCAGAGCAACCCCTGGTATCCATACAGGCTAGGGGATGCAGGGATGGAGAGCAGCCCTGCCCAGAAGGACTTGGGGGTGCTGGGGGATGAAAAGCTGGACGTGAGCCGGCAACGTGCGCTGGCAGCCCAGAAAGCCACCCGTGCCCTGGGCTGCATCCCCAGCAGCGTGGCCAGCAGGGCGAGGGAGGGGATTCTGCCCCTCTGCTCCACTCTGGGGAGACCCCCCTGCAGGGCTGCGTCCAGCTCTGGGGCCTCAGCACAAGAAGGACGTGGACCTGCTGGAGCGGGGCCAGAGGAGGCCACGAAGGCGATCCGAGGGCTGGAGCCCCTCTGCTATGGGGACAGGCTGAGAGAGTTGGGGTTGTTCAGCCTGGAGAAGAGAAGGCTCCAGGGAGACCTTATTGCAGCCTTCCAGTACCTAAAGGGGCTTATAGGAAAGATGGGGACAGACTTTTTAGCAGGGCCTGCAGTGACAGGACAAGGGGGGACGGTTTTAAACTAAAGGAGGGGAGATTCAGACTAGACATAAGGCAGAAGTTTTTCACAGTGAGGGTGGTGAGGCCCTGGCACAGGTTGCCCAGAGAGGTGGGAGATGCCCCATCCCTGGAAACATTCCAGGTCAGGCTGGACGGGGCTCTGGGCAACCTGATCTAGTTGGGGATGTCCCTGCTCATGGCAGGGGGTTGCACTAGATGGCCTTGAAATGTCCCTTCCCACCCAAACCATTCTATGATTCTAATACAGAGTGGGTGCCAACTGGCTGGAAGCCAACTGGCTTTGTAGAAAGTCTTGACAGTCCTGGAGGACAAGTTGAACATGTTACAAACGTGTCGTCACAGCAAAGAGCAACAGCATCCTAGGCTGTGTTAGCAGGAAGGTAGCCAGCAGGTCCAAGGACGTGATCCTTCCCCTCTATTTGACATTTGCAAGATCGCAGCTGGAGTGTTGGGTCCAGTTTCGGGCTCCTCAGTATAAGAAGGATATTGACATACTGAAGGGAATCCACGGGTGGGCCACCAAGATGATGAAATGTCTGGAAAATATGATGTACCATGACAGACTGAGAAAAATGGCTATGTTCAGTCTTCATAGGGGTCTTCTCATTTCTAAGGCTAATTGCTTACTTCATTGATTTAATTCATTAGGCTTGGGGGGGCTAATCATTGTTTTTTTCTATACCTTGGATGCTTATAGACAAGGCGGAGCTAGATTCTTCTCAGAGGTTCACAGAGAAAAGATGAGAGAGGGTGGTCACAAGATGCAGTGAAAGGGATTTCAACTGGAAACCATTAAGGGCAGCTGAGGCTGGTGGATGGAAGGACCTGGGGCCAGTCGAGACAAGAGGCTGCTCTCCATCCCCAATTTCACGTCCCACCAGTAGCAAGGCCAGGCATGAATTCCCAACAGGTACGTGCACACTCTACAGTTGTAGCTGATCGCAGACAGGTGAACACAGACCAGAGCACAGCACACTCACAGACACTCGCGTAAATTAAGACAGCACTAATAGTCCAATCTTGTTTTTAAGGAGTTTTGGTCATTGACGACCTCCTTTCACAGAGTTCTCCAATATATGGCTCCCAGGTGTTTGCTCTCTCCTGTATCCAGCTCCTGGACCCTTTGTCTCCCTGGGAGCACACCCAGACCCACAGTCTCCCCATTGTCTGGCAACCAGACTTCTCCTACCCACCACCGAGTCCAGCCTGAAGTTTTCTCACGGATCCCTTGCACACACACACACACACACGCGCACACACAGGAAGGAGTAAAAGCAGCGTTTCATAAAAAGGTGGATCAGAGCACTGTGATCAGGTGGAGGCCTCAGCCACACAGGCCAGCAGCCTCCTCACACGCACCACCAGCCTTCCACACACCACCACCCTTTCGTGCTCCTGCTCCGCTTCCGCCCTGGTCCACCTCAATCCTTGCTTTCAGCAGTTTCCTTTTCCATCCTCTCTTCTCTAAATCATGAGAAATGTAAATATGAAGGTGTTTTTGTTTCTGGTTTTTTTTTTAAGCTAGAGCATTTTATGTTTGAGGCTGGTGCTGCCTCCTCCAAAGAGAAAAGTCCAAACCAACCTGAGAAGAGTGGAGGAGTTTCTGGACCATCCATGGTCATCCCTGACCTACGGAAAAGGCGGGAAGCATTTGTACAGCTGAGGTGAGAGATTCGGCGAGCGATCTGAGACCTTCTTCCCGTCCCAGAGACCGTGGTGTTTGGCCAGGCCCTGCTGTCATCTACTTACGTGAGCAAAGCACGAGCCGCTGCCTACGCGCCCCGAGCAGGACACAGCGTGCAGGGGGGTGGCACAGTGCCTGAGGCTGTAGAATCATAGAATCATAGAATTGTTCTGGTTGGAAGAGACCTCCAAGATCATCGGGTCCAACCATTAACCTATCACTACCAAGTCCCCCACTAAATCATATCCCTTAGGGCCTCATCTAAACGCCTTTTGAATACCCCCAGAGATGGGGACTCCACCACCTCCCTGGGCAGCCTGTTCCAATGCCTGACAACCCTTTCGGTAAAGAAGTTTTTACGAATGTCCAATCTAAACCTCCCCTGGCGCAACTTGAGGCCATTTCCTCTTGTTTTGTTGTCTGTTACTAGGGAGAAGAGACCAACCCCCATCTCTCTACAACCTCCTTTCAGGTAGTTGTAGAGAGCAATAAGGTCTCCCCTCAGCCTCCTTTTCTCCAGGCTAAACATCCCCAGTTCCCTCAGCCGCTCCTCATAGGACTTGTGTTCCAGACCCTTCACCAGCCTCGTTGCCCGTCTTTGGACACGCTCCAGCACCTCAATGTCTTTCTTGTAGTGAGGGGCCCAAAACTGAACACAGTACTCGAGGTGCGGCCTCACCAGGGCCGAGTACAGGGGGACAATCACCTCCCTACTCCTGCTGGCCACACTATTTCTGATACAGGCCAGGATGCCGTTGGCCTTCTTGGCCACCTGGGCACACTGCTGGCTCATGTTCAGCCGGCCGTCAACCAACACCCCCAGGTCCTTTTCCGCCAGGCAGCTTTCCAGCCACTCCCCCCCAAGCCTGTAGCGTTGCCTGGGGTTGTTGTGACCCAAGTGCAGGACCCGGCACTTGGCCTTGTTGAACCTCATACAATTGGCCTCGGCCCATCGATCCAGCCTGTCCAGGTCCCGCTGTAGCGCCTGCCTGCCCTCTAGCAGATCAACACTCCCTCCCAACTTGGTGTCATCTGCAAACTTACTGAGGGTGCACTCGATCCCCTCGTCCAGATCATTGATAAAGATATTGAACAGAACTGGCCCCAGTACTGAGCCCTGGGGAACACCACTTGTGACCGGCCTCCAACCGGATTTAACTCCATTCACCACAACTCTTTGGGCCCGGCCATCCAGCCAGTTTCCTACCCAGCGCAGAGTATGCCCATCCAAGCCATGGGTAGCCAACTTCTCCAAGAGAATGCTGTGGGAGACGGTGTCAAAGGCTTTACTAAAGTCCAGGTACACAACGTCCACAGCCTTTCCCTCATCCACTAAGCGGGTCACCATGTCGTAGAAGGAGATCAGGTTGGTCAGACAGGACCTGCCTTTCATAAACCCGTGCTGACTGGGCCCGATCACCCGGTTGTCCCGTATGTGCCGCGTGATGGCACTCAAGATGATCTGCTCCATAACCTTCCCGGGCACCGAGGTCAGGCTGACAGGCCTGTAGTTGCCCGGATCCTCCTTCCGGCCCTTCTTGTAGATGGGCGTCACATTTGCCAGCTTCCAGTCAACTGGGACCTCCCCAGTTAGCCAGGACTGCTGGTAAATGATGGAGAGTGGCTTGATGAGCACTTCTGCCAGCTCTTTCAGCACCCTTGGGTGGATCCCATCCGGCCCCATAGACTTGTGCGTGTCTAGGTGGCGTAGCAGGTCACTGACCATTTCCCCTTGGACTTCGGGGTTTACATTCTGCTCCCCATCCCTGTCTTCCTGCTCAGGGGGCTGGGTGCCCAGAGAGCAACTTCCCTTGCTGTTGAAGACTGAGGCAAAGAAGGTATTTAGCACCTCAGCCTTTTCCTCATCCCTTGACACTAAGTTTCCCTCCGCATCCAATAGAGGAGGGAGATTCTCCTTAGTCCCCTTTTTATTGTTAATGTATTTAGGGACAAGGTGTCAATCCTACGGATGTACTATTCGTCCCACCACCAGAACAACCATTAGTATCTCAGGTAAGAGACTATGGGACAGAAGAGACAAAAAAAAAAGGGGACTGAGGTCAGAAAATTCAGAGAGAAGCATTTGGGGAAGGAGAGGGAAGCACTGATCTGATGGTTCTCAAACTTCTCTGCAAGAAACCAGCGTACGGAAGGACGACAGGAGAACGGTGCCCTGCAAACGCCCTTGGAGCACCTGAACCGGAATCCCCTTCTGGGGGGGATTTTTTTGACTGTTCACAGGTTAAGCCCAGAAACACTAAGCACCCTCCCCCTCACACTGCTCTGGCAATAGTAAAATGTTCTGAGCAGCGCCACAAAGCACACGCGCCCTCTTTATTTTAAAATTGTCTTCCGTTAGTCTGCTAAAACCAAGTTTAAGGCTGTTCATTTATGAAGGCAGAGAGACCTTTTTTCACAATGTGCTAATTCGCAACAACCTATTAAGCTGCACCACAGGCTCCGTTGTGTGCTTAGACACAAATTGCTGAGAGAAAATGTTTTAGTGCATTTCATTTCCGCGTATTCAGTCGCAATATATTTACAATTCCGTGGATTGCGAGGTAGACGTAAATAAGTTTCCCCCTTGTATATAAGTAAGCACTTTGTGGTATATTTCCTCGCTGATTGAAAGTAAATGGATAGCAGCATTACAGTGCTGTAAATCATAATTTGTGCCTGGCTTCTTGGATCATCAATTTCAAAATATATCAGAACATATTGTTACAGAATAAACAGTACGACTCAGTTTGAGGCTTTCTTGCTCCTTCGAGTACTGCAAAGTGCTCCGGAATTCAGTCAGTTGCCTCCCTTCGGAGGAGCTAATAAACCGCGGTTCTTTCTCCCCGTCTCTGGGATTAGGCTAAATCCAATTGCATCTTTCAAAACAAATACAGCTGCTGGTTAACATCCTTTCTGATCTATGAAAAAAGTAAGAGAGTCAAATCCTTCATGTCTCATCAAATCCAGTTAAAACAGAGGTGCCTTCAAGGTCTCTAATCTTATACCCTTACACATACAGAAAATGCTCATAAAAGCCAGAAACCAATTTCTGATATATAATGTGGGCCCTTCCCCCTCACTCTTTTAAATGGAATCCATGTTAAGGGAAGTTCTTTTCTAGGTCATTTTAATCACTAAACCAAGAGCAACGAAAATTATAATTCAATTGATCTGCCTTTGTCGGCTCTAAGTATTTGCATTACTGACTTTCTTTTCAGCTTAAGTTGAATCAAGATCATCCCTGGTCAATCTTGTTGACATACACTCCTCTACTAATCATATTTAATGAAAATGGCAGGGATATCAAAATCATTTATAAGATACAGGGGGAAAAAAGAGCCCTTCTCACCGAGGACCAAGGACAAAACATGATATATCCAGGAGGCATTGACTATACTGCATATAAAAACAACAAATTTTTAAAGCTTATTTTGCCTCTGCAGGGTACATAATGAATGATACCAATTTAAAGTATGTTGGATTCAAAGACAGACATGGGTCATCTTATTATACGCATGATAAGGAATACATTATTAGGAAATACTCAGACAATGTTGTTTATGGCATAATTTTACACATTGTTTCTCAGAAGTATATTTTTTACAGGGAGCAGTCAGATAATCTTCTCAGTAAACCAAATGGGCTCCTACGAAGACAATGGATTTAGACTGCCAAAGGACACTGGTCCATCATATTTTAATTTCTCTTCTATATCCAAAGTGATGAACTAGTCAATATACTTCAAAACCAGTTTTCCACGTTTATTTGAGTTCTCTCCTGCAGTAGCTCTCATTTCTTTGATGAATTTTCCCAGTCAATCCAAGACATTTCTAGCGTGTGCACATAACAGTTTCTTGACACAAGCAATCAACAAGACAACAGTGGGAGATGCTTTGGTGGGCCTGTTACAAGCAAGCAATGAAGAACAGGTCGAAGATGAGAAGATCGAGTGTGGCTCTGGCTGCAGCAACTTGGTGCAGTTTTAAAAACCTGAGAGAAGCAACCAAGCAGGTTCACAGCCTTGGAATTCAGGAGACCATGTTTCAGCTTGTTGGCGGGATCAGGTGGGAGACTGGGTAAAGAGCCCAGTACCCCAGTGGTGAAGGACGTGGGAAAGACTGAGGCGCTCGGTGCCTTTTTGCCTAGGATTTCAGTGCTTCGAAAGGCCTGCCCTAAGCACTCTTAGGCCCTGGGTCAAGGAGCAGAGTCCATGGGATGAAACTCTACCCACAGTGAGGGAAGATAAAATTAGGGCACACGCAAGCGGATTGAACACGCACGAGTTCACCATCTGGGGGTGCCGAGGGAGCTGGCTGATATTGCAAGGCTGCTTTCTATCATCTCCATCACTTTTGAGATCATGGGAGGTGCAGAAAACTGACTGGAGAAAGACACACGTCCCACATACCTGCAGGAAGGGCAAGGAGGACTGGGGAAAGCACAAGCCTGTAGCCTCACCTCGTTCCCTGGGAAGGTTATGGAACACAGCCTCCTCAAGCTTCCTCTTTTCCTATGTACCCCGGCACACGCAGAACAGTTTGAGACTGGGAAGAGCCAGCATGGATCTTCCAAGGGCAAACCAAACCTGACCTGACTGCTTTCTGCGGTGAAACAAGTGGCTGCGTAGACAAGGGAAGAGCAGTAGGTGCTATTTACCTTGGGTTTAGCCAGGTCGTTGACAGAGTCTCCCATAAAATCCTTCTAGCCAAATTGGAGAGATGTGGGCTGGGTAAGGACGTAAGTTGGGTAGAAAATGGACTGGAAAACTGGGCTCAAGGGGTCTAGAACACAAGTCCTATGAGGAGCGGCTGAGGGAACTGGGGATGTTTAGTCTGGAGAAAAGGAGGCTGAGGGGAGACCTTATTGCTCTCTGCAACTACCTGAAAGGAGGTTGTAGAGAGATGGGGGTCGGACTCTTCTCCCAAGTAACAGACGACAGAACAAGAGGAAATGGCCTCAAGTTGTGCCAGGGGAGGTTCAGATTGGACATTCGTAAAAATTTCTTCACCAAAAGGGTTGTCGGGCATTGGAACAGGCTGTCCAGGGAGGTGGTGGAGTCCCCATCCCTGGAGGTATTCAAAAGACGTTTAGATGAGGCCCTAAGGGATACGATTTAGTGGGGGACTTGCTAATGCTAGGTTAATGGTTGGACCTGATGATCTTGGAGGTCTCTTCCAACCAGAACAATTCTATGATTCTATGATTCTATGATTCTATATAAAGACGGGATGGGACAACTTGGTCTTTTCAGCCTGGAGAAGAGCAGGCATGGGGGAGACCTTATTGCTCTCCACAGCTGCTGTACGGGAGGGTGTAGAGAAGACAGAGGCAGACTCTTCTCAGAGCTGCGCGGCAGTAAGAAAAGAGGCAACGGGCACAAGCTGGAACATGGAAAACTCTGATTAGGTGTGAGGAAAAATGCTTGCCATGTGGGTGGTCAAACATTGGCCCAGGTTTCTCAGAGACGTTGTGGAATTTCCATCCTTAGAGACAGCCCAAACTTGACTGGAAAAGGCCCTGAAGAACCTTCTGTAACTGCACCTGTTTTGGACTAGGTGACCTTTGGAGATCCCTTCCAACCGATGGTATCACTCTCTGTCTCCAGGACACGGCAGCATACTTGGTAAGCGCTATCATTTTTCCCGGGTGGAGTAGAAAAGAAAGGAGGAGAGGGAAATTTGTTATAAGCCACACGTGTCTGGGTTACCGGTTCTTTGACATTACCTTTCAATCATTAGCCAGAGGCCGTTATTTCTGCTTGTCTGAGTACCCTTGATGTGTATAAGAGAAAAAAAGAATAAAGTGTCTAAAATGTTTTTCCAATGAGAAAATTGGATGATAGACTGTCTCCCCAAACTGTCCTTGTCCTGTTTTCTCTTCCCTGTGAAGTTTCTAACTTCTCTTACTTTCTGTTTTAAAGTATCTGTGCCTTTGTCCAGCACGCATCCCAATTAGGCAGAAGAATAAGCTGTTGTTAAACTCTATCTTGTCAAACTATTGCAAGATCATTAAAAAAAAGAGAAAGACTGTTACCTTTTCTCCTTTCTTCTATGATTCAGAGCAACACAGGAACTCTTGCATAACAACTATAGCAAAGTCATGCCTTGATGAGAGAGGTCAGGGCCTTCAGAACGGAGAAGAAAAGTTCAGTAACCAGATCTGTATCTGGAACAACAGCTGAAAAAAGTTTTCAAAGGAAAGATAAGTTCATAAATATCTCGTAAACTTTCCCTAAGCTTGATTAAGAACCTGAAAGTGCCTAACTTTATTTAATATCCTGCCAGCTTCAATCTGTCTTTTACTCTTCCAAGCAACTGCCTGTACTGGAATCATATTCTTCGTCCTTGGAAAACACAAGTTAACCCTATTAGCGGAACAAAAAGGAAAAGCCGAAGTTAACAGCTCTTCTCCCTTGATCTGCACAAACACCTTGAAAGCTGTTGACACGTTTGGATTAGAGTGTAAATCTAAAGCATGTTGAACTACACATCTGGCATTTCTAATGAGAGTGTTTCAGGCGACTTGATTAACTCTGAGTCTTTGCCTAATGGGGAGTTGACGGTAAATTAGTCTCTCTAAACCTGACAGAAGTGATCAAAACTCTAAGTTAGCAGAAGTTTTTACAACTGTAGTTTACTATGTTGCACGAGCGTGTGTGGAACAGCCTGTGGTGCAACTGGTCTCATTTTCTTTCATATCAACCGATACTTTTAAGATACCCTTTACTGGTGACTGTAAGTGTTACAACGATTTGCTCCTACATACAAAACCATTGTCCCCCATGCCGTGGATGGATGGGAGGCCTTCTCAGAAGGCTTCTCAGAAGCTTTATGATCCCTTCACTAAACATACACGTATCTATAATAAAGCCCACAGTGGGTTGTGATGACTTAGTGCATCCATGTAGAGCTCTGGTACTCCCATGGCAAGACAGTTTCTGGCACTGAGTTCACTCAGCCGGAGCCATCACGGATAGCACGGATGATGGGCACATCCAGAGAAGCAGAACTCGCAGGCCGTGGAAAGCTAAAGAAGTTTTTAGCCAGTTTACACTTCCCTTATCTTAGTATTCTCTGAGATCTTAAGAAGTTGCCAGTCTGTGTGCGAGTCTGATTCCTAGCGTACAATTTTTGCTGGAGGTCCCCAAGACATAGTCTTACAGCTGCCTGCTACAGTACCAGCAGCAAAGGAATCTCCAGTTAGATCTGGAGCTCATAAAACCCTTTTATTTCACTTCTTTTTTTTTTAATTATTTTTCAAATGATAGTTAAGGCAGAGCAGAGGTGAGGACCTTGCCACGTTTTCAGATTTTCCACTTCGCTTCTCCTGCCTCTTAACTACTTTACTGAGACACGCAGTAGCTGTATAGACAGACCTCACCTACAGAGCTGGTGAGAAAACAGCTCCATGGAAATCTGCGGAGTGCTCAGCTGAACACCCGTGTCCTAAAGACTTACACAACAAAAACAGTACGAAAGGAATTGTCCAAAATGTTTTGAGGCCGAGAAGGATTCTATTGTCCTCATATGGCAATAATATGTACCTGTAGCTAAGCAAAATTCATGGGGACAAAACATGTGCCTAAGAAGCATTATTCATTTGAAAAATGTTGTGTAATCAACAGCTACGGAACCCTCTTTTTGAACGTGGTCTGTCCGTGAAGCAGGGAGATGGGCAGTCCTGTCGGCTGCGGCACACACAGGGTGTGACAGAGGTTCACGTGACATTCCCGCTATTCCCCCCCTGTGCTATAACCACCGTCCCGCTCCAGGGAACAGGAACGAGAACACTCTGACAGGTTCCAATCTTTGAAACATAACGTAAGCTTAAGGTAAAACTCAGTCCCTCCTGTTTTCATTATTGATCTCATACGCTTATTTCTCACGGAGAAATGAGGTTGTGGCTTCCATGGTGCCCATTCCCATGAAAATGACACACTGATCACAGAGTAACTACACATATGAATAAAAATTAGTAAAATAATTCCCAAACTACTAAAGTTGGAGCTTGTTTCGGACTTCTTGCGGCTGCCTCACATCGCCACGAAGATGAGCACAGAAAAGAGGCCGTCACACTGTTTCTTCTGGTACATCTTCAAGTGCTTTTGTCTAGTCTTGTATTTTTGCGTGCAAGTACACACTGGCGGGATAAACACAAGCAGTATTAACACATGCTTCGTATCTCCCTAAAAGCATCTCAGTACTAAATTCCAGGTGCCTTCATCACTACCAAACTCGTCCATCCATCGTATTTTTCCTCTGTGAAGGGCTTTCATGCCAAGATGAATGCATGAGGAGGCGGAGTGGGTTTGTAAGTGCACGACTGTTCTTTAAATTATACTCACATCTGGGCTTAAACACTCTGCAGTTCCATCTGATGAAAGTGTTACGGCAGAGAGAAATGCCCCCCCACTTCATTCCTCGTCCTTCTGTACACAGCAGTGTCTCACAGACAAAATGCTTTTAGAGAGCGTATATATCAATTATTTTATCCTTTATGGAAAGACTACCTAGCCATAGCTCATCTCGTAACGTACTAGAGAATGCCATTGAAGAGCGACACTAAAATGCAATGTAATTTTGTAGAGAATAATAGCTAAAAGAAATAGTAAGGAAATGTGTTCCTTTTTTTTGTATTTCTGTGTCAGTAACTCAGAAATTTCACCACCACTGGCAAAAAAGAGCATTTTTATATTTTTCAAAGTGATGGGAGCAAAAGAGTAGCTGTAGAAATATGGAGATTAAAACCACAAACCTAAATTTCACAGTTGTCGATATTTTGCAGACGGACTGATTTTTTTTTTTTTAATTTTTCATTGAATTTATGTCAAAAGCTTCTGTTGCCAAAAATGCCTGCGTTCTTTTATAACACATAAGAATAAAGGACCGGGATTGAATTGAAAACGTATCGCTGCAAATACCCACTGTAGATAAAACCACACGCTCACATATATCACGAAGCACATGGTCATCTCGTCTCCGCCGTATGGAACTGAACACATCTTCTTCCCGTGTGACTGAAGTTTTTATAGTCGCCATAAGGACCGTGTGACAAGATGCTTTGGGAATTGGAGGGAGACGCCATCCACAAGCCGGTCGTTGTCTGTCGCCACCGCCGAAGTGTTTGCTGTAGGGTAGGCAGAAACGTGTAAACACAGCTGAGCGAGCTGGAAGAGCTCTCGCGTTGTGCTGCTGTGTCCGTAGGATAAACCTGCGTGACGCGGCTGGCGTACCTTGTGCCGTCTTACATCCGCAGCTCTAAGGTCAGAAACCACACAGTTATGGAGCCGTCGCTCTTCTGCTAGGGAGAGAGTGGGAGACCGTCTAGAAACTGCCAAGAAGGTTGAAGGATGGAAAGAGGAAATTCTTTTATACACACACACAAAAAAGTAAATTTTTTGTTTTAATATAAAATTCTGCCGGAGTGCATAAATCGGCAAGTACTTGTACTGCTTTATTGGTACAAATGCCTGTTGTCTACTTTAATACACCAATACGTACACCAATAAGGATTCCAATAAGTCTGGTATCCCCAGTCTCTTCTTAGACTGATGTGAACAACAGGAGCACGCTACCTTGCTCCTGCATGCTGCGATTAAATGGCTTTTTAAAGCTATTTATGTATGTTGGCATGGGAGCAAAACAACAACCAAAAAAAAAGAATTAAAGAAGTCTTCCCACCTCCTCCCTTTCTTTCAGTTATTTGCAAGGGAAGCTAAGGATGGAATATTGCATTTACCCAGAAATATTCTCCTGAATGTAAAAGAAAGCCTGTTTCTTTAAACAGCCCATGGGTATTTTTTTAATAGAATCTTAAAGTATTGTCCTGTTTTCATTTGAGGCATCCTGTGTGCATGTGTATACAAATTTAGGTATGTGCAAGTTAGACGAAGAAAAAGCCATCCATAAACAAAACGTGTATGTAGGAGCCATACACAGTAAATATAAAATATATAAATATAAATATATACCTTTTACCTGACTTCCCTTGTGACTGTAGTCTGATACATGGTGACGAATTAACGTTTGTGCAGATTTTCACGTGACTCTTCATTTGCGATTTCCACAGCTTAACCCTACCGCTCCTTCACAACACGTGGACGGTGTCAAACACCTATGAAGCTTATTCTTCCTGTACTACCACGGCTAATGTTTTTGTTGAGGTGTCCTCCCGCTCTGTAAAAGCATCATAAAGTCAACCTGCTACGACTGAGCGTTCGAGTCTGCCTGCCACTGAAATACGTCTGGCTGGATGTTGTTATTTGGTAGTGTCCTGGTTTAGGCTGGGACGGAGCTGGTTTTGTCTTCAGCAGCCCCTGTGTTTTGGCTTTAGTGTGAGCAGAACGGTGACAGCACACTGATGGTGCTGGTTGCTGCTGAACCACCAAGGACATTTTGCAGTTTCCCAGGTTTTGCTGATGTGCAGGTGCAAAAACCTGGGAGGGGCAAAGCCAGAATAGTTGATCCAAACTGGCCAGAGAGAGTGTTCCATACCAGAGACGGCATGGCCGGGATAAGTCAGGGTCGGCTGGTGGGCCACTAGGCTTTTAGGCCCTTAACTTGCCTTAATGCTTAAGCTTCCCTTCGGGTTGCTTTTTGTTTCCCTATTTTTCCTTTTTGTTTTTCGTCTGTTCTGCTGTTTGTTCCCTCGCCTGCTCTCTCTGGAACTGGCTGTTCTGGGATAGCTGGGGGGGATACCCCTGCTCCCTGCCTGCTGCTCGGGACGGGCTGTATCGGTCGTCGGGTGGTGAGAAATTGTGTATCGTTTGTTTTATATATTCTATTATCCTTGTATATATTATCATTATTATCATTATTAATATATTGTTATCTTTTTCCTTTGCTGTCCTGGTGAGCTGTTTTTATCTCAACCCACGAGTTTCCCTTTCTCTCCGATTCTCCTCCCCACCCCAACAGGGAGGGGGGAGTGAGCGAGCGGCTGCGGGGTATTGGGTCACCATTTGGGGTTAAACCACGACAGGTAGCCTTGGGCACAGCTGGACTGCTCCCTGTAGAGACGCAAGCTGTTTGGAGCATGCCAAAAACCATGGGATTTTATGGGACAGACGCTTGGGAATCTGGGGGATACGGCAGCACCAGGCAGGCAGGGACATTAAACGTCTCCGCCTTGCACTTTCCAGCACTGAACACACATACTCGACACCACGCTGCGCCTGGGCAACCAGAACCACAAGCTATGTCCAGCTTTGGATGAAGGGGCCCAGCTTTATGGCCCAGAGCAGACTTCCATCGCCGGCTGCGTTCGTGGAAAAACATTTCATTGTATTTATTCATCATCAAATTCCGTATAACTTAAAGTTTTCTTAAAACTCATAGTATTCTCTAGATTACAGCAATACTTTATAAAAGATGTCTCATAGGAACTTTCTAACTAACTTTCACATTCCCTTTCCCTGATACACGGACCCTGAAGCACCTAATTAACTTCTGAAAGGGGGAGTTAGGCCTCTTTGGAAAGCATTATCCCGGCTTATATCAGGATTAACAGCATCCTCATTGCAAATATCTCAGTGCTTGAACAGGTTTATCCTGACTATTTAAATTACGAAAGCAGGCTGCTTTCTTGTTCCACTTTAGACACAACTGAGATCTTACGAAAATAGGGACTAGTATATTTTTTCCACCATTTAAACAGGGTAGACAGCCACAATTTTAGTTCCACGTGGAAACTCAGCCGTGTGTTTAGTAAAACGGCCGTACACATTTGAACGACAGTGCTTTGGTTCGCTGCCGAAGCCTGTATGTGCGCGTAGTGCCGGCCTAGAAACTAAAATCTGCCTCGTGGGCATGATGAGCAAAATAAGTTGCATTTCTTTTGATTTACCTTCCTCGCCTTCGATCTATTAGAAGCCCAGAGGTGCTGTGGTTTGCGGATGTACTTTTTCATCGGGTACTTCTCGCCCCAGGAGGAAAGCCCACCGTCCGAGCGCACGGCACAGCGTTACCAGCCACGCGCAGGGCGAACCACGGATCCCGTCCCGCGCGCAGCTCGAGCAGTCTCCCGTAGTCGAGCAAGCAAACCTCGCGTGTTTGGAAGGGCGCACTTGTTTGTGAGCGTCCGCACGCTGATAAAACAGGTAGTTTTCCCATCACATTTGTAAACATACATCATATTAAGTCCCTTTAAGCGCCTCTATATGATGACTTATTTCACCTAAACACATTTACCGTTTTCCCTTCCTTCCGCCACGGCGACGCGAATTACTTGTTTCGTTACAAAACATGCCATTCCTCATAAGAAGTTAGCGGCTTATAGATAAGAAGAGAATAGAAAATCTCACAAAATCTAATAAAATCGGACAAGTCGTCAGAAATAGAATAGGTTTGTTAACTACGCCTTTCCTGCGCTGGCGGAGGCTGGGCCATTACGGGTATTAGCAGGACACGCGTTTAAGCTGTTCCTGTAATCAATTGCTCGGTGGTAGGTGGTGACAATCTCATCCGATTAGAACAGCGGCAAGTAGATAATTACTGGCTTTGCAAGGGGAAAAACCAACATGCCTTAGTAAATTCAAGCTAATTCAAGCTTCAAGTTACTTCAAGCTCATAACTTAAGGTTTTCTTAAAAGTCATCGTATTTTCTAGATTGCAGCAATTCTTCCACTCACACCCACCCTGTCCACTCGTGATTTACTACACTAAAGATGTAGTACATTTGCTACACTAAAGATTTACTTTACTAAAGATTGGCAATATACGGAGTGGATAAATCTATGCAAAACAAAAAGAGAATAACAAGAATTCATTGCCAATACGGACTTCTGATGCATTAAGGCATTATTTGGCAAACACATTCATAAAGTTAATGCTTTATTTTGGCTTTGTTTTCCAGGGGTTGACATTACAACATACACATGCGTACGGTTGAGCTTCTTTTGATACATGGCATGGAGAAAGAAGTTCATAAATGCATATTAATATGCATGTGCAGTGAATTCATTTATGCCAGTGTAGGGTCCTTTTTTATGCTGTGAAACATCAATTAAATACATTTGTTGAAAATACGCTACCAAGACACTGAAATGTATTCTTGAGTGACTAAGAGTTTGTAGAAATAAAATTTTCAGTTGTGAAAATAGTGGTATAACAAGGTCATTAAATCATGTTGGGGCATATACTTTGTGAGTTTTTACTGCATGAGCAATATTCAGGTTCTGGTTTTGTGGCTTTGCTATCACTTGTTAATTCTACTGTTATCTCGCAGATCTGCAGTAAACCCTTTTTTCTCTGCCTGCAAATTTCTAATTACCGCTGATCCTTGCTGCCTTGTCATTAAAACCGGTATTTCTGTTGAGACGGACGAAACAAGGGATTGTCTTCCTGCCACTGGCTATTTTTTTTTTTTTAATGAATGGATCCAGGTAACACAAGGAGGAAAAAAAAAAAAAAAACAAGTTCCTTTATTTGCCAAGGAGCTTATTTTCATTTCAACTGGAAGTCAGCAAATATTTTATAATCAGGCGACGTGCTTTGTGTGGGGAGCGTTCACCAGAACCTAGAAAAGAAAATACCCTTCTGCACTGCACATCAAGTTACAGAGCAACAGATTCTGACCAAAAAAAAAAAAAAAAAAATTAAATTAAAACCCACACCATTAGCTAATTGCACAAAACCTCAACACTAAAGGCAGATTGCAAAGTACTAAGACCCAAAATCGCTCACCGACTCAAGAAGTCACCAGTTCTGAGTATGGAGTTTAAAGGACACTTCCAGCACCAGCAGTTTCATGATATTAGTCTTTCTTTTCCTTGCCTCTCCTGTAAGGGAGACAAAGAATATTCCTTCGGGCAGTGCGGCGCATTATTTACAGTCATAGTCTCTGCTGGAGGGATCGACTGCTAGTGTTTCATTTCACCGGTAAAAATAAATACATTTTAGTTGGGCAACCTCAGAATCTGCCTTCAGAAGCTGCTTAAAAACTATCAAATAAATACATAAATATTTCTATTATTAAATGAGGCTCTTGGCTCCTGAAAACAGATAAAAATCCGCTTTTCTTTGCTATGCTCCAAAACCAGTTTTCTCATAAACCTTGAACTTTTGCCTTAGAACTTCTGAAACTGAGCCAGAGAGTAACAAACTTTTTCAGGGAAGCAGGAGAAACACAACACAGCGACCTTGTGACTTCCACGGTCTTGGCTAACCTGACCCTTGGAAAACGCTGCACCGGAGTGAATAAAGCGGATTGCGAAAAGCACTGACATCCAGCATAGCACCGGCTGCGCTCCTCGCGTCGCAACGGCCGCTGCCCCAGAAGGCTGACCCAGAGGAGGGCAAAATAACAGCAAAAAAAAAAAAAAAAAAAAAGCCAACACATTTATTTTCCTCTAAAAATCTACGAGCTCTTCCAGCAGCTGAAGCTTGTCTCATTCACAACACGTGGTTTCTGCAGTAATAACATTCTCATTAAAGCAGTAGTTCGCCAGACCTTAAATAAGTGCTTTTACTGAAAGTATAAGGATTAATCCTTTTTGCTATTACTTTCAATATTCCTTGTTAAAGAGCCACCCATATATGACATTTATAAATGTGTGTACACTACGTATTAATTCAAATTAAGCCCTGCAGTGAATAATGCTAAGGCCCTTGAATTAAGCTATTTAATTCCTTTCCTCATCTAATTGCCGAGACTATTATTTAATGTCTCTTGTTTTTCTCTCTATTAATCTGTTTGCTTTACTAAATTGCGTTTAGTTTTTCAACTCAGAAATTGTACAAATGAGAGGGAAAGGAAAGGTTTTAAACCAAGGAGTAATGCGTTTATTTGGAAGAAGAAGTAAAAGGTGGCCGAGGAAACACTCAAACTACAGGGCACCTGTGACGAGTGGCCACCTAGAAATTAGGGAAGGGCTGAGAAGGGTGGATGAGGTGAGAGGACTATTAATAATGTGAAGAAAGGTAGCCAGGGACCTCGGCTGCGCTCGTAGCTCCATGGGCGTTGGACCTCCTTGCCCCGAGGACACCAGCTCTGGCCAGCGCTGGACTCGCTGGGTCCAGCCCAACCAGTCGACTGGAGCTGACAGAGACGAACCGCTAAGGCCGAAAAGACAAAATACTGTGCTTAACGTTTTAATTTTAAGCACAACTGTGTCACCAGCCTTTCCGTATGCTGCTGTAACAAATGGCTACGAACAGGCACCGCGACAGAGAAAGCTCTAAAAAGCTTCTCCCTCTTGGTGTTACCTGCCCAGGTCACTCAGTTTGTGAATTATTGCTTGCGTTCAGCATACGCTGGGGTGTTTGCTCCTCTTTTCCTTTCTCCTGAAGGAAAGAAGCAGAGCAGAAAGGTTACGCGGAACAAAGAGACGGTTCCCACTCGTTCGGTCGCTCCCTGGCGCGGCTCCAACGCCACGGCCACCGCGTTGCGCCAGCCGGTCTCCGAAGGCGCAGCAGGCTGCCGACGGGGGCCGCAGCGACCGCTGCACGCTCCAGGGAGCACCGGCAGCTCTCCCGAAGCAGGGACGAGGTGTTGTGCCTGTCAATCCGCCTCGGCTGTGCTGCCTCACGGGAGGCTCCACGCCAGCCCGAGAAGACCCGGCTCCCAGGAAACTGCAGGAGGAAAGGTTTGCTCCTACGACCCATACGCCTCACAGGGTTGTAAGACTTTCATGGCAATGGCAGTTGTTACAAATATAAAATTACAATTTTTTGTAAAAAGCAATTTAGCCAAGAAAACAATAATTAAATAAGCCTTATTTTACTATAATACCAATGGCTTTAATGTAGTCTGCAAGGACTAGTTTCAGTATTCCTTTAAGACTATACAGAAGGAACATGCATGTGTTTGATGTTCACCTTGTTCCTGATCTGACTAAAATATTCTGTGCAATAATTGTACAATAATTGTATCATTTCTGCAAATTAGTTCTGTGTGCTGGAACGAGCTGTGCTGTCGCAAAGACACCTGCGTTATTTTCTGTATTCAGAGTTTCCCTTCGCACTGACGATTGGCTACGCAGCCATTTCCACAATATTTGTCCCACCAGCTCCGAAAGCACCTTACGTTCTTCCCATGACGTCAGTCAGCATGGACATATAGCGTGAAGGGCAACAGAAATAACATTGGTCCCCGCTTCGAACTGCAACAGGTACGTGTGCTTTCATGGTGTCCGGCTTCCGCAGGAGAAACCAGCCCTGCTCATGGTCTGAGCCAAAACACCGCCCAAAATGCCCTATTGCCCTCTGGCGTTACGCCAATTATTGTCATTCTAGTGGGTAAAAAAAAGTCACAAAAAATATAGTCTTGATTTCAGATCCTTTCCACAAATTGTAATCCCACCAGTATGTTTTTGATTGATTTGCATCAATCTGCCATTTTAAAACGGACAGACACAACCTTTCTGTAAGCAAACAGTAGCACAGGAATAGTACACAAGCTCTTTCCCACAACTATTTTCCCTGCTATCCCACAAAACTTACTTCTGTAGGTTTTCTTAATACTGAGCCGATTATTCTACCTGCACAACTTAACTTTAGGGAGCGTAGAAAGGAAGGAAAAAATAAAAGTCTTGTTTCTTTCCACCTATTGCCAGACAGGACTTTCGTTTTTCTTCAATTAGTGCTGTGCTCCAGGGCTGCGCGTCCTTCGCCGTACTTCCACAGGACACTGGCCACAGCATCACTCGCAAAATCGCACAAGGACGTTTCGACAGCTAGAGAAAGGAGGCAGCTTTTTGGAAGCTTGTCTCCTTTTCCTGCCACGCTGGTGCTGGGAAGGCTGGACCCGCTAATTGGGTTTGCCCCACAGAGAATTTAAACAACTCGGCAATTTGACTTTTTGTGGGATTTTTTTGACTTGGAGGGGTTTTTTTCCTTTTCTTAATAAGCTCAGGCTGTCACGCAGCGTATTCTTTCTGCCGGCAAGCTCCAGCACACGCGTGTTTCTGCCAAGCCAGGCACTGAGCTGCGTAGCCCGGTCAAACCATATCAACACACCTTCCCATCATGGGCCGCCTCCTGATGCAAAGACCACAAAGTCCGTCTCTGGGGACCAGCAGTGGGGGCATTTTGGTCCTCCCCATCTGACTCTGCCCTGATAAGACATTTGTGCTCCCATATAGACCCGATCCCAAAGCCCACTCCCTTCAGGTGTTGCGTCACATAAACACCCAAAGGTGGCCCCCGCCAGAGGGTTCCTGTCCTTTTTGTGGTGACGTCTGATACAGCCATAGAAAATGCACCCGTTAAATCTGAAAGCTCTCAGCAATCCACCAGCGACGGCACAGCCACCCAAAAAGCAGGCCTCCGCCTGGCATTCGGCACCTCCTAACGCATGGTAACTTGGAGGGGGTCAAATACCTCTTCTTCCTCTGGCGGCAGCCGTCGGCGCGAGCGGGGATGTGCCCATGTCAAGTTGAAGGAGTACAAAGAGGCGAAGGGGATCTATAGCGATTTGTCTTTACATCGTCGTCACTCGCTTCCACGTGGACTGGGTGACAACGCTGCCAACATCTCACTTCCGTATGATCTCAACGTCTCCCTCAAAATTTTCACATCTTGTTGTCAGTAATAACAAAGTTCTTTTGCAGGTTGAAAGTCCTCTCACGACTAGTGGTGTACCACACCACGCATTGCTTTTTCTCCCCGAGCATCCTGCCGTCCACCCCGAAATACTCAGGTGCGGGACAGAGTTCTGCTTTCCAGTGGTGTTAAATATAGAGAAAACAATTCTCTCTGAAGTATGAGCTACGCAGTGGGGAACGGGGACACAGGGCGACCTTTCACTTCTTGGTCTCTCTCCAAACAGTCTATTACTTTCTAAGGTTTCCGTTTGCATAACTCTCCGCAGAGCCCAGCTTTGCTTTAAGGAGGTAAGCTGGTTGCCTCTTGTTCCAGCTACGATCTTTCTATGTTCTTCAGCAACAACAGCCATAGACTAATCGTGTAGCCAGAATCAATCCTTCGCAAGCAGAAGACCACATTTACACGCAAAAGCTTTTGTTTTAGGATCTCAGAGCTTTGCTCGCTGAGGTCTTCTAAACTTTTTCCACACATTTGCTGTTCACTTCACGAATTTTCCTCTGAAGCGTCCTCTGTTGTCCCTGACAAGATGCAAGATAGTGACTCTGATGGCCACTAATCTGAAAGAGTAATTGTTTCTTAAATTTTTGTTTTGCTTTGTTCTTTTTTTTCTTTTCCTATACACAGCCAGTAAATCTTCAGCTGGAACCAGTGTGATTATAGAAAAGACAAATCTGGTCCACTGCAAACTGCAGTGTGCTGTGCTCGCAAATTGAAAACCTTACGAAAAAAAGTGAGAAACCGGCTGAATGTCTGTGAACTAGAGCTACGCTGTTTCTTTAAACTCAGTTAATTCGTTCCAGCACAGCTCAGCCACCGACTGGGTTTATCGGAGTGACGGAGAAGAGCTTTATTACTGTTGACTTCGGCTAAGAGAACGTACAATGAGATTCTTTAAATTAGTTGAATGTGTTTGGACAGCTCATATCTCAAAAAGTCTATTATCTGTATTGACTACAACACTACAGAATGTTATAAAATTAATTATATTCTTCCTAGCTTAACAATGATTGCCTCATTTAGAAATATAATTACCTATCATTGAGGTTTTCAGCCAGAAGGGTTTTTTTTTTAGTAGCGTATAACAACTCGGTTTGCCAGGCTTCATTTAAATCCCTCGCCTCCTTCTTCTCCTTGTAAAAGTTTGATATTTTAGGTGACTCTTTTTTTTTTTTAATACCAAATTTTTATTCCAGGTATTTAACGTTGTTCCAGGTATTTAATGTTATTTTAATGTTAATTCCAAGTCTTTCTTTAATTCTGACACTAAGATAGCAGCCTAGCTAATAAAACAAGAAACCACCAAACGACAGCATGTGATGGGATGCTCTGCAATATAATGGGGTAGTGTGAGCAACGTCCTCCTCCTGAAGATTTAAAAGCAGGAAAAATTATTATTCAGGAACAAAAATCACAATCCATCTCCTAAATGGGTCATTCAAAGAGACACAAATAATAAAATTAAAAACCTGAGGAGCTTTTCTCTAATTTCCCAAGAACACTGTTTCAAGGATTTTCGTTCCAGTTTAAAATTATTTTAGAGAAACACAGAGTTCCCACAGACACACCAAAACCAAAACCACCGGGTTTATCCCGACATAAACCAGAATTTCTGTGTGGAATTGCAATGCATCGGTAGAGAAAACAATTGCTAACCACTGCCAAGTGTAGTTAGATGGTGTCCATCTTCTGTGGACTGGTCACATCACAGCAACCCTGCCGTCGTGTTCGCAGGTTTGTCCCTCCTCCTCCAGTGAAGCAACAGGGAGTCGAGAAATACTGAGGAAAGGCAGAGAATACATTTTGTTACTATTATTTTTTCCTGTAGACATTCTTCTTTCTCCTTGATAGTATCAGAGATCATCACTCTCCAGAGCTATTAATCTGGCATGTGTATTGACATTGGGTGATTGTAAAAGATGCTATTTCTGTCCTGCTGCCTTACAGCTCAAATAGGAAAGAAATACTGAGATGCCCCAAATCTTAGGAACAAAATAAGAAGAGAGGAAAATGAGGAAATGTGATAATTTAAGTGAAAAGAGATCTGACCGTAATACTCGAGACATTGTTTTTTCTTAAAAACTACATTTTTTTTTTTTTTTCCAGGTTTAGCTTAAAACTAGAATTTGGATGTTTGGATTGAAGTCAATTTAGTAGGCAAGATACCGCTTTATTCTAAAATATTTTTTTAATAAAACACACCACTAAATTTGATGAGTCGGTAAAACACATTCCATGAGCGTGCCGCTTCCGTGGCTTTGCGTTCCCTTCATGGGTGTAGGTGATTATCGAAAATACAGCTGTAAAACGAACACAGGCTGGTTATTATATAGCCACAGTACGTCAAAACAAACAGCACAAATTTTAGTCTCAGAGTAGGGCTTTTCAGGACAACCCCTTAAATCCAGTATAAAACATGACACTGTATATAGATATAACATTATATACAGTACTGATTACTTTCACAGGCACAGTGTCTAAATACGTACTTACATGGAATGTTTTAATACATGAACGATAAGACCTGTAGAACACTTTACCCGAGTATTTGTGAAATTTTATTTCCATTTCAGGAATACCTCATTTTACAAAAAAATACCAGCACTACTCAGAAAACAAGCGTTCATGTAACTATATCCATATAGTAAAACATATAGTATCTAATTTAGAAATACACGAATGTCTGCTGGGTCTTGACAACTGTGAATGTGCAAAACAAATTTTGCTTGACCTTTCTTCATGCTCTTGAGTTACTACAGGCTGTCCTTTGGAAGACTTTTTATCATGCAGACATCAGGACCACGGCATACACAAACTGAAGCCCGTTCTAGTCTGCCATAATGTAAAGAACAAGCTGCTGTACGTAGGTGTAGAAATTGAGAGTTATGAAGCATTGTGGGGCAATCCCCCCCTCAAACGCAGGTTTCTGTACTACGGGATAGTTTGCAGACTTTGGGTGTTGCGATTGACTCAACACGGGTAATAAGACACATTTAGCTGACCTTTAAAAGGTCCTTTCCAACCCAAACTATTCTATGATTCCATGATTTTGAAAACGTCAAACCCTCTCCAAGGGCTTCTAACTGAAATCATCAGGTATGAGGTGCGCCTGGTTTATGATGACGGTCACGCAGTTTTATCAACTTCTGATGGTGTTACGAACTTAATCAACATGATTTTTAAATGAAGCTGTGTACAATGTGAGGAACAAAGGCAATACCACCCACAGGTAAGAAGAAGCTCGTATAAGATTTTCTTCAATTAGGAGAAGTCACACCGAGCACCTCTGCTCTTCCCTGGTGGATTTTGCAGTTAATGGACTTTCCCTTCCATCACACATATAGACTAAGGCACCTGGGTCAGGCAAGGACCCCCAAGAACTGGTCTTTCGGGGGACTTTTTGCAGGCAAAGTGCCTATGGTATCAGGTCTTCGTAGCAATATACAGAATGTTGTGTTGGAGAATTTTTCTCGAATTTAATTTTCCATACGGCCCAGTGTTGCTATTTGAATAAAAGCTAGTTCAAATAAACACCAAGAGAAGGCAAGGATCACAGGAATGAAAGCAGGTGAAGGAAACTCACATAGGATATTTTAAGAGGATTGTGGAGATGTGTAAGACTTAATATTGGATGTTCAGGGGAAGGACAAAGGCAGGAAGAAAGGAAGGATCAAGGTGGAAAAACAGAAGGAAAAAGGGATTAAAGGGGCCAGTCAAATGTGGGCGTAAGACCAGTCAGCACGCTTATCTGACCGAGCCCCGTGCCTGGTCACTACGGTCTCTCCCACAGTCTTATTAAATCTATTTCTAACTATTTTTTCTGTGGGGACGGACTCTATTCTCGGGGGTGGGTGTGTGGGCGAGAGGGAGTGTGTGTATGACTGTACTCCAAACTTGCCAATAGTGGGAGACCTCCACCAGGAAAGAGCTGGCAACTGAGCAATGGACCGCTGGTCCTGGCGTGGGTGCTGGATGGACTAAAAGTCCTGCTCACATTCGAGGGATCGGTGATTGCGGTGCGAATCCGGAGAAATAGAGGTGGGGACGCTCCGCTGACGAGCTTCAGCGGTGATTAGGGCAGGCAGGGTCAGGTGTGGGCTGCTTGTGTTGATCATACCGACGTGGGTGCAGCTTGTGGGTGCCGATCAGGGCACCGGTCTCTCTGCGGTGACCCGTGAGGGTCTGCGTGGGTACTGCGTACATACATATGTTGGTTGGGAATACGAGCTCAGCCTGTCCCCAGAGCTCTCTCCCCGGCGCTGGGAGCCCCCCGGGTTTGGCCGTCGGAGCCCAGGAAGGGGAGCCCCTGGGCACCAAAGGCTGCTGGATTTGTCTGCTTCCGACGCTGGAGCAGAGCCGGCTCTGCATCTGTCAAGCGAGAGAAAATGAGACGTGTTGGTAACTTTGCCTTTGGAAATGTCAGCACTGTCAGGTCTAAAGATCACCTAAACAAGAATTTAGGGGAATCTCTCTGATGCCCATCTGGAAATCTAACTTTAGGAGAGTTTGACTTTTTGTGGCCTTTTTTGTAACCTTCTGTAAAGTTACGAGCAAAACTGTTCTGCCAGGCTCTCCCAAATGAATGTCTCGCTGCGGTAAGTCGGGGATTGTCTCTACCTAGAGCAGAACAAAGTCTGTACTGTCGAGAGGTGCATTTCAGAAGGGCTGTGACATGCCTCTCTAAAGCAAACGTAGCAAAGGATTCATTCTACGTACTATGGGATCACAAATGCCTCAACATGTTCACATAAATAATCCTCGTCCTGTTGCTTGTCCAAGTGCAGGGAAGCTCGGGCCATTGCTTTTCTGCTTCACAAGAAGTAGAAGACATCCAGAATCACCATCCAGGACACGGTACCAGACCTCCTCATGCCGAGCGAGAGATTTCCTCCGAGCACTGCTCAGTCCGCGGGACCATTTTAAAGCAGACGTTTAGCTCTGGAAGTGTGCTGTTCAAGATTTTATGTTCCTGGAAAATCAAATTCTTAATTTCACACTTTGAAACTTCTCAGCTCCTGTGCTTCTCGGACAATAGACGAAGCTTATGATCTCCATCCCACTGATGTAAATTTGCAGTAACACAGCTGAAATCACTGGAAATATATTTCTGTAGCAGAAATAAGTGTCTTATCAACTCCTCAGTTACTCAGACTGCTGTGTCTTTGGGGAAACTTTTTCAGCTATTCATTACAGAGCAACCTAGAGTTGAACATTTAAAACATTCATATGTATTATGGTTCATGTCAATTTATACAATCCCTCATTTGGGTGGTATTAGACTAAGCAGTGAAGGAAATTTGATGGAAAAGGGGAAAAGACATTCCTTTTTTCTTGAGCTGAATCCGTATTTCATGTGAATTCCTTCACCTCTGTACAGCAAAATACAGTACTGAAGGTCCCTGAAACTGGTCCTCAACCACCCCCAATCTGAAACATCCCATGAAATAAAGATATTACACAATACAGAGGGTGATGGGAATAAATAATTAAATAGGTACATAATTTAAATACTTGGTCAAAACCACATAAACCCCTGCGCTGTGCACAGCGAACAGTGCTGGCAGGGGACGTATCGCACGTTCCGGCTGCTGGCACATGGGAGTTTGTCGCATCCTGCAACTGTGCACGGCCTTCGTCGGGCAGAACCTTCTGGCACGGTCTTTTCTCCTACCTTGCAAGTTTTGCACTCGTTTGGTACACCAAGCACACTGGCCTGTCTGCTCCCTGTACCCTCCGAATGGAATAAAAAATTAAAAAAAAAAAAAAAAAAAAAAAAAAAAAAAGAAAGAAAAAGCATGGTTTCAAACTTTTGAATTCAGACAGTGATTCTTCTCACTTAGCTTTATCAAAAAAATAGTATCAGAAAGCTCCCAAATCTTGTCAGCATTTGTCCTCAAGCATCTGATTCTTGGGTTTGTTTGCAACTGGTCTTACTGTTTAGCAAGAATTATAGATATTCATTTTTTTCTTTTTATTGCAGAAACATCAGAAGTTTCAATCCTGGCCCGAGAGTTATTGTTTTAGTAAAGACATAAGTAAAGACAAATAAATAAACGTTAAGAAGGTCAAATACGGAAATGGTAATTCAAGAATCTTTCTTTTTTTTTTATAAACACAAATATTTCACTACCTTGAGCGTCTGCATTCGTATCGGGAAACTCTGTATCACACCGATGGGGCTCCTCCAGGCGCACAAGGCGGGTCCGTAGCCATCACTGAGCTGCAAACTTCAGACTGTAGCACAGTTCTTAGGCTCAAAGCCTGGCCCTTCTTCTGTCCGTAGCGACACGGGGTGGCCACTCCGCCTGCAGACGGCAGAGCACTTTGGGGTGTATAAAATCACCCAAATTCTTTGTCTTTCTGGAATAGCAGATGAATTATATTTTTTTAAGTATTTAGTGGAAGCTAAGTGGCCTTGCAATCATAGCACACAGTCATATATCCTGGGGCAAAGAGTCTTTATATGGGGCTGCAGAGGTAGATTACTTACGCTTAAATATTTTCCTCTGAATAAACATATATATTTTTTTATATATATGCACGCACACCCAATCACACAGTCATTTAATGCTATAAGGAAATTGCTCAAATGCCTGTCGCAGTTCTAAAACCAGACGTTTCTCGTTATAAACCGCTGAACAAGAAAGCAACCGCTAGAAATAACGACTGTATCTGAAGCTTATCACCTTGAGTCCTGGAAGCACCGTGAAGGTGTAGGGTTGTCAAAAAAAAAGGGAAATGAACAAAGATAAAAGATCTCAAGATGTGCAGAAGCAGCATTGTTAGTGTTATGTGAACTGAATTCAGACTTAATACTCCCCCAAAGTAACAAAAAGAGAAAACATCTTTTAAGAACTCCACACAATGCAAGAAAAAAAAGAAGTAATTTAATCTTGGATCAATATTTGAAAGTGGTAAGTGGAAATTGCAGCTCAGTAAGGACTTTGGCTGGCGCAATTCCATTTCATTTGGCTTTCACGTGGGGCAAGTCTGGGATAACATTCCAAATGTTGGATTGTACAGAGGGCAAAGAAATATTTGCATTACTTACTCTCTGCTCGACGTTAATATATAACATTTGTATACCATATATTATATGTGATACACCATCTATGGCTATAAAATATATGGTAACTGTTTAATATATTGAGATTCCAGACCATGGATTCACCTGCGAAGCAGAGCAGGTCACAAGCTCAGCTGGTGCCAGACTTGGGTTGCCAGTTGGTGAATATTGGTTTCATCCTCCTATATATATATTATATATGTTGTTGGCCGTTGACATCCCCTAGTATAAAAGTGAGACTGCTTTAGCCTCTCGCGCATTACTGGCAACTGTCTGACCCTAGAGTGGGGCAAAAAAGGGTTTTCTGCAAACGCTGCATCTCAAAGCCCCCTGGTCTACGTGTCCTTCCTCTTCAGAAACCAACGGGCAGCTCCTCAAGGCTGGTGGGATGAGCCCACTGGCTGCGCTGGGCTTCCGAGAGGCTTTAAGGGAATCCGTAAGGTTTGTAAAGTCCTCTGCAAGTCAAACCAAAAGGAGGCAGCGTCTCCTGCCTGGCAACGCCACGGATGGGGACCGGGACGTTCCCATCTGCTGCTCTGTGTCTCCGGATTCGCTTCGCCTGGCCTCCTCCGCTCCCGTCCCCTGGCTGGCCTGGGCACGGAGACCCTGAGTCTCCGCTTAACAGGGATCTTCTAAAACACACGGCTTTTTCTCTCATAGGAAGAGATTCCGATAGGGATTGAGCTCTGACGCTGAACTGCGATTCTGATACTGGTTATAAGTGACACCGCTTTGCAAATAATAACAAAAACAACAACAACAATAATAGTTCTAACAATAACATCTATCAAGTAAGTAGAAATATAAAAGAGAGGTGGGTTTGGGTGGGGATTTGGGGTTTTCTTGTTGTTTTCGTTTGGGGTTTTTTTTGTACTTCTGGTAATTATGAAAGGGAAGTAAATAAAAAGCAGCTTAATGGTTGGTTTGACTCATTTTAGCCCCAACTTCCTTCATCCCTCGGTTTAGGAAAAAAGGAAGACGACCGGTGGTACACGCAACAGAGCCAGCAGGTAACAGGAAAAAATCCGAAGGTGAAAGTATGGGAAACTTACCCTGCAAGAGCTACAACACGCGGAGGTGTCAGAGCTGTGCCAGAAGTGGAAGGATTTGCTTAATGAAAATTTTCCCCAGGCATCCAATAACGTCGCTTGTGATTTCCACTGCAGATCACCCATCAGTTAGCACAAATTTGCTTTTTAATTGGCCTGTATTGCACCTGCCACAGCCTGGCTCCCCGGTCTCTGAAGCATTGGCAAAAGAAGGAAGGTGGATATCTGGGGGGATTTAATCTTAATACATTACAGGAAGGGCATGCACAGCAACAATTAATGCTTAAAAGACAAGAATAATGTGCGCTAGCACGAAGCGATGAGGAAGAGGGAATGGGACCTGGGGAGTAACTAATGAACAAGATTAATTAGCCACAGCAGAAAGATCTAAAGCTCCAGCGAATTCAGTGGGAAGCTTTAATTCTGTTGACTTTTGTGGGTCCTGGGAACAGCCCAAGGAGGCCAGAAGTAGAAAATCCAGTAGCAAGGCTACGTTTATCCGTGCTTATTTTGAAAAGAATGCCAAAGTTAGTGCATGCTGAAGGCAAACTGCAAACAGCTGGACAAGCTAAGGACAGGGCGGCGCGAGGCAGGAGCCTGCAAGCACGTAGCACCAACCAGCAGCAGGTGTGCGGGGAGACAGAACGACCCTGTGCACTATTTGACCGTAACCCGACTTCTTGTTCTTGTCGTTCACGGTGGCGTTGCTGTTGTTGGCTTGCTTATAGGAGAGGGAAAGACAGAAGATAATGAGAATAACTGAGAAATAGAGGATGTTTTCATCTAGACTTGCAACGGTGTAGAGGCTCTGCCTCACATCAGGTCCGACGTGCTGCAGAGTGTAGAAACCTCCAGTAAGAGGTACTTTCCAATTTGGGAGGCTTAAATTTGAACAAAGGAAACCAAGGGTGAAAAGAAAACAGCGACACAGAAATGGGGCCTCACCAACCTGGTGGAGCGCAGGAGGCTTCCAGGGGTGCATCGTTCCAGGGGCAGGATGCTCCAGGTCACCCTTCCCATCTCAGAAGGAGCACGACGCAGCTGACTTCACATTCATGGGCGCTGCCTGACATGTTGAAGATGTCCCTGCTTATTGCAGGGAGGTTGGACTAGATGACCTTTAAAAGGTCCCTTCCAACCCAATCTATTCTATGATTCTATGTTGGCTTTCTGCAAGGTCAACCCATAGCGATGGCCACCAGGTTGGTACTTTGATACCTCGTGGCAGCAGGGATGGATGAGGGCAAAGAAGGTGACAGTGGTGACCCAGGACCAGAGAGAGAGGGGAACAAGGGTCCAGGAGGACAAGAAGTCAGCAGTTTTGAGTAAGCACAGTGGGACACTGAGGAAGCAACAGCAGAGCCAGATGAAAAGGGCAGCAAATCATCTTACGGCAGAAGGAAAGGCAGGGAACGGGAGGGGTGGGCGGGCTCTCCTGTCCAGCATAATCTAAACAAAACGTTTACAGTTAAAATCTCACCTTATTTGTTGGATCGAGTAAGAACAGTTTTCCTCTAGAACTTGTGTAAAGGTTGTTACTACATTCAGGTTCTTCCTCCTCAATTTAATCTATACGTATTTCAAATACTTTTATTTTTTTGTCTCTCTTGGCTCAACTTTTCCATTCGGTGTTTGTCTTCTCTGGCCTTGCAGTTGTTTCGACTCCTCTCACGGTGCAGTGTTGACTGGTCAGCAAGAGCCACAGCCTGCCCTCTAAAGCCTTCTTCTTCCCCATTTGTCTAGTGACCCCCTTTACTGATCTCTGTATTCGAATGGATAATGTTCTTTTTTTTTTAATAGGAAAATGTCAAATTTATTTGGATTTCTTACAAGCAAGACAAATTGAACTTCAAGCATGAAAGTTTGTTAGAGACCGCTCAGTTTTGTTCGTATGTTCAACCTATTTCTTTTTCTCCCTCTCTCCGAATGGTTGGATTCTCCTTGCTCGGATCGCTGTGCAACTCTCTGAGAATATACATCTATGTATACAATGGGTGCGAGTTCCCCGCAGTGGCTTGCTGGGAAATTCTGCTTCCGAACGGCAGAGCTTCCTGGGGACTCCAGGACCCGCAGAAGCAGGAATGTAGTAAAGCTTCTCAGAGCTGGATTTCTAGGGACAGTCGCAACTCAATATGAATAAGTAAATATTTTGCTTGAAATTAAAAATAAAATTGAAAAATGGATTCTAGGAAACGTGTTTTTAGTGTTTCAAACTACTTTAAACTCGCAAAACATAAATTTCAAGTTTCAACTGGTTTTGTTGAGGGCTTTCCTGAAACTTGCTCCCTCACAGCAGAGTTTCGCAGCCAGCTTCAGCTGGATGGATGGAATCCATCAATATCAGATGGATTCTGCTCCGCTGTGCACGGGCAGCTTCTCCTCCCCTCTCCCACGCACCGCTCCCCTGGCTGCGTCCTCTCACTTCTCTCCTTGCGGTGGTTAAAACAACCGTGCAGATGCGTAGTCGGTCGCGCGAGTTGGCGGAAAGCGATTTTTTTTTTTCCCCTCCAGAGTTAAATTCCAAGCAAGCGCGAGGCGGTGGTGGGAAGAGACGGCTGCAGGGAGGCAGGGCTGCCCCCAGCTTTCGCGTGATTTTACACCGCTTTACGCTGAGCGTGCACGTGGCGTTTATTCCTTGTTGTTCTTCCCCTCCCCTTTCCCCAGGTGCCCGCCTTCCCTGCCTGTAACTCTTCATCAAGTCCTTAGTTTATTTGCATAATAATGAACAAAGTTATTCAATCAAGATATTCAAAATAAAGATATTCAGACAGTAGCTGTATAAGTACGCCTATTTGAAATTTTATCTTTGCGGCGCTAGTCTGTGTTGTAATATCTGTGATATATTGCTGTTCCCTTTACATTATAACAGATTGTCTATTATAGAGGCAAAATTTAATAAGGGCATGTACATTAACATTATGGCATAATTTCCTGGATGCCAGACAGGAGATATTTTGAATGTTAAACTGAGTTTGATATGTTAATACATGATGTAAGTACCAAATGGGGCTCTATTAACATCACTTGCTTAAATGTTTTCCAATTTTCCTGTTAAGTCAGAGTGGGGGGGAAAAGGTACTCGGTTCAAAGCAAAGAAAGCGGGAGCTATTTGATATCCTTTAATAGCAGCCCCGTTGTTACAGTTAGTAGCTATCCGCGTGAAAATCAAGCAAGTCGGAGAACACATCTTGTCAACGGTGTAAGTACCAGCAGCGACGAGTCCACGCACAGCGGCTTTCTACTCCACAGAATAAAATGAAAAATAATTGTCGTCATGCGCTTGTTCAGTGTCGGAGTCAGCATTTAGAAGGAGACATGCTCTGCGAGGCGACTGCTCCACCTCGCCTCTGGAATTTACGCTTCCGAGTTACCTGCATGCTGCCTGTTCATGTAACGGCTACGATGGGCTATTTAAAGGAACTGCAAAAGATTTAGAAAAATTGAGAAGTGCTGCAGTCGCACAGACCAACAGCCCTGTGGGCGAATTCCACCTCTACCAGCGCCCTTCAGTTTGACTAGGGGCAAATTGCTTCTCTTTGTCCTCCAGCAGCATCTGTTCTGTTTCTGTACCGCTTTTAAACCCTTCTGGTTAGGCAGTTCTTATTCTGGGTTGGTAAAATCTAGATGTGATGAATCGATGAGCCTCTAATCCCCTTTGTGGTCTGAGGTGGTACCAACATGGAAATAGTAATAATAATAATAATAATAATAATAATAATAATAAGTAAGTGTAAATATAACTGCTTATATAAGCATGGCAAATAATAGCTTCTCCTGGACTAGATTAAGGCAGTTTCTTCTATTTTTATAAATCTACAGGTCAACAAGCTAAAGGGCAATTGTATCTGTCTTCTAGTTCAAAGAGCAAATTCTGTAACGCCTGAAAAGACACCGAGGAAACCTTTAAATCAGTCTTCATTATGCCTGAATCCTAAGTACAGTCCAACGGTGGCTGTGTCTAATCTCCATTCCTCACGTTACTGCTTGTAGGTATAAATGTATATATGTACGTATATACGTATATTGTGTGCTTGTATGTAGAATGGCTAAAATACATATGTATGATTATGATACAGCCCCATCTTGACACAGTCTGCCCGCAGAAGGGTTAATGTCCATGAGGAAAAACTTCTATGGGGAAAAACTTTTTAGCAGGGCCTGCTGTGACAGGACAAGGGGTGATGGTTTTAAACTAAAGGAGGGGAGATTTAGACTAGACATAAGGAAGAAGTTTTTCACAGTGAGGGTGGTGAGGCCCTGGCACAGGTTGCCCAGAGAGGTGGGAGATGCCCCGTCCCTGGAAACATTCCAGGTCAGGCTGGATGGGGCTCTGGGCAACCTGATCTAGTTGGGGATGTCCCTGCTCATGGCAGGGGGTTGGACTAGGTGGCCTTGAAAGGGCCCTTCCCACCCAAACTGTTCTGTGATTCCATGACCTGAGCCTCTGCACAGGGCTGACACTGAACCCCAGCAAACTAGAGATTTGCCTTTGTCAATCAGACGTGACATTTAAACTAATTTCCCACCTTCATACTTTTTCTACGCGTGGTGCAACAACCGGTAATGTCAGCAGCAGAGCACAGGATGTGGTTAAAAATCAAAAGGGCAGCCGAATTTGCCCTCCGCCCATCCTCACTGAACTAATTATTTCCCTTTCTGCTCTGTGAATTGTTTGGAGATACCCTGAAAACGACCAAGCAAAGCTTTAAATCCGTTCATGCTTTAGGTAAGGTAACAACATAACCCACTCTATCTGCTGGTGTCAAAACTGTCTCACTTAAATCAGCGAGAAAACTTCATGGGGTTTGGGGTTTTGGGTGGGTTTTTTTGATGTCTTCCTGTTCTAGCTGCAGTTTTAGGAGACACTTCTCAATCACAAATACATGCCAGAGATTTAAGACCGGTAAGAGCATCAACAATTGCAAAGGGCAGGCAAATCTCATCTTTATTTTAGAAATACTCTAGGGATTTTCAGCTCCAGAGTCCTCAGCTGTTCTGTCCTGGGCGAGAAAACAACCCGCAGAGGACTTTGAATAATTCCTCCCGGCAGGTCGCACGTGATTCCTGAATGTGTAAGGTTTGATTGTGCAAAATCGTTAACAACCGGAAGGTTAAGCTGGTGGGGCGGGGGGCCAAAAATGCAAGGAATGAAGTGTTCTGAATTATACGCATTCAGGAATCGCTCTGAACCCAGACACACAACTGCTTCAGCAGGGGGAGGAAAGATGTAACAGACACCAGAAAAAACCCACCAACATACCTATTTTTCATGACCCTAAGGCTCCGAGGATTCAAACAGCTGATATAATTTTGCCAGCTATGCACACTACAACTTACGCCACTCCTTTCCAGTCCTATGACCTTCCTATTCTTCATGCACCACCCCTAGGGAAAGATGTCCTAGGAGTTCCTCCATACGGGAAAACTCCACCTTAACAGCCAGGCGTTCAGATGCTCAGGTTAACTAAGTGCATAAAGTTCTCCAACATTGCTCTTCTTCTAGTTTTCAGTAACTCCCTAAATAAGCTATTAAAATAATGACTGTTGTGTGATCTCTTTTCTTTTTCTTTTTTGGCAGCCACTGGAATGCCTTACAAATAAATTACCGTGTGGGAGTTGCAGCAAAAACCTGTGATTTTTTTTTTTTTTTAATGTTGAAACTAGTCATCACACATGATGAAACTGAAATCCGGCAACTGAGAGAAAAATGAGTTTTGACAAAACTAGAGCCATTCTGCAAAAAGAATGACACTTCTGCACAGACTTTGAAACTTGTGGATTTCTTCCTTCACCCATTTAATTTCTGCAATTTTTGATTTGAAATTGAATTTTACTCCCCCAGTACTCGGCCCTGGCGAGGCCGCACCTCGAGTGCTGGGTTCAGTTCTGGGCCCCTCACTCCAAGACAGACACTGAGGGGCTGGAGCGTGTCCAGAGACGGGCAACAGAGCTGGGGAAGGGGCTGGAGCACAAGTGCTGTGAGGAGCGGCTGAGGGACCTGGGGGGGTTTGGCCTGGAGAAAAGGAGGCTGAGGGGAGACCTTCTCGCTCTCTGCAACTCCCTCAAAGGAGGTTGGAGCCAGGGGGGGTCGGTCTCTTCTCCCAAGGAACAGGCGACAGGACAAGAGGAAACGGCCTCAGGTTGCGCCAGGGGAGGTTTAGGTTGGATCTTGGGAACCATTTCTTCCCCGAAAGGGCTGTCAGGCCCTGGCACAGGCTGCCCAGGGCAGTGGGGGAGTCCCCATCCCTGGGGGGATTGAAAAGCCGTGTAGATGTGGCGCTTGGGGACATGGGTTAGTGGTGGCCTTGGCAGTGCTGGGTTAACAGTTGGACTCGATGATCTTAAAGGTCTTTTCCAACCTCAACGATTCTATGATTCTATTTGAAATTACTTGGGGCATTTACAGCACACAGTGCATCAGTCCCAAGATGTACCCGAATTGATTAAATGGCTGTTTTCTGTAGTGTTGATCTTCACACAGCGTACGGTCACGGGCTCCCAGGATCTTCCCTTTACCGTATTATTCAACGTTAGGTGTAAAATGCTGTTGGTAAGCAGATACTGCACCCAGTGCGTGTTCCGCATTCGGACTCCCTGCTTTCATGGAGGCTTTCTCACCTTTGTCCTTATTCTACTGACCTCACATGCGTATACTAACTACTCTTCCATAGATTCGTAGATCACCAAACTGTTAAGCTTTTTAAGATCCAGTGGAATATGACCAATTAAACAGAATCATTTCCTAGTTCTTTCTGAGACACAAGAGGAAAAACAAATTAAGCAAAAAGCAAATTTCAAGGAAAACTAGATGAAAAAGGCTCAGGCAATGGACAATAGTAATTACATTTCTCATACTGTGATTGCCAGATAACCTGAAGTGCCTGTCATTTGTGTGTAATGCCTCTTCCTTAGAGGTGAAACACTACTACAGAGGCACAACTACAGGGTTATGTGGTGCATAACCTGGACCAGGTGCTACTGGAGCTGCATAATGACCCAACCTCCACATCTACTGCACTCGACGGAAAGGGAGGGGACGGTTATCACTGTGGGGACCACAAAAACCCAATGCCTATCTTTCTTTCATAAAACGACCCCAGAGAAATTGCCTTAGTTGAAATGAGGATGCGGTAAACTTGTAAAGTGATTTCTGTCAGGCAAATCCAAAGGTTTTCTCTCACACAACATGAATCATTTCACAGAAATAATGCTCTGCTGACTTTTCACGACTTGGATGTTGGAGACATCCTGACTTCAACCTGATCTCAGCTCAGCAATGCTCTCAAACGTGTTTAACTTCCAGGATCTGAGCAATCCCACTGGATTCACGTGGGCTTCTGGCATACTCAAACCCATCCACACTTAAGTGACAAGCCATGCTTAATGTTGGAGAGTATCTAAGGTCATAATTGTAGTCTTAATGGACAACTAAGGACTTAACAAAGATAAAAGCACAGTTACTGGCTGCTCAGCCCTGAGTGTGAGCTGCAGTTCTTCTTGAACACAAATTTACTGGAGGATAGAGGGCTGGATTTTTTTGTTTTGCTTATTTTCCCATGCTATTCAAAAGATTTTCAAGAGTATTAAAGGTAATCTTAAAAGTTGTAAACTTCTTCTTTCCTTAAAACATCATGAGTTATTTCTGGTTAATGGGAGGTTCTTGCAAAGCCTACTCCATAGGTCTCTAAGTTCAACAGAAAGGTTCAAATTCATTTTACTTGTCTGCTTGACCGTGTCCAATGTGAGAAGATCTCATGGCCACGTCTGAAAACAGCTTTATGACTTTGCTTCAACTCTGATCTAAATGCCTTGGCTATTTTTGTTATCACTCCCGCTGGGATTGCACACCTTGGTCAAACTGCAGAGAAAAAGTGGTATAAGCTGTAAATGAAGATGAGAGATAAACAAAATGGGTAATTCCAACAGAAAACTATTCCGAGTAATGAATAAGAAAGAAAATTATGAGACTCAAAGAGGGCATGTGTATTAAATCTCTCGCAATTCAAGCACTGCTGAAATCATTCCTTGCCTTGGTCAAGAAAGGTAAACTGCTTTTGATAAACTATTGGATATTACATTTCTCTGATTTATTTCACTTTCAGACTCGGGAAATGCAGTAAACCATATTGACTTCAGCGAAGTATTTGATACGATGTCACATTCTGAAATTATTGGTTAGGATGAAGATGATGGAGAATAATACAACAGTCTTTCGAGCTAAGCCGTGCCCTTAATAACTGTAAAATGGCACACTGCTATGAGAGCTTTTCCAAACAGAGCCTTAGGATGGATTTTATTTATTTTCATTAACGCAAAAACCCCAGTAATGGCACGCAGAAGCACAGTAATTAATTCTATGGCAGAGTTTGATTAATTTCGGACAGGTACTGTCTGATAACGAAGTTTTCTGGGATAGCAGATCCCAAGACCATCCCTTCCAGTGCCACGCCACTGAACTGAAACCAGCGTGACCGAGAGGTATCGAATCGTTTCGCTCACGTCTCGGGCGCCGGCTGGGTATCTCCAGAGCCGCGCGGTGTCGGTGTGAAGAGGGTGCACCCAGGGGAACCCACGCTCCGGCTGTGTCCACCACTGTCCCTTCCCTTCCAGGCAGGTGGTGGTGGCCACCATTCCCACGGGTATGGGTCTGGCTTGGTGGCTACGGACTAGCCACCAGGGACAACATTTCCAAAGGTCACCATTAATGTTTTAACATTTGTGGACACTCGGTGGAGATCAGGGGGTTGGGGGCTTTGCTTGTTTGTTTCTTCTGCCTTTCCGTTTTCTCCAATTTCAGCCTAACATGCCCGCTGCCACCCTCATTGCCGTGACGAATGTACTGCCCTTTCTTCTCAGCTCTGGTACCACGTCCAAAGGAAACTCGGTGCTTCGGGAAACTCTGCAGATCTGCCTCATTTCTTTTTCTGAGCCTTGTCCCATATTTATCAGTGTAATAAAACAGCTGCAAGCTGCCTCCATAGAGATTTGTTTGTTTATTTGTTTGGGGGTTTTACATAAACATGCCAGGTGATTTATTTAAGAGTTTTCATATCAGGTTCACCTGACAGCACATTGCTGTAATAATTTGCAATTTGTTTCCATTTATGTGTTCTTTTTAGCACATCCTGAAAACAGAAGACCACTAATAAATAGGAGATGAATTGTATTAATCCTTTCTGCCATTTATAGAAATGTTTTTTTCCCCTTCCATGTTTCAGCTCAGTCCCTAGTCATATCATTCTTTGCTGAGTTATAACAATGTGGAAAAAACACGTCTTTTTAGAAGCAGTAGTGATATTCTGCTTTTTCTCACAGGGACACCAAACATCTGGCTTCAAAGATAATGGCAGTAACAATTATTTGCATCGTTGCCCGAGCTGACTTGATAGCTGAAAGCAGCTGTTATTATCTCTCAGCCTCCTAACCTGTCCCCAGCCAGACGGCGAGGTATGAAACGCTCTGCCGTTTCTCTCTGCGACGCTGAACTTCACGAAATGCGTCTGACCTGGCGCTGAAGAAAACTGGCTGCAAGGTTGCCTTTCGTGTTTGTTGTTCGTACGTAAATAAATCGTGCAGGCTGAATCTAAATAAATAAGTAAAAGCAAATATTTAAATGTTGCTTCTCCAAAGAGAAGCGCAAACTCGTAATAAATTCCCCTAATAGAGCGTCAGCTGCTCAGAGGCGTTGCCTGCGGAGGGAAGTCGTTACCTCGGAAGAACAGAGGTAATAATGACTCGAGTTGTTCTCACTGATTATCAGGAGGAGGATCCGCAGGGTGCACGACTCAGACACGCCGTTTATCCGAGTCACGGTTCTGCCGCTTTTATTAATGCGATCCAACATGAGAGGTTTACTTGGTGGCAGCTGGACCAGTGCTACTTCCCAAAGCGGAGCATGCAGCCGCGGGAAAGAGCCGCTACCGGCCACCCTGGCACCCTCCTCACGCGGCGATGGCCTTTCGGGCTCCACCGACCCCTGCACCGGAGGTGGGAGCTGCAAGGGTGGAGAGGACGGAGGGAGGGAAGGGATGCCCAAAGCCTCCCTCCCTCGCTGCCCCTTGACCCCTGAGCCCCGCGGTGCTCCTTCTGCCGTTTCTATGAAAAGGGGAGGAACTCCAGCGGGTTCCAAAACATCAAAAGGGCTGATTTTCAAACTCTGCAGGTTCAGTAGTGCATCTGTGTAAGTTATAACGTATTCATCTAGAAAAGGTTATATAGGCAGGGAATGGAAGTGATAAGACTCCAGATGGGACAAACAACTATTTTTAGTTTTGTCCCCTGACCTTTCCATTCCCTTCCTGAAAAATTTCAGCCCAATACAGCGCTCCGTCAAACAGCTACCAAACCCACACAGAACGCAGGGTCTGGGGGTTTCACCATCAAACAGCTGCTGCCATCGGGTTTTTAGACTGATGCTGGATGCCCTTCCGTCCAATTCTGCAAGGCTGTTTCATCGATGTGGCAATCACACGCACACACACTGGTGCTTCTGTGGTCGTGTGTGTGCAAATACTGTCTCCAAGTGGTATTTTTTAAACAAAAGTATCTTGAACTGGCTGACATGGGTTATTTTGCTTTGTAAAAGGAGCAATTTGGCATGGACAAAAGCTACATTTGCCCATGCTGTTATCAACAATAAATAGCTCCATCACTACCAAGGCTTTCACGTTGTCAGCTGTTGTAACACCAGTGTACATATCGAGTGCAAGCATTCTGTCAGACTATTTATTATATATATCCGTGCCCGGGTATATCTCAGCTATATCTCTCAGTACTCCCTTATTTCCGATACAGATTTATCTCTGTCCCCTCAGAACTGTCGTTTGCTCCCTTTTATTACTGTGAAATATTTGCAGGGCGATAGCTGGATCATAAAACACAGGTCAGGGAACAGTACCCTGCGCTCACCACATGCAAATCCAGTTCCTCCCCCTTCCCATCCTTTTCGGCTTTGTGGATTTACAGTGTCTTGTTTTCCTTTCTCTGGGTCCTTGTGCTATGCGGCGTTTGTCGTATTTACAGCTTGGCAGGCTGAGAAATGTGATCTTGGTTCTAGCAACAGACTGCAGAGTCTTGGCACGATTGCCTACACAGATGCAAATATACTGAAAGTGCTCATTATCTCAGAAACCCTTAGCTCTTCAAAAGCAAACAAACCTCTTTTTTCCTCCCCTTCTTCCCACCGCACTATGCTTCCATTTGAAAACCAGGCAAGAATATCATTTCAGAAATACCTTCCATGCTTTACAAAAGCACAGCAAGCTCGCAGCCTTTAATTCCCCTCCTAAACATCCCATAAATCTTATGCAAACCCCGAATGCTCTTCCCCTGCGTTCCCTAAGGCACCCCGTGCCCCTAGGCGCCATCTGTGCCATGACCTGGGCGATGGGCACCCCCCAGCCCATGGGCAGGCGCTCTCCCAGTACGGCCAGGTCAGGGACTGGGCTCCCATCCCTCCCGCCCCGGGCTCCTTGGAGAGCAGCCGTTTATCACATAACCGAACAATGGATGAAAACAATGCCCAAGTTGGGAGCCGTTTTTGGTGCGTTGTCCTGAAAACGCTACTGAAGGTATCTCGCGTAACCAACACTCTTCATTTCAGACAAGTGCTGAACCCCATTTGGAATAGAAGAGCTGAAAAAGATTTCATTCAGTAGCCAGAATATAAATAATATCCAGGGTGTTTAGTGGGGACAGGACTGACAATATGAGAGATGGCTGGTGCTGTGCTCCTGGCCCTGTGCTCTACTAGATAGAGAAAAGAAGCATCTAGCCATGAACCGAAGAACGGACAGAGCAGGAGCAGAGAGCTGAGGAGGGCAAAACAAAACTTCTGTGGATCTTATTTTTACAGCATAATGCAGATGGGAAACTGAGGCTAAAATGCTCTTCATGTCTCTAGGGCATGATTAAAACCTTTGAATCCACCGTGGTTTTTCAAGTGCAAGTTGAACTGAGCTGAAAGGATGGTAATCAAGTGAGGAAGAAAGAATGAAACTCAGGGCAGGGACCACACTCAGAATTTGGTCTGCTGACCACCTTTGTCATAACTGCTAACAGGATCTACGTTGCATCGGTGTCTTAGTGACACTAGAGGAAATAGGACATGCTGTGAATGTTCTTCTTGCCTTATTTCCTTATTTTGTTCTCCATCCAAGACAATCAAAGAGGAAAAGGAAACAGCAATTAGGAGCTAAAAATAGCACTAGCAACATCAGACCTTCTGCCAGAGTGTAGCTCTTTGGGAGTAAGACTTCAGGTATTTAGCCAGATATTTGCTTTCAAAGTCTCTGAGACATGAAATGAACTCAACAAAAAGAAATTCTTTGAGAAAAATGAGGATAAATGTGACAGCACCGTTGTGCATCCTGGTTCCCAAACAATCCTAGTCTTAGGCTTGCACAGACATAAGTGTTTCTTTTAAGGATAAAAGTTGACAGCTGTTTATGATGAAGCAGACGGCTCTTTCCTTTGAGCTTACCAGGACACGTCCCCGAGTTAAATAATTTTTCTACTAGCTCAAGGGTAGATTTATAGGCGCCAGATGCAGCAAAACAGTAAGCGACCATTTTTTCCCTGCAAGAGCTCCCACAAAGCTCAACAGTGAAGACCAAGCACACGTAGATGCAGTGCTGGTGAGGCACGACGTAATTTTGGAAATGAAATGCATCCAGGCACATGCAGAGACTCATTCAGAGGAATGACATTGCACACGCTGTCATCTGCACGAGCGCAGCTTAACAAAGAAGCGGCCACAGGTCTGGGGGAGCAGGGGTCCGTTTATTATATTATTATTATAATATATTATTCTCTAGGTTTTCTTACCCACATCCAAACTCCTGAGGGAGTTTCAAAGCCAGTAACGGAGTGGAAACCCGCGCAGGAAGGTCTCCTGCCAGGGCGGCACGTGAAAGCTGCTGCAGAGGTGTCTGATGACACTTATTTTCTAACCACACTTTTCTTCACTATTTGTGAAACCGAATAGTATGTTCTAGTAGCGACTGGAGGGTAAGCAGAGGGCAAGCAGAAAGATGCCAATGAGATCAGGAGGCCATAACTAGGATTGTAATGATCCATAGGAGGAGAGTAGGAAAAGGAAAGACCAAAGTAGGAGGAATTTGTTGGACAAAACTCCTGAATGACCTACGAAAAAAACAACCTACAAAAGCCTGCCGTGCACCACGGAACGTAGTCAAGCCAAAAAAAAATCCCAGCCCACCAGTGTGGCAGAGGCTGGGGGGCAAACTCCTCCCTCTCTTCTCAAGCTTGTTCGGTGATTCCAACGTGAGGGCTACCCTCATCCCACGAGCTTTGTTTTGTTTTCCTTGATTCTGTTATATACTCTCTCCCACAAAATTTTCAAACTCAGGAGATGGGGTTTTTTTCATCATTTCGTCAACAAAAAGAAAAGGAAAGGAATACAATGCAATTAAAAAAAAATACTAGTTGTTGAATGTTGTCAAAACTCAACTGAACTCCCTGGAACAACGGAGAATTAGCATCATTTAAGGGACTGACCAACTTTATCTTGAACATCCACTGTCCATCTGAACATTTGCTTTCAAGAAGCTCCATGAAGTGTGTTTGAAGTGTCCGTGCAACAGGAGTCATTAGTCTTCCCTGTCAAAATTATGAGTACTGCAAATTTCTCAGTTAAGATTTGAGGGATTTTTTTTTTTAGAGATGAGATCACCTTTGGAAATACACTTGGCCACGTGCATTTTGATAAGACAAACCGATCAAAGGGTAACTCTTCCAGAAATGCCTACAGTGAATTTCAGTAGGACTTGAGTTCCTGCGTCAATGTTGAAATGAGGACAGTAGTTGCAAAGTTATTTGGGTACTTTGGACATTTAACCAAGACCTTGTTTTATACCTCATTCAAAAGCCAATGGTCCTAAACACACAGAGCTCTTGACAAAGAGTTCAAGGGGTGTCGTGCGATTGCGCTTGTAGGTGAACTTCATCTGTGGCATTTGATCTGTGTGGGAGGGCAGCTCTGTTGCGTCCCCGCCGCGGTCTGCTGGATCCCACGCCTGTCATTCTTAAAAATGAGGTGCCGGGTTTTAGGTCTGGGTGGGATCTCTAATTATTGCAGGTTTGGGGATCTCTAATTACTGTAGTGTCGGGATCTCTAATCACTGCAGTGCCGGGATCTCTAACCGCTGTCCTTCTTAACAGCATCTTTAAAATGTTTGTCATTCCAGCCGGAGAAGGTGCAGCTGGATTCAGTATAACTCTGGCTGTCTGACAAATCATTCGCTGTTAGCATCAAGCTAATAGAATAACGTTTTTCTCTTTTGAGAGGCTTGAGACAGAGGGTAATCTGTGGTTTAAAAATCAAGTTATATGTTTCATACAAGAGTTACTATATTGTTATACTATTTATCCACTCTAGCTGAATATAAATAAAATTGTTAGCAAAACAATTTTGGCTTCGTGTTTTTATTGCTTTTGTCCCTTTTCTTCTAACAAAACCCTGGAGATTTTTCACTTCAAGCTGTATTTGAAGTGGTGTGGCCAAGGGACCATTTTTCAGAGAAGATCATGGCGACTCACGTATGTAGCCAGGCAATTGTAGGAGGGAAATGGCCAAGGTAAAGCTCAGAGCTAGCTGCTGTACAGAGGGAAACATTAACCTTTCGCTAAATACAGAACTGCCCTTCTGGAATTCTAAGGAAAACCCAACCAACGAATAAAAACCAAACCAATACAGGGGTATCAGCTTTTCTTCTTTCAGTTTTACACCAGTCTTACACTGGTGGTTAGTTCAGCAACTCTGTGAAGTCAAAGCCAATCCTAACGATTTCACCCAAGATACCTTCTTCTTTGATGGACTTTGCCACTGAATCCAACAATCATTCACAGGAAGGGATATTTTGGCAAGAAAATCTATTCTTAATGTACAGCATTTTTGCTTTCCTTCTTTAGGAGGAGGATCAGGAGATCCCCAGGACAGAATCAGGATTTCTTTCTCCCCGTTTGCTGCAGTAACTGCTAGCTTTGCACTGAATTTGGTGAGCTCAAGAGGTGGGCACGGGCGAACCTCATGAGGTTCGACAAGGCCAAGTGCAAGGTCCTGCACCTGGGTCAGAGCAACCCCCAGTATCAACACAGGCTGGGGGATGCAGGGATGGAGAGCAGCCCTGCCCAGAAGGACTTGGGGGTGCTGAGGGATGAAAAGCTGGACGTGAGCCGGCACTGTGCGCTGGCAGCCCAGAAAGCCACCCGTGTCCTGGGCTGCATCCCCAGCAGCGTGGCCAGCAGGGCGAGGGAGGGGATTCTGCCCCTCTGCTCCGCTCTGGGGAGACCCCCCTGCAGGGCTGCCTCCAGCGCTGGGGCCTCAGCACAAGGAGGACATGGACCTGCTGGAGTGGGGCCAGAGGAGGCCACAGAAATGATCCGAGGGCTGGAGCCCCTCTGCTATGGAGACAGGCTGAGAGAGTTGGGGTGTTCAGCCTGGAGAAGAGAAGGCTCCGGGGAGACCTTATTGCGGCCTTTCAGTACCTAAAGGGGCTGATAGGAAAGATGGGGACAGACTTTTTAGCAGGGCCTGCTGTGACAGGACAAGGGGGGATGGTTTTAAACTAAAGGAGGGGAGATTCAGACTAGACCTAAGGAAGAAATTTTTCACACTGAGGGTGGTGAGGCCCTGGCCCAGGTTGCCCAGAGAGGTGGGAGATGCCCCATCCCTGGAAACATTCCAGGTCAGGCTGGACGGGGCTCTGGGCAACCTGATCTAGTTGAGGATGTCCCTGCTCATGGCAGGGGGTTGGACTAGATGGCCTTGAAATGTCCCTTCCAACCCAAACCATTCTGTGATTGTATGCTTACTTAGCCACTCCAGAAAAAATATCATTTACACGGAGAAAACAGAGCTGTCCAGGCAAAGCAGCCCCTCATGAGACTGCGTGTGGTCTGAGATGAAAACAGGCCAAGGCTAATTTTCACCATACAACGACTATCGATTGCAACTAAGTGAACTTTTGTCCATGTACGACGATTATTTTTCTTTTAGCCTATATATTTGTTCCCATAGCTCAGAAGCACATGAAAATGCCTCTAGAGATCCGCCCAATTCTCCAAATGGAGAAAATATCTTTCTATTTTCCAGTTCTGGAAAAAAAAATGTTTAAAAATAGTGCATATGGACATGCTTTCGCTGAGGTTGCCCACTATGGTAATTTTTGTTACTCCTAAATCATGACTTATAGGCCCTGGACATGGTCATGAAATACAGTAGTGACCTCCTTCAACCCTGTGAATCCCACTAACGTCACTGTTGTCTTTCCTGCATGACTGGGGCTTTAACACCAACAATTTATATTTAATGTAGAATATTGCATTTTATTGATATGTTTCCATTTTTCTTCTGACTCCCAATTTTTCTGCCTGAAACAAATTTTGTGCTAACATACCACCCAAGTTTTAATTTCATTTCTATTTCATCATTTCACTGCTATGGTAGGAAAAAACCCCATGCTTGCATTTGTTTTGTTACCCGATAAAGAGGATTGTGCCATGTGCTGTAAAACCCTAGGATTTTGCATTCAAGTTGTCACATCCATAACACCCAGCTGTCAGGACACTAAATGTTTATAAGTAGGAATTGTAAATATGCTGAATTAAAAAACAAAAAATGCCTTTTTTTTTTTAATTTGACCTTATCTGCCAACTGAGACAAAACAAAAGGTGCTGTGAGCAAAGAGTCTCACTGGTGTGGTGGGCTCTCGACAGCACGGGGCTTTTTGCAAGATTGCTTTTTGCAGTCATTTAAGGACCACGTTGAGCTGTGGAACGGGGGTCTCACCCCGCTGCGTCTGCAACAGGCTCTGCCGGGGCAGGAGGCGCAGGGACCCGCAGCTGGATGGCCACGGTGTGTAAGCAACCACTGCTATGGTGCTGTCTCCACCCTCCTCCTCCTCCTCCCGGGGGGAGAAACGGCGTGGGATGGCGGCCACAACGGCAGCAAATACAAGACGTGTTCTCAAGACAAGAGTATCTGGCATTTGGGGTTTGCTCCTCTCCCCACAGACATCTAGGTATAGGAGATTAAAAAGTTAGCTTAAAGAATTTATCAGCCAAAAATGTGGGGGAAAGCAAGATGGCTTTTTGCCTTACTGTCTCAATGGCCCTTTTCACGGTGTGTAGAGCGACGCGTACCTCTGTACGCGAGTGGGTAGAAAACCAGAGCGATTCGTTACCCGTTAGCTCAGATTTATAAAGCAGCGTCCTACACATCTTTCCTGGCTTGCACAGACGGAACTCTCATTTGAGGTAGCAATATTAATTACTTCCCAGATTTTCGCGTTTCCTTGCCATAAAAGGCAGGCACATCATATTAATTAGTGCAACCTTACAAAACCAGAGGAAACGCAAATCAGACACAGAACGAGCGTTCGGGCGTTGGAAGCTCTCACGCGCGTGCTCTCACCGAAGGCACGCTTTCACAGCAGAAACCAACAGCTTAAAACACTTTACTACAACCCACCACTCTGCTTTATGCCCTCTGGAAAAGCACGCATACACGTGTCTGTTATAGAATCATAGAATCATAGAATTGTTCTGGTTGGAAGAGACCTCCAAGATCATCGGGCCCAACCATTAACCCAGCATTACCAAGTCCCCCACTAAATCATATCCCTTAGGGCCTCATCTAAACGTCTTTTGAATACCTCCAGGGATGGTGAGAACACCTTTTCCTTCACTGGTTTGAGTATTTACCTCTTAATTCAGAAACACAAAACAACAAATACTTGTCAGCATTATACAGTATAGCAAAGCCTATTTTATAAATGCCCCTGCGAAGTATTGTGAGTTTTGTGACACTCATTCCCTCGCATTTGAACTAAACATGAAAAGGACACATTTCTCCACAGGGGAAACCCACAATGATCAAAACTTTTCATTTAGACAAAATTAAAATTCTGATTTTAAATGCTAATATCAATGAGTTTCAAAGCAAAAATTGCTTTCACAGGAAAAAACCACAAACACAAACCATATGAAATTGAAAACTATTTGATACCATCAAATCTTATTTTTTTAGTCCCTTATGACTTCTAAAATTAAGGTTTGCTAATTGAAATCCCACCGAAAACAAAGAGAAAGCGAGCTTGGCCTCACAGCTAATACCTATGAAGCAGCTGATCTGTGATAACCAGCGTGGGCCACTTGCTGAGGGCTGCGTGCGAAACCTCTGCTAGATGGGTAACCCCGCACGAAAAGAGACCCGTAGCAGAACAGAGGTGGCTTTTAAGTCATTAAGCCTTTTTTCCCCTCTATTTGGCCTTTGTTTTTCACTTCTGCGTTTTGCTGGACAAATATTTTCTTTTTATTGCACCATCATAGACAAGAACAGAGTGATAACTTTGGTCCCTATTGTCAAAGAAAGGACGCGTCACGTTGCAATGCATGTTCAGAAGGGACGGCAAGAGTTAGAATTTTCAATTCATTTTTCCATACTCCGTGTAACACTGAGGATCCCTTAGGACATTTTAAGCCCCTCTGTATGATGTTTTACTCGTCTTTTTTTTATTATTTTTTAATGCAGCCTATTCGTCCTATATCTTCTCCTCTATCCTCCTTATTATGTGCCATTTCCATCCGCCAAAATGGCTCCAGCTGTTTGACTCCAGATTGCACCCAGAGCCATGCCTGTGAGATAAATTAATTGCCTGCCCTTTACAGATCCAAAAAGACTCCTCTCCCCCAGTCTCCGGTTTTGTTCTCAGATCAAGGTATTAACCCTCCCACAGAAAATATAACCTCCATCACTAAGGTGGAATACAAATGAGCAATTAACCAAAGCTGTATACTTTTAGCACTGGTTTTCTACCGCCTGGTTCTCTAATGGGGCCTTGACTTGATGATATATATACGTCTTCACCCTGTATGGAGCAGAATTTTAAACTGAGTTATAACAACTGGGAACAATATGAGAGCTTTCTCAGAAAGTAAATGGCAGAGAAAACTACATGCCACTACCTGAAAGGCCGTTAATGTCTGTCAGAAAAAGAAAGGTTATTTGATGCCAGAGGAATTGATACTGTACTTAGGCCAGCCCAAATGCTTATCCCACTGGTGAGATAACCCTCTATTCTCTGAATTAATTTGTGAATCATCTCTGAAGCCGGAAAACTTCTCCAATTACTGTTTGTAGCTGGGCACCAGCAAATAGTCTCTCATTTGAGAAGCTGCCTAGGAAGAGAAAAGTTGGATAATTCTGGGCTACTGTTGGGTTTAATTTCTGTTTTTCTTCTATTCCACGTAAAAGCACACTTTAATGTATTTTGGCTTTCTGGTGCTTCCTGAGGCATCACAGACACCGCTGAGAACACATCTCGACGCATCTCCTGCAGGCATTACATGTCACACGCTCGGATGCCTGCTGCGGACACCGGTCCTATCATTATCGAGGCGCTGAGAAGTCAACGCTCCAAAATCCTCCCCCTAACTCTCTCTGCTAGGTGTGCCCATGTACAGTGCCGAGCACGAGGCAAAACTGAGACCTAAGACTACACTTGAAAGCAAGGCTAGGCTGGGTTAAACAAGCAATACCTGACTGGCAATATCAGACTATTTCAGAGCTGCAAAGCGCTCCTGTGGTGCACACAGCGATAACCATGAACCTTCGTTAGCATCCGCGCAGAACATCAATACTCTACAAGTGAAACGTGCTGCCTGAGGCTGGTGTGACGGACTTCGCACTGAAGCCACCCGCCAACCCAGCAGTGTCAGGGCGTCAGCGCCCCTCACGCCTCTCGCCGACTGAACCGATGCCGAAGAAATTCCACGTTGTAGCTGCATGCTCGGATGAAGAGAAGCCTTGCAGTTCTCGGCAAGCTACCGAGACTAAAATGCACACTGAGTAGCCAACGTATAGAAGAAGAAAGGGGAGAAGATGAGTCTGCTGTCAACAGAAAAGCTCTTGGTATTTAAACCTTTTTCAGACTAGTGAAGGAAACCGGAGTTTGCCCCCATCATAACCTAGGTGTGCCAATACAAATCATGCTTGGCTGAAATTGCTTGTGTTCGTATCGGGCTTTAATGTGTGTTAGTGGAAACCATTAAATCTATGATGCTGTCTTTTCCTTCCTTTATATGCCCACCTGGGAAATATGGAGGATGTAAAACCCTGCTAAGATCAACTTTCCTTGGCAGAAATATTTTTATTATCCCTCTATTTCTTAATACCCAGCACAAACGTTGAGGAAAACTAGTTCCACATAAAGAAACTAATTTGCCTCCTCATCGTTATATTCACAAGGATTGCATTTCAGCAGTCGGAAAGAAGTAAGGGAATATTAAAATCTTTAGATAACTGTCGACAATTACGCGAGCCTGGAAATATTGCCTATAAAGGGAGGAGGTCTCTCACGCTGCATTGTTGGTGACTGCCCCAACAGCAATAGGCAGGTATAATGCCTGAGTCTGGATTCCCTCACCAGTACGCGCACGATCAAATTTCAGCAGAAACCCATCGTAGCATATTAGATACCATTAGTCTCAATTAAGGACAATTAGAAGTGCCACTGTGCATATGAGTGAGACAGATTATTGTGGCACCAGAGACAAAACAGATTGAGAACAGGAAACAGAATACGGCTCTAACATCCTTAAGTGTTGTTTATGGCAATTCATAAATGTTTCGCACTGTGTTTATCTGAAATTTATGATGTTCTGCAGCAAGAACTGAAACTTGCCAAAAAGAAAAAACAAAGTACCAAGAGCGAAAAAGAGACCTCTACCAGAAAATACAGCCAACAATCTTTCTGCTTAATCAGGTTATTACAAAGTCTACCTTCCCAGAAAACAGATGAGAGCTGATTGCAGCTACCAAAGCTAAACCACAGCCGTCTCTCTGCTACTCGTCCGGTACACAACAGAAAGCCACATAAAATTCTTTTGATAGTGAATTCAAATATTATGCTATTTAAAAGCATTTTCTTTTAGCAGTAAGAACTTTAAAATCAGTAGTTTTACAGTGTCACGTTGAGATGAGGGTTCAGATTTAGATCAGGATTAGAAAAATTTTAAGATTCAAGAGGAGAATTTCTTGCTATACATTTCGGGCGTTACTAGTCGGAAAGAGCATTTTCTCTGGCTCAGCCTCCGTTTAGGGCTACTGCTAAGATTTGAGTTAAAGTCACGAAAACCAAAGGATCAAGGGCTGAGTTCACTTCAGTACGTGGATACTTTGAAGGCTGAGGAAGAGACTGGGCCTTACCTGGACCTGAAACTGAACAGCTGATTTAAGAGAAGGAGCCGCCTCCCATAGCAACTGTTCAGATTTTAAGGTTGTATATGTTAGTCATGATGAAAAAGCAAAGGCTCCACAAAGGATCTTAGTGTTTCACGTCAAGAGAGCTGGGATGAATTGGGAGAGAGCTGAAGTTGGTGAAGCACAAAGAGCTTCTTAGACAGAAAGTCCTTGATGCGCCGAGTTAGACTTAGATGAAAGGAAAGAGCAGACTTCAGAAGGTAAAATTAATATTGTGTGTTCCTGGAGTTGAAGAAGTCAAAGACATCATTTGGTCCCAAGGACAGTAATGGTATCGGTGGGAAATGTTAGTCCCCAAGGTCAGGTTTAGTCTTGGGTTAAGGCTGGGCTTAAGTTTAAGAAAAATGATGGAGAGGAAACAGTTTGGTTCAGCCTGTTAGAGACTGTTCAGACTTTCCTCAGGCCCACAGACAGAGGAAGGGTTGGATGTCAAAGAAATATTTCGTTTGGTGAGAAATCATTGAAATACAGCTCTACATCTACCTGGGACTGCACTCTAGGTTCATCTGAGAAAAGAATTAGCACCTGGGTAAAGTTTCTTGGTTTTTTTCTGAAGAAGCGTACAGAATCAGGAAAAAGTCTGATGCTTTTAGCTAGACTGAAAGGAAAGGAGCTGTGGCCTGGGAAGACATCAGCTTGGGCTTGGGTTTGGGTTAGTTATGTTAGGTAATCTAACACAAGGTTCGAGAGGTGAAACTGCAGCAGCAAACTCAAAGGACCGCAGGTTTTGGGTTCGACAGTGCCATCTAATGCTGAGGATGGATACAAATTTACACTGAAAGATGATAGCCCTGGATCAGATTTGCTTAAGGAAATTCAGCGACAGCTGAAAATGCAGAAAGAGCTTCGCAAGAGTGTAGTGCTGTGAAATAAGAGCTTGGCAGGTGCCACCTTGGGCAGAAGTTGGCTGTTCCTTTGTGGGAAGAAAGAGAGGTGCCCCAACTCAGCTTCTCTTCGCATTTCCAGGGCTGAGAATAGGGTTAAGACATCAACTGGGCCTAAAATTATCTTACCCTTTTGAGGGGGTGAAGAATGCTCCAGTTTTGTGCTTCTTCATGGCTTGGAGGGTAGGATTAAGGTTACACAAACAAGGGGTGATCAAGACAGATTTACCGCTGAATGTCAGTGGGGAGGTAAGGAGAAGACTACTGGATCAGCTTCCAGGGGCAGCTTCTCTACCGGTTGTCAGTTTTTGTCTCCTGAAACCAACTTTGGCTCAGGATCGGGCCCGCAGCCAACTGCCTTGTCAAGGGGGAGGCCAACTGCCACAGTTTAATGCGTGTCTCCGAGTATTGCACCGCGGCGGCGTAACTTCGTTCATCGTTAAGGGTGGAAAGCTGAAGGCTCACAAAGGGGACGTACGGCTGTCTACTCCTGCCTGGGCTTACAGGGCCATGAAGACACCTGGTGTCAGCTGTTCCCAGGAGACAAAAGCTTACCCCGGGGGTGAAGCAGTGCCCTGGGGCTTTTTTATTCATTATTTATTTAACATTGCCTAAACGGTGATCTCTGTCATAAATAGGCTTCTAAGGTATTGCAGCAACAATGACGTGATAAGGATTAAATAACATTTATTCCCCCATTACTAAATGGGTCCGAGCACTCTGGTGCTTAAGGGGCAGCTTAAAATGACCATTTTATGAGATATTCATCCTTACTACTGTTATTCCAAAATCCCAAATTCATTACTTAGACCAAACTCCCAGAGACTACATAATTTTTTTCCATTTTTATTAACGTGCCTCCTAGAAGTAGAAACCTTCTTTACAAAACTAAAGAAAAATATACTCAGGAACAGAATATATTTCCCCTAAACCACAAATTTAACACAGAAAATCTTACATAGATTCTGAATTTCATAGAGATTTGACTAGGAGAACTGCAAGTAAAAATAACGATCCTTTGTAAATGTGTTCGCTTGAAAGCAGATCTGAAGCCTTCAAAAAAGCGGTGCTCCTGCGAGCAGACCCTCCATCGCATCAGTTGCTATTTCCACATCTGTACCTTTTATTCTGCTTTAATTGAATGTGAAGAAAGCGGTGATAACTGAAAGTAACCACAAACCTGCGTTCTTGCAATTAATGGAAAGGGAGACGGAGGGAGTCTCACGGAGACGCGCAGAGGGTCGCGGAGAGGCTCTCGCACGCGGAGAGTCTCAGGCGGGGGACCGGAGCGCACGGCTTGTGTATCCGACAGCCGAGAGAATTACTTGTCGCAACCCTCCGTTGTCTGTGTGGACAACGTTTGGTAATTATTGCCAGCCCCCATTGCCTTTCTGACAGCTCACTGCTCTCAAAGCGGTTTGGTATCTGATGGCCTTTTCAGGGAGCAGGGTGGATTCTCCACCCGCAGCCTTCCTGCTCCTGGTGCTTTTCGCTGCGGTTGACTTTGTGTAACGCGTGACTCGCCTCAGCCAGCGCTGCCTGACAGCGTTGGTTCTGGATGTTCTCAAGGTGTGACCTAAACCCAGCGCTGAGCCCTGCAAGTCACAAATGACTCGGTATAGATGTGAGTGGGCATTAATCACGTGGAATTTCCCCAGTGAGGAGATAGTTTTATTTGGATGCGCGCGCGCGCACACACACAAACACCCCCACGTCTATATTTTGTCATGGTTTTGTGCGTCCAGCACACCCCAACATCATTCTGTCCAGTCATTTCAACGGCAGAGCAATTCCTGTTGAGAAAACGCAGAATACAGTGGCGTCGTCTGTCGTTCCACTTTTGATCATTTTTCACAAAGGCGTAAGATCTTCACCAACTATTTCCACTCCAGTGAAGAAAACTAGGTATGTTCTTCGACATCTTCCTTTTTGTCTGACAGTGACCCTAAAATGTATCTCGTCGAGTCAAATGAGCCCGAATAGCCAGCAGCTTAGTTTTCATCCTCAGGGAAAAACTAAGTGGTGCTCGGCTGGGAACCTGTTCAAACCATTCTGGATCCATACATTGCTCATACTCGTTCGATTCTATTGGAGACCACATCTCACCCAGCAGGCATCACCACTCACTATTTTAATCTTCTTGCTTAAAACTGTATTTTTACTTTATTCTCATTAATGACTACATTTTCCATGTCACAGACATTTTTACATGTATTTGAAGCGTCACCTTGGTTTCAGTAACAACACGATGCACCATTTCTTCACTTCTCACTAAAGGCCACGGTAAATCAGTAAGGTCAATTTAACATCTTGACATGTCCCTTTAGGCCATTCTCATTTCATTCCGTAGATGGTTCGAGTCTTCTGCATCATCAGCCTATTCTCCAGCTGAAGAGGATAAAGCACTTCCCAATTCACCATTTCATTTGAAGATCTCTCCTCATCAGAGTCACAGGCGTAACAGCCTTGTTGAAAGGTCTCATTCAGCATTTCTGTTTGGCAGGCTTGGACCTCTCCTACAAGCCCTCACATGCAATTAACTTGCAGCAATGCTGTCTCAGGAGTAGACTGTAGAGAAAGCAGCGGCTGAGTCTTCTCTCGCTTCCCAACACTACATGATAATCCCATATTTTCTCCCACGACGCTGCCATGCCCGCACTTGATGAATGGGAGTAATGAGGTGATACACCATCCATCCTGTGCTCTTCTCATATGCCTGGAAGGCAAAGTCAGGGTCCTATCCTGGTTCATTCCTCATTTGCACTGAAATCTGAAGAGTGTAAAATCTCCAGATTGACTTCTGGATGAGCGACAAGGCTCACTCACTCTTCTGTCAAAGCCCAGAAAGCTAGTGACAATTTCACCCCCCATTAAACAGGCTGCGGATAGGATAATTACCTCAGAGAAGCCACAATTAATCTTCCCAGGTGTCCTCCAAAACCAGTGGTAAGACACGTGCCTACAGGGTCATGACACCGCCTCCAGCCCTTGTCCATGCCAGCCCTGGTGTAGCGTTGGCCCGTGACAGACAGCACCGTCCCAGACACCGGCCGGGGTTTGTTCACTGGAAACACCGCGGCAGCAGCCTGGAGACGGTCACCGCGGTCTGAAGGGGAGGAGGGCTGGGGTAGGTAGTGCTCAGCAGGGCTCTTCTGCCTACGGACGTTTTACCGGTTTTATTTAGCTGCAGGGGAGGATGGACTGTCTCCCAGAAGCCACAAGCTCCTGCCTTGGACAAGAGAGGACGCCTAATCTTAACAGGACTAAAATTAGCCTTTGTGAACACCTCCACTAATATTTTATCTGAACATCAGGCAGTGACTTTTCTTACAAGCCTGCTGTGATGATGCACCATAGGTAGCAAGTATTTAAAAAAAAAAAAATCCCTCTTTTTGCTAAGCTATTTCATGTGGCAAGTGGCTATTTCTGTTGCACTGCCGTGTTTGGTGAATGTATTAAGTGACCCAGCAAGACTTCTGCATCATTGTCATCCATTTTTCTTCTAGCTGTATGTTCATGAATTTGTCTTTCAGTTTGGTAGTAACTTGCAGCGTCTGACACGAATGCTTTTATTGAAAGCCTTGTTATGTATTCCTTGAACTACTGCTACCGGGCACCAAGAAACATCACTGACCATCTTCATTTTACAGCGTATCTATCTCCCTCTTTTCTGTCTACTCACCCAGTCTTTCATTCATTTATTACCATATACTTTGTCTCGTTTTGCCTTATTAACTGCACAAATTCCTGTTTTCTTATTGATTGCTAACACATTCGAGAAGCAAAATTTTCAGCAGATCCATCTCAGTCTCTCATTAACCACAAAGTCACTTTTTATTATATTCAGCCACCTCAGTTGGACGAATTGCTGCTTAGGCAGAAAAGAAGCTCCCAGCTCCAGTGGGCTTTGGGATTGAAAGGCTCCCTCCTTCCTAGCCCGTTGCGGCCTCACACCCAGGACCCTCTCCTCCCCTAGCCCCAAGGACACGGCTGCTGGCTCCCAGCGCCTCTCATCCCCCTTCTCCTCGCTTTCCCAGGCTCGTTCTTGTGGCGTGTTGGCCCTGGCTGGACGCCCGGTGCCCACCCAGCCGCTCTGTCCCTCCCCTCCTCAGCTGGGCAGGGGAGAGAAAATACAGCGAAAGGCTCGTGGGGCGAGATAAGGACGGGGAGGTCACTCAGCAGTCGCCGTCATGGGCAAAACAGACTTGACTTGGGGAATGGGGCTGCAGTCAGTTCCTCACCCGTCGTCTCTGCCGCTCCTTCCTCCGCAGGGGGAGACTCCTCACACTCTGCCCCTGCTCCAGCGTGGGTCCCCCCACGGGAGACAGTCCTCCACAGACTTCTCCAACGTGGGTCCTTCCCACAGGCTGTAGTTCCTCACAAACTGCTCCAGCGTGGGCTTCCCACGGGGTCACGGCCTCCTTCAGGCACCCCCTGCCCCGGCGTGGGGTCCCCCATGGGTGCAGGTGGGGATCTGCTCCCCCGTGGGCCTCCATGGGGCAGGGGCACAGCCGGCCTCGCCATGGGCTGCACCACGGGCTGCCGGGGAACCTCTGCTCCGGTGCCTGGAGCACCTCCTGCTCCTTCTCCTCTGGCCTTGGGTCTGCAGGGCTGTTGCTCTCCCATCTTCTCACTCCTCTCTCAGCTGCAGTTGTGTGGGGTTTTTCCCCTTAGCTCTGTTACCCCTGAGGCGCTGCCTCCGTCGCTGACGGGCTCGGCCTTGGCCAGTGGCAGGTCCGTCTTGGAGCCGCTGGCGTTGGCTCTGTGGGACATGGGGGAAGCTTCTGGCAGCTTCTCACAGAAACCGCCCCTGCAGCCCCCCACTACCGAAACCTGGCCACACACACCCAGTACAGTTCTTCAACCTTGATCCCTGCCTTTCTCCATTGTAATCACCACCCAAATAAACATCCTGCCCCTAATTATTTTTTCTCCATTAGCTCCAGTCTCGCAGCATCTGCACCCAAATTTGGTATTTCTGATATTGTTACCAAAGTGATCATGGCTTTACCTAGTGCTACTGGTGGGTTACCGAGGCCCTGTTGGCGTCGCAAGTTTACACCCTCCAAAAGGTCCCCAGGGCTCCCCTCCCATTACCTGTGAAGCTTGACTGTCTCTCACGTAACCCCCTGTGCAATACAGCCGCCCCTCATGGCACCGTCTGTACCTTTTGCGCCACCTCACTTTGTCACTTGCTACATCCAGCGATTTTTCATGCCATGCTCCGTCGTCTCCCAGGATCTGCTCATTTAGCTAAACCTCAGGCCAGGGCCAAGTCATCTGCCTGCACACCTTAATGCTTTGTAAGCTCTGGTAACGGCTCCAATTAACAAGCTTAGCTTTATAGCATAGCTCTGTAACATCCACGATCTCACTTGGGTTTTCAATATCTATTTTTGTAAATTGCATTATTGCCTGACTCCCGGAATTAGTGTCTGCCTTTGTCTAGTGATTTACAGTTCCTCGCGCACTCCCGTATGAAGCTGCGCAGATCTTTAGTGACGCTGCGTGTTGCGCTGCGGCTGATCTCATCTTCTGCGATTTCTCTGCAGTGCTTAACCCTTGGACACACCAGGCCATCACTTGCCTTCGCCCGTCAGATTTGCTCCTGCAGTGAGAGACACAGAAGACGCAATTTCTTCCATTTCAGTGAATGATTCGGTTCACATCCAACACCAGCTAACAAAATTATCGCTCATAAAAGTCATGGTAAAGCACAATCAGGCTCTTGCACGTTGCTGCAGCTTCAGTGGCGTTGCAGAGCTGCAAGGTGGCAGCAGAGCGGTCACACAGGTGCCTCGCCCTTCCAGAAATGGTCAGAAGTGCGTGCTAACTCGCCATATGTCGTTTTCTAAAAATGAAATTATGCAAAGGCCACCTTTGTTTGCACACACTATGAGCCAGTGCCCAGGTAATTCTGTTCACGTTCTGCTAGATTGCCTGAACATATCACTGCGAGGAGTACTGCAAAGCTAGTATTTTGCTGAAGGGTCAAATACCTGCGTTAACCTCTGCTTTATAACAGACTTTAGTTTCACAATTAAAGTTTCTATCATTTTCCTGATTCGTGATTTTAGGTCTGAGAAAATGACACTATGCGAATCCATCTGCATTATAACGCTTCCTACGACCAGAGGCATCATCTTCCTCACCGCTGCCGCGTCAGTTTACAACAATCTGCCAAATTAGAAACGGATGCTTTTGCTTTTCATTTACTTTCTAAGCAAAAAAGCCTAAAATTTGCCAGACGTTATGTAGTGAATACATTTAAATCCACCACAGGGAGAAGCAGGTACTAACCGTTACTGTTAAAATGCTTGGATGGCAGAACTAGCTTCTAATTTTAGAAAAACAAGGGTCATTATCTGGACTTAACAAACTCAGTTCCTACAGAAGTCTGATAAATTGCATCAGATTATCTTTTCTTATCACTTGCAGGCACACAGTTTGGAAAGAAATGATATACAACATTTCAGGGAAAATGTATGTAAGTAATACGTAGGTACATGCATACATGTAAGTAGAAATATATCATAAAATGTACATAAATAAAATGTACATAATTTATATCCATAAAAAGCACATAAATAAAAGTATGCAGAAGTATATACAGAAGTATATACATATATAGGCAGAAAATACATGTTTATCATAACCTAACCATTGAACTCAATAGTCCGGTAGCTCCTTTCACATCCATGGAATCGCCATATTCATGGATCTGGTCCTGTGATTTACATTGGATCACTTGATTTTTATCAGATCAGGAATGGTCCTTACACATTAAATAAAATTTATTAAGACACACATGCATGTGTCCACACACATTATATTCAGGTATGTCCACATGCCCATTACACACGAGAAGGAAAACAAGTCTTTTCTACCTTAAACAAACACAAGTATATAAAATAGGTTGCAGAAGTACAGAGAATGATTCAGCATTTGAACAAACATCAAGATTTGTTGCTGGATCTGACTTCGGGTCTCATAAACACTGCGTAATTCGGGTGGATGCGTCCTCACAAATAGCAAATGTGCATTGCAAAGCACGGGACCTGGCCGCCTTTTGCTCAGTACTTTATCGTTCCTATTAGATTGCATTTTTTTAATACATTGGCACGTACCAACATTCTAAATAAAGAAAAGACGACAACCAGCAGGCATGTCTGTCTTTGCTTTTTTTCCCTCTGTCCTACATACCTCAGCCTGTCTTACCACCCCTTGCTTTTGTCCTCTCTAAGGCTTTTCATCATATAAGCTTCCTCCAGCAAATTCAACAGTTACTGTTCTGTCTGTAGCCGTCACCACATACCCTGTCAGAAACGTACGACAAGTCCTTTCCCCACCACGCTTTCTCTGCAGCCCTGGATAACCTCGATACAAGCAACAACCTATATATCCTCCCTTTTCAGTCTCGTAGTCCTAATGAGCATTACTTGGCCGCGCAGGACTGCGCTTCCACAAAATCTACACACATCCTTACACGTGTTCCCGTAATAAATCCTAACGAACACAACACTCACAAAAGCAATAGGAAAAAAAAAGAGAATGCCAATGCTCAAGGTGAATATTGATTAATTAAAGAGGATATTAAACCTTCTTATGGTAATAACACTTAACAGTCTGCATTCGCCCAGAAACGTAACATTGTGTATCTTAATGCAAACACTGAGGAAAAGTGATGCTGGAAATGCTGGGATGTACATGTTGTGATGACGAGACTTTCACACATCTTTATCAGCGCCTCTAAGAAAGAAGCCAGAAATAACACCCAGAATAATTAAAAAAGAAATCACAGTACTCCACATGCCAAGAAAGGTGTTGTAACCGCTGTGATATTCTCCTCCTTTCAAGGAGGAGTAAAGATTCTGTAAAACACTTCCATTTCAAGTGCACCTAAGGAAAGAACTGGTTGGATTTCAACCCAGTCCAGAGCAAACATCCCATGCAAGAGAAAGTGCCCGTTCATCAAGCAATATTCAGAGAAGCAAATCCTGGGGTGTGTAACAGTCTCTGATAGATGCAGCAATTAATTGAGATACAAAGGGGTGGTGGAGGTAACGCTGTGCTCTGAAATTCAAAATATAAGAGAATGGTGGGCTAAGAACATGCATTGTAAAGAAACAGAGTTCTGCAGAGCAAAACGTAAATTTGCACCTGACTGCGTACATATATATATATATATGTAGAACATGATTGAGAGATGAGAATGAATGGAAAAAATGCCTTTGAAGGAAAAAAACGGTGCAAGACAGACAATTGCAAAAATCTCATTTACCAGATACCAACGAAACATTTGGCCACGGGTCATAGAAGAAATAAGAGATCTACAAAAGCAACCAACTACATTAATCCCAAATTCGAAAGCGGAGTGAACACGTGAGTATTTCTAAAGATGAATGGAAACCGAACACCACAGAGAATCAAAGAAATTACACACAACCACGGGAACCCCTTACAGCCTCCCCTTCTGCAACGCCGCCGTGGCCAGCCCCCTGGAGCACTGCCCTCCGTATTTTCATCCCGTTCCCCAAATTAAATCCTTCTTTCCAAGCTCAAATCAATAGACGCGGATATGAGCAGCCACTTACCACACGTAGCCTTGTAACAGCCACAGAAACAAAGACGGCGGAAAAAACCATTAGCTACGACGTCCGCTTTAAGGAAGTCGGTTGCAAGAAGTTGCTCACAGAATTATTAATGGATTATTTATTTGTTTATTCCCTTATTTACTAATTAGCTACTGATGACCATTTTATGTTTCCAGGAACTCAACGTTATCTGACAACTGAGGATCTTCAATGGATAGTGCCTAAAAAAGGAGCTGGGTATCATCACAACCAGGGTTATAACAGAAATACAGAACAGGAATTTCCCTCTGTGGTGGAAATCACCAGGCAGATTTAAGAGTCAGTGCCAAAGCAACGATTTTAGCTGTGTTCCAAGGCATAAATCCACTTTTTAAGGCATTTAAGTTGCTGCAGAGCTGTGTTCATGTCTGGGCTAAACAAAGAAAGATTAAACAGATGCCTATTACTGTGGTTAATGTATTTTACTATATTGTTTCTACCCTCAAATTCAGTCTGAAGTGACAGCTCTTTCAACCCGAGACTGCTTATAAGACATCAAACACCTTTGGTTTGAAAGACCTTGCAACACCAGTCTGAAAGAAGTATTAACCTCGCGGTGGATTCAATACAATTATTGAGGATAAGGACCTGGTTTCCACTGCTCCTTCGATGCAACTCGGGAGATTTCCCTACATCTGGAGGAAATTTCTAGACATCCAGTAACAAGTGGTGTCCCTCGTGGGTCCATACTGGGACCAGTCCTATTTAATATCTTCATCAATGACACAGACAGTGGGACGGAGCGCACCCTCCACAAGTTTGCGGATGACACCAAGCTGAGTGGTGCGGTTAATTCGCCGGAGGGACGGGATGCCACCCAGAGGGACCTTGACGGGCTTGAGGAATGGACCCACACAAAGCTCCTGAGGTTCAACAGGCCAAGTGCAAGGTCCTGCACCTGGGCAGGGGCAATCCCCAAGGTCACTGCAGGCCGGGGGGACCGAGAGCAGCCCTGCCAAGAAGGACCCGGGGTACTGGTGGGGGCAAACTGGACACGAGCCGGCAACGTGCACTTGCAGCCCAGAAAGCCAACCGTATCCTGGACTGGATGATCTTTAAAGGTCCCTTCCAACCCAAACCATTCTATGAGTCTGTGATTCTATGATTCCTAAATCACTGATGGATGTACACAGATAGTCAGAGATCAGAAGGTTTCTCCTTGGCTGTCCCATTGCCACGAATGTTGCAAACAACAGCCCTGTGTTGCCTGTCCAAGACAGGCTGACTACATCAGCCAGCATTGGAAAACACAGAGATTTCTGTCTGTTCCTACCCCAAAAATTCAAGCAATACGTCTCCAAACTCTACCAAAATGTACTACTATGCTGGATACTGAAGAGGACATGAGTAATACGTGACAGATGCTAGCCACACCATTTAGTGTAGAACCAGAAGGTGCTCAGACATTGCTGTTGGAAGGGTTTATAAGAAACTCATCTTGTCTGGAGCAGCCAACGCAAAATTGGCTTACGGGAAAGCAGAACTGTCCCCACTGCAGTCCAACAGCAGAGAGCACAACCGAATGCGAGGGGAATTTTGGGTAGTGAGCCATAATCCATGTGAATGTTAGATCACATCTCAGTTGAATTCTTCGGGTAGCCTTGAAGGCAAGTAAATGGTAGTATGAAGAAATCAATATGATATCCAAAATGTATTCGGTATTCTGAAAAGCAGTTTGGTGGGGATCAAAGCTCCAGATAAACAATATAGGAAGCTGAGAAGGTTGGTTTTTCCTTGTGGACTGGAAAATTAGAACAGAATTAGTGTGCTACAGTTGTTACTTATAATGTCAGGATTTACAACACAGATGCATTTGAAATACCACCCAGTGATATCGGAACACAGTGGAAACACTCTTATCAGAGCTTTGCACTGTAACTACTGACACGTAACATCTGTGAGTCTCTAGTGTCTTGTACACTGGGAAAGCACTGACGTCTGTTCAAAATGATGCGAACGATGCCAGAATAAAGCATTACACTTTGCACCTGCTTAAATAGGTTTTTCCCAGGATGAAGTGAGAACACTCCATGCCCCAGTTCAAAGCAGCTTTTAAAAAAAATGCTGAGAAAAAAAGCTTATTTTAAATCTTCTTTTAAATTAATACCCTGGATTGCAACCAGCAACTCAATGTACAGGGATAGTGTTATTAACTAAAAGTGGGGGGGGATTCATTTCATCACGGAAGAAATTAAAAACCACAATGTATACATTGTCTAATTTGAAATAAATTTCTGTAGTGGAAATCCCTGAATTGAAATGGCAGTTTTACTGAAACGTCACATTATTTGGGGGTTACTCAACAAATGCATTCACAGAAATGTTTGGGAATCATTTTAGGTAAGTTTGGGCTCATACTGGACCTCATCAATTCATTAGACTCTTTCACGTTATCATTATTATAGTTAATAATTTAAGAAAGTCAATTGAAAACATCATATTATGTGTAAAACTTCAATCTACAGACATGCTTATTTATAATCATAATACATATGCATATCACCATACATATATGTGTGTATATATATAGTAGTAGTAGATTGCACAAGATTTTGCAAAGCATAATGATCAGTATTTTATCAGTGGAGAAACAGAAACAAAAGGCAACTTATGTAACAGCCTTATTCATACCACATTCATCATATTCTAGTTTAGAAGCAGAAGGAAATACATGGCAACAGGAGAAAATGCATTTAAAATCAAACCACATTTATCCTGCCAAGCCTTCTCGCTGTACCCTTTCCTGTTCTGACCACGGCATTGTCTACGCACACTTCCATATTTGACTTTTTTTGCTCATTTTCACTTTTAATTTCCCTCTGGCCTAAGACACCTCCAGAAAAAGACAGATACCGAAACTGATGTGGTCTAATGAAAGTATTTGTTGTGGTGTTAAACAAATTCTCCAAAATAGCTCGGTTTTAGTTAGTTACGACTAATACACACCCATGCAGAATGTTCCGTGTGTTCCTTTTCCTCCATTACCTCCTTGCTGTGTTGCTTTTTGATCAACTCCTACGAGCTTTTTAGTTGTAATGAAGGAAATTGAGGCTAATGAGTCAAAAGGGCAGCAATGATTGATTCATAATGTAACGCCCGACCTTCTGGAGGGCAATCTTCAGTAAAGGCATTGACAAAAACAGGTCAGGCTGTAAGAAGGAATTTGAAGGCTGCAGGTGGAAGCAATTCAGAAGCAGGCAGGTGGGTAGGTTACGCAAAGGGTTTTTATACCTAAGTGGTTAACAGCACTCTGAATGCCTGTTGATTTGACAGGGGCTGGTTCACTGGGAGAGCTTGAAGAAAGAACCCACTACAACGAAAGCTTCTTTATAAATATATGATGCTGAAAGCATTTCAGAAAGAGACCTTTAAAGAGCGTTTTAAAGATTGGGGGGTTACAAGATGATGCCATGCAACACACACAACAAAAGTGTTCTTTGGTGGTTTAGGTTTCATTTTGCTTGCCATAGTGTCTCAAATCCATTTTCACGCTCATTCAGCTTTTCAGCAACGCAGCTGGAACACCTCAGCAGGAACTGTCCTAACACCTCATTTCACCAGTTCTCTTCTAAGAACAATTGGGTGAAAACAGTACAAACTGAGGGGCATCAAGTGGCACACCGCAGAAGGGATGTTGTTCTCTGTACGAGGCTCATCTGCCTTCTTCCTGCTTCTTTAAACATCTATTAGCGCAACATCTGTTGGAGATTGCTACCGTTTTACGTGCAGCGGAGATGTCATTAGGAAGAGGAACCTGCCCCACGAAGGGGGGCTGGGCTCGGAGGGACATCCGTAGCCTGGTTCTGGCCCTCCAGCGACTGCAGCTGTGAAAAAGAGTATGGTGGTGTCCCTTTTCCCAGAGATACACGTACAGACTCCGCAGGAAGCCTCAGGGTGTGAGACAGAGAGGGAAAGAGCAGGGATGAATCAGGCCGTTTCAATGCGTACCACTGCTAAACATAAAACTACAGCAACAGCGTTTTTTGAAGTTGAAGCATCCCATTGCAGAGATTACAAAAGAAGCAGAGTGTTTTCTCTACTTTCCTCTGGAAGAAGGAGCATTTTAATTTCCATTTTGGCCAAAATCTCAGAGAATGAAAAGGAAGATAACACCCAAGAAAGTGTTCATCATTAATTTTTTACTACATATCCCAAAACAACTTCATATAAAAAGCTCTGAGTTAAGAATTTCCTCAAACTAAATTAAACTTAATTTTTGCAATATAGTAAAAATAGATTTCATTTTTCAAGTCTCAAAATATTTGTTGAACTGGAGAAAAGCTCATGACCACTTCGAAAAGTCAGATACCACTGCCCTATCTTTTCATCATTGCTAAGTCAGTGCCAATGCATTTAAATAGATACTGGTTTGGGATAAAGAGATGTGAAAATCCCTTTTCCTGGAAACTTCTTTTTATATTGGCATGCAGTACTTTCCATCATCACTAGCATATTAAAGTATCTCAGCTTAGTTCTGACAGCAGTATCTTTTTTATGGCCAGATGTTAATTTACAGAAAAGTAAATGCAGGAGAGGTTGAGCGGACCTCCTAAATGATTGACTGTCATGGCTGGGAAATGTGTCACGAGGCGGCAAATCTTTAATGGACAAGCACTTTAATTATTTAGATAGAAGTGTCAGCTGAGCAGGCCACACGGTGCCTGCTCTCAGTCTGAAGTTAAACAGAAATGTTCCCAGAATTAGATGAGACAAGAGCAAATAAAGAAGAAATGTAGGAGGGATCAATAAAAGTGGAGACAGAACCCAAAATTTCAACTTTAAACTCAATATGTTTTGCTTCATGTTCCTTTGTGTGATACTGAGGATAGAAATCCATTTTTAATCAAAATCTGGTTAAAATCCTTCATGAAACTGTTCTCTAAATATCAAACAAAAGGAATACACTGAAGTAGACTCCAGAGCTTAGCGTATTTGATTAATATCATTCCCTTCCTCCTTCTAGTCATATTGTTTTCTAAAAAAATTTACTGTGGAACAAATGAGTTAAATCTCCTATAACTGACAATGACATTGACCAAAAAACCCAAAAAACAACCAAGGAAGAAAACAACGTATCCATATCTGAGGGACACTGCAGCTAGTCTCAATTTGTTGTGTTGTGAATCTGCAGGTTTTCAGTTTCCCCAGATACAACAAGAAATCACAATGTTTACACACAACTTGGCTATCAACTGAGTAAACTTGAATTTTATCTGCCATCATTTCATTATGCAGACACGCAGCGATCACGACATTGGTGGATTTGACAAACAAGATGTTGTTGGAAGGTTGTTCTAGTTGTTCATGTCCTGACTTTTTCCCAAGGGAGACCACTTCAAGTTCATTTTTATGCTTTTCTGGCTAGAAAGCTTCTTATACCGTTGGAGAAAAGTCATAACCCCCCTGTCATAGCATCTATCTATGCTTGTGGGGGTTCACAGAGAGAAAGAACTGGTTTGAACCACATGATGCTACCGTTTCCAAACCGAAAACACAAAGAAGGTCAAGCAGAGAGTTACATTTTTTCTCCTTTCCTCTTGTTTTCTCTGTATTTCTTGTTCCCTTCCTGGACTAGATGCAAATATATGAAGTTGTGCAAGAGTTTATCCTCACAACAGGGCACCTCAAAGCACAAAATTCCAAAGGACGCGACAGATCTCACCAGCACCAGCAGGATTAGAACTCGTTACCTAAATTACAGATACTTGAACAGATATAATCTTCAAACAAGTATGACAAAATTCAATGAAAAATTTCGTTTGCTTACGTGGAGTTTATTTTTAAATTAGAATTTTTTTATAGGGGATCTGATTTCCAGACGTCAGATACACAGATTCTTTTAAACTAGTTCCCCTTTTTATTTTTAATGGTGAGGACCACAAATGCAGTTTAGGAAGGCTGGATGAAATCTGTGAATTTGTCATTCTCAAATAGGGGGATCCCTGCAGTGAGCACACAAAACATCACAAGTAACATAGAACTTCAGCTTTTCATTGTTCATCTGGACTGAACTGAAATCAAGGATTTTCCAGATTTGAGTTTGTTTTGAGGGAGACTCTTAGGAAAACTAATATTGTAAAAGGCATGGGGTTTGGTGCTGTTAGAAATATAACCGAGAAATTAAATCACATAAGCAAAAAGGAAAGCATATTTTCCACTGCTTCTCCCCCTCCCCAAGTTTCCAGTAAATTGTCTATCAAGACAGTTTTTTAATGACCTTTTTATGCTGCTTTGGTAGCATTTTCTACACTTAACTTCATCACATCCTCTAATTTTACTGCAGCAACATCAAAATGTAATGATCTTATTGCCATAAAGCAAAGTATTGTCATAAAGACATCTTTTCACAATCCCAAAATGTTTAAGTAGGGCAAGCAGGCCAAAAGAAAAAGTTTCCTTGGCAGTCAAAGGCAAGGCACAAACACTAAACCCACAAGAAAAGCTAACAGCTTATACATGAATGAAAAAAAAAGGGTGAAAAAATCAAAGGACTTTTTTTTTTCCCCTTTATCTCCTTCTTCACCATTTTCCTAGATATCCAGGACATCTCTGTTTTCACAATAATTAGTTATAACTCACAAATTAGCATTACAATTCACATTTCTATTTCCCACAGTGACCATGTACCTCACAGCAAATACCAAATAAAATGCTAGGATGAAAACCTTAAAGTGTTGAATATTTGAAGTATCAAGCAGAGTTAAAAAAAATCAGTCTTCTCACCACCATCATCATAAAAGTAATGCAGAAAAGAAATATGAATCCTTTAAATTCCTGGGAGAAACTGTTGCTACTGTTGTGAAAGAAAGGGCCTTTCTTCCTACTGTGGTACCATACAAAGCTTAAGAAAGACACATGAGAAACTGTGGTAGATTCAGTTTCTTTTTTTTGTTGTTTTTTTAAAGAAAAAAAAAATTATTTAAGGGTAAGTAATGTAACCAGAAATTGTATTTTCTATATGACTTTGCAGTCAATCTAGACAAACAAAAAAGAGGGCGAAAAAAAAGGAAAAGAAGTAATGATTATTTGACATTACTTCAATTTCTGGTTTAATATATGGTACTTTTTCCAGAAAAAATTACCAGCTGATACCATATAAAGGATGACCTTCTCCTAGAGCAGTTCAGCAGACTCCTCCCAGCTCTCTCGCAGAACAATTCTCAACCAAACGCCACCTCTATCCCGGACCTGACCATGCTCAGAAGAGCCTCTATACAGGCAAGACGGTGCGCAGTGGGGACCTGGTGCTCTCCCAGTCTTGTCTTTTCATGCAAGGCCACCACGCAGCAGCAAGAAGAGAGGTGTGGAAGGTCAGCGGCCACTCGCTTGGTGACGCCTTGCAGCTCAGTCAACGCGGCCTTTCCGGCGCACGTCTGTAGGAACAGCTGTCTAGCTATTACGTCATTTGGTTTTGCTTTTGCTTAGCTTTGTGCTATTGTGTTATATAGAGACTTCTCTAACTAACAGAGAGTCATAACAGAGAATAAAACGCATCACACAAGAATACAAGCATGGGATGACAGCAGAGAACTTGAAAATACAGAGACAGGATTATACTGGAGGCCCCAGGACTGTAACAACTCATCAGCCGTCAAGTATTGGTCACCTAAGGAACGCGAACTCAGGAGCTAGGTAAAACCAGCTTTAGGGGAAACAAAGAGACCAAAGAACAAGTCTCCAAAATCACTAAAACCCACTATCCAGTAAACTCATACATACCATGGAACTGCAAACCAAGAGCAAATAAAAGGTCTACATTAGCAAATGCATAAAAATTGACTTAAGCGGACCCAAAAAAGAAGAGGAGGGAACACTCACCATCAGCAAGATACACCTTTTGGCAAAGGACGTTGGATGCTGGTAACTCGCTCTAACTCTCCCGTGCCTGGCTAAATTCATCCACCTCAGGAGTCAAAGGGCACTAAAAAGAGGAGCAGAACATCAGAGAAAGGGGTAAAGGAGAAATGTATCAGCTTTAACCACATATAACATGAACTTTCAGTGTTAGCTTCATTGCAACAGAACTTATAATAATGCTTTGATTAGACTGTTAAGACTTTAATTAAGCTAACAATAAATTCTCAGCTTTGCATATAAGGCGTATTCCTTTGGGCCACATAAACTGCACAGGCAGTAATGCCACAAATTGATGGAGAACGTGAGCAATGCAGCCTGTAAATTGGATGCAACAAACTGGTAACAGATTGGTGGACAATGCACCATTAATGCAGACTGTTAAAATTTAACACAACAAATTGGTAGCAGCCGTAAGACACAAACTTACAGGAAACAAATCATGTTCTCTGCAGGGGCTCCACTGAAGTAGTTATGGCGAGTTAAATTCTGCTTCCTTCTGTACTCCAGGTAGGAACTGGTGAGGCCGCACCTCGAGTGCTGGGGTCAGTTCTGGGCCCCTCACTCCAAGACAGACACTGAGGGGCTGGAGCGTGTCCAGAGACGGGCAACGGAGCTGGGGAAGGGTCTGGAGCACAAGTGCTGTGAGGAGCGGCTGAGGGACCTGGGGGGGTTTGGCCTGGAGAAAAGGAGGCTGAGGGGAGACCTTCTCGCTCTCTGCAACTCCCTCAAAGGAGGTTGGAGCCAGGGGGGGTCGGTCTCTTCTCCCAAGGAACAGGCGACAGGACAAGGGGAAACGGCCTCAAGTTGTGCCAGGGGAGGTTTAGGTTGGAGACTGGGAACCATTTCTTCCCCGAAAGGGCTGTCAGGCCCTGGCACAGGCTGCCCAGGGCAGTGGTGGAGTCCCCATCCCTGGAGGGACTGAAAAGCCGTGTAGATGTGGCGCTTGGGGACATGGGTTAGTGGTGGCCTTGGCAGTGCTGGGTTAACGGTTGGACTCGATGATCTTAAAGGTCTCTTCCAACCTAAACAATTCTGATTCTTTCAGAGGCACATTTTCTTCCTTTCATGCTGTCTCCTCATTGGTAAAACTCCATCCATATCTCTCCCAGCAGTACAGAAGGTTCAGAAGGACGGTGAACTTACTGTCCATCCAGACCGAAATCCTGATGCAAGTAACCTCTTCAGTGAACCACGGTCACCTTTGCCTCTACACGACTCAGTAATGAGATGATTTGAATTCTAGTCTAATATTAAGCACAAGCCTTCCTGAGCTGCTTTGGAGTGGCTTTTGAAACTGTGAGAGATGGAGTTAAACTGGGATATGTTCTTGACTCTTCCTTTTCCTTTATGTTTTCTCTTGACATCTAACTACTACTCCAGCTGCTTTCTACCTTCTTACTTGATACTCTAAGGACAGCTTCTTCGTGTGGCATTTTTTTCTTCATTCTGTTATCAGAGAAACCAAATTAAACTGTTTGCATTACATATGCTTCATGTTTTCGTGGGTTTTTTGAGATAAGAGTTACAAACAGAAATGTTTAAGGTTCTTAACCGAGAAGGACAAACACCAGTGGAAAATCCCTTGTTCATATACTGACCTTTACTCGTTGTGGTTTATCAGACTGACCAGGACTTTGGATGCTTTGTATTCTCTTCCTTCATTCAGACAACACCTTCTACCACGAATCACAGCATAACTTAACTCCTTAGGGGTGGGGAACTTCTTCCTTTCTCATAGGGAATAACAATTTGCTTATATTCTGAAAGCAAAGACACGCCTCTTCAAAGACTCTATATCACATTACAGTACTTTTAAAATCATTAAATTAATTAGCTTAATCAAATAGTTTATTATTAACTTCATGATCAGGTTATTTTTGTTGTTTTCTACAAATATTTCCAATCTTTTTTTCTGAATCTCCCTGGGCCCCCAAAATACTGATGATCAACAAGTTCTACCGCTTCCTGCATCACCCTCTGTGCATGCTTTTGCAGGGCAAGGTGTGTCCTTCCCTCTCTCTGCAACAGCCACCTCTCCATCTCCTCAGGCCTTCCTCAGCGTTCCTGTGGTTAGAAGGGGTATCATCCGCGCTTACGTCCCTCTGTCTGCACTGCCACGTGCATTTGTGCCACGTTCTCCTTCATTTGTCACTTCTGCCACTCCTTATCAAGCCAGGAGTCTTGATCTTTTCCATCGTGCTTCACACGGGAGTTTCACACGCTCCTCATCAGTTTGAAAAATCTGACTGACAAGCAGAGAAGCTACAGGTTGGCAAAGCTAACGGTTTACTTTAAACCGCTGCTGTGTTGTAAAACGGCTGATTCACGAGCATCCAAGCTGTCCGTGCACTGTCGGCGCTGCAGGCAGATAGAGACGATAACCTTGTCAGTCAGCCGATATTATTCCATCTCTGTGTGTCAAGCAGAGCCCTGATTCATACCTCTAAATCTTTTCCATCTCTTGGGTAGTTTTGAGATGGAGAGACCTGAACTGCACACAGCCATCCTAGGGCAGGCATACTTTCTATAACATTATTATAATAATATCATCTATACCATTTTTCATCCCATTTATTAAGAAGCTCAGCATTGTATCTGATTTTTAATCGCAGCTGAAAAATGAGTAGATACCTTCAGAGATATCTCCACAAATGACTGCCTTGATTGCTTCCTGACTATGATCCCTGAACGCACGCTTAATGTCCCGAGTTTCACATCAGAGGCATTTCATCTCGGAGCAAAGAGCAAATTTAGAAGCTACAAGTTACATTTTTCCTTTCCCGAGCGCACCAAGGTGGCTTTGGGTGAAGACCTCAGACATTGGATAAGGATCTCAATTAGCTAAGAAAGTCAGTAACCGACCGGGAAATACAAACAGTTTCGATTGTTAATTTGCCAGAGAGGAGCTTCACCTCTTTGCAGGCTGAAGTGTCACTAATTGGTACTCTTCCGAAGGGCACGTGAAATCCTGAGGATAATTACTGCTGCAGCGATGTTATCTGCAGCAGCAACCTCTGGAAAGGCAGCGGTGTCACCCCAGCTGGCCTTTCTAAATTGTAGATCCTCGCTGCAAGCCCCATGGGATAGCGTGTAGCCTGCGCGGACGCACAGAGCTGCTCTGGTCTGAGGTTGGAAAATGAGGATTTTTTTAAAAAAAAAAACAGTAAATCCAGCAAGTGGCAGATTTTTATTCTTGGGCAAAGTCCAACTGTGGTAATTTCTACTACTTGGAAAAAGATTACATTAAAATGACTGAAATGATAATATCTACCTATTTTAAAATATCATTATTATTAATATATGATTCTATTATTAATAATAATAATAGTAATAATATAATTTTATGCTGATAGATGTCCAAGCAGTTTCTTGCCTAAATACTTTCTCACAGAAAGCTTTGAGAATAAGGACTGGTATCTAGCAAGTGACAAGTCATACAAGATAATTGTAGTTGACAAAAATAAACTGGAATCCCCCCAAAATCAAGTTAAAATTCATTTCAGATGAAAGTTGTACATCTGAAATCATAAAAAGGTGTTGTCAAAATATGCAATACCCCCTTGCTCTGCCCCTTTAAGCAGAATAAACAGGTATTCTTTCTTTTTTTTCCCCCCTCCAGTTACTATAGAGTAGAATAGTAGTCCTCACTGGGAATCTATTTATTTAAAAGTAATTTTAAAGCACATTTGGAGCGGAGAAGGTATTTTCTGAGGGTTGATATTTTTCATGATGAGTGCATCAATATTCAGTCATTAGCAGTGTTAATACGCCTAAGTAGATCTTTACGTTCTTGATATTCATAGGGCCATTAAATGCTAAATTAGCATTAGCTGTTACTTATTTCTTCTAAAGATCAAAACCAATGCTTTAACTACGTGAGATTAACACTAGCCCTCCCTCCGCTCCCCAAAAACCTACCGTTTTCTTATCACCCTTTCTGCAGAGAAAAAATTATGCCAGTAGGGTGGTGTAAGAATTTAGTGCAGTATTCAAGGAGGTACTTTTCCAACTTGCAGAACTGTTTCTTTACAATGGATATTTGAATTCCAAATTTTGGGTTGCTGCATTCAGTTATTTGGAACAGATCAAATATTTAATACACGCACACATCCCCCCGCAAAGCAAACACCTGTATCCAGTAAATTCCCTAAGACTATCTCACGTGAATATTTATTTCAGTAATAAACCCCATAATTGTTTCACCCCAACCATATTCCTCTTTGAGACCGCCGTGACGGATACACATCTTACTCTAGAAGCTCTTATGAAGGTCAGGATTGTTCCGTTGGTAGCATCAGCGGAAGTTTGTCTTCTTCAAAATTGTTTCCTGTAAGACAAGAGATGCAAGTACAATGTTCTCTTTTTCAAGAAGCTTAAAATACAAAGTTGAAACAAAAGTAAAGCAGAAATCATTTATTATATGCAAAAAAATGGCACAAAAAGTCAAGATGTCCTGCTTTCCATGAAAAAGCCCCGGCTGAATTATAAATACACACGGCCTCTTTTCACTACAGATCCATGTAGCGAATCAGCGTACATCTCTGAACTAATCTTACATTTGAATATAGTTTGAATGTACTTTGCTAGACATCATGTGAAGATATGCTGAGAAACTGCCAATTTACTGAAAGCTTTCAGGCACTCAGTTGACTATATTCAAATCTGGCAAAGATTATACAGTACCTACCTGCGATGTTTAAGCGTAGGACGGCCTGATAATGAATCAGTTGGTCCAGATTGATTCAGCCCATGATTAAGCAATACCATGAATTCAGGCTGGGAAATCTCAAATCCATGCTGACAGGCAAAAGGAAACTGTTATGGAAGTCTGAGAAGCCTGACGTAGTGTGTCTGGGAAACGATGGCAGACTTTGCAGAATGAAGCTCCCTAAAATGAACGGCTGTTTAAAGGTAGTTACTCCTCAAGCTCCTACAACAGAGAAAACCAGCAGACACAAATCAGCGTAAGAATCAGCAGCCTATTACCGTCCCCTTGTATTCCAGGAGTGCAACAAGAACTGAAAATGAATACAATGAAGATCCTGACATCAAACTTTCCATTACAGTTTAAATCTCCATCATCTCAACCTGTTGATGAAACTTTTTTGGCCAGAAATATTGCGCTAATACTCTTAATCACCTTCTGTCTAGAGGTGGATGCTGAGACGGGGTAGGTTAAGTGCGGATAACCGGTCTGTAAAGAGAATGAGGACAGGAATGGTAATTTCCTCATGCTGCCTTTTGTTATATTTGTTCCCAGTTTCTTATGCCACTAGCACTATTAGTATTTCACCTGGACTCCGTCAGACACACAGTATTTTTCAGTCACGCCATAGTGTAGCACTGGAGGGCTCAAAGCTGTGTCTGCTGCGGACAGGCAGGAACCGGCAGCTCCGGGGAGGACGGGGCTGGACTGCTCTGTCGATCACAGCTACGGGGTATCTCACCTGTCTCTCCTTTGTAACGAAGCTTCAGCGCCCTCCCACATCAGTTGCGGGAGAACTGGAAATACTGCGGGGCTTGATGGTACTTTCTGGAAAAAAATACACGCTCCACCTCTTCTGGCACGGGCACCTCGGAGCCCAACGGCTTCGTCAGAAGCCAGGGCTGATTAGTGCTTCACAGGATCAGGTCATTAGACATTTCCTAAAAATTACAGCATGAAGTACAGTAGGGAAGCGATTAAAATAGAATATTCTGCTTCTCATAATGCAAAAGCAAGCTTGGCTTTAAAAGAAGGAACTTTTTTATTATTTTTTTTATGGGATATATCAGTAGCAGTGTAAAATTTCAGTTTTCCCAGCAACAGAATCAATGGAGTGTTATATCTAAAATCTTTTGAATTCTCTAAATGCACCAAGTGATTCGTGTAAGTCATTTTAGAGGGCAAACTACTGTAGAATCGCCTTCCTGAAAAGTTCATAATGCCAGCCTTACTGCCTCTCCAGTTATTGAATTCTTCCATAAGAGAGATGAAAACATAAAGATAGTGTCACAAAAATACTGGTTGTATAGGAAGTTACTGCCAACCAATCCGTTATTGAAGCGTGTGCGCAGAAGAAAGTATTACTCCATCCCAGCACGTAGGAAAGTGAAAAGATTTTTCCACACGCTGAGGCAGCCTTGAACATACCTGAATCACCAACATTATCTGCAATTAAACATACCAAATGAAGCACACACAGCCCCTCATTCAACAGTCGTTACAAACCAGCACATTAATACTTACTCTTTGCACTTAATTGTCCATTCCCACCACATAACATATTTGGTTGTAAACTCTTTGAAGTGCAATGAATTCTTTTAGTAGCTTTACTGCAATTCAATTTTAATTTGCTTTTTATGTAGCATTTTGATACAACGTATCTTGAATCGTGTGGTAGTAAGGTAAAAATAATGAGAACGCTTTTCGGAGTTGCACGCTGCTACTCCCATTTTAAAGCAGTAAGGCAAAATGATAGATAAGCTAGAGATCAAATGAATGTATATTTTAAATCAGAAGAAAAGCAACATTCAACTACTACTCCATTAGCTTTCATCTTTCCTTCATTAAACGCTTTTGGAAAGGCATCTTCTAAAAGAATAACACTCAAAAATGCTGGTACTGCTCAGAAAAAGGAAGACACTTCATATTTCATGAAGCTAATTATTTTGTTCCTGGTTTCATTCTGTGGAGGAGACAGCCAGGAAGGCCTGGAGATGAAGTATGAATTGCTAACACCTTCACCATCTTCAGGCAAGGATGTCAGAACACATTTCTTAGATGGGCTAGAAACTTCAGGGTTCTGCACCTTAGATGACGATGCAATTATCCATATTCTGTGGTACGACAATGACCTTTGTTAAAGCAGCCCAGGTCATGAAGTCATGTCAAGAGTCCAGCCGGGATTGTGTTTCAAGCAGGAATGGAGCCTTTGAGACCTGCGGGAGGCTGCTGGCAGAAACTCACGGCAAGGTACAGGCAAGCAGAACGTGCAGGGAAAGGATGAAACACGCCCTTTGAGGTGAGACTTGGCACTGCTCCACCACCCTAGACCACTACATCTGAAGACTGCTTGGAAAACGGGAGGGAGGAAATTCAGGGAAATGAATGAGTCGTTCAAGGGAAGACCAGTTTTGTCTGACCAAATCCTAGGGGATGAAAATCATCCTTGTGTGGACAGAATTAAGTACTAACTCCACTTGGTTTCAATGGGATTAGAAATCAAGAGGATACCTAAGATGCCTAAAAACTTGAAAAAAACCTTTCCTTTACCATTCTGACATGTACAGATTTTTTTTTTCTTTTTTCCAAGGAGCTGATCAGCTTCTACCCTGGCCAATCTGTTGTACCTGTTATGCTGGGCCACCAAAATTCTGACACCCCTTTAAAAACAGGAGGAGGAGAAAAAGAACATAGAGAAGCAGCTGTGTTCCAATGCAGGCCATAGTTACAAGAGGCATTACTCATCAAGTAACAGATTCTATAGCTGCTTTTATTTACTCTGAGGGCTCCTCAAGCTCAGAGAATGCCATCTAGGAAAGAAAGAGTTAAACCATGTAAGTTTTTAATTACATACAGTTTTTTAATAAGACTGCTAAGTAGCACAAGGCATACCCTACACATCGGCAACTCAAAGTTATAAAGGAACAACAAATAATCAATGAACAAATCAAATGAATAACAACATCAAATTAATCAGCTTTCTATGTTGGTAAAATATAAAATGCATCAACATTGATGATTAAGGGAGTGGGAGTGGAGCATCTCTCCTGTGGGGAAAGGCTGAGGGAGCTGGGGCTGTTCAGCCTGAGGAAGAGGAGGCTGAGAGGGGACCTCACCAACGCTTATCAATATCTCCAGGGCGGGTGTCAAGAGGACGGGGCCAGACTCTTCTCAGTGGTGCCCAGCGACAGGACAAGGGGCAACGGGCACAAACTGGAACACGGGAAGTTCCGCCTGAACACGAGGAAAAACGTCTTTGCTGTGAGGTGCCCGAGCCCTGGCACAGGCTGCCCAGGGAGGGTGTGGAGTCTCCTGCTCGGGAGAGATTCCGACCCGCCTGGACGCGGCCCTGTGCAGCCTGCGCTGGGTGACCCTGCTCTGGCAGGGGCTGGGCTGGGTGGGCTCCAGAGGTCCCTGCCAGCCCCCACCACTCTGTGATTCTGTGAATTCCTTGTAATTTCCCTGCAATGTATCTTCCGCCTCATCCCCCAAAGTTGGTTGGCTCATTCAGTAGTCAGTCCCCAAAAAATGACGGGGGAAAGGCAGTCACCTGCCGAATGACTCACTTCAGATCCAAACAGATACACGGTACAGGAAGATCACGTCCCTTTTAGGCTGCCGGGACAGCAGCTCCTGTTCTAAGCAGTCTTCCCAAACCAGAGGTCGCTAGCTGCTAACCCATCTTTTCATGGCACCTGCCAACCCAATATACCGTTTCCAGGAAACATTCTGGTGTTATGTGGTATTTACCACTTAATCTTAAATAAAAAAGCTTTGACTCCTAGGTTGTGAAATATGCATGTGCAGTCCTTGTTTGATCGAGGGCTGATGCAAGTATCTAGTGAACTGCTCTACCAACATCAGTCTCAAATAAATTACCCGTGCACACAAGATTTATCATGGACTTCCTACCATTTTCTGGCATTAAAAACAAGTGCAAGAATGCCGAAAGAAATGGTATCACCAAAAATGAACAACGCAAAAACATCTCGAATCAACAGACCCATTATTAATGCAGACACTGTTACAACTTCCATGTTTTCAATCAGCTTCAGGAAGACAATATATGTCTAGAAATCTGTAACACTGATAGACTGAAGGACTTAAGTTATGTTGATATGAAATAGTCAGTGGGCACGTCAGTAAATTCTGATTTAAAACCCTACTGCAGCGGCTAGGGGTATAGAAACACAGATGTCTTTATCTATTATGGTGTGCTGCCCTGCCAGAATAAAAAATGCTGAAAAGCAAACGGGAACACTGACATGGCTTCTTATAACCCACAAAACTCAATGCAATCATTGTTGAATCAGGAGGGGTCACTTCTGAGGTATGAACAGATATAGATGAAAAAATGATTAGGTCGCTTTTCAGTGACCACAGTTACAAGCGGTAAGTATGCCTTTTCATTCAGAGATTTTTTCCCTATGATGGTGAGAGCTTCATATTAAAGATAAACCAAAATTGTCTTCAATAGAAAAATATCATCTTCCTTTCATTTCAGAACTGTACTGGAATGTTGGGAGAGGTGTCTAAGTATCTTGGTTGAAATGTCAGCACTTTGTGATTGTTCAGAGAAATATTTTTTCCCTAACTGATACCCAAAGTACACGTCAACTCTGAGAAATCCTTCCATTCTCCCACACCAATCAAGGAATGGACCTGCATTTCCGACTGAGATGAGCAAAGGTCAATTGTAAGTGCCGTGGCCATGTGGCAATCTTGCAAGTACTTAGTCACCCTACTACTGGTAAGGATCACTTTTCCTGCCTTAATAAGAGTCAAGATTGTGACTGAAAAAATGGTGTATATTAAAACAAGAGTTACTCGCTTAAGCGTAGGCAGTATTTTTTGTGGGGAGAGATTTTTTTTTCCTTTGTGCAAATAAGGTGATGGAGCTATGATGACAGCAAAATTCTGGAGACTGAAACCTACTGAGAAATGAAGAATACTTTTTTTTTTCAGAAGTGGAAGCGAACTTTTTTATTCTTTAGTAAACCTTGCAATTTCTCGTAGAATTACTGGTAAGTGGTACGTCCTTAAAATTTTCTTGATTAGATGTAGATATTGGGTTTTGTATACTCAGAAGTCATACGGACTATTGATTAGACTGAAGACTTTAATAAGGCTACTCAGTCTGTACTACTGCAAGCCTCTCATTTCTGCCAGATCAGAGCAGCTTTTTCATGCTTCATCCATATTTTATACTGACACGAGACATCCTTGCGGCAGACACCTACCTATTCCAACTCAGGACTGGATCATGGCAGTTGTTTCACACCTCTTCTGGTTTACATATTCCTCACAAGTGATATTCCTTGCGGAGGCACTGCGCAACCTACTGGGATGTATTTCTGAGCAAAAATTGCTAACCACAAAAGAACCGTATGTAGCCTGAAATGAAAGTGAAATCCAGCTAAAGCCTAACAAGAGAAAAAACTTTTATCTCTCTGCTACCAATAACAATATTATGATCCTTCCAAAAAACTAATAAGTAGCTATTTTTTTCCAATACCTTACATCTGGATTATAATTCTTTAATTTATTTCGGTGCTCTCGCTGCATGAGAAATCCCACTGACTGCAATTATAGCAGAATTTGGCTCAGAATTGGTACTTGGGAATAAGCTGTATGTGGTTCCCTGTTTCAGAACATGATCTGTGTTGATAGAGGGAGTGACACTCCTCAGAAAGCGCAGTCACTAATCCTATCACTCCAATCTGTAATCCGATTAACCCTCAGGCTTTCCTGGTGTTCTGGAATCCTGTTTTGGGGGTTTTGTGTTGGTTTTTTTTTAAATATATTATGAATGACCTCAACATTATTGGTCCCGCTCCTGATATTGTTATTATTCTGCGCTCGTTTTCCTAGGAGCTTTCTTACGACCTTGGCTGAGGGGTGACCGCGGTGTGCAAATACACGCCAAAAATACTCCTGCTTTTCTGAATGCATCCTTAACGGATGTGCTTTATTCTTCTCTCTGCCCTTATGTTCTTTAATTTTTGACTTCACCCTAGCTAAACAGTAATTTTTTTTTAATTTACACAGCTCCATGCAATTTCAGACACGAGGATTTTCACCCATTAATTTGGCTCTCAGGGCTGCGAGAACTGGCCCTTTGATCTCATTAGAATACAAAATAAATCAGTGATCACAGTGACCGCAGGTTATTCTGTTTATGGTTGAGAAATTTGCTACAAGGCTAATGATAATTACTCAGTTTGTTTGCCCACTTTAGCTCTTTTGGACAATCCTGCTTTGTATACGATGTAGCCTTAAAAAGAGTGATGGCACAAGGCAAGCCTTTAGCACAACAACTAAATCAACCACATTCAGGTTGGTTCCAGGATCTACCGTGAGTCTGAAAAAACACGTCGATAGTAAGATGGGTTAAAGTCTGCTGGTTGTCATGTAACTTCTCGTTTATGTCTGTTGAGATGCTGGACAGTCTACGTACAATAAAACATGGCCAGTCGCGACCAAGTTGGGCTCACTCAGAGAGAAATGGTGAAAACAGTTATCGGAGACCTTGCACCGACAGAGAATTTGATGCTTTGAACCATTCTTGTTACGGATGTTAGCCACCAGTCCATGTTTATTTTCCAACTGACAGCATATTTTGACAATGCTATTGACAAAGCCTGGTGACATCAATTTGGAGTTTAGGTTTGTCTGATGAAATGCAGAATGCACCACAATAATATTTGTCCGCAAAGCAAAACAGACGTTGTTAGAACACTCAAACAGCATCAACAAAACAAACAAAGAAAAAAACCCGACAAGAACGCTTCCATTCCTAGAACTGAAGTACAATTTTTCTACACCTGTGATCAACATTAGTGAAATATTACTCCACCTTGCTAAATTTTTCATGACTTGCTTTTGGCTAGTGATTTCTTCTGACACACACCATCTAGAAATAGGAAGACAAAGCAAATCAATACTCTAGCTAATGGGAGTTTCTGAAGGCAGTTTGTTGCTTCCACATAATTTTCATTTTCTCTTGATAATCCATACAGCAGATTAATGTAAAAAAAAAAAAAATCTAAAATCCATAACAGCAAGAAAGGCAACATTTTGTAACCAGAATTTTTTCCTGGACTGAAAGGAGTGTTACCTACGCTACGGCAGGATCTGAAAAGTTTCCAGTTTGTTTAACATGAATATTAAAGTCATCTAGAAAAGCATGATAGCAGTAGCAACACTGCGTACGATGATAACCCATAAAGCATGTTAATTTCTTCCCTCTATTTTTAATTCCACCCAGCCGCGAGCCGTCCACCGTTTGGTACAAGATTAATGAATCACACTCTAATTGCTTTTCACATGTCAAACTCTACTCTGAGTCTTAAGGTTTCAAGAATCTAATGTCAAAACACTTTTTCTTTTGGCTAAATCACAGGAAGCTAACTCCATCAAATGTGGCGATGCATTAGGAATAATATTAATTATATAGTTTCTGAAGATTTCAATCTGTTCGGCAGTTTGAGTAGATTACAACTCTTAGCTATTAGTTTGAACACCATAAATTGATTCAGCCCTGCGAAGGAGGTATGCTAGCATAACAGCAATGCTTCCCCGTATGAAATCAGTATGATCATCTTCTAATTGTCAAATCAGCTAACTTTCTACATTAATCACTTTTGTTCGGCAGACAGGTTTCTGGCATACGATTGCTCAGATTCGGTGTGTTGGGTCCCTGCACGCACAGTACTTTGGAGAGCTTTTTTTATGGGGTTGGATTAAACTCAATGACTTTGCTACTGTTAATCCGAAAAAGTTCCTTCTGTTCCTCCTTCCCACTGACAACGAGGCATGGCAGGAAGGAGGACAGGAGGTCGGTATCTTTATCACACTGATACCAACATGGGGTTTTGACAACATTTTAAATCAAATCAGCTTTTTAGATCCTTTAACATCCTTGCTCGCTGCACTGCCTAAACTCAAGGCTGAGCTGTCTGCCACGTTAGCACAGACCCTTCCCTACTGCTCTTGCCTTTTATATTTCTTATCTGTACGTGGTGTACAGCTACAGGCTTTACAAATAGGAAATATGAAGCCAATAAAGTGGAAGAGGTTTTAAAATCCTTTTCCAATTTTGTGGATGTGACCCTATAGTGCAGCCACATTCTAGTGGTTGCATTTTGTCTTATAGGTAAATGCTATAGAAGTGACATAAACATGAAAAAGTGATGGCTATTTTGTGGTGTATCGATTATATTAATTTGACCAGAAGACTCTGGAGGGGGAATTGCACTGCCTACTCATCAATAATTTACTCTTTTTTTCCTAGAGCCTGGAATCAGACAAGTCCCTTAAAGAGCTTGTAATAAATGCAGCTCAGGCCTCCAGAGACTCATTCCTGCCCAGGAGTTTGAAAATAACTATCTTCAACTGAATTAAAAATTTCTCTAAATACATCATGACATTCCAAAATATTGAGCTGGTTCAGATATGCTTCTAGATTTACATGGCCCTGAATAACTCTTTCTGTCTAAAGGGTTTTCGAAGTTTATAGTAGGCTAATAATTTCAGCCTCAGAGCCATTAAAGTGCTAGCAGTATTTTTTCTATAGGAAAGGAAACGCGGAGGTCCGTCCTGCTGAAGGAACATCCCACCGACATCTTTGCCATGGGAAAGGTACGCGTATCTGGCTGGCAAGCGCACGCTGAACGTCGTGTTGCGACGGGTACAGCTCTGTCAGCACAGACCAGACGCCGGAGAGACACAGCAGCAGCCCGACGGCAGCCGTCAGAAACACGAGTCCGTTGTTACCATTACCCGTGTCATCCCCCTTTCACAGAGCTTCATGCAACCAAATTACTTTGAAAATGAGTGAAAATTGGGCAGGTAATTCCAGCACTCCTGTGGAAACCAAGGGCTTGAGCTTTATAGGATGCGGTAGAGGAGTGTGTGAGCATTATGTGTGGTGCCTGAAGTACTGCAGTTCACACAAGAAAACATATTGGCTGAGCTCAGGGTCCCAAATTTTCTTTTATTTGGACTTTCTAGGGTAATATTCCAAGTGAGAGGGTCAGCTGCTAGGATCTGCAGAGTACAATCTTATTCCATCAACACGCAATCTCCCTTCATTTTTCTCCTTGTCGTACTGAGTACAAGAAGGGGCTGCCAGAAGACAAATTAAATAAAAAAAAACCCTTCAGTTTGGCACTGCACTGAACAGACAGTGGTTTGGACTCCATTTTTTGACAGGGAGCTGCCATTTTACAGCAGGGAGCAGCCATTTTGCTGTAAGTGATACTGCTCTGTGACTGGCTGACGGCCATGTCTTGACACCGTCATGCCCAGGCGCTCTCAGGTGGCCCTGTGATTCTCTGCCCGCTTCCCGTGGACCAGGAAAAAACCTGTCCGAAAATGGAGCCCAAACCAAACTGGCACCGCCCCGCGTAAGCAGGGGAAGGGCCTCCCAGGCCTGACGTACTGCTGGGTGAACTGGACGGGGTGGCTGGTCCTGCCAGTCCGTCACAACAGAGTGTGTGACCGGATGAGATGAGTGTTTCTCAGGGGCATGTCCCCTGAGATGAATGACTTCTGGGGTGAACATCCCCCGAGATAAGTAACTTCTGGGGCGCATGTCCCCCGAGATGAGTGATTCTGGGGTGAATGTCCCCCAAGATGAGTGATTCTGGAGCACATGTTCTCCAAGATGAGTGTTTCTGGGGCGCATGTTCCCCAAGATGAGTGTTTCTGGGGCACATGTCCCCCAAGATAAGCGATTCTGGGGCGCATGTCCCCCGAGATGAGTGTTTCTGGGTCACATGTCCCCCAAGATAAGCGATTCTGGGGCGCATGTCCCCCGAGATGAGTGTTTCTGGGGCGCATGTTCCCCAAGATGAGTGATTCTAGGGTGCATGCCCCCTGAGATGAATGACTTCTGGAGTGAACGTCCCCCAAGATAAGTGACTTCTGGGGTGCAAGTCCCCCGAGATGAGTGACTTCTGGGGCGCATGCTCCCCAAGATGAGTGATTCTGGAGCGCATGTCCCCCAAGATAAGCGATTCTGGGGCACATGTCCCCCGAGATGAGTGTTTCTGGGGCGCCTGTCCCCCGAGATGAGTGACTTCTGGGGCGCATGTCCCCTGAAGCTGCTGGGAGGGGACAGGATTTCTCCTATCACTTCCTATCTTGTCTTTCGGGGCTACCGGTACTACAAACGCATAATCAGCGGCACACACTATATTGTTCTCTATGATCTAATCAAGCTTTCTGTAAGGTGGAAGCAGTTTTATAACTTTTTTAAATGCCTGAAAAATGTATTTATACAGTTACATGGGCAAGCTCAGCTGCGGATAGAATGTTTCCAGTCCTGGCACGATGACTGCAGGGCTTCTAGGCTCGGAGTTGAGAGAGCTGCTGTTTCTCGGTTCTGTGAGACATGGAAATGACGCAGAGGTTGCTCTTATACTTACTGCCTTTTGCAACTTGCCTGCGAATAATAGTGAGATAGCACTCCCTTATGCAATGCGTTTTATATATACGTAACTTGAAAGAGCAATCTAACTTTGCACACAGCCACCTTCAGTTAAGTAGAGTAACTACCCTCTTATTCTGGAGCCATGGCATCGCTTATGATCCTCGGTTGTTGGTGATCGGGTGAGCTGCCGTATAGGCACGTTGCTGCTCATCTTTCCTACTGCCTCAACAAAGCTTTGTTTTACAATGAGTTATCAGACTCCATTACTGCTGGGACCACATCTTTAAGCAGTGTGAAATGCGTGTTGAGTCACACAACTAAGATGGGTTTCACACAGGGTTTCTGCTCAGAGGAGGCCCATTGGGTCTGGGCTTACTGTGCAAAAGCAAAGCTTCCCGTGAGCTCCTGCATCCAGCGACTGGAGTAGAGCTTACCACGTACCAGTGCTACTTAGTCCACTCTCACAATGACGAGGCATTGTCCCCAAAGGCTTAAAATGCATTGAAGTACGGAGATTTCCATGGCAAGTCTGAGAACTGAAATTCAGAAGCTCTGAGTTCATTTGAGGGGATGATGTCTGCAGGAATCCAATCATGACTTGAGCAGTGAGGTCAAGATCATCAAAAAGGGCTAACACACCCTGCCAAAGGTGATTTATGAAGGTGACATGAGCACAGTGAAACTAGTTACTGGTGTGCTAGGAAGCCTTTCTGCTGTGAAAATGATCTTACCCCATTCTCACCAAACCTTTTCAAGTGCTGCCAGCAACGAGGGGTGTAACTCATTTTCAGTTTTCTACTCAGTGGTCCCTGGGGAAAGAAGCCTAGCTACTAATAATGTTCATATTGTGGTTTTCACACAGTAATGTTTAGGTGTTAAGGGAAATTCTGTATTTATTACATATAAATTGTAGTAGGAATAGGAAATTAGTATATATGGAGCACATTCAGAAACTGAAATAATAAAATTCTCCTCTTCTGGATGCCATTCAGTGTCAGACACAGCAACTCATTTTTGAGTCCTCTTCTGAATGAGAGAAGATTTGAAACCTATTCAGAAACCATTTTGCTGATTCACTAAATCCAAATCTGGGTGCTATCTGTTAACTTTGAAGAAAAGTGTCTGTGATACATCTTAAAGGTGTTGCACGACTTTCAAGAGCACATGCCGCGATCACAGCAACCACTGGGTTCATTACACCACACCATTGATTCGTGTACCACAATACAGTAATTTATCACAAAAGCAAAAAGAACCAAACCATACTTCTAGAACAACCTGTCTGACACAGCTTTAAACAAAAATGATGTCTTCTTATGGCAGCTGCTCTTAGGATTGTAATGTAGAAGGAATGACAAATACATTCGGAGGAAGCAAGGGCTGTAAGGTTCAACAACCACTTAAAACATGAAACATGTTATAACTAAAGTTCATTAGATCAATAAGGCCAATATTAATGGATTCATTTTCCTCTGTGGCATTTGATGCCTGGTTGCACAGAAACAACAGCAAAGATTTATGCAGTGAGGGGCAATCAGACTTCTTTTCTGAAATTCCTAATATGAATTCCTAGTGATAATGACACGCTATGATATCCCTGTACTTGCTTTCCCCTTATTAGCAAATAAGCATTCAGAAACAATACTTGAACAAAATATGCTATACTACCTAGATATATGACATAGATACAATACATATATACAAAATATGTATATATAATATATATACCCCATCACTATGGGTCTGTGGACCACATCTGAAAACCAGTGGACTTATAATATAAGTATGCAAAGACTGATATTGTCCAAGAAGCATAAGATGTAGGGTTCTAACTCATACCATTATTTATTAGCCATCGTACAAATCATAATTAGTTCTTTTTTAAAAGCCCACACTGGAGGTTTCATTGGCATTTACTTACAACAGCCCTTTATAAATCATTCATCTGGAGATTTCTCTCCCATGTGTCGTGAAAACATTTCTGTAAAATCATCTTAATGGAGTCTATGAATCAACGTGCAGTAAGTGTCACAGGTTGGATCGATGGCTTAAGAAGCAAGGAGGCCTTTTTATAGGCAGGTGTCAAAAGCACTGACTGAATTAGAAACTTTAATCTATGGCAGTCGGTGAAATTTATGCTCCAAAGAGAGAGTTTGAAAGTCCTACCTTTTTCACTGCGATGGATACGAAGCTCTGTCAGGACCTAAAAGAAAGGCCGTAGGAATGAGAATTCTTCAGTCTAGAAATGAGAAGACTGAAGGGATATGTGATAAAATGATACCAGTCCTCAAATACCTAAAAGACAACTGGAAAAAAGAAAAGGAATTCACAGTGCTATGGGGCTTAAAATGCAGAAAGGGATGCAGAGGTTGGATCATTGGGAACAACTTTCAAATAGTGAAGACAGAAATACTGGAAGAGATTACATGGAAGCCTGTGAAATCTTCATCACTGGTTTTTAGGTCCAAGCCAGTCAAACAATGTAAAGAATGATTACATTGCGACAGGTTGTTCCCTGTCTCTAAAAAAAACTAACCTCTTAAAGTCTGTTACAGATATATTGTTTATGATTTTTATTACCTTGACAATGGGGAGGATTCAGTCGCTGCTGTGACTCATGTCCGTAATACCCAACAGCTTTTGAAATACCAACGCTCTGTCACTAGCATCCACTTGGGAGTCCTTTTGAACCTGCTTTTGGACCTACTTGAAGGGTTTTTTTCCCCCCATGTCACATCTCATCAGGCAACCCCTGAGAAAATGGGAGTTTGGTAAATGCAGTACGTATTTAATACCTGAGGCAGGTTTGAAAAGCAGATTAGTCAGGTGAAATGATAAGAACCGGAAAGAAAATGTAGGCAAGGGTAAGAATATTTCAATGTTAATGAAGAAGGGAAAATCCACGACATAATCTTATTGGTGAAAATCACTCTCCTAAACCAAAATTCAGTTATTAAATAAAAGTGACCTCATCATCAGTTATTCCAGTACCCTGAGTTACAGCCCCATTATCTCCTTTGAACGACAAGTATTTGGTGAAATAGAAGGGACATCACCTTGGTGCTCACTTACCCATGGAGATGCTGCTCAGACTGCAAACCTAATGACAGCAGCCCTCAAACCTCTCCGTGGCGCCGCAGATTTATTGCAGTTGCCAGTGGTCTCTTAATTGTAGCTGGACTCTCCCATGAAGTTCAGCTTCACGTCTCTCTCCAGCTGCAATAGGCCTGTTAAATATAAGGAATTTCTTAATACTGGCTTTCAAGTTTTTGGCTACTTCCTCTTCAAATTCCTTCTTGCCCTGGTAATTTCAGTTAGCGTTTCGTATGCCCTGGTTTATGCTCTTCATACTGTCTTCATTAATTTTATGATTTTGGTTTTTGAAGTAATTACAAAATATTAATCGATGAAGTATTTCATCACTTCTTTTGCCAAGAATTTATCCTCACTTACTTTTTAAGACAGTGAAATGAGAATGCTATATATGGAAAAATGATTTCTGATGTATAAAAGACAACTAACCTTTAACTTGGTATAAAACCTGGGCTCTTTTTTCAGAAGAGTCCAGCATAATTGGCTGAATGGTGAATTAAGAGCTCAGACAATGAAAATGGAGAGTACCGTGTATGTATGCAAAAAGCTCTCCAAAGAGCTGTAAAAATCTATTGCCATTGAGTGTCACTTGATCATGAAAACATTAAAGCAATTAGATGCCACTCTGAGTTGTACAAAAATGGACAGAGGTGTAGTTTAACACACAGTTTGTTTAATTCCTCAATAACTTCTACTAATGTTTATTAAAGGCACTTTCAAGTTCAAAGAGCGATAATGTTTCTGCAATCTATAAAAAGTTAGCAGTTGCTGACGGGCTGGGAAAACACACCTAGGACAGCCTACGTTACTCAAAACCGTCTCTTCTTCAGCCTATGGCTACGTACCGGAGCGGAGGAGGAGCCGGGGCTCCCGCAGAGCTGTAGCGCATCCCTCTGCCCGATGGTTTCAGTAGGCGCAAGCAGGCCAGCCCGGAGGCAGGCCAGGCTTTGTGGAGCTGCCCGAGGCTTCTCCCAGTCCTGAGCTTCCTAGGGACCGAAGGGCGGAGAGGAAATGCTTTAAAACCTTGTTAAGGACAAAACATGCAAGCGTCTATAACCCAGTTTTTCTGTATTTACCCTTCTTTTAGTTACTTCTATCAAAACAAAAATCCTAAGATAAATAAACATTCTTTCACAGGCTTCTTAGGAAGGTTTAACATCACACAGCCTGAAATAAAAGCTCACAATTACTCTATAGCATCAGTTGCCTTATTTTTATTTTTCAAGAAACTAGACATTTTCAAGTGATACTTTATTCTTGGTCATCCTTAACAGTCCATTCTTTGTATATTCAGGATAATTGTTTGGGTCCATGAAATCTTGGAAATAAAAGAAGTTTGAAGGTGAAGGGAAAAAAAATCAGTCAGCATCCAGAAAAGTGATTGTATTTGTACTTCAGCTTTTTCAAAAAAACATGGTATTTTCTCTTTACTATTTTTTACTCGTTAATTAAAGCTGACACTTCCAAAACCAGTGTTAAATTTAACTGTGATTTAAGAACTCATCTGTTAAGCTCATCTATTTTAAGTTAAGGTGACTAGACACCAAACCAGCTGCTGCTTCTAACGGAAAACAAAGTTTACAACTACGTATCACGTGCAAAATGTCATCCTTATGCAGAAATGTTCAGATCTCTTGATGGAAAAACACTTTACCCTCAAAACAACATTTTTGAATCAAACACCAAGAAATCTTTGTATCAGATTCTGGATTTTTGGTTTTTATGTTGTGTGGTTTTGGGGGTTTTTTTCACTGTTGTTAGCTGCTGGTTTTTTTAATAAAAACCAAGTATTTTCTACAAGGACACAAGAATATGTCCAGATGAAATAATTAACCAGTGTTTAGTCTCAGATTATATCATGGTGTAGCAACAATCTACAGATACAGGACATGGAACGAGTATGTGGTGATTTTACCTCTACTTTAGAGAAGTGTCACTGAGTTGGACTCAACACAACCAACTCCCAGCTTGTTCCACACAAATTGTTGAAAACGCAATTGTCATTATGAACAATTACTATTTGCGCCATCACATGTAACAGTTCTAGGACTCAAAGTATTTAGCTGGGATTTTCTCAGAGTAGGTATGTTTTACAGAAAATGGAAAGGCCACACAAGCCTTGGGTTTTTGTTTTCCTCCCACGAGTGTGTTTGAAGAAGGGTGGGGAGAGGAAGGGTTTTGAGGTTTCATTTTGGGTTTTTGTTTTGTTCTGTTATTTTTGTGTGTTTGATCACCTGGGAAGCAACTCCAAAAGAAATTGGAATTGTTTTCCAGGTTGATAACCCTGTGAGCTGCACAGAAATCTAATACATGGCAATGAAATTGGTATTTGCAATGGTGCTCATTTTTAGGTACGCTGTAACTTCTATAAAGCTTCTTAGGAAATGAATCGTGTTGCAGCACGGGTCTAATTTTAGCAGACTTGAGGACAAAAATAGTGCATTTGCTTTAGAACCATGCTGGGTGAAAGCAAGAAGTCATTTAAGTTGAAATTGTTACAGAAGTACTTTTATGGTGAAAAAAAAAAAAAAACAAACCCAAAAAAAGCCTGACAAAAACTACCACTACATAAAAACTGACTAGTTTTTTTTTTTTAATCAGCCTGGTTTCACATACGTACATTTGGACACAAACGTATGCATGTTGTATGTGGAAGACAAAAAAAAAGAGGACCACAAAGACAGAGATGGATACCTCTCGCCCACCAAGCTTCCCATCAGCAACGCAACGGGCAGAAGCACAGAGCTACCGTTAGTACTGCTCTGATGGCATCCTACAGCAGCAGCCGACACCAGGCGTGCCACGCTGAAAGCCTTACGGTAACACACTCCTACACCCCAGTGGTAACAAAGGGACGCGTCTCCAGGCAAACCTTTTCATTCCATCAGGCTGAGCAAACAAGCAGCAAACCATTCTGATGAGCAGATTCAGACTTGGGGTTTTTCCTTAAATATTTCATTAAAGCGAAAGGGACGTTTGCAAATTCCTTTTCACTATTGGGATGCCAATCAGAACTGGGGTTTATGCAGTGAACAAGTACGTAAATCCCTTCATTACAAAGTCAATCTTAATAGGAAAAAGGGCAAGTGCTCCATGTTAGACAGGGTTGTAACAGTTCAGCTCCTATCATAATTAATGAGAGTGTCATGGCTAAATGCCATCACACCGTTTCAGATGTCCCAGGGCCTAATTCAATTCCCACTGAGAACAGTAGGGATCAGATCATTCCATTAACGTCAGTGGCCTTTGGATGGGGCTTCATGCTCTGCTCGGAATGAGATGAAGTTCTCCATCGAGAGACTGGGCCCTTCCACTCCCGTCGAGTTTGGCGCCTTCTTACTAAAGCTGCGTATCGAAAAAGAGAGTAGGAGAGCTTGTCTTTTCTAGGCTTAAAATCAAATGGGGGACTTCTGGGGGAGCCGAGGAGATTTTGTCACCTAACCGCAATCTTTTCCTTTGAAATTCTCGAGTAAATTGTTTAAGTGAAAAAAAAAAATCCCCTTCTTTCTTAAGATTCAAAAGATTAAAGATTATTATAGACAGAACACATAATACAACACATATAATTTTGTATCCAAATTTTGCCTTTTTTTATGTAGCATCCTGGGAAAAATTAACTGAGAGGTTTTTTTCTGTGGTTATAATATTATGCAGGACAATAATATTACAACTTAACTGTTACAATGCAAGGAAAATTTCTCAGCAGAAGCACGTTTTTCCATACACTCAATGCTTGTTTGTAGTTATGTAGTGAGTCCCAAATAGGACACAATTCTGCTGTCACCTTCAGTGTGTCAGAAAACACACACGCGACACACATTTCCAAAAGGCAGCAGTACAGCAATTGACAGACATGATTATTGTGCCCTCTAGAAACATTCAGAGTGACAGATGATGATAATTTCCTCATAAATCATGTCTAAAACATGAAAAATGCAATGGAATCTCATTTTATTAATAAGATCTTATCAGTACTAATGGAGGAGGTAGAATCTGGGTCTGCAATGTTTATCCGACTTACTTTCATGATAGAATCTTCCAGAATTTGCAATCCTGTGTGTACAGGAAAAAAAAAATCTTATTCCAGATGAGCAGCACAATATATTTTGCCTCTCCTGTGTTGCTGTATTACTTTTACTGATCCCTGATGATTGACAGGAGAGCAGAGCTGCAGCCTACCATTTCAGAACAACTTACCAAGATAGCAGTGGAATTTTTTTGTTCATCAGGACTAGAGGAATGAAAGAAAAAAGAGAACATTTTAGACTCAGAGAATCCAAGGTAACAATTCTGCATTTTCTCCACGCTTTCAAGCTGGAATGTTTTCATTATTTTTAATATAAAGGAAACTTTTTTTTTGTATTTTTGACTGAATCCGTTGAATGAGAATAAGGCTAACCTCCCCCACACTGCATTTTTATTCAGTGAAAAGCTCATAAATTGAAGTTCCAGTAACTTTTTTTTTAACATCATTATCTCCCCTATTCCACCTACATCTTCTAAGATTTTCTATTCGTTATAGAATCTGGTGCCGAGTTGACTCCACGGTTCGGAAGTGCTTGATTTACAGGTAACAGTTTGGGGTATCTTGGTGAAGAAGGTGAGAAGTTTGAGCCTTGAACAGATGTTTAGTCTGGAGAAAAGGAGGCTGAGGGGAGACCTTATGGCTCTCTACAACTACCTGAAAGGAGGTTGTAGAGAGATGGGGGTCGGACTCTTCTCCCTAGTAACAGACGACAGGACAAGAGGAAATGGCCTCAAGTTGCGCCAGGGGAGGTTCAGATTGGACATTCGTAAAAATTTCTTCACTGAAAGGGTTGTTGGGCATTAGAACAGGCTGCCCAGGGAGGTGGTGGAGTCCCCATCCCTGGAGGTATTCAAAAGACGTTTAGACGAGGCCCTAAGGGATACGATTTAGTGGGGGAGTTGGTAATGCTGGGTTAATGGTTGGACCCGATGATCTTGGAGGTCTCTTCCAACCAGAACAATTCTATGATTCTATGATTCTCCACTTTTGGTGGCACTAGAATCCAAGGGGTTTGGGTTTGCCTTTCACACAGCAGATTTGGTACTCCAGGACGGCTTTACCAGATGCTTTTTTCAGAAGGAAGGACCATGTCAAAATATATTATTCACTTGCAAAAAGTCCCCTGCAAATGTTTACATTCTTTCAATGCAATGCAGCTGGGGTTTGTATGGACAGTAATAAAGGTAATTTTAACCCATAATAAATTATTGTAGTATGCATGGCAATCTTATAACATAGGATTGATAACAGTTATGATGTTCTTTAGAGAGGAGTAACAAAATAAATGGAGGCCTTGTAACTCGGGAAGAATTTTCTCTTCTTCCTCCCAAAAGACGGCAGGTGAGAGACCAAGCAGGGAGAATCATTCAGCTGCCAAGAAGCAAATTACAGCTATCACAGCCGGCTTCCCTGGCTCACAAGGAAGATACTGTTGCTGGAATAGCTCTGAGGCCAAGGAGAGACTATAACCATGTCTGTTTTGAAGAGACACCATTATGTTAACGTTAGTAACTGCACACTGCTTAACATGGGCTCAAATTCCTCGTTACTTTATGAACAATTCTTGTGGTAAATGTCATACGCCTTGCAGAAAAAAGAATGGGAAGTTTTATACTGCAGGAAAACTATCTGACCAACGTTCCCAAGCGCATGCCACGTACTTCTGGGACTATGAATCCATCTCCAAGAAGCTCTCTGAGGTAAACACGAGAGATTAATGGAGATTAATGGACATGGATTAATATCAAAATGTCCTTAGCAAATGAAGAGCTGCTACAAAGGAACTACAGACCCAACCTGCTCGCACAGCCGCGGAGGTCTCATTGCTCACCAAAATTTCAGGCTCTGCATCTTTATTTCAAAAACATTGATTTTCATGATGTTACATGAATGTTTCCTAACAACCTAAAGAATGAGACAGAGTGACTGGCAGTATTATTCCCCGTACAAGGCAGATTATATCACTGTAATGTGCACTGTCTTAAATGTGAGCTCCCTCTAGAATGAATATCCTTGCAACTGTCCTATTGCTACTGGCAAATGAAATTATTGTTAAGTACTACCACAGCTCCCATGTAGGCTGCAAAGCGACTACATTAATAAGATATCTGACTACACTGAATACTGGGCTCTTCTAAAAATCTGGCTGTAAATACTGCATTGACAGCAGTGGGGTGATGAGCTATTTTCTAGGGATTTAATAGGAACTAAAATCTGTTGAAAATAGGAACTGCTTCTGGGTACTGACTAGGTGATAAAATCCTCATGCTGGTGTGTTGCATCTAAAATTCCCCTACCAGCTAACATTTCTTATTAGTTTTTAAGAGAATGTCATAATTCACAAAAATATTTCTAATTACTGCTCAAGTGGAGTAAGTTATTTGACTGGTGCTTTTTCGTAGCAGGTCTGCCTTCTGTCGTTAAGAGTTAACTCTGCGTCAGGATTGCTTCAGTTGTCTGAGAAACTCAAGCAATCTATAGATATGAAAGATTTAACTCATACAGGTGCAAGCTATAAATAGGGGGTATGAAGAATAAAAGATATTACTGCAGGCCACAAGACTGTGGACCAAATGTGCCATCTTGTTTTCCTAGAAGAGGGATAAATGCATGAAGACAAAAGTCTTCAGGTCATTAAATCACACGACACTTTCATTCCCTTTTTCTCCCTTCTTCCCTCACAAAGGCACAAGCAAGAGGATCACTGGACTTTCTCTGCTCAGCTGCCCAACAGATGTCATTGTTTCCTCCTTCGGTCCTGCTGAAGATCAGTAAAGACAGGACAGAGGGCAGGACAACACGGTGTGGTGGGTTACAGAGGGCAGGACAACAACATGGTGTGGTGGGTTACAGAGGGCAGGACAACATGGTATGGTGGGTTACAGAGGGCAGGACAACATGGTGTGGTGGGTTACAGAGGGCAGGACAACAACATGGTGTGGTGGGTTGACCTTGGCTGGCTGGCAGACCCCCACCCAGCTGCTCTCTCACTGCCCCTCCTCGACAGGACAGAGGGAGCAAATAAAATGGAAAAGGTTGTGGGTTGAGATAAGGACAGGGAGATCGCTTAACAATTACTGCCATCGGCAAAACTGACTTGGGGAAAATTAACTTATTTCCAAATAAAATAGGGTTAGATTGTGAGAAACAAAGACAAATTAAAACACCACCTTCCCCACCCCTTCTTCCCAGGCTCAACATCGCTCCTTCACTGCCAACTGCTTTACCTCCTCCCTCACCCCCGAGCGGCACTGGGGGGTGGGCAATGGCAGCTGTGGTCAGTCCATAACAGTTCTTCTCTGCCGCTCCCTCCTCCTCCTCACGCTTCTCCCTGCCCTGCTCTGCCATGGGTCCTCTCTCCCCTGCTCTGCCATGGGTCGTCTCCACGGGCCCCAGGTCCTTCAGAACAAGCCTGCTCCCATGTGGATCCTTGCCACGGGCTGCAGGGAAATACCTGCACCGCCGTGGTCCTCCACGGGCTGCAGGAGAATCGCTGCTCCCGTGCCTGCAGCACCTCTCCCCCCTCGTCTTCGCTGACGGCGCCAGCTAAGGCTAACCAAATGAGATACAGAGAAGAGGCTGTTACATTTTTTAAATAAAACCCTTTGAGGACAAATTGCTGATAGCTTTATTTTTCTCCTCCAAATCTGAACCAAAAAGACCACGGCCTTTGGGCAAGAGCTGCTGCTTGCATTTGTGATATCCCGAAAAGACTCCGAGGGTTTATCATCATTAAATCACTTACTTCCCCGGAGTGCCACTGCTGGGGACCACTACCTCCTCTCCTCCAACGCCTTCCTCTGTCAGCATCTTCAATGCTGAGCACCCCGTTTGCCTCCAAGTTACAGCAAGGGAGAAAGGAAAGAAAAGCTTTTAAATATGGATTGCAATTTTTCCTATTGTTTCTGCAAAACCCAAGATATGCTGCGAGGAAAAGCTATTCGTAAGGACTTCTGCATAGATCACAAGATTTGCAATGCCTTTTAGGAAGAAAACCGATTCTTTCTCTTGGATACTTAATCAGCACGGCAACTACTTATATAACCTCGATTCAGCAGAAGTTTAATCATATTTATGCGTGTTTAGAGCTCCATTAATATGCCCCATCCTGTAACTATAGGTTATACAATTCAGTGTTTCCTGCACAACTGCAGGCTAGAGGCCTGAATAAATTGCAGTTCAGCCAAAGTTTAAGCAAATACAAAAAAAAGCAGGTAAACCACCAGTTAGATCTATTGTGTTTTTTTCAAATATAATAAAATAACAGACATCAGATAATTATTATAAGAGACTAAAATTACAATAATTGATTGCACTACCCCCTCCCTACACACACACACACACACACAGAGTTATCTCTAAAGTAAAATATAGGCAGGCTTTCTGTTTCAGTTAAAACCTTTATTACTTTACCATTATGTTGTAAACACTTAATTTTACACATTATGATTATAGGAATTTCATTTCTGAATGTCTGCTTTTCCGTGAGCACTGGCTTTGCGTAACGATAAGCTAATAAAGCAACTGAAGGCATGCCAGCATTCAACCCGAACTTAAATCTCCGCCTCCGTTGCGTGAAGCCACCTGAATCTCCACACTTCAGACACAGCTTCCATACACCAGACAAGGGACAGCAGTGCCGCTTACCTTTCGAGTTCCATTCACAGCCTGACCCTTAGAAGTGTATTAAAAGAAAATATACTGTCTATATATAGCTACAAACACACACATCCACGGAGGTGCCTTCGAGACAACCAACAGATGACCCGGAGTGGGGCTGGGCTCCCCTGGCCCCTTGCCCATCCCTGTGGCCGGGCCTGCTCAGAGCACAGGACCGGGGTGAGCGTAGTCTCAAAGGAAGATGGAGTCCATCTTAAATGGCCTCCTCTTCCAAGATTTCCACGTAAGATATTGAATTCCCCAAAGTGGAGGACAGCAAACACAAAGGTTTCAGAATAGAATCCCAGTGCAATTAAGGTTTCAGCTATTTAAAGTCATCACTGCTTTTGGATAAAAAGATTTTCGGGTGCTGAACTAGGTATCTATCTTCCAACTCAACCCATGGGAAGCTACAGGGGTAGCCAGCATAAACTGAGAAAAACCCTTCGGGTGGGTTGTTTATTTACTGAAAAGAGCAATTCAGGTTCAGGAGCCCCATGGCTTTGCATCAAACTCAGAGGAGAATCTCTGCTGAAACAAAGAAGTAAAGCATCTCTGAAATGCCCTAACCACGTCTTCCATATCAAAAGTGAACTGCTTCCATGTTTTGAAAGAATTAATATTTCAGTTCTTATTACAAAAGCCATAACCCCAATCATTACTCTCCACAAAGGGAAGAAGAATGATGGAGAATGTCCCCATATTAAAAAATAGCTTGAGCAGTCATCCGGGAGGTAGAAGACAAAATATTGAGAGAGCTGAAGGTCTCAGTGCAGAAGTACATACGAGGATGTCCTCACCAGGAAGCCTATAAAGCCCTTAAGCATACCCATTGCAGTCTTTTAGGTCCACTCTATTGCAGCCTATATAGAGATACAAGCAATTCTCCCCTGGAATATTTTAACAGTAAAGGGAAGGGCTTGTCTGAGCATGGACTAATAGTAGGACCGAGACAGACAGCAGTAACTTCTCTTTTAGCCTGGAGAAAAAGGAGTATAACCACTTAAAAGAAAACGTAGCAAGTTGTGTGGCTCAAATTGCAATACAATAAAAGGTTTTGAAATATCAGCACTATTAACGTGTGGAATGAAAACTAGCACAGGTTAACAGTATACCTTCTAATTAGGTAGCAGGTTCAGGTCAACTCCAAAAATAACCCTGGCACAATATTTGCCAACATACTGGCTTCCCCGAGAGTGACAGGAATCTACAGGTATGTGCACCCATGGGGATAAAACCGAAAATAACCACTAGAAAGCACTCTGCTATTCAAACAGCTGATCTGCTGTCCTTTTCTGGCACAGGCACATTTTTCATCAAGAATTCCTACCGTAACAGAGGGGTACGAATTACTCTGAGAAGTATTTCCCTGAATTTATAATCATCAATAAACTGAGCATGGGCTAACAGTGTTTTAGCCAACAAAATCCAACTGTTCTGCCTAAAAGGTTACCTCCCCAGCAGACTACCTCTCAAATCTGTTTATGTACATGTGCATAATGCAATGTGCCAAATGCAGTATAATAATACGTTACGTAAATTCTAGTTACAGGTAAAATAATAGCAGCATTGGTTTATTGCAAGCTGTTGGGCTATATAGCACTTTTTTTCTTTTCAAGTCAGTAGCAAAACTTTCATCTACTTAAACAGCAGAAGAATAAAATCTTCTCTCAGAATTGGCCTTGAAGTAAAAATTAATTTCGCAACCCTGGCTCCAAGACAGCGTAATTCTGCCTCGGACTTCAAAAGGACCTCAGTTCTACCAGTGAGGTACTTGGGCTCGAGATCGGGATTCCCTATGAATTACTCCTTCACCTTTGAGAAATCCATTAGATTCTTAAAGATATTTAGGAACCTAATTCCAACTGATGTGTCTCTAATATTTACACAGCTTCAATGGCTCAAATTCTGTTCACACTTCTCTTTCTGAACACTTTCTCCATTTTCACTTTCCTCCATTTTCCTGGAGAAGTTTCCTGACTTAGCACAAACATTTACATTGTCTATATTGTTGCAAAAATTGGATGCAGGATACAAGAATGTATAAAAGTCAAGAAAATCAAAGCCAGGCCAAAAATGGACTCTATAATATAATACCACTATATTATATGCAACAGTAGGCGACGTATTTCTCTCCCTCTATGCTTTTGTATGCTACGGTAACATTAGCATACTCATTTATGTTGCTAAATATATGCAATAAATAAACACTGTGGCTTCAGTTAAGATTTCCACTGAAACATTCAAGAATATTATGCTGTGCATACGTGCGTATGAGTGTGTAAGTGTAAGTCTGTGTGTATGTGCACAGACATTTTTATTATTATTTTAAAGAGAAATTAGAATTTGAATTTAAGTCATATTAAAGTCTTTCTAAGTGCAGCTCAAACTAAATGTAGACATCTTAGTAAGAAACCACCCACGACAAGGATGCCATCCTGTTGATCAGTTTTGTACTTGAAGTGTCTTTCTTCTCTTCCCTGATGGCCAGTAGCAAAATATTTGCAATACTCAGAAAAACTTCCATGAGACAAGAGCCAAGAAAAAGTCTTCCGTATACATTTTCTCTCATTCCCAAGTTTAAATCAGAACCTTTAATGTTACTTTAACGTAGCTTGCATGTGTTAATCATATCATTAATGTTATGACTGACAGATAGAAATTAGTTTAATGGAGAGTTCAGGGTTCTTAAATCAAGACAGGCTTTTGGGTTCTCATGATTAATAGACCAATACCCAAGCCACATATGCTCTAACTGAAAAGCAAGATGGATAATGAGTTCATGCATCCGTAGAAGGAATTTTGAAATATATGGTGGACTACATTACAATGATAGCACATTACACCGGAATTAATGCATGATAATTTGTCTGTCATAGCCAATGTTAAAAGAAAAAGTGTGAAGACTAAGGAGGGATAGTCACAAGTTGGACTGCAGGATATCTGAGGTGTAGGGTGAAGGGGCGGGGGGGGGGGAAGGAGAAAGTACCACTGGATTAATTCAGAGACTTACAGAAAATTCCAGTCCCAACGGGATGCATTATGTCATGCAAGAGTCGCATGGCTTGTGCAGTCTTCACCGAACAAACACCCAGGTCCTCACCGCCCTCTAAGGAAACAAGCGTGCCTGAGTGTTTTCCGCTCACTCCTTGAGAGGAGCTGTGTTTCAGACAGCTATTGACACCCTGCTCTCACACCTGCGATGACATTTCAATGGAACAAATTGTACGGATTAAGTAAAACACGAGTAATTTACATACATGTTGGCATGTATAAAGACAAAGATAAGAAGGAAAGCCCGTAGTTAATACAAATAAAGAACCAAGAGAAGTAATTCAGGATGGTACAAAGCAAGAGTAGGGCTCACAGAGTGAAATAACGATAGGAAAGCATTGGCTGAACAATCTAAAGACCATGAGGAGTCCTAAGTTTGTCTCATTAGCAAATTATGAGTCCCTAGAGATGAAATGTTAATATCTAATTTTATAATTGCCATTTTATCACAGCAATCACATAGCCAAAAAAGTTGATTTTTAATTTCACAAGTTTTGTCAAGCTGGTATGTTTCATTCTGATCTCTCCTCCTTCTGACCCCAAATAAGGAAAAAAATACAGAAAATAAAGATTTGGACAGAATTTCCCTGAATTTTATAAGCAAATAGCAATATATAAAACTCATGTCATTATATTTTATTTTATTTTACTTTATTTTATTACTTATCTATGGAAATAGAGTCCATCGCTTCTGTTCTTTACTGGTTTCATAATAGTTATGTAACACATTACAAGATAAAGATTTGGTCTTAAACTTACGACTTAAGAAAAGAACTCCAGCGCTCTGCTTTTTGTCTGAATGGAGTGGGAGTCTATAGAAAAATACATTAATCATATAATTTCCAACTGAAGTGAGCAACACTGAGGGAAGCACTTGAGGTGTGCTTAAGTGTTTACTTGAAATAAGGTTGAAATTGAAGAGACTTTTTGAATTTCCAAATGCTTAGGACGGAAACAGTGACAGTAGCGATGAGAGCGAGGGCCTTGAGGCTCTCCCCATCACAAGGGTGGGAATGCAGGTCACGCGGAGGGGGCTAACAGATGGAAAGGGAAGGGTACATCTCATTCCTACATTTGCACCTGTGTGCCGTTACTGCTCTTAAGATCACTAACAAAAAATTAAAAAACCCTAGGAGGAATAGAAGAAAATAACATATTCCTATCATTAGAAAATAAACACTGCATATATTGAAGTGTTTTTCCCCAATAGATGACTCATGTTGCCAAGAAATATCAAGTATGTTTCAAACTCGTATCTTTGCAACATACAGAGGGAACAATTACTCTTTGTACAAAGCTAGCAAAGTGTATAAACTAATTTACTGCATCAATGCCTGTAATTAATGTTTCCTAACTCATCTCAGATCATATATACTACATTACACCTGTAATTTTCCCAGGTCATTGATAATACATTACTGCAGTGCTGCTAAGAATCCATTCACATGCCGCGTTTTCTTTCAGTAAAGCAAAGATTACTGCTCATGCTGTCTTAGAACCTGTTTCCCTGGAGCACTGCAACATCACCAAAGCCATAAATTCTTTAAAGTCTGCATCGATTTGATAAAGAATTAAGCAAATTACAGTAGACAAGGGAGAAACAGTGGTAGAAGAAAAATAGTGCATCATTTTCCTCTGCATATTATTCAAAATATTCGTCTTCTGAATGCACCCTGGCACAGGAGCTGAAGAGCTGAGGAGAACGTGGGAGGCTGCTTATAACCCCCTGAACGCTGGAACAAGCGCAAACATCCCTTTGACCTACGATCAGTGGCAGATCACCGTCAAGAGTGTCAGACTCATCTTCTCCTGGTTCCAGTAAACAGATTTAAAATGCTCAGTATATATTGGAATGTCATGTACTGAATCAAGAATAAAATCATTTTAAGGCCTATCCCAGCTGGTTTTATTAAACCGTTCTCATTTCAGATGTGAGAGGGAAGATTCTCCAGCATGAGCAGGTTCCACGAGCACTGCTGCAGAATGACCAAAAAATGGGATAAGCTCCACAAGAAGTGCATCAGGCCTACAGAAACGGTGCAAACCACACTCTAGAAGAACACTGTTGCAGCAGATACGCGGTGCAACGTGCCTAAGAGTGAAGCCAAAATAACGACCAAGCAACACAAACATCATCAGCCAAAGGGTTACTGGATGCAGCATGGGGACGGCATGTGTGCCCCAAGACAAAAGCAGGGGTACAGAGGTGACTAAGGCACCCCAGCCATGTCTCCAATACTTCGCCTTACACTTCTACATGAGACTTCAAATATGCAAAACCTTCTACTGCCAGTTTATTATTAGCATTACCTAAAATTTCACTACGTCCAACACAAGGAGACGAAATTAGAAGAGGACACTCAGCCGTAAAAATGGAACCTGACCTGAGAAGGACCTTGTTTTGTCTGTAAAAAGGAAATACTCCCGAGCAGTTTGTTTGAGACGCCACACTGAATCTGTACTGAAAAAAAGTTACACAAAATGTTTCAAACTCAAAATAAGAATTCAGGAATTTTTTTTAAGATTTCACCTTAATAGTGTCTAGTTGATTTAGGAAAAAAAAAAAAAAAAGGAAAAAAAGAACCCTTCATTGAATGAAATAATTAGTGACGTTTTTCATCTTGAAAAAAGAGCACAAGAAGGGAAGGAAAACTTGAGGGCAAGCCAGTTACTTTTTACATTAAGTCCAAGAAAATAAATATTGTTGCTGGGATTGCCATAGCAATGGGCAGGGAAACGCCCCAGGAGTTTTCAGCCCCAGATGTGATGAACTTGGCTCACAAACGATGAAACTTCTGGTACAATGAGTACCACGTTTGATGAGTTTTTCATTAAACGTCAAAGAAGATTTTGATACACCCAATGAACTCCTTAACTTCCACTGTCATCGTTTGGCTGCCGTTAAATCAGGCTCAGCCGAAAGACTGAGTAAACACAGCGACAAAGTGACGACGAAAGTGCTAAGCTTGCCTGATCTGAGTTAGACAGTGGTTCAAGTGACACGGGGCAAAGGGGCACCACTGGCAAAAAGTCAGCTCTGGTCACCGCTCTAGAAGAAATCTTGGATTGAAAGCTCTTCTGGTACCACCTGGAGTCCTCTCCGCAAAAGACACAACTTTCTTGAGCATTCTCCTCTCCTCTGCCTGTAGCTTCAACAAAATTCATTATCTGCTCCAGCCCAGGGGAAGCTTCATGATTTTTTTCATGGAACTAAAAAGAATTAGCGTGTAATAGGAATTTTTGTTGGTTGTCCAATGAAAAAGAAATTTCTCAGAAGGTTTTTTCTCTCTGACAAGTTTTTGAAAACCAAAAAAAATGACACTGTTAAGACTTGATAGAAAGGGGAGAAGTCATTGACAATTGCAATAAGGCAATTATTGGATAACTTACCTCCAGGGAAAGTGTTTTTGTAATTTCTAATTGGAGATTTAGTTAAGATCTGAATCGAGAGAGTTTATATTCCTTCTGTATATTATATTTTAATTGCTTTTTACAGTCTGGCTGAAAGTGCCACAAGGTATAGAGTTATAATTTGAAGATATTATAAATTTCCCTTTGGGAAATGTGAAAAGTCAGCAGCAGAGGGGAGCGGAGCGAAGGCAGTACTCCAAAGGAACTGCCTCCATCCAGGCAGATGCCTCTGGGAATTAAGTACATTGCTTCCTTTACCAATTTTACACTTGTCCCTCTGCTGAAACAGCTATCGCATTATTTGAAGGTGCATTTTTCCTTCTTTCTTGGTCTTTTCTCTCATTTCTGTTTTACATGATCAGCTGAGAGAGCGCCTTAAGAACTGTTAAGGGCAAAGAATGTACCTTGGGCTTCATGCAAATGAGAATCAGGCTCCGCGTTTGAATGATCGATGCCTGTAAACTTTCCGCTTGCTCATTAGCAGAAAGATGTGCCAAGTTATAGAAGTGGTATGGACACTGGCAGCAAATGAGTTTCGGGGGGTTTGGTCTGCATCTCCTGTTTCCTAACATTTTAGTTACTCTTTGCAGGCTCTGGCACAATACAGTAGTGATGACACCACCTGGGTTTTGCATAAATTACTGTAAAAGCAACAACTTTTTATAGTGAATCACAAGTTCTCACTACAGCTAGTAAGCGTGCCTTTAGTACTTCCATAGCCTGTCATAAAAAAAAATTCTGCATGAAGTTATTCTCTATTAAATTGTTAGACAACTTTTTATTAAAACTGTCTGACAGCTTCCTGGAAACATTAAAATAAAATACTGAGATTACTTTTAATACTGGACTGTCTCTTTGTAAGGTCGCAGTTTGGGAGGATAACCTGCTTTACAACCAGATGCACTGCTGAGAGCGGGAGCAGGTAATAGTGTTAGTGCTGTACAACCTGGAATGCCTCATAAGAGAGTTTAGTGTGTCTCAGCAAAAATTCATTCCAGAAGAATTCAATCAGTTCTTGGGAGAACTTTCTGATGTGAAAAAATAATTGAGTGCTTGACATCTAGCTTTATAGGTCAAACACTGAAAAGGCAATATCTCGGCAATAAATTGGGATGAAATTGTAGATTTTTAGTTGAGAGGTAAGTTTGCGGTTTTGTGGAACAGATGGTTTGGATGATGTGGGTTTCAGAGAGTGCTTTCCATTAGGACAACAGCAAACCGAAAGCAATGTGTTTGTGGTTTTTTCCCCAACATGACAGATTTTAAATTAACCGTTTTATACCAAGTTGAGGGACCTAGAGCTGGAGCTTAACTCAAGAAAGGACATACCTGGTTTTGAATCAACCGCCTTGGTCCACAACTTTGTGTGCTTTTTCTAGAGGGAAAATAAATGGTTCTGATAAAAGAGATTATCTCCTTCTCACAGCATGGCCCCTGATACACTCATAAATGACTATGACTACAGCACATACACTAACTTAATTGCCAGTGGTATCTACCTTCTAATTTTGCTGACATACACCTTGATTGATGGGTTGGTAAAAAAAAGTGTTAGTAATCAGGTATTTGATAGGATTACTCCAGTGACTCTTAAACAAGTGCTGATCTACCGCTATCACAAGACCTTTTCGCACAAATAGCAGCTTTAGCGTCTTCCTTTGATAGGTTTCCATGTTTTATTTGACTTTCTTCCTTCTTAGGAAAGGGAACAAATAAAAGATTTACTAACTTGTGTTTACAAGCTTAAATGGGATTTCTGCCTATACTGTCACCAGTCACCTATTTATAATTCTGGAGGGAGAAAAAAAAAAAGAGGAGGGATTTGCATGGCCCCAAATGAGACCTTGCATTTGTTTTACTCAGAGTTTGCAACCATGATCTAAAGACAGAAGGGGTTTTAAACCACAGCTGTGGGTGAGACGTGTCTGCAAAACATTGTTTTTAATGTTAAAAAGCCAACTTGAACCCTAGATCCTCAGGACTGATCATTGTGGGGAAAACCAACAACCAGCAGCAAACCAACCTTCTCTAGTCTTTGCCCGGTGTCCTGTTGCACAACCAAACGGTGGAATAGAGCTAACACACCTTTATATTAGTGAAATACCACATGTCTGCTGCCTATAGGTACTTCCAATCCTACTCTGCAGAAGTCCAGAAGGGTGAAACGCACGCTTGTGTCTGCCTGCCGTCACAAGGGAGACATTCGGATGCATCTGACGCCGCTATCAGTACGCTGTAAAAGCAACAGCATGTGGTTATTTGTGCTCTTCTATATTCAAAAAACCCTGCAAGTAAGGAGTAAAGGAAGCTGCTTAAAATCAAGACGTCAGCCTAGATTATGAATGCAGAAGACAGTGACGCTCAGATTATGTATTAGTCACCTTGACAGTCACACTGAAAGGCCATAATCCCACAGACCAGGAAAATATGCTAAAAAATCCATCTAGGATATAAAGTATATTTAATCAATGGAAATTTTGCACAAGTCCAGAAAGGTGATCCTGTGCTTTTAGGAAAAACAATGTTTCTCAGTCATTTTTAGGGTATAATTTTTCTGGTTTCTTTCTACCCTCAGGATGATTTGACACAAGTGATTTGAGCATTTGCTATTCCAAGTTTGCAGCTTTGATTTTGTAGTGAATGCGAGATTATAATCTCACTTTTGGTTTTGCCTAGTGTTGCTTCCACTGTGCTTATGATGAAGCCATCGTTGATCCTTACACAAGTTTAAATGTGAATTTTGACTAGACGGCCACCATAATACCATGGGTGGGTTTTTTTTTTTATATCCCACTACTTAAAGCAATTACTTTGCCTTTTCTTGAAAAACATTTGAAACCAATGGAAAAAACCACACATTTCATTTTTTTTAACCTTAAACAGAGGAGGCTGTTTCTTCTCCTTTGAGATTAGACTAACATTCAGGGTTCACATTGGTGACTTTTTTCTTGCAACTCCGTCCCGGTCTCAGCTGGGATGGAGCTCATTTTCTTCCCAGTAGCTGCTGTGGTTTGGGTTTAGTATGGGATTTGGTACATGAAGAATGTTGATAATACACTGATGGCATTAGCTGTTGCTAAGAGATCAAGGATGTTTTCCAGCTTCCCAGGTTTTGCCAATGTGCGGGTGCAAAAAGCTGGGAGGGGGATAGCCAGTGCAGTTGACCCAAATTGGCCAAAGAGAGTGTTCCATACCATAGACAGCATGCCCGGTAGACAAAGTGGGGGTCGACCGGTTGGCCAGGCACCTTTCATTTGTTCATGCTTTCGTTTGTTCGGCTGTTTGTTCCCTCGCTCACTCTCTCTGGAACTTGTGGTTCTGAGATTGCTGCTCGGGATCGTTCCAAGATCGCTCTCAGTTTCGCTCTGTGATCGCTGCTCATGATGGGCTGTGTTGGTCGTTGGATGGCGAGACATTGTGCATCATTCGCTTTCTATATTCTATTATCATTATACTTTTTTATTATTATTACCATTATTAATATATAATAAAATTATTATCTTTTTCCTTGCTGTCCTGGTGAACTGTTTTTATCTCAACCCTCAAGCTTTCCTTTCTTTCCGATTCTCCTCCCCACCCCACTGGGGAGGGGTGAGTGAGTGAGCAGCTGTGGGGTATTCGGTTACCGGCTGGGGTTAAACCACGACAAACTCTCACTGCAAAAACAGTCTAGGAGAACAATGTGAAAAGTCTTTTTTTTAAAGAACCCTCAATTATTTTCCATGACATTTCAAGAATCCTGTTATTCAGCTTTCAAAGCTTGTTGTATCATACAAAACCAGAATCTATCAGTGCAAATACTGGATCTAATTTTCCTATCACATTCAGCCCAGTGAAGAAAATCAATCCATCATAACGTGTAAGAGTTGAAACCAGATGGCAGTGGTAACCCAATAAAGACATAAACAAACAGGGGGAAAGACCCCGTATCAGTGTAGAATTTCAGATTTACCAAATATGCCACGCACATGTATAAGCAAACCTGCACTGGGTTTTGGATGGCGTTGTGTTTTATCATAACTTCAGGGGTTTTGCAGCATATAAATACTCACCTCTGGGAAGAGCTAGTTAGCATCCGATTAGACGTATCTGACTATTTATTGCACCATGGTTCCACTGCTGTAAATACCGTATCATGCCACCAAACTAAAATGAATGGGATGCTGTGATGCTACATGAACTTGTTCTAAAAAGCAATGCTCGCCATGTAGAAAAGGAGTATCAAAATATGAAGCTTGGTTCCAGCAGTGAAAGAGTTTCTTGAATGGAGAGACCAATACCTGCTTTTGCATCTCCTCTTCAGTAGCTGGCAGCTACAGCCTCCCATATCTCCGGTCACAGGGAATTATGAAGCTGCAGGAGCCCACAGGAGAGTCTGCAACAGTGGTTTTCGATCTCCAGTGCCCAGACTATCACTGTGGACCAGTTCTGGGTGCCCACAGGCAGGAACGAGGAAAAGCTAACCGGCTGCTAGATTTAAATTCACACAGCACAAAGAAAAAACCAAAAATAAAATAATACAAAAAGTTGCTGAAACCACTGATAATAATAACCACTGTTCTGTTTTCAGGCTGGTAAATTTTAGAAACCTAATTACTAAAAAATAGAACGGTAGCTACAGGTTTAATGGTTTGTCCAAAGATTTTTTGGATGGCCGGGATGCCAGGGGCTTTCTTTGTGTCTCTGTTTTTTGTTAAAGAAATCCACACTATCCAGAAGAGTCCTCCAAGGATTCAAAATTGCATACAGTTTCTGCTCCAAGTACTTCCAGCAATTGTTGGCATCTTTTAAGACTGTCTGGATACAATTTATTAACATATATAGCCAGAGCTCTATCCTCTATTGAAAGGCAATATAACACACGTTCCCTGACAGATTAAAGCAAGCTGTACTATAAATTGTGCAGATTGAGCCCTCTTACATGGCTTATCCTAATCATAGCTCTGCCATTTGCTTCTCATGACAGGATAAAAATAAAAGTCCCATAAAACTAAAATAAAATAGACAGTCTGCCATTCCTCCCTTAGAAAACATTTGTCAGAATCTCTTCAAAAATAATTGGGAAGAAAATGTGCTGAATTCTACAATCTATTGAGTCATTTTTAAAGCTCGTCCAGGCATGTTAAAAGGCAGCATTCTTTATGATCAGCCAGCTTGGGAGAGGATGTATTTTACATTGTCAAAAGCCTTTCACAGTTTGATTTTTTTCACCTTTAAGAATAAGTTTCCCCTGACTTTAAACTTAAATATTTATCCAGTGAGCAAGAAACAGTGAAACATTTAGGTTCACTTACTGTTCCAGTCTTCAGTGATCTAAACCATGCTTTTTTCCTACAGCCTCACAATTTACATTTATTTCCCTCTCTACAGTGTCTGCTTTTGAACTGTTGCTGCTTAATGAAAGCAGCGTGGAAGTCTTCTTTTGCTATATATGAAAGAAAAAAAGCTTATGGTGCATTCTTCAGCCCTTTTCAAATACAACTGCTAAATGAAACGTGAACTCTTCCAGTGCTGCGGACTGAGGTTGGCATCTTCAGCAAGCGCAGTTGTTTTCCTTCTGGGTAAGGAAATGACCTCTGCAACTATGGGCTACTCTGCAAAGGATGAATTCTGGAAACTCACTGTTCACCTGCAATGACAAAGACTGACATCTGGAAGGTGGTGTGACATTCCAGCGACACGGGGAGACAGAAATGTTTAAAACAAGGGTTGCTTCCCAGAGATGGTGAGGTAAAGAAACGAGCCGGCACCGAAGCTGCCTGTTTTCTGCTCAAGTGGAGAAGGCGCAATGCTCTTTCTCATCTCTGACCACACCACAGGAGGCGAGGAAAGCAGGCTGACCCATTTCACTTCAGGTCTGCGTAGCAAGGCCAGGGAGCAGCGACAGAGCAATTCCTGGGCTGAAAATCCTTCTCGGTATTTCTCCCCACCGATACGAAATAAAGGCATCTTGGTAAAGGACAAGAAGTACGAGACATGAGCGATTGCCCCTGAAAATGACAGACGGTGACATCTACTTTATGACACGTAGGATAGCCCTAGAATAACGGTTACGATGGGTTTGATATAGAAAGGAACAAGTTAAACAGCTTTGTTTTGCATACACAGGGACTTTTCAACAGCAAAGAACGGCTTAGTACTCGAGAGCTCGTGATCAGTTGCCCTAATTCAGGATTGCTAATGCAGGCTACTTCTACCTAAATTTCCATTTTCAGAAAGGCTTAAGCTTTCCTAGAAGCTTTGTAAGATTTTGTAATCAGAAAGATGCAGAATAGTTGCATCTACAGATGCAGTTAGCTACACGGAATTTCTTTAAAGTAATAATTCTCAGCAATCGAAACTGTTTCAGCCACTGCTGTGGCACTTCATTTGGTTCTTTCCACTATCCTCATGCTAAAGTATCTCCACTGGCAACCTTCCTTAGACAGGAATATCATGACGTTTCCTTTTGCAGATGGGCCACACTGCCTGGTCCAGAGAAACCAAGCAGAATGGTTGATGCAAATCAGGGCCCAGTATAGTCAGAACACTGCAATTAGACAAAATCAGCAAAATAATTGAAGCAGATAGTAATAAAGCCAGCCTTAATAGTGCTTGGCTTCACTACAATTTGTCATATCCGATTGGATTAATGTCTCAGTCAATAGCTACAGGCAAGTCAGGTAGTTTAAACCGCCTATCAGTTGTGAGATTAAAGAGACCTCTCTGCCTGATACGCAAAAAATATGCTGACATGCAGTAGATTCAGATTATAAATACATGAGCTCCCGGTAGGCATTAGAAATTGTGCATATTGGCCAAGATGGGAAACCACAGGCATGAAGGATTGGTACCGGTAGGTGCTTAGCATCTGCCGCAGAGGACTGATCTTCCCTTTGCCTAGCTCCTGAGGAGCTGAGGATTTTATCTTTTCCCTTTTAACACACTTGAAAACACTGAGTCTTTCGGCCCACACCATTCCTCTTTTGCATGACTACCAAAAGCAGCAGAGTCACAGCATCGTAAAACCGTTTTGCCACGCCGCGTAACCCGGCTCCTCCGAGTGCCTCCTCTGCCGACTGCTTAGGGAGCCTGCTCAGCCACGCGCAGATTACACTTCAACTGCTAATCCTCGGAGGAAGCATGCGCATGAGACAGCAAAGATAAACAAAGCATATGCTTTTCTATTAAAAACAATTACAGTCAGCGTCCGTCGTGGCATATTACCATATCACAGCTTTTTTACTTTAAGAATACGCATCACAAAGCGTGTGTACGATGAGTCCTCCCAAGCATCTTGTCTCCATAGATTCTCACCGAGGCAGAAAGAGCTAGAGCTGCAAATGGCTGTTAGCACTGCAAATGCACCCTGAGGCACCTGACGCGCTGGGTGGAATCCAATGTCCTGGCGCAAGCGTCCGGGCAGGAAAACCGCTACGTGCCCCAAAACGACTTCCACAAAACAGCGCGGGAAGCTGCCTCTGCTGCCCAGCAGAACAGGGAGTTTCGGACAATCTAGTTGGCATGGCTGAGAGCACTCCTCCTTTCAGTTCTCAGTACAGAATGACCTCTGCACCCGCGCCACTCCCCAGGACGAAAACTGAGCAGAAAAAGCTGGGGTTTTGCATAGAAAACAAACAACCTGAGTGGTTAGGGAAAGGTGTGTAAACAGTGCCAAGACATGAGCCCTCATGCAGCTTCTCGCAACAAAAAGCAAGTGAAATAATGGCTTTGAAAGTGCTACAGCTTTAAAGGAGTATGTTTTCGCATCATGCATAGCTGTTATGTTGTGGAACGCATTGCTGCAGGCCAAAACATATTTATAAATAATTATAAATTATAAATAAGTGTAGAAAAGGCTCAAAAAAACCAAAAAGCATAATTTCATTGGTGTCTATTAAGTGTGATAACTGGAATGTATTCATGGCTGTTCCTAAATCACACGGTTACTACCGCAAGCTGCGGGGGAAGATTACTCCATACCCTCCTGGTTCTTGTTCCCTGTTCCTAAGCATCTGCTTGGGTTTCCAGCAGAGGAGCAGACCTAGCCCAGTTCTGAAACAAAACATTCCATGGAGTTTAGGAGAAAGGAAGGAAAGAGGACAGGACTGGGGAACCAGATAGGTTTGGGACACAGATGAATAAAAGAAAATTGGGTTGCAGGTTAGAAGTAAATAGGGATGTCAAGAAGCCCGTCTGCTGGCCATTGATCATGGTGGTTTCCAGTTGTGAGGATAGGCCCAGGCACGTCTGGGAAAAAATTAAAAGCCTTCCCAGGAATGACAGACATCAGGACCAGGGAACAATATATAAATAGGATACAAGTGATAAAAAGAAGAGGTGAGGATAAGGTATTAAAAATGAGGTAGCTGGAGCGATATAAAACACAGTGCTGTGCTGTTCAGACACTCAATCTGACAGTGAAAATAAACAGTGCTTCTATCCCTACCAACTTCAAAACCCAGCCGGGGTGATACTGCTCCTTTTTCCTCCAGTCAGCTAGCGCTTTCCAGTACGTACCCCCAACACAGCCTGTCTGTGTTCCATTCCCTCCTCCCCCATGAGGATTCGGCCCCAGATACTCCAATCCACCCTTGGATCGAGCCCGCTTCAGAGGTTTCCAGCTCTATTTGGAACGTAGCATCTCTCCTCGGGAGCAACCGTCCAGTCAGGAGTTTAATCTATCCTGCCTCACTTAGAGATGAGCTCAGAATAAAATATTGATTATTCTCTAAACTTTATCCCACCATCCTCAACAGGGTTTGGAAGTTTCCATAGAGATGACATTTTCTGCTATGACTTCTATCATTTTCCAGTTTCAGCTGGGCTGCAGAGCAGCAAAAGCAGCACCATAAAGGAAGTACTTTCTGCAAATTTCTAGAAAAAAAACTAGGTTCTATTTCTTTTAGATTTCATTGGGTGACAAATCATCCCCAAACCGCTCAGCGTTCACAGAACTACACCTGGATGAATCAGGTAAAGAAACTATGACAAAGAATCCGCTCCCACGGCTCTTGGGAAACCAAGAACCCAAATGTAAAGACCTTTCCCTGAGCCAGAGGAGGCAGAGAGACTTCATTTACAGTTATACACACGCTCACCGGAGAATTTCCTTACTAAAAAATAGCTGACCCACTAAAAAATGCAGTCTCTTACACATGGAACACATGGAACACTAAATTTAGTATCGATGAATATGATGTGAAAATATGGTGCCAATTGGGAAGAACGGTTTCCTTCCTCCAAATTTCAGACTTCTATAATTCTGCTCTTTATAATGTGGAGTAAAACATACGAGACCTGACACTGTTTATGAACCAAAGAAAAAAATTCTAGATCTGAGCCACTGGAATACAATTTCAAACATGGCTGAAATGTCCACATGGGCCCAATTTAAACTGGAAAACTTCAAGAAGAAATAACAGTGAATATTCCAATGAGCTACAAAATACTGTCAAATGCTTAATGTCAGTACGGAGAAGTCAAGTACATCCTGGTTAGAGAGCTCAAAGGATAACGTTTGATGTATATATGCATGTCAGCACTTTCTCATGGTCAAGGAACAGGAGGAGATTCTTCTAAAATGAAATCTTGGGATTGTATAATCATTAAATATGAAAATTTAATGTGTGGCATCTACAAAGAATGAATATGAATTAGGCTGTATGTCATATTCTATGGTAGGTATTAATTTAACAAAAGATATTTAAATGATAGTGAATTTACTTCAAACTCTGACACTTAAACTTTTTGAAAGTCAGAATGAAAAATAATGAGTCAGATTTAGCTCTCTAAAAGACTACATATAATTATATTTTAGATTTTTCAAATTATAAATACGCAGAAATAGCAGAACTCACTGAAGCAAATTAGTAGGAACACAGCAATATCACCCAAAATTAAAAGATAAAGCAAAGGTACATTGAAGCCATTCGACGTTTCCCTAAGTGAGTCAGAGAGATCAGCTGCACATAATGTTTTTAATGCATCTGGCATAGTGTGCTAAATGTTAATGATTACGTTTTAAGGGTTTAATGGCTTACTATATTTTTAATGTAAGAAATAGCCATTCTAATGGGAACGTACGTACCCTTTACTCGGCAGCTAGTTCCCCAGTTAAAGTTATAAAAAAAGATTCAGTGTTCCTGAGGGGGAACCACAGAGTTGTAAAGGTATCAGGGTTAATTGTCTGAATTATTGGGACACTTTTTTCATAAGCTTAAGTTATTAAAATGGGATGCTTTGTGCAGTGAACTTTAGATGCATACTTTTATCTGAAAATACAAGCTGATCTTAGGCTAGAAGAATAATTTTTAAGATGTCTCTGATAACGCAGTTTTATAAGAGAAAAAAGCATGAAAGATTAAATTTTGGATTCTTTAAGAGTTCTCCTCTGGAATACAAACCTTCTAGCAGGCAAGAATCCTCTGAATGGTAGGTTAGGGATTTCCCAATTCTTGATTATTTTTCTCCTATACTCTCAATAGATTTGGGGGGAACTGAGGGAGTCAGAGAGGAGAAAAGGAGAGGGAAAGGGGCTGGAGAGAAAAAAAAAAATATAAAAATCAAAACACAAACATTTTAGAAGTATCTTCTCCACCCCATCCCCAAAACAATTCCAATGTTCAAGTTGGATTTTTCTGACTTGGCACACAAAATTATCAAATTTTAGGATTATTTTTCAAGTTCTATGAGAGAAGATGCTTGTAAGCGTACGTGCATGTTTGCGATGCCTTTAGTGTAAAAGGAAAGCACTGAACTGGAAAGGGATTTCTCTTCTTCTGTTCCTGGAAGACCTGGGGAAAAGAGCTGTCCTCATAGGCAAGCAAGAAAGAATTGAAGTTTACTTTTAATTATGCCAAAAGAAAACAGGGAAAAGCACAGCTGAATTTCTAAAGGAACCATGTGAGAAAGCACTGCCTAGAAGAAAAAAAATGCTTGGCTGAAAACAAAACCCAGCTCCTCCAGAGAATATGTGGGGTGTCTTATGGCTGTAGATAGTATTCATCTGTAATCTTGAAAGAGATCTCTGTATCTTACACAAAATTGGGAGATTTGGGGTTCGTTATTTAGAGTCAGCTAATGCATTAAGTGACTTTTGTTCCTAGCTCCTCACTTTTTTAAGGTCTTTCCAAAACTATCAGGAAATATGATCCTGCTCTAAGGTACAATTAGGAGGCTTTCAAATAGAAAAAGGAATGGCAGTAACAAGCAAAAAGAATACAGTCACCTATTATTCATTCATACACCCACATTAAAAGGACATTACAGCTGTGAAGTCAAGCTCTTTAATGTTAGGAAATGCTAAAGTTAAGATTGGCTCACAGTCAAGCAAGAAAGGTTAAATTCAGTTCATGTCCGACAACTCTCACCTGCCTCTCCCACAGAACAAACACACATACTGCAGAACTCCTTGCTGAAACTGGCCTGTCCAGCCTGAAAAGCCATCTTGTGGCCAGCCCGTGGAGGGAGGTTCTCCTCCCCCTCTGCTCTGCCCTGGTGAGGCCCCATCTGGAGTCCTGTGTCCAGTTCTGGGCTCCCCTGTTCAGGAGAGACGAGGAGCTACTGGGGAGAGCCCAACGGAGGGCACAGAGATGCTGAGGGCCTGGAGCATCTCTCCTGTGGGGAAAGGCTGAGGGAGCTGGGGCTGTTCAGCCTGAGGAAGAGGAGGCTGAGAGGGGACCTCATCAACGCTTATCAATATCTCCAGGGCGGGTGTCAAGAGGACGGGGCCAGACTCTTCCCAGTGGTGCCCAGCGCCAGGACAAGGGGCAACGGGCACAAACTGGAACACGGGAAGTTCCGCCTGAACACGAGGAAAAACGTCTTCGCTGTGAGGTGCCCGAGCCCTGGCACAGGCTGCCCAGGGAGGGTGTGGAGTCTCCTTCTCTGGAGAGATTCCAACCCGCCTGGACGCGGCCCTGTGCAGCCTGCGCTGGGTGACCCTGCTCTGGCAGGGGCTGGGCTGGGTGGTCTCCAGAGGGCCCTTCCCACCCCTACTGTTCTGTGATTCTCTTACGCCGCTTGGCTGGACATAGGGACCAGCAGCTGGGACTCCCGGGGGCACTTAGGGTGCAGCTGGGACTCCCGGGGGGGTTCGGCACAGGTGTGTGGGTCACCAGGGCGTGGGGAGCGGCAGGGGTTTGCCTGGAGCACCCGCGTCTCCCACAGCGGGCGTGCGAGGAGGGGAACCCACGCTGCCGGGAGAGGGGACGGGTGCTGTGAACACGTGCAACCTGGCGGGCGAGTGCACACGCACGCGCAGGCTTAGAATTTCCTGGGCGCGCAGAAAGGTGTTTAGGAACTTGTAGGTGCACGTTATCCTTCCATAAGTGTCCGATGTTGTGGTCTATCTGCTGTAGTGCTGACACTGATCCCGATAGTCCACTTACTGCTTGTTAATACCATGTAACAAAAAAAAGATACTGCAGAGGACACTCAGGAGGTCAGAATAAGGATATTCAGGTTTTTACTTCCCTACCACCACTAGACAAGCTTCAGTTCTTTCATCCCTGGTTCCTGCAACCCAGCCCGTTCTCAATCCTTTTTCTACTTTGACTTTTTTTTTCCCTTCTCAGTCCCATTTATTGCTTTTCAAGATTTCAGCACAGTCCAAAACCAAGCAATCATACTAGTTCTCACAGCTCCTCCTCTTTTTCATCACTCTCTTCCTTCATACGCAGGCTCAGCCTCTTTGCCAGGCTATCCGGAAAAGGTATTTAAGAACAATTCTACTTCTTCCCAAGGCAAAAAACCTGAGACTGATCAAAGTACACTCGTAATTCCCATCAACCTGGGCGTGCCTGAAGGCCAGGAACAGCAGGAACCGGGACAGCTGACCCCAGCCGACCAAAGGGATGTCCCATGCCATACAACATCACGCTCAGCTATAAAAGCCTGGGGAAAGGAAGATAAAAGGGGGATGTCCGTGGTTACGCTGTTTGTCTTCCCAAGCAAACGCGACATGTGCCAAGGCCCTGCTTTTCAGGACGAGGCTGGACGTTTGCCTGCTGATGGGCACTGCTGAATTAATTCGTCTTTTCGCTTTGTTTGCGCTCACAGCTTTCGCTTTCCCTATTAAACCGCCATTATCTCCATCCGCAAGTCTTCCTTCTATTTTCTCCCCATCCCATGGGAGAGGAGAGTGACGGAGACGTTGGGTGAGCGTTTGGCTGCTGGCCAGGGTCAACCCACCACAGGTACAAAGAGCAGATGGCACTCTAAGACCCCTGGAGACTTGGCCCAGAAGACCTCCAGGCAGATGAACCCAGCAAGGCTTTGCACCGCACAGACAAACAGACAAAGGTTTTGACATCTCAGACATCTCAGAAGAGAGCATATCTTGACATCTCAGAAGGGAGCACGCAAGAAGCCAGTGAGAAGGATGACCAAGCTTAAAGGGTGGGTAGCACGGAGGGAACAAGGAGCAACATTGAGCCTGACAGTGAGAACACCTAGGAAAGGATGGAGCTTCATTCATGCTTGGATTCGATGCGGCACTGCTGGCTCTGGCTGTCTCATATGTATCTTTAACTGCACGCCTGGATAAAGGTGCTTAATTTGAAGTTACAGCAGTGTACTGAGGCTTGCCACTCCTATCCCTCCTGAAGTAAAATTACTCTCCCCAAAAAGGCACGTTGGGGCAAACAAAACATTTCACTAGAATTCTTTTATGCTGTTGTCTTTTGAAAGGACCGTGTTTTATAGCTCATGTTCCCTCCTTTCCACAGTATCCCATGCAAGTCAACAGGGAAGATCTCCCTTAATCCTCCTGCCAGCTCTACAGAGACCTGCACCAGTTACACCAGAGCGCACTGTGCCGAGGAGCCGCTGTCCCAGGAGCTGCTCTGCAGCCCGAGCCACAGCCCCCTGCAATCAAAGCTGCAGTTTGTGAAGAGAGCAAGTTAAAACACATAGAGCAAGTAAAGTCTCACAGTCTGTGGAGTGACACTGATCTCAATGGTCTTTGGACCAGGATCATAAAGTTTTTGGAAGGAAAAAAGGGAGAAAAAAAAAAGAACAACATTCCAGTGCTTTTAGGCTGCAAAGGAAGGCAGCCTGTTCACAGAAAACACAGAGAAAAACACACTGAGAATTATTCCCAAATTGCTGCTATAGCTCTCAGTCCTGAATCCTGTCTTGTTTGTCTTGCACTTCTGTTTACTCTGTATGTCTATTCGCTTATTGTACATTAAAATTGATAAACTCAGGTGAATGGGGGTAAGATAGAAAGAAAAATGGTATGGGAAAAGAGTTTATGGGAATCCATTGAAAAAAATACTACTGGTAGAAGAGGTGGGGTGATTTTCTTTCTTCCTGCAGAAAAATGAGTGAAGGACATCCAGATAAGGAAGGAATTTTTTACGATGAGGGTGGTGAGGCCCTGGCACAGGTTGCCCAGAGAGGTGGGAGATGCCCCATCCCTGGAAACATTCCAGGTCAGGCTGGACGGGGCTCTGGGCAACCTGATCTAGTTGAGGGTGTCCCTGCTCATGGCAGGGGGTTGGACTAGATGGCCTTGAAATGTCCCTTCCAACCCAAACCACTCTATCATTCTATGATTTCGTAATAAAAATCCCCACGTACAGCTCTTCAACAGAGACTGCAAACCCTGATCCCGGATGATTGCGCCAACAATTACGACGAGTAGAAAGCCAACATAGCCCTGTGGACTGGGTGCCTCAGCTCACCCCAGGGGTCCGTCCAGGAGGGAGGACAGGGGAGAGGAGGACCAGCATCCTACAGCATCGCTGCAGCAGGACCAGCAGCCCCGGCCTGGCTGAGATGGGACTCTTGGGCCCAGGGGTGGGGTGGGGGGGAAGTAAGACTTGTCAGGGTCACAAAGGCTGTTAGTGCCTCAGGACCCTTACAGGCCTCATCAGGAATTAATTATCTGGATATGGTACCAGACTGGGAAACCCAGGCAAAGCATCAGCATTCCTGTGCTATACAGACTGTCTTTCCACTGGCAGCAAAGGCTTCTCTGCCTTAGAGCAATTGCCACCTGCAGCATCACAAAAGAGAGTAAATGAGGGGGAAGAGGGTTTTGTTTGGTTTCCCCCTCCCGCTGATTTGGGTCTTAACAGACTGTTGTTGTTTCTGATGTAGCTCTATGTCACCACTTTGAGCCAGGCCCTGCACTCCTCAGGAGGCTCTCTGCCCCATCATCTATCTCCACAACAGACACCAGCCTCCGAGCCGCCAGCGTGCGGGCATGAGCCACGCAGAAAGCAGAGAAGTAGCCCAATTTGGCTGAAAGCTTGCTCAGAAGCCATGGACTCAGTGAAATCTCTAAACTCCACTGATCTCAGTCTGTTCTCCTGATTTATCCTCTTTGAGGAGGGGAAAAAGGGGAAAAGAGGGGGATTGCCCCCTCCCCCCCCCCCTTAAAAGTTGTAATCAAAGAGATGTGAGAGAAATTAGCTCTGACAAGTAAAGCTGGGGTAGAAATGCTACCCTTTGTCTTTCTCAGATGAAGCTGACATCAGAGAACTGTGTGAGAATGTGTCCCAGACCTGGGAAACTGCTCAATCAGACCTAAGTAAATTATATCTGCAATTCACATCCTAGCAAAACCATATATTAAAATGAAGCAATAGATGATAAAATGGATTCTGTACGGTACGACTGTATAATATTCAGAGAAAATGTAAAATATTGCTTTTAAAAATCATTTTTAAAGTTTTAAGTAGGCTTGCATATTTATGGGTAGCTATTCTTCAGCCCCCTGTCTTGTAACATATTCTACTGGCATCTCTTGCAAATTTTCAACTCCACAAAAAATGCATGTCTCCAGGAGTACACTGCCAGCTATCACGTTTCTTTTCATAGGCACTGTATTAATCAAAGTTCAGGCAGAAATAATTCTGCTGCTTTCATTTATGCCCTTGAGAAATCAGGCTTTTGTGAGGCCCGTACTTTCATTAGGCTGAGAAAGCCCCCTGCCACCTCGTGTCACCTCAGCTGTGCTTTCCTATCTCACTTTCTGGAGCCTGCAGATGCAGGAGTCTCTACAGTTTCAAGGTCTAATCCCACCCGGCTCCATCGGGCTGATCAGGCTACGTCAGCCACCTCCCTCGCCCGAGAAAACGAACATCACAAGGTCTAAAGCATTCGAAGGCAGCCTTTAACTGCACTGAAGGCAAAAAGCCTGAATGCCCATGTAAGCCTGATGCAAGCAGAACTTCATTAGCAGCAGTTTAGATTGTGTAAATCACTTAAGCAAACCTGAAATAGGATTATTCAACTGCCTTCCAGTGAACCGCCTCTTCAGTACCATTGAGTACCTGGTTTAAACCCGGGCGCGACATTGCTCTTCCGAAGCGCTGGCAACACCAGAGCACGTAACGCATGGGTCAGGCCTCACCAAATCCCAGGCTCGCCCGCAGAAGTACGATACTTCCAGTAAGCCACAGATTTATCTATTTGCCACTTGCTTTTCTGAGTTCTGAGACTTTGAAACTGGAGATACAACTGGAGCTTACTTAATTTTGCAACTGTGAGAGGGTGAAAGTTACCATTAGGTTGCTCTGATGCTCAGATATTTTTAAGGAAAGAATATTATAATGCTTACGCAACCACCGAATTCAAAGGTTCTACTTCGTAACAATGCCCAGTATCACAAAACTTGCAATAAAAGCATGGAAACTGGACACACTGGGAAGTAAACACAGAAGCGGACCCTGGAAGGCCTGAAAACCCAGTGTTCATCTTTCTAGAAAGCCGCCCTAAGCTGGCTGTACATGTACTGGCAGCCAGCTTACAGGAAAACGAGATGGACGTGAGGGACGAATGAGCAGAATTTCCTCTTCTTAAGAAAAGCTACTTTTGTTTAAAAGGAGAATAAGATTAATAGAGCAAAAACCCTTTGATCCTTACCCAATTCTTAGTCTTTTCTTTCCTTTTTTAGATACATCTTGTATTTATGTTGCTTGTGTTAATAAGTTCTTCACAGCAGGTCCTGTCTACCCATATTTGTACGATAGCCACCACAGCAGGGTCACACGAGTCCATAACTGGGGTTTGTAAGAGCAGCGGGAATATGCCTAAATAAGTATTTCTAATTGTTTCTACTTCAGCAATGCCCCAGCAGCAATCACCGTGCAAAGCTCCTATAAACAATGGGAACATTTTCAGTGAAACTTATTAAGAAGATACCATAGGAAAAAATAACCACACATGCACCAGTTCCAGCGGTATCAAGAAAAATGAGGCGTAAGCTCAAAGGTCCATTCAACCTATTAAAAGCGGAGACCTGAGCTCAGGTCTCCCATATCCTCAGCGAATGCCCTTATCATCACGCTTCTGCTGAGTCGGTAAGGCTGCCAGACACTTCAGCTGATGCTCTCCTGCCTTAAAGCACTAATATACTCATCAGGTCTGAAAGAGTACAGTGAAGCAATTTCTGGCTTTCATCAGGCAGAAGACAGACGGGGCGAGCTCCCTGCGTGAGCGCACTAATGATCGCTGTAGTGATGATCATGGCACCAAAGCTACAAGGGCCATTTTTAGACTGACACCACGACTGCATAGCTAAGCAAGCCCAGCCTCGAATACGCGATCACCCTGTAGCGAAAGCAGAAGCCTGGAACATCTATACATTACAAGTGCGCTAATCAGGATAGAATTAATATTAGCTTCCGTTCAACCCAAATATAAGCATTTTAAAATGGCATCACAAACAACAGTATGGAAGTATTTGGTGGCACTGCGATCGCAGGGCCAGGCACGACGCGCAAGGACTTTACCTGAGTGTTTGAGCAATGTGACAACCAGCCTGCGGACAGGCAGGGCGTGCTGCTCAATGGACAAGGACGATGGTCTAAACCAAAGCCCAAGGAAAGCAGTGTGGGCAGCAGAGGAAAACCCCTCGCTGGGAGCGGGAAAGCGGCACAAAATCACCGGCCTGTATTTCCATAGATGAGACAGAAAACAAGCCCACTTCAGTCCTCTGTTCTCTCCTCAAAGAGCTCTCCAACTTGTCTTTGGCTACTAAGACCACCAAGACCCACAGCCATCTCTGCTAACTATGTGGAATCAGCTCTGTGGTATTTTATACCCTTAGATAATTTAGAATATAAGCATTAAAAATCAGCAGTTCTGTGTAGGTAGTGACAATGTTAAATAACGTATAGGATCTCACCATTGTCATAAAGTATACTGTTAGTGAAGGAATTTAGCACAGTTTGGGTTTAAAGTTTAAAATTGGCCTGATTTATTAGCCTTCTAAACACTACCATCAAAGCCATCTCTGTGCCTCTCATATACATACATACACATAGGCACATATATCTCCATCTATTCAGTTGCAATTAATTTAATAGCAGACTGTTGTTTGTAACTCATTGACCAACTGACATTAGACACAGGTTTGCTCTGTAAGCTCCAGCGAATGCGTTAGATGACTCGGGCATTCAATACCTGCTACTCTGAGCTTTAAGATCAAAATCAGTTCATTTCTGCAAGACAGAGATGAAGCCCTCAGAATCACCGAGCTAAACAAGTACAAACAAGGCCGCTCGGACAGTCTCCCTTCTGCCAATTACCGTGGTTTGTGACAGAGGGGTTTTTTTATGAGAACTGCAGGGAGAAAAATGGCTATTTCAGTTCCAAGAGCAACCAGAAACATTCAGGTTAAGTATTTCTGAGCCTGAAGTAGAGACACAATAAATGTATCCAAGCAAGTCAACCTTCTCATTGCATACTCTTTGAAAAGGGGGAAAATAGGTCTGCAAAGGTGAGCTGTGTGCTGAACAAACAGGAGAAAGCCGGATGCTCTTTTTAGACATACGGAATAGTCCTCAAATACTGGCTGCTAAGTGGCAGCAGTAATGTAAGTTTTTCAGAGTAACAAGCATCGCTTGCAAAACTTATACCAGACTATGCCCAGCACCCGTATGGAAGCGTACGTGAGCACACAGGTTCAGAGGACTTACACTGCTGTACAGGAACTTCAGAGACTTCCTTGCAGAGCACAAGTCCCTTTCCTTTCCTGATGTACTGTAAAAACACCAGGAGTCTGACAATCTGGTAGAAGATGAAAATCCGTCTGTTACTGTGCCTGAAATTCTACCAGCCTGTTGCTTGCCAGTGAGGCGGGCCAGGTAACCCACGTAAAAATAGCGCAGCTCGTCTGCTCAACGGGAAATCCTGAAGCAAAATTACAGTGGATAATCTGATGAGAAATCCACCTCAAAGACTCATCTGCCATGCAACACTTACTGATACATCTTCTGATGTGCCTCAGGGTTCTAGAGTCAAATTTTTTTTTTTTTTTTCCCCACACCAGTTAAAACTTGGTATCACTCTTGTCCAGGACCTGATTTTGGCCACCTAGAACTGCAGCTTGGATGCTCACTGGACTGGTTGCACTTTACCGGTGAAAGGCTTGCACTTGTGTTCTCATGTATTTCTGTGGCTACGAAGTGACCTACCGGGCATAAAATTCTTAATTTGGTGAGACAGGTTCACTTCCATCTCATCACCCGGGAAACGCTGCCAGGAACTGTTGTATTCTTCAGGATGACCCACGACTACCAGACTTGCAGACCATTTGCTTGTGTATTTGTCACAAGTATACAGCGGAGAGACCAAAACACGCAACTCATTTCTCCTTCTAATTTAAGTGATAATAACGTAGCCTAGATTATTTTCACAGTTCATCATCAGTTTAAATGATGGATCAGCTATCAACTAGCTCTGCCAGCACTTCTTCAAGTAAAAGCAAATGGCATGGTACACCTTGTTCCTCTGGAGTACATCATATATGAACACCCAGCAGGAAAGCCTCCTTCGAGTAATAACCATTTTCAGAATTCACAGTGAAAATCTGCCTCAAAATATGTGTGGATATTCAAATGAACACAACCAACAAGAGAAGCACAACTGTCTCAGCTTTGACAAAAAGGCTGCAGAAACTATAGGTGACCAAATTCATTCCCGCTCCATGAATGAGGACCAAAGCTGATTTGGGCTGCCTGTGATTATAGATCAGCTGAAAATAAAATGGGACATTAAACACCGTGCGATTTCATCACAGTAAATCACAATAGCTATATATTAAGTGTTGAGTAAATAAGCATCTGTGACTTTCAGGCTCATTTTCATGCAAGCAGGGTCTGGAGCACAAGTGCTGTGAGGAGCAGCTGAGGGACCTGGGGGCATTTGGCCTGGAGAAAAGGAGGCTGAGGGGAGACCTTCTCGCTCTCTGCAACTCCCTGAAAGGAGGTTGGAGCCAGGGGGGGTCGGTCTCTTCTCCCAAGGAACAGGCGACAGGACAAGAGGAAACGGCCTCAAGTTGTGCCAGGGGAGGTTTAGGTTGGAGATTGGGAACCATTTCTTCCCCGAAAGGGCTGTCAGGCCCTGGCACAGGCTGCCCAGGGCAGTGGTGGAGTCCCCATCCCTGGGGGGATTGAAAAGACATGTAGATGTGGCGCTTGGGGACATGGGTTAGTGGTGGCCTTGGCAGTGCTGGGTTAACGGTTGGACTCGATGATCTTAAAGGTCTCTTCCAACCTAAACGATTCTATGATTCTATGTTTTTTAAAGTCATTCATAAAACCTTTAGATATGTTAGATACTTAAACCTCCTAGAAGTTGTTGGGGAATTTTTATTGTACCCCTTGAGGCAAATTAAACACACAATTGTGCTTAAATATTAAAACCAAAAAAAATTTAATGAACAATGCATGGGGCAGAGTCCTACCACCATAAGCAGTTCTACAAGGAGCCTGCAAAGATGCATCACTAGCCAATTCCTTACACACACTTGCCCCAGCCCCCATCCCATGAGCAGTGGCATGGGGCGCCTCAGCCCCGCCGGGGGTCCATCCCCTGCCCAGCTCTGCTGCCCAGCGGGGGCCCCTGGGCATTCCAGGATGACTACAGGAGAATGTCCTGGCTGTTCCTTATCTCATCACCACTGGAACTTCAGTCCCTTGCGGGGAGTCCTGCTGTCTCTGGCAGCCCTGCCTCCAGCCAGTTTAACCCCTTCATGCCAGATCCTGCCTTGGTCACAAATCAGCACTGCTGAACAGTTACAGTTTTAATTTCCCCTTCAAAGTAAAAGCACTTTTAAAGCACAGCCCTTCCCAAAGCTACCGTGAGTTAGACCACTGAAACCTCCTTTTCATTTCACAGATACAAAGAATTGTTAAAGCATTTGATTAGAGTCATAAGGAAAGCTTGGTAGAATCGGGTGTTAAAAAAACCCAAACACGTGAGACTTGATCCATGTCCAGAGAATTAGGTAATTTCACTTTTTCTGCAAAGGGCGATGAATTACATATGCCCCACCTTCCTTCCAAGCATTACATCCCATATTCATGACACTTGGCACAACCAGCTGGTATCTTACTCTTCTTTCTTTGCTAAAACAATTCTACCACCTTTTTTTCAGTCACTAACCGTGAGTAGTTCTAAATGCCAACTGATGTGTATTGGCCAAACATGTTACTAGGAATCATCACTTACAACCCTGACAAATATTTTCATGAGGCTGAGCATGGCCACTAAACATGTAAAAAACCCCAGGAGGTACCACGGACGAATACTGGCAATATTACGCAGTACACATTGGAAGGAACTTAAAGCTGGAAAACAGGAGGGAAATGTCTTTCGCCTGCCATCAGGAAATCGCAGATACCAGAAGGCTTCACTTCAAGATACACTTTGTTTGCCAATCTTTACCTTCTGTTTAGTCAACTTGCAAGCTTAATGAAACCCTTGCCAAGGTAGACATGTCTGAGGTGGGTCTGTTTTAAAGAGAAATATCTCCTCCTCTTCCCTCTGTGCCCCTGCAGAGCATTCAACTTTCCGGGCTGGCAGTGATCCGAGATCTTGAGCACCTTGGTGATAAATGGGCAGTACTTGCTGGCCTCGGAGTGCCGGAGTGACTGCAGACCTCTGATCTTATCAGCTTTCTATTATTCCTCCAGTTCATCTTAAAGACTCAAAATGCCTACATATTTACTCTGACAATTTGAAGTCTGGCAGCAGGGTGGGCCACGAATATCTTTTCTGATTCGGGAAACTCACAAATTTCTAAATGTTTCTGTTTCTCGTTTATTTTTTTTCCTCAGCACAGCTTGTCCCTGGCTTGCTGCCCAATACACATATTGCGAAACCACCATGCCAATCACTCATCTCCCCATACCACTCAGAAGTACTTTCAATTCAATCCAAACGATTTAAACAAATGAAAAAGAGAGCTGGTTCTACTCTTATAGTTCTGGGTGAAAAAAAAAAAAAAAAAAAAAAAGGCTTGTGAGAGGAAAAATGTGTTAGGGTGCAACAACTGAGGACTGTAATACACGCAGACAGAGGGAGAGAATTAAACTTGCAGAGAAAAACATTCACTAAACTCACTTTGGAGCCATAAATACATTCTTTCCAGGCAATTTTGAGGGCTATAACATGTAGTCAGAGCAAGAAGAGAGAGTATTTCTTATGAGAAAAAAACAGATAAAGTAAATTGATACTTTGTTCTTAGTGCATCTACTTTATCTTAATAGACACATTAGCATATGTACTTTAAACCAAACCCACCAAACCAACTTTACATTTTATAAAGACATACCAGTTAAAAGAATGAACCAGTTAAAAGAACAAACGTTTCTTTTATAAACGTTAAGCAGGTTACAGAGTAACTCCATTTTCTTTTCCTCTAGGATTTAATACCAATATAAGGCATCTATGCTATCATTGACTGCAACAAGAGTTTTAACTGAAAAAAATTAGAAAGCTCCAGAAGTACTCGGCAGCTTTTTATAAAAGATCTCCTGCAGATATTTTAGGGTACAGTCTAGGAGAAATTCTTCTCCTATTTACGCCCATGCAGCCTACTGCACTGCTGAGGATTTACAGGCGTTACTAAAAGGAAAAATCACGCCCTAAGGCAGACCTCAGTACACGATTTCCAGCACAACCCATGGTGAAGGGACCACCTTAAAAACAGGCAGTTCCCCGCTCCCAGTCCCTGCACTGTGCCTTCACCTTTCTGCCTATGTCCAAATTAGCCGATACATAAATGACCAGCTGGTGATGAGGATTCAAGGTCTGCAAGGGATGCATTTCAGGGAGCTTTACCTTGCACCAGCTTTGCTCTAGTCCTGTGGACCAAGTACCCATCAAGGGCTGGAACATTTCAGTGTCTTTTCCAGTGTAGTTTAATCCAAAATGAACAAAGTTCATCACTCAGTGATATGCACCAAAGCACAATATGATTAAAAAATATTAAAAAATATATTACAAAATATATTAAAAACCTATATTTAAATATATATTTTAAAATATATTAAAAAATAGGGGTTTCATTGCCAAAGTGATTATAACTAAAACACTGAAAACACTTTAAAGTGTACTTTTTCCTTGTATTTTTTACCTAAGAATAGGAGAATTCGTTCATCTCATGAAAGGTATGAGCTACTGAAATGCTGTGCATTGCAGTGAAGCCTTGGCTGAAGCTCATTTCTGAAGCGACTCTGGTCAGGATCCCTTTAGGGTCAGCTGTGAACTGGTATTAATGGCTATTGTATGCTTGACTTCAACAGAGCAACGCCAGCTACACTAGCTAAAGGAGCCAGCCTTTAAATGCTTATTAATATTGCACCTCACTCTGCCTACTGCTTTTATAGGCAGAGGTGTAGTTACAGTGCTTGTGAGGCAAACTATACTGGGCAGTTCTCTGTTCCCACTCATGCCTTCCTTGCAGAACACTGGTATACATGTTTCTGTTAGAAAGTGGTTTTCACAGGCTGGACTCCCTGAGCTTTGACTATGATAAGAAAAAAAAAATCATTCCAGCTATTCAGAGTAGAAGCAGCATCTGCTGCAGTGATGAGTAATCACTGGATCAGCTCACTGGAAGTATGTTTGATCGGATAATCAGGAGGTTCACAGCCAGCATTAGGGTAAATGCCCAGTCATCTCCTCTCAGCTTAACGCTGCATTGTACACACACAGAACTTGGCTTACTTAAACCGAAATGAGGCCATTGATTAAATGGATATACAGACTCTCACACCGTACCTTCACACCACAGGTAGGCTGAAGTAACAGGCAGATAAAGCCTTTACTAGTTCTGGCGGGCTGACCCTGGCCGGCTGCCGGACCCCTCCAGCCGCTGCCTCGCCCCCCCCCACACCAGGGGAGGAAACACGAGGAAAAAGCTCGTGGGTCCGGATAAAGACGGGGAGATCACTCACGTTACTGTCACAGGCAGAACAGACTCGACTGGGGGGAAATTAATTTATTGCCAATTAAAATACGTTTGGAGAGTAAGAAACAAAGACAAATTAAAACACACACACACACACACACCCCTCCCCCCAGCCCCTTCTCCCCAGGCTCAACTGCACTCCCTCGCTCCCGGCCCCTCTGCCTCCGCCCCGCGCGGCGGGGCGGGGGGCAACGGCGGCTGCGGCCCGCCGGTAACGGCTCCTGCCTGCCCGCGCTCTTCCCCTGGCCCCGCGTGGATCCCCCACAGGCCGCGGTCGGGAATTCCTGCTCTGCTGTGGTGTGGTGTCCCCACGGGCTGCAGGGCAATGCCTGCCCCGGCAGCACCCCCCCCCCCACCTGCCGCCCTCTCTCACCTGGGCGCCACAGGGCCGCTTCTCACACTTTTTTCCCTCACCGCAGTGTGGCATTTTGCCCTTCCTTAAATTTGTTTCCTCAGAGGGGTCACCAGGCTCGGCTGTGGCTGCGCCGGGCCGGCGCGGAGCCGGCTGGAACTGGCTGGGACCGGCGGGCACCCTCAGGGGGCAGCCCCCGGTCTCCTCTCACACAGGCCGCTCCGCAGCCCCCCCCGCTGCCAGCAACTTGCCAAATGCACCCGATTCCCAGTCTTTTCAAAACCTGTCATTACCAAAATATATCGAATCGGTGGGAAACCTCGTCAGGGGTGTACTGATAGCGAAAAATTAAAGTTAATTTCTGCAGCTGAGCAGGCGGTGATCCGAACCGCCAAAGGCCGGGCTGCCTTCCTTCAGCCCGGGGCTATGGCTGACAGGGAGAAAGGAGCCGTGGCTGGTACCGTCGCAGCTCGTGTTCCGTTCTCGATCGCTTTTTCCCCTGCAGACCTCCCTCCTCAACCCGAGCAAGGCGTTTTCTCTCCCTCCGTTCCTCACACCTGAAGTATGAACAAGGAGTGGAAGAGGATAGGAGACAGATAGATAGATATAGATATATAGATATATATATATAGGATGGTGCTAACCCATATAGCGAGGGGTAATGTCTCTCTTACATCAGCCATGTTCATCTCACCTAGATGAGCTCACTGGTCAGTGCACACAGGCAAAATATATCTACGTACAGTACTTTATGCATGTTTTTAAAAGCTTGGGCCTCAGTAGTTACCCTGTCTGAGAGGAAACCAACTGTTTTCAGAACCCAGAAGTAATGCCACCAAAAATGAGAAAACAAATTAGGGAGCACAGTTGGCTATACAGATGAAAATCTGCAGTATATTTGCCAGCTATAATTGACTGTGCTCAGCCATCTAAAAGCAAGACAGAGAGTTGCCTAAAGCTCGTCAAGAAGTTGATGGATTTTTTCCTGCACTAGTAAAGAAAGGATGGCTGCTACGCTCAGATATGATTAGAGGACTCTGGTTTTAAAATTGAGTGCAGAGGTATTTTTGCTCCCCATAAAACTGACTTGGGCTGCCTTCCATTTCTTGGGGAGTTTCATATCGGTGACCTCAAAGAACAAGGCTTTTTGTAGGGCAAGTGCCTGGATTTTTCTGAAAACAGAAGAATCTAGGAGCCTCTGGAACCCAATAGGTGATCCAAAAATCAAGTACCCTAATGTCGTTAGTCTCTTTTGGCCAAATGAAAGGAGTGTCAGGAAATTTAATCTCCAACATGCAAAACCATTGTGTTACTAGCAAGAAAGTCACGTAAATAAAAAAAATTAAATCATATTGATACAGATATAAAGTCATAGAAATAACAAACCATAACAATAAAAGTCAAATCTTTTAATACCCTGATCTGTTTTCAGTCTCCTGGACAAATGGTTCCCAAATTGTAGCCCGCTAGAAATCTGCAGAGCAAGTAGCCAGTAGGAAGCTCATAGAGTCGTGTTACATATCACTGTTTTCGTGATCTTCCGAAGACTTCCAGTGACGCGCTCCGTAATTAAAGTTACGTGCTGGAACGGGAACAGTTGAAACGCACTGGCGAGCTGAAGAACTGGGGAAGCATTGCGCTGAAGCGCAGCGCTGCCTGCCTTCATGAGGGGCGGCCTGCCTGGGACGCAGTGACCTCCCAGTTTGAAATTCTAGCTGCTGCTCCCTTTCAGAAAGTTCTAACGTTCCTTAAGGGACAATGTGCTCATTTGAGATACTTCATGAAGCTAAGATATATGATTCAGAAGCTCTACATTATCCAATTATATGGTCCTGAAATGAAGATGTTAAAAAAGAGAAAAATGTTCATTTTATAGTTTCCCTGTCTTGCAAATTAGTCTGATATTCATTCCCATTTATATCATTTATATGCAGAGACCTGTGTACTCTGATGTTTCATGTCCCATTTTGGATCAGTTTCATAATGAGAATAGAGGGAGAAAGTCTGTAACTGTGGGGCTGATTTTCAAGGCATTTTGGGGACGTAGGTGCCTACATGTCATTAATCTTTAACAGACTTGGGCACCTGCCCACCCATCGTGCCTTAGAAAGCCTCTCCATAAATACTGAGTAATTGCTTTAGAAGATTAGTTTTTCTTCGTCTTTCTTAATTTCTTTAGCAGGGCCATTCATTACTTTACGCTGCTACCAGGTGTGTGGGAAGACACAACAAAATGACACATCTATCCATGATGTGTTGACATGCCTACTAGGGCTTTTCTGCTACCCTAGTAGGACCTTTCAATAATGATATCTTGCATTTAGTTGTGCATTACTGTAAATTTGTCATCGCTCTGTAACTGTATATTATTTGTAGTCCTCACGCTCATTTGCTAGATAGCTAAATTGCCTAAGCACCAAAGACTCAAAATGCAGTGGCCTGAAATATTAATAGGTTACATCACCTCATTAAGCAAAAGAAAATGCTGTCTTATTCAAAGCCTGCATATAGGCTGACAATGCATTTGTCCAAGAAATCCTTCATGGCCACTGAATCTTTAGAACAGCTTGAGTCAGAAATGTTTAGCTTAAGAACAAGCCAGGAGTCCTGTTTTACAGTTAACAACAACTTCTCATGCAACAAAGTAAAGAAACTTTCTGGGAGCTGAAAATGTCTTCCCTGTTTCTTGCTTGTTTTCCCAAAGGCAGAGAAGTCTGGCCATTGCTCTAACTTCCAGTAACAACGTGACCCCAAAGGTGGGGAGCATCAGGCAGGAACTGCTGACAGACTTTGGCGTCTCCTCCTGTACTCCAGGTCTTTCACCTCTGTCGCTTTCCTGTCTGTAACGTATTTTGAACTCGTGACCAGATGAGGATGAAGGAGTTCTCCTGCTTTAATGTAGTGACTGTGGCCTTTGTAGGCATGAAACCATGAGGACTCAGGACAGTGCTGGTGTGGGCTACATGCCCCAGTGTTTTGCTGAGCTTCCCAGCTCATGCGGAGCTATAATCCTTCATCGGTAGGCTCTACCTGACTAGGCTGGCTCAAAGTGCACTTGGGTACGGCCATATGAGCTGCCATCACTGTGCTGTAGACATCCTCATGAAAGGACTGCCTGCTGTTTCCAGCCTCTGCTCTCTCTGTCTGTGTCTCCCTCTGAAGTCTATTGAAGCCATTAAAAAGTCCAGGATTGTCCCTTTTTCTACTTTCTTGTCATGAGTCTCTGCCTGCTTTTCCACTTCCAGCTGAGCAAATCTTCCAGTGACAGTCACTGCAGAAGCGTCACAATTAATGAGGCAGGCTGATGATAAGTGGGTTTTTCCCCTCCAACTCATTATCGTGGTGCAGTACCTTCTACCAATTGACTCCTCAGCTCCTCAGGTGTCCACAGCTTCCCTCCTGTCCGCACTCTCTGCATACTCTTCTCTCTGTTTTCCTGTCTCCAGTCTCTCTGTTCTCCTGACAGCTCCAGACCTATCCTTTTCCTCCTCTGGACATGGGTTAGTGGTGGCCTTGGCAGTGCTGGGTTAACAGTTGGACTCGATGATCTTAAAGGTCTCTTCCAACATAAACGATTCTATGATTCTATTTTCCTAAGGCCTGGTACCTCTAGTCTAAATTTTTGGAAGAGAGCTTTTCACATTTAGTAGCAAGCAGAAGTGTTAGTTTAGTGCTAGAGGCAGAAGCACTATTTCAGAGACCAGTTTGGACCTGAGCTTCTTACTAAGTTGACAATACCAGACTCCATGGTGTGGAGCAACCCATGGGATGAGGTTTTGACTGTACACTGCAAAAATCTGATAAGGGCATTGAGCAGGTTCAGGGAATGGCTGAAGTCTAGGAAAGAAGATTTTATTTTACTGCTAATCTTAAACATACTCTGAAAATTAGGATGGAGAGGTTTTAGCAGCATATGGTAAGTGGAGCAGAGATTTTTTTTTTTTTTCCTAATTTGATCAAAAGATTATTTTATCTGAAGTAAAAAGCTCTGAAAGGGAAATATGCATGAGGTGCAGGAACTGCTGGGGATGGGTGAGTCAGGAAAGAAGAAAAACAACAGTCCGCAGGGGATTTTCGTTCTACTCCATAGAGGCTGAATTTCAGTCTGAAAACTGAAAATGAAGAATGGCATTGCATTGATTGGCAAGGGAAGCAACAGTTGTCTTAGGACAGGAGTAGCTACTGGAGCTGTTAGAAAGCAAATATTTTTTTACATACAAAGACTAGTTTTACACATTTTGGAGTATTAGGACAGAAAATGTAGGTCAAGAAATTAGATACAGAAAGACGCAGAGGATAAAAGAGAAGGAGAAGGGGGCACGTGAGAAGATGATATACAAAGAAAGACACTACTTTCGTCTGAGAGCTGTAAAACAGCAACCCATCTGGGTTAGCACTGGTAGAGATAAGGAGACTGGTCTGTCACCTTCCTGAGGACCGATCAGCAGTGGGTTATTTCAGAATCTGCAGCCATCTCTCTTCTGCTTTGTTTTTTTCCTCTTTATTTCTGCACAGAGCATGTGTCAGATCATATCCCAACTGTGATAATAAAAAAAGATTGGACAGTTGGTGTTTCAGTGTGAAAGTCAACGCCATAAGTCAAAGCTAAAGTTTTATTTCCCACATAACTGCTAACAAAATGTAAATGCATTTACCGTGATAGTCATGACAGCTGCTTGTCTTTATTGTATTAGAACTGTATTCAATAAGCTTGAATGTTTCATTGAACCTTTTCTGCTGTCTTGTGGAGAAGCATGAGGGTCACAAGCTTTCTGTTGGATTCTGTTCTTTTGTCCTGTAAATGACACGGGCAAATGCAGAGCTGGACTTTCTCGAAGCCTGCACCTTAAAAGAGATGATCCTGATGGGACAGGACTCTTAGGGAGCTGGAAAGAAAGAGGGGACCATTCAGACAAACAGAGCAAGTCAAAAAAAACACTTCTCCGTTAAGGTGCATCAAGACCTGGGTCAGCTCTATATGACTTGAGAATCAAATGATGTAACCTGTGTTTTCGCCCCTAAAACAACAGGATTCTTTTCTTACCTATGAAAAGTTGCCCAACGGGTTCCCCACTTACTTCTCAGGCAATTGCATCTATTTGTTGCTTTAAACATGCTGAGTATCGCCTCAAAGCCAGAAGGAAGAGCTGTCCTTGAGCTATCGCATGCAAAGGGGAAATTCAAGATATTTTCTTTTTTCACCTGACAAATCTTTGTGATAATCACTTAGGAAACATACCACCTTGAGGAGATGTGTTACCAGCTGTAACAGGTCCACGTGTTTCTTATCCTGGGGACCCCAGAGCTGCACGCAGCGCTGCAGAGGGGGTCTCACCAGAGCGGAGCAGAGGGGCAGAATCCCCTCCCTTGACACTGCTGACCACGCTGCTTGTGATGCAGCCAGGACACAGGTGGCTTTCTGGGCTGTGAGTGCACGTTGCCGGCTCATGTCCAGTTTGCCCCCACCAGTACCCCCAGGTCTTCTCAGCAGGGCTGCTCTGGGTCCCTTCTTCCCCTGGCCTGCAGTGACCTTGGGGATTGCCCCTGCCCAGGTGCAGGACCTTGCACTTGGCCTGTTGAACCTCAGGAGGGTCGCATGGGCCCATGCAGCGCGTGTGGGCAGCAGGGGCAGTCCCGCAGCCCGAGCTGTGCTTGCAAGGGCGCAGGCGGCACAGCAGGGAGGGATTTCTTCCGCACCGCTGGGCCCGGGAGAGACTGCACCCAGGAACCGTGTCCAGGCTGGGCTGGCCGGGACCAGGCCGACACAGGCCACGTAGAGCGCATTCCAGTGGGTTCTTTGCCGACCAACGCAACACGGAGAGCGACAGGGACACTCAGGACAGAATTGGAGCACTGGGGAAGAAGCTTCCCAACATTTTATTTAGAGCAGAAAGCGGCCACAGAGGGGCTGAGGCCAGCAGCAGGACGTCCTTGGGGCAGGTGACTGCCCGGGGCACCATCCATCCATCCATCCATCACGTGCCGCCCCGTGCCGTTCCCGCTGGGAACTGTGCATCCTCAGGGGAAGCAGCCAACGTTGGGCACCCACCCGGCGCCGGCAGCTGGGCGCCGCTGCTCGGCCTGTCCCCTGAGGCAGCTGCAGGAGAGAGCCCAGCGCAGAGCCCGACGGGCCGTCCTGACGACGGAGCGCCATGGCCGGCGAGCCGGGGGTCGCGGGAGGGCAGCGGTGCCTGTGGGGGAAGGAGAGCTGTGGGCCAGACGCCGGGCAGGCACCGGGCAAGGCCCTGCCCGCCCCCCAGCCAAGAAGGGCTTTTCCTGGGGAGCGGCGGCCTGGGCACGGCCAGCCTCCACGCATGCTGCGCCAGCCTCCTCCACGGGCTCTGCGGGCAAGGCAGAAGCCAACAGCGTGGCATCTTCCGGCACTGCCGCGGGCGCAGGTGCTCTGTGCCCCTCGTCGCAGGGCTCTCCGGCCAGGGGAGAAGCTGCTGGCTCTGCCTCTTCATCTGTGAATGAGGCAAGAGACACGCTCTCTGGGTCGCAGTCTCCTTCTCCTGCAGACTCTCCCTCAGAGACCTCTTCTTCTTCAGGGACCTCTTCGTCCTCCCGCTCTTCCAGCACCTCTTCCAGAAGATCGGACCCGGTCACGGGGTCATCAGAGGCAGAGTCCTGGCCTTCAGCGCTCCCTGCAAAGCCCTGGTCCTTGCGGATGCCTGAGCGTGCTGACCAGTTTCGGCACCGTCATCTGGCACCTGGGGCACAGCCACAGGCGAGGGAGGAGCATCTTCAGGCATCTCTGCGTCTTGGGGCGCTGATGCCGGCAGAGTCGCGCTTTGACTCTCCTCCCGGGAGCCTCCAGGCGATGGAGAAGTTGGGAAGCTGGTCTCCTGAGGCTCTGCTGATGTGGGGAGAGGCTCGCTGTGCCCCTGCTCCCTGGCACCTCCAGCCGGGCGAGAATCTGCTGGCTCTGCCTCTGAGGCTTCCGACGGGGCAGGAGACGCACGCTCTGAGGAGCTGTCTGCCTCTCCTGTGGTGTCTCCGGAGGTGCTGCTGGGTGAGCCGGGCACCTTCTGGGGGCCTGCATCTGCCTCCTGGCTGAGTCTAGGCAGGCTGAGGCTGATGTGGATGGTGGGGACGGAGACGTCTTCCTCCAGCGGACTCTCTCCGGACAGGTCTTCCGACGTTTCCTCATCGTCCCCGTCATTGTCCTCATCCTCATCATCATCCTCATCCTCGTCCTCGTCCTCATCCTCTCCTTCTAGCTCCGCCATCTCCTGCATCTTCATTCGCATGGCCACAAAATCCCTGAGAGGATCGCTGGGCCCCGTGCGCAGCGGCATGCCACGGGCAAGTCGCAAGGGTGGCAGACGTTGGCCCTCGGTTGCCATGGGCCGTTTCCGGAGCACTGGGGTCCACGGCCCCAGGGAAGGTGGTTCACAGGCCTCGCTGGAAGGCCCTGGGGCCCCCACTGAGCATGGGGCTCGGGCCCTGGCTGAGCTAGAGGGGCCTCGCAGCCCCACGCGGCCGGCACCTGGGCTCTTCTTGCCGGCGAGGCCAGGCCAGCGGTGTGCGCGAGGTGCCCCTGTGCCGCCAGCTGCTGGCCGGGTTCCCAGCCTGCGGCTCCAGCGTGACTCGGGAGCCCTGACGCCACGCCTGGACTGAGGCCTCCAGAGCAACGTCGTGGGCGGGTGGGGCTGTGTGGGGCAGCCCCCCATCCCTCGGCCCTCACTGCCATGCTGGACTCATCGAGGATGCCCGAGCAGGTGGCACAGGTCCGCGGTGGCCGAGGGCCGCCAGGCCATGGCACGTGCTCTGCCTTGCGTCACAGAAGCCATGGACGCTGCTGCTGCCAGAACGGGCAGCGGGATGGCCTTTGCAGATCCCGCCGTTGGAGCTGCAGCTGCCTGCGTCACGTCAAGCCGTGGGAGAAAGGGGCAGTCTGGCGTGGGCGCTCTTTCTCGCCATGGGCCCCTGCTGCCGGGCAGTGCCTCGCAGCCCTCAAGCCCGTCCACCTGCAAGAGAAGAGGCGGAGAAGGGCCGCGTGACTGTGGTCCTTCTCCCCCGCGTGCAGCGGGAAGCCCCCTGCGCCCGGCCGTCCCGCCAGCCTTGAGGGCAGGGCTCAGCCCTGCGGGTGGCCGCCGCCCTGCTCCCAGAGCCGGCTTAGGAGAGGGCTGGGGCCCACGCGGCCCTCACCGGCTCCAGGGAGCACCCCCCAAAATGCCCGGGCAGCCTGCCGGGCACCGCACGAGGGTCTCAGCTCGCCGGAGGGCCGGGCCCACCTGTCTCCGCAGCACCGCCCGCCTTCCCGTCGACAGCTCCCGGGGTGGGGAAGGCCTTCGGCCCCGTCTCCCTCGAGCTCCCTACCTGTGGGCAGAAGCTCCAAGTGCTCCGTGAGCTCGCTGCGCCGGGGAGCGGTGCCTGCCAGTCCCATGGAGGGACGAGATGGTGGTCCAGCTGTGCTGCCGCGCTGCCTGGGGCTGCCTGGGGCGCAGCTGTGGGGAGAAGGAGGAGGCGCGGGATGGAGGCGGCTGTGTGGGCACGGCGGCCCCCGCAGCGCTGGCAAGCCCGGCCCTGGCGTCGAAGCGGCTCCTGGCCACGCCAGCCGGGCTGAGCTGGGCTCTGAGCCGCTCTCTGCCTCTGGGCCGTTGCTGCGGGGCCTCGGCCATGCCAACGCCGCCTCTGCCCCAGAGCAAGCCGCGGGGCCGGGCATGGCTGGCCGTCTTCCCCCCAGCCCTCCCCCACCTCCCACCGCCAGCCTCTCCCTCCAGCCCCATCCCCTCACCTGGCGGCGCTTGTACAGGAGCGGCAGCCCCTCCCGGGGCTGGCAGTGGGCTTTCGCCTCCTGCGTCTCCGACATCTGGTGGGTCCTCTGCCACACACCAGCCATGGGCACCAATGGAGATGCTGCCTCCTGACAGAGCCGCTCTCCTGGGAGTGGGCACCCTGGGGCTCCGGCCCCGTAAGAGCCCCCCGGGCTGGCTGCCGCACAACCCCCTGTCACAATGGCCCCTGGGCGTGATGCCGGCCCTGCTCACAAAGGCCTGGCGGTCACACGCGGGGACGCCCCTGCCCCTCTGCTGGCAGCCCCCTGGGGGCCACGGACTCCCAGGCCCGCCGCAGGGTGCCGTCAGGAGGCCCCTCCTGGCGGCCTCTCGTCCAGCCCCCCTCGCTCACCCCCAGGGCCTTGGCTCTTCTCTTCCCCTCTGAATGACGCTGCCAATGCAGAGCTGGACTTTCTCGAAGCCTGCACCTGAAAGAGATGATCCTGCTGGGACAGGACTCTTGGGGAGCTGGAAGGAAAGAGGGGACCATGCAGGCAAAGAGAGCAAGTCAAAAAAGCACTTCTCCGTGAAGGTGCGTCAGGACCTGGGTCAACTCTATCTGGCTGGTGAATCAAATGATGTACCTGTGTTTTTTCCCCCCTTTTTCGGGGGGATTTTTCCTTACCCGCGAAAAGTGGCCCAACGGGTTCCCCGCTTACTTCTCAGGCAATTGCATCTACTTGTTGCTTTAAACGTGCTGAGTATCATCTCCTCAAACCCAGAAGGAAGAGCTGTCCTTGAGCTGTCCCATGCATAGGGAAAATTCAAGACGACTTCTCTTTTCCCCTGACCCAGTCTTTGTGATAATCCCTTAGAACCAAAGGACACCTTGGGGGCGTGTGTATTTTAGCCAAGCTCTAACCTAAGCTTAGAGACCTGCCGAAGCTCTAACCTAAGCTTAGAGGACCTGCGACTTTCAATAACAAAAACCTAAGAGAGGCTTAAACACTCTGAAGCACCAAAACATTCCTGGGGAAGCTCGGCATACTCGGGGCCTTCTGGCCTTATACCGACTTTGGATTCGTTAATAAAATCCTTTCGAGCATTTTATTATTCGGTAGCCTGAGTTTTTACCTGAAAATGCAAACTATTTTTGCAGATACAGACATGGTGAAAAGCCACAAAAACCCCACAAACTTGGCAAAAGTTAAGCTCTGGACAGGGGTTACCCAGTGAGTCTTAAAGGCATAAAGCCCCGTAGCTGGAGCTGCTCCAAGCGCCGACTCGGCAAATGCCGCCGCAGCTAAACTTGCCTCCTTTTGCCTTTGCCCAGAAGAGCGGATGGGCTCCTGCCTGCGCGGCCAGGAGCTGCTGGCAGGCAGAGAGGAGACAGCCCCAAGGCAGGTGCTGTTGCTGTGCTGCGGCCTTTCCAACACCAAGGCAAGGGCTCAGCTGAGAAGGGATCTGGACAGCAGCTGCCCGCGGCTCATGGGGTGGGTGTGCCGCCTGGCCCCTGGGGCTGAGGGCTCTGCCGGGACAGCCCTGCGAGGGGGCCCGGGCAAGGGGCTTGTGCCCTCCTGAGACACTGAAAGGCTGCTAGAAGGTCTCCCCGCAGCCTTGTCTTCTCCAGGCCGAACCACCCCAGCTCTCTCAGCCTTCCTCCGTAGGAGAGCAGTTCCAGCCCCCTGACCCTCTTGGTGGCCCTCCTCTGCAGCAGCTGCAACAGGTCCACGTGTTTCTTGTGGCCGGGACCGGGCTGACACGGGCCACCTAGAGCGTATTCCAGTGGGTTCTTTGCCGACCAACGCAACGCGGAGAGCGACAGGGACACTCAGGACAGAATTGGAGCACTGGGAAGAAGCTTCCCAACATTTTATTTAGAGCAGAAAGCGGCCACAGAGGGGCTGAGGCCAGCAGCGGGACGTCCTTGGGGCAGGTGACTGCCCCGGGCACCATCCATCCATCCATCGCGTGCCTCCCCGTGCCGTTCCCGCTGGGAACTGTGCATCCTCAGGGGAAGCAGCCAACGTTGGGCACCCACCCGGCGCCGGCAGCTGGGCGCCGCTGCTCGGCCTGTCCCGTGAGGCAGCTGCAGGAGAGAGCCAGCGCAGAGCCCGACGGGCCGTCCTGACGACGGAGCGCCATGGCCGGCGAGCCGGGGGGCGCGGGGAGGGCAGCGGTGCCTGTGGGGGAAGGAGAGCTGTGGGCCAGATGCCTGGCAGGCACCGGGCAAGGCCCTGCCCGCCCCCCAGCCAAGAAGGGCTTTTCCTGGGGAGCAGCAGCCTGGGCACGGCCAGCCTCCACGCATGCTGCGCCAGCCTCCTCCACGGGCTCTGCGGGCAAGGCAGAAGCCGACAGCGTGGCATCTTCCGGCACTGCCGCGGGGCGCAGGTGCTCTGTGCCCCTCGTCGCAGGGATCTCTGGCCAGGGGAGAAGCTGCTGGCTCTGCCTCTTCGTCTCTGAATGAGGCAAGAGACACGCTCTCTGGGTCGCAGTCTCCTTCTCCTGCAGACTCGCCCTCAGAGACCTCTTCATCTTCCTTCGTCCCCCTCTCCAGCAGCCTCCTCCAGAAGATCGGACCCGGTCACGGGTCATCAGAGGCAGAGCCCTGGCCTTCAGCGCTCCCTGCAAAGCCCTGGTCCTTGCGGATGCCCTGAGCAGTGCTGCCAGTTTCGGCACCGTCATCTGCCGCCTGGGGCACAGGCCGACAGGCGAGGGAGGAGCATCTTCAGGCATCTCTGCGTCTTGGGGCGCTGATGCCGGCAGAGTCGCGCTTTGACTCTCCTCCCGGGAGCCTCCAGGTGATGGAGAAGTTGGGAAGCTGGTCTCCTGAGGCGCTGCTGATGTGGGGAGAGGCTCGCTGTGCCCCTGCTCCTGGCACCTCCAGCCGGGCGAGAATCTGCTGGCTCTGCCTCTGAGGCTTCCGACGGGGCAGGAGACGCACGCTCTGAGAGCTGTCTGCCTCTCCTGTGGTGTCTCCGGAGGTGCTGCTGGGCGAGCCGGGCACCTTCTGGGGCCTGCATCTGCCTCCTGGCTGAGTCTAGGCAGGCTGAGGCTGATGTGGATGGTGGGGACGGAGACGTCTTCTCCAGCGGACTCTCTCCGGACAGGTCTTCCGGACGTTTCCTCATCGTCCCCGTCATTGTCCTCATCCTCATCCTCATCCTCATCCTCGTCCTCGTCCTCATCCTCGTCATCATCCTCTCCTTCCAGCTCCGCCAGCTCCTGCATCTTCATTCGCATGGCCACAAAATCCCTGAGAGGATCGCTGGGCCCCGTGCGCAGCGGCATGCCACGGACAAGTCGCAAGGGTGGCAGACGTTGGCCCTCGGTTGCCATGGGCCGTTTCCGGAGCACTGGGGTCCACGGCCCCAGGGAAGGTGGTTCACAGGCCTCGCTGGAAGCCCTGGGGCCCCACTGA